>CM064496.1:4698789-4934794 GCA_032716605.1 Paralithodes platypus
ATCAGCAATATCTAAAACTTTATTTATTCGTTTCGATTGTGATATACAAACATGTTCCTACAATTATCCACCCTAACCAACATCTGAAAGACAATTAATACAGCCCATAGTCGAGCGAGCCAAACATAATGACAACTGAGACCTGACTTACTAGCGCTACCGGTACAGTTTACCCACGTACGTTCTGTTCGTTTCAGTAATCTTATACAGGGAAATATACTGCGCGTGATTGAACTACGAGTGTAGTTTCTTATGGCAGGGTGGATTAACTTCGTCTGATTAATCAACTGAAAATATAGAGAAACCACCCTCACCATTTCAATCATACTAATTATACTTGCATACAGAGGCTCACGACGATGAACCGAACTTGTGTGTGCCAACTGTACATACTTCTGGAATGGCCTACAGGTCTACAAATTTGCGATTGGTATTGGTATTGTGGTCTCCATGTGGTTATATATCCCGATTCAGTAATATATCAGTGTTTTATCAGTTAATACACTGGTTGGTAAGATGTCCGATTCACGTGAATATAACACCGATCCTTTGGCAGTAAAGGTCTTAGTGGGTTTTTTTGATTGGATCAAGGAAGCTCTTTTTTCCGCGTAAATTTTTACAGTCAATTGTAAGTCTTGTATTTTCAAATTTTATGTTCTATAAGGATTCAGCCACCTAGTATAATCTACCTTCAGTTTAGTGACAGTAATAGTAATGCATAAGATATAAAGCAAAACCCGGGTTGCATGATATACAAATACCAGGTTTTAAAGCAAACAGTTGGTTCAGGATAGTTGAACATTTAAGTTAAAAACCGTCAAATGTTCGACCATGTAATGATATAGTATTTTCGGGCGTAAGTGCCCATCCTTGTTTTTACCACTACTCGCACAACCCTCGGGATCATGTTCCCGTCTATTTTGACTGCCTTGGGATTACAATAATACGTTGAGGGCCTCCTCCCCCCCCCCCCCCCATAACCTATTGTCATACTCATATATATTGTCTGCAGGGGGCAAATAACAGAAACAGAAGCAGCCCAAAAAAACTGAACATAACCGCGAGCGCACGACCTATGTAAACTGTGACAACCGTAAGGTCCGTATACTAACATCCGTCACCATTCGACCACATAGGATATCGAAAGTGAACACTATTGCCTAGAAAAAAACAGTGGGTGGTTTGTATGTTTAAGGCGAGGTAATGTTATAACCAAGCTACCCCGGAAGTTATAGAAGTGCAGAGGATGGCATAGATACAGGCGAACGTTTTCCACCTTCTTACAACACATCACCAATCTAGTACTTTTGGCTGTACCTCTCGCTCTCACTCGCTGTCTCAGTAGTAGTAGCAGTATATAATGTTTTCACCTTCTTTACAACACATAACCAATCTACGTTACTTGCTGTATCCTCTCGCTCTCACTCGCTGTCTCAGTAGTAGTCGCAGTATATAATGTTTTCACCTTCTTACAACACATAACCAATCTAGGACTTGCTGTATCCTCTCTCGCTCTCACTCGCTGTCTCAGTAGTAGTAGCAGTATAAAGAATTTTTTCCACATTCTTACAACACCTAAACCAATCTAGTACTTGCTGTATCCTCTCGCTCATCACTCGCTGTCTCAGTAGATAGTACAGCGTATATAATGATTTCACCTTCTTACAACACATAACCAATCTAGTACTTGCTGTACCTCTCGGCTCTCCCTCGCCTGTCTCAGTAGTAGTAGTAGTATATAATGTTTTTCACCTTCTTACAACCACATAAAAACCAATCTAGTGTACTTGCTGTACCTCTCGCTCTCACTCGCCTGTCTCAGTAAGGTAGTAGTAGTATATAATTTTTCTAGACGCGTTCTTTACTATAAATTTCCCCAGAAGTTTTTCTCATTCTGCTGGGGAACTTCTATCCCCACCTTAAGTTAAGAGGGAGAGGTGGGTGAGGAGAGAGCCTTCTGTTTTGCTAATCCTTACCGTCCCATTTTATAATCAATTTATTTTCAGCATTAGGTCCGAACTACCTAGTAGGGACCGGGGGGGGGGGCAAGGTCTGTGTAGTCTGTGTATTTATGTAACTCGATTTAATCTCTCTCTCTCTCCAATGTTCTTAATTAGGTATCGCACCAACGAACTTGACAATAACTTTGATTCCCTGACCTCTTTGTAACTCAAAAGGGCCTCGAGTAAACTGGCTGTAAATATCCACACCTATTTCCTGGTGGACTCGTCCCACATGATAAGAACGTCAGCCCAATTGCTTTCAATTCATTTTAATTTATAATAATTTAAACCCCTTCCCCCCCGGCGAGTTTTGTAAATGTTTGTTCCCCAGAACCCGGCCGGTTTTCCGGAAAAATTGTTGTTATTCCAGAAACCTAGCGAATTGGTTAGGAATTACATGAAAACCCACGAAAAAAAACCGCTTCAAAAAAGCTTAAAGAGATGGTCCTAGCAGAACCCCCGAAAACGTATTGTACAAGAGTAAAAAATTGAATGCAATAACCCTAAAAAAACCTGTTATTGCGCGTTCACGCGCACCGACGTGGACTTTGAGAGGTTTGCACCATCGGCACGATTGCGTGGTATAACGTACACAGTTCCCATACAAATCTGAGCCCTGTGAGTGGCTACACCTGAGGTTACGGTCGGCGCAAGTTAGGGTGACGCGCCAGGGGCGTCCTTGGGGCTGTGCGTTACATACATCGCGCCGAACGCGTCATGCTCTAAAATCGCTGGGGCTGTACGTGTTAAGGGATCAAGATAATTACTGTAAATTTTCGCTGGAGGTACATACCTATACTTGGTGGAAGTCCTCTTAGATTAACTGGTGTTCTTGAATTACGGTTGATATATATATATATATATATATATTAATATATATATATATATATAATATATACTGTATATATATATATATATAAATTAAAAAAATATATATATATATATATATATATTATATACAGTGATATACAGTAATGTATATACATCATATACCTATATATAACATATATATACTATATACTATATATATTATAAGAATATATACTATATATATATCTATATCTACATAGATACTTTATATATATACAGGTATATATTATTATGATTTTTTTTTCTTTTTTCCCCCAAGTAAGCAAAATCCGATAAGGAAATTGCCTTATTTGCGGAGTTATGGCTATTGGGTTAAATGGGGATGGGCGTCTTTATGGCTATTGGCTTAAAGTGGGATTGGCGTATTTTATGGCTATTGGCTTAAATGTGATGGGCTGTATTTATGGCTATTGGCTTAAAGGGGGATGGCGTATTTATGGCTATTGGTCTTAAAGGGGGATGGTGCGTATTTATGGCTATTTGGCTTAAATGGGGATGGGCGTATTTATGGTTATTGGCTTAAAGGGGGATGGGGGGTATTTATGGCTATTTTGGCTTCAGGGGGGATGGGCGTGTTTATGGCTATTGGCTTAAAGGGGTATGGGTCCGTATTTATGGCTATTTTGGCTTAAAAGGGGATGGGCGTATTTTATGTCTATTGGCTTAAAGGGGGATGGGCTTATGTTATGGCTATTGGCTTAAAGGGGGAAGTTGGCGTATTCATTCTATTGGGCTTAAAGGGGGATGGGCGTATTTATGGCTATTGGGCTTAAAAGGGGAATCGGGCGTATTTATGGCTATTGGTCTTAAATGAGATGGATGGGCGTATTTATGGCTATTGGCTTAAAGGGGAATGGGCGTATTTATGGCTATTGGCTTATAGGGGAATGGGCGTATTTGTGGCTATTGGCTTAAAGGGGGATGGGCGTATTTATGGCTATTTGCTCATTTATTTATAATGTTATTACTTGCTTTAGTTTCCTCCCTAGACCTCCATCAAGCTTAAAAAACCACCCCAAAATCCTCTTTCAAGATTTGTTTTTACATTTTTCGATAGAAAAATGCCCCAGCCTAAGGCCAGATACCACTTTTTGTTTTTGTCTATGTGAATGAGGGAGACAAAAGGCATAACTGCCTGCAGCGAGTGCCTCCCCACGAGTTTGAAAAGAGTGATATGGCCATAATTCAAGGGGGGGGGGGGACGGTTCGAGGCCAAAATGCGCTGGACAGCAAATGTACAACTGGCTTTTTGAAGCCCAACTTTAAAAATTTAATTCATAGGAAGAGGGAAAGACTGATTCGTGGGAGAGTAGTTTCCAGAGCTCAGAGCAGCTGAATAGAAGAAAGTCTGAGTATAGCTTTGTTCCACTCTTGTGGGTTTGGAACTTTTTTGCAACAGAGTAGGGGTGGGATTGTGGGTTGAAAAGGCTGTTACTAACGTACCCTAGCTTAGAGGAGGTGGTATAGGCTTACACTGGGAAAGCTTCCGAGGAACACTGATTATTTTGTAGTACCGATAGAATAGTGATAGAAGATGCAACATTGGTCGGCGAAGAGAGAGATATTGTGTGGGTGGTGTGTGTTATGATTGTGTCTGTGTGTGTGTGATTGTGTCTGTGATGTTGAGTGGGTTGATTGTGTGCGTGAATGAAAAAAGTAAGTACAAAGGAGTACAAAGGAGTACACAGGAAATCAAGCAACAACAGTTCGTAGTGATCCTTCTAGGTTGCTTGTTCCTGCCAAAACACTGAGGAATCAAGTGTCCAAACAGTGGTTTAGAGTGGTGGTAAGGGGACATTGGAAAGGGAATTAACTGCCCTTGGAACTAATGTCCCCGTGGCAGGATTAGGAAGTTAGTAAGAGGACATATGGGTTAGTAACTGAGGAGGGGGAATAAAAATAAGAGTTATTCATTTACAAACGCAGTCAGTCGCGGGTTTGAGGAATAGATATTTGTCTAGGCGATTTTATAATGAAATCAACGGTGATGCAGTCTCTAACGTTTCGGGGAAGCCCATGTGTCCACGAAGGTTGAACAAACTTCGATTGAAGAAGAAATTCTTAGATTCGTGCGAGTTAAAAAGATTTACCAATAATTTTGCAACCGTTTCCCCGCGTGATAGATTAGATTTGGTCGATAGTGAAGGTACTTCCTACAGTTCATATTGTCGAGTGTGTCTATTTTGATGATTTTGAACACTTGAATTAAGTCAACCTCCTTAATCCTGCCGCTGGGTTAGGACAGGGGAAATAGATTTAATTGCTCTTAAGACTGGTTCGTATGGTTTGTTCTTTAAGGCTAGGTATCATTTTGGTAACTCTAGCTACGCGTTGAACTCGTTCTAAGCTTGGTTTATATCTTTTTTGGTAATAAGGGCACCCAGGATTGAATGCAGTAATTCCAGAAGAGGGCGGACTAGGGAATTGTAAAGGGTGCGGATAACCTTCTTTCCTTTGGATTTATGCTCAAATGACCTGCCTATAAAGCCAATTATTTGTGTTTGCCTTCTTAACAACTTCTGAACATTGTTGACGTTCGGTTTTAGGTTTACTCGATAAATTGTTACTCGTCCCAGATCGGGTGGGATGGTCTTTCCTTGGTGCTCGGGTTGTTTACATTCTTAAGCTGAGTGCCATTCATCGAATAGGTTTGCTTTCTCATTTAGGTAAAATCCGACAGTGTAGGGTGACTTTACATTTATTCCCGCATTGAAGACTCATGGGTGATGCCAAATTTAAAAGGGCAAAACCAACATGAGCCAGGATTTATCTAGAAAAAATAGTGTGTTTTTAGGCAAGTATCGTCAAAAAACAAAATTAAAAGTTCTTTTGAGAGTACGCTATATTGCAAATGTTTTGTATCTAGTGGGGGGTCGAGTGGCAAATGTTAATGCTAGATTGTAAGTGGACAGTTGTGAGGGGACCACCCTCATGAGCTAATTGTCGAAATAATTGAATGTAGAATTAAGACAAGGGAAGAAAGATTGGGTGGGCTCCTGGACAGGAGTAACATTGATCCCCATGAGTGTAGAGCCCCGCGCTAAGGCTTACCAGTATTGGTACCGACGGGGAAGTTAGATGAACCGTTTAGCCGTGTGTGGGGGTTATGACTGGAGGAACCGCTGTTGCATTCCTGTCTGATTTGCTTTCTGAAAAAAGGTGAGTGGGTTTGTGTGACATGGCAAGAGTGAGGTTGTGGGTTGTGTGTGAAGTGATGGGGGTCCTTGTTGGATTTGAAGGTTGAGTTGATTGGATTATTAAGTAGGTGTGAAATGTGTGAAATAGGGGAGTGATAGTGTGTGTGGTGTGGTATATGTGTTTATGTACTGATTGCATGCTGACTGTCCGGCGTGTGTGTGTGTGTGTGTATGTCCTATTGCATTTGCGTCCTGTCTGCGTGGTGTGTGTGGTTTGTGTGGGTATGTGTGTATGTACTATTGCATGCGTCTGTCTGGCGATGGTGTGTGGTGGGCAGTGTGTGGGGGGGGGGGGTGCTTGTGTGTGCGTCTCTACGTGGGTGCGTGTGTGAGTGTTTGCTACCTACCCCCCACTGTGTATCAGCCCCCCACACCTCACGTTTCCCACACCTCAGATGGACACCCATCCCTACTACACCGCCCTAACCCCTTAATGGGGACCAACCCTCGCTAGTTTTTTCTCTCTTCTCTCCCTCGTCGCTTTGGGGGGGCCTTGTATCCATTTTGGGCCCCTATTCAACCTACTGTGTTAAAGACGTTTAACTAACCCCCATAGCAGGTGTCAATATGTTTTCTGGCGAGCGGTAGCGAGCCAGCATATATATATTTTTTGTTTTGACAGCAAGCATAATATTAGGTACAAGTTTATTTCGATAGAAAAATGTCATCCGGCGAAGCCGGATTTCTCCATGAACAATGGCTGGCGCTCTCTATCGCTCGCCGAGGACGACAGGTCGACACCTGGATGGGAAAAACGTCTTAAAATAGTTGGCTGAATAGGGCCGAACGGATACAAGCCAGGGAAAGAGAGAAAAGGAGAGAAAGATAAAAAGAGCAGGTGACCCCCCTTAACCCCTTCTGTACCGGTGACGTCCTTTCATCGCATTCTGGCAACTATTAACCGGTTTTATTCAGCTTGGGAAGGAAGTCTACCCTTTAAGGGGAGGTATTTAGTTTGTTCCCTAGACCTCCATCAAGCTTAAAATTACACCCCCTTGATTCCCTTTCAAGATAAATTTGTACATTTTTCGGTAGAAAAATTTCCCGGCCGAAGGCCGGTTCCTCTTAAATTACAGGCTCGCTATCGCTCGCCAGGATAAAATCGACACCTGAATTGCACGAAAGGTCTTAATATGGGGTGAAAGTTCTTAAAATCACTAAACTAATGGGGCAAACGTTTTATAATATCAAAAGCAATGGCGCTAAACATTTGGGAGAAAGGGTCAAGAAAAAAATCCCTCAAGTGGAAATCCCCCCTTAAAAGGCTACAGGCTGTCTCAATTAATCCCTTTAGCTGCCATACATCCTTCCTAAGCTTCATAAAATCGTCATAATGTAGCTGAAATAAAATTTAAAATACGTCGCCGGTACAGAAGGGGTTAAGGGGGAGGAAGTTGGGTTTTTCTGGACCCCCTTCTCCCTCATGTTTAACCCAGTTAGCTTTGAGATGTTATCATGTTCGTTCCATTAGTTTGGCGATTTTAAGACGTTTTGACCCTTTTCTTAGTCAATAAACAGTAAAGACCTTTCCTGTCATTTAGGTGTCGATTTTTTGCTGGCGAGCGATAGCGAGCCTGTAATTCTAGGAGGAACCGGCAGGAAAATGTACAAATATATCTTGAAAGGGGTCTAGGGTGTGTTTTTAGTTTGAGTGAGCTCTAGCGATGAACGATAAAATTTATAAATATATATATAAATAGACGAACAAATTACTAACTCTGCTATCCTAATAGACGAACAAATTACTAACTCTGCTATCCTAATAAATAGACGAACAAATTACTAACTCTGCTATCCTAATAAATAGACGAACAAATTACTAACTCTGCTATCCTAATAAATAGACGAACAAATTACTAACTCTGCTATCCTAATAGACGAACAAATTACTAACTCTGCTATTCTAATAAATAGACGAACAAATTACTATCTCTGCTATCCTAATTTTGTCTTGGAATGCTACCAATTACCGCCATCAAACTTATAAACTTCCCCAAGATCCACGTTCAAGATATGTTTGTACACTTTTCGGTAGAAAAATGTCCTGACCGAAGGCCGGTTCCTCCTAAATTACAGGTTCGCTATCGATCGCCAGGAAAAAATCCACAACTTAATGACACGAAAAGTTATAATGACAAAGAAAAAAGGATGAAAGATCTTAAAATTGACAAACTAATGGAGCGAACGTCTTAAAATCTCAAAACTAATGGGGCTAAACAAGAGGGAGAAGGGGGACCAGAAAAGCAACAACCTCCCCTATAATACACTAAAAAAAATTGCCCTGGTGATGAAATAAATAGATAAATGTGCATACATTTTGAAACCGATTAATGCATAGATAACTTTTACTGTACCGGTGACAACCTTTGTACTATATTCTGGCTACTACTAAACGTTTGTATGCTACTTTCCATTCTGGCTACTACTAAACGTTTTTATTCTACTTTCCATTCTGGCTACTACTAAACGTTTGTATTCTACTTTCCATTCTGGCTACTACTAAACGTTTGTATTCTACTTTCCATTCTGGCTACTACTAAACGTTTGTATTCTACTTTCCATTCTGGCTACTACTAAACGTTTGTATTCTTCTTTCCATTCTGGCTACTACTAAACGTTTGTATTCTACTTTCCATTCTGGCTACTACTAAACGTTTGTATTCTTCTTTCCATTCTGGCTACTACTAAACGTTTGTATTCTACTTTCCATTCTGGCTACTACTAAACGTTTGTATTCTACTTTCCATTCTGGCTAATACTAAACGTTTGTATTCTACTTTCCATTCTGGCTACTACTAAACTTTTGTATTCTACTTTCCATTCTGGCTACTACTAAACGTTTGTATTCTACTTTCCATTCTGGCTACTACTAAACGTTTGTATTCTACTTTCCATTCTGGCTACTACTAAACGTTGTATTCTACTTTCCATTCTGGCTACTACTAAACGTTTGTATTCTACTTTCCATTCTGGCTACTACTAAACGTTTGTATTCTACTTTCCATTCTGGCTACTACTAAACGTTTGTATTCTACTTTCCATTCTGGCTACTACTAAACGTTTGTATTCTACTTTCCATTCTGGCTACTACTAAACGTTTGTATTCTACTTTCCATTCTGGCTACTACTAAACGTATGTATTCTACTATCCATTCTGGCTACTACTAAACGTTTGTATTCTACTATCCATTCTGGCTACTACTAAACGTTTGTATTCTACTTTCCATTCTGGCTACTACTAAACGTTTGTATTCTACTATCCATTCTGGCTACTACTAAACGTTTGTATTCTACTATCCATTCTGGCTACTACTAAACGTTTGTATTCTACTTTCCATTCTGGCTACTACTAAACGTTTGTATTCTACTTTCCTTTCAAAAGTATTCAGACTTGCTCAGTTAATTATTTTAGTTAGCTACCATATATCCTTCCTAAGCTTCATAAACTCGTCTTAAGGGGGATGGGCGTATACTGTATATTGGTTCATTTAAGTATCTATCTATCTATCTATTGCCTGACGCCGTGATCCCCGAAAGGGTGGCCACGAACGAACCGCCCCCATGCACCTCTGTCCCTAGTTAGTCGACGTCCCTCCTCCCAACCAGCACCGCCTTCATCCATAATACTTCCTCACTCAATCCTTCCACCTCTCCTTCGGTTTACCTCTCCCTCTGTCCTTATATGGCCAAACCATCTCAAGTTGTTCCTTTTCACACTTTCCACCACATCTACCTCCACACCACACCTCCTTCTTACTTCCTCATTAGTCTGTCTATCCCTCCATGTAACTCTGCATGCACTTCTCAAGTAACTCATTTCCACCCCTCACACTCTGTGGCTTCACCCCTTTCGAAGACCATAACATTGCTCTTCCCCGCATTTACCTTCAGATTCCGTTTTTCGCACACTGTTCCAAACATATTTACCAGACCCTGCAACTCCCATTCAATATCGCTTATCAGAACTGTATCATCAGCAAACAGCAGTACAGGCAGCTTCCCACTTCCATTTAAGTATGTGTTTAGTATTTGTTTAGTTTCCTCCCTTGACCGCCATCAAGCTTAATAACACCTGCAAGACCCTCATTCCACATAAATTTGTAAATTTTTCAATAGAAAAAATCCTGCCTCTTAAATTACAGGCTCGCTATGAAACAATCGACTCCTAAATGACACGAACATTGTTAATATTGGCTAACAAATGGGGCGAAAGATTATTAAATCGCAAAACTAATGGGCCGAACGTCATCAAACCTAACCCTAACCTCTGTAACTGGGAGGTGTGGTGGAGTGGTCTTGCCACTGGCCTGGTAATCCAAAGGTCCCGGGTTCAAATCCCGATGTATCAATGGGAAGATATTATTGGGATGGAATTTGTGCTGTACCTAGTATCAGTGTATTACCACAAGCCCACCGAAACGTCAATAAAATACCCTCATTGTTCCCTGATTAAATAGCAGTGTATGAATATTCCCATATTCAAAATATGCTATAGGGGTGCAATGCCTGGTGAGTTATCTGCTCAACAGGTGGCGTTGTGTGTGTGTATGAGTCCGAGTGTAGGGGGTGAGACAGTGAAGCACGGGAACGAGATGGCTTCAGAGATGGGGTCGTTTCGGGCCATGAGTGAGCACCGTGCCTCATGTGAAGGCAAGATGGCAGGTGCTCGTTGTACTCTACGTGCTTCACATGTCTCACTCCCTAGACTGGAACAAGACCTCACGGGCTTCATCTGTTCATTGTAGAGCGGTGAATGTTAAGGCTCTCAGCCTATGCCCGAGAGGAAGTAAGTTGGAATACTCGAAAAAAAAAAAAAAAAAAAAAATCATTAAGGGCTGAGCAATGGGCATTAATTTGCACACCTATTCTGACGCTTCCCAAATGGTATAAATATTAGCTCGATTACTATAGTCGTTTGTGGGCTATAGAGCTTACTTGGAATAGGGTATAGTCTCTATAAAGACAAAATATATACAAACTAACAATTATTGCACAGTATACTTGTAATAGTGAAAAGAGAGAGAGAGAGAGAGATAGTGTGTGTATGTGTATGTGGGTGTGGGTGTGTGTGTAAGTGTGTGTGTGAGAGAGAGAGAGAGAGAATCTGCGTCCTACCCATTCCGCATCCCCTCTTTTCTATTAACCCTTTTCGTTCTGATCTATCCCTCTCTTCCGTCCCACCAGCTCTCACACCGTCCCTCCTGCGGTATATATATCCTGGCTCCCACGCCAACCAGGCAGGGTACGGCCTCTATATCGGCGTTTAATCTCCTGTGATTCCTTTGGCTTCATCACTTCCTCTTTATATCGTCTTGCGTGGGAGAGAGTGAGAGAGATAGAGAAAGAGTGAATGTGAGTGAGTGAGAGAGAGAGTGTGAAAGTTACATAGATACTCAGACTGTACAGACCTTGCAGTCCCTACTAGGCAGTCTTGCTACACAGTGGAAGGTAAGGATAGTAAAGCAGAAGGCTCTCTCCCCAGAGAGAGAGAGAGAGTGTTACAAAGAGTTACAAGGAATAGTTAGTATCCCAGAGACCCTGCGACCCATTCCGGGGAGATGTTCGAAGTGGAAGGAGAGAAACTGTTTAGTGCACTACACTCGTCTATAATGGTCTAATATTAGCCAGAGTAAAGTTAACAAGACATTACCGGCACAGAAGGGGTTAATTGTGTAGAGGGTCACCACCGTACAAGTCGCCACCAGGAATGTTAACAAGACATTACCGGTACAGAAGGTGTTAATTGTGTAGAGGGTCACCACCGTACAAGTCACCACCAGGAATGTTAACAAGACATTACCTGTACAGAAGGTGTTAATTGTGTAGAGGGTCACCACCGTACAAGTCACCACCAGGAATGTTAACAAGACATTACCGGTACAGAAGGTGTTAATTGTGTAGAGGGTCACCACCGTACAAGTCACCACCAGGAATGTTAACAAGACATTACCTGTACAGAAGGGGTTAATTGTGTAGAGGGTCACCACCGTACAAGTCACCACCAGGAATGTTAACAAGACATTACCTGTACAGAAGGTGTTAATTGTGTAGAGGGTCACCACCGTACAAGTCACCACCAGGAATGTTAACAAGACATTACCTGTACAGAAGGGGTTAATTGTGTAGAGGGTCACCACCGTACAAGTCACCACCAGGAATGTTAACAAGACATTACCGGTACAGAAGGTGTTAATTGTGTAGAGGGTCACCACCGTACAAGTCACCACCAGGAATGTTAACAAGACATTACCGGTACAGGTGTTAATTGTGGAGAGGGTCACCACCGTACAAGTCGCCACCAGGAATGTTAACAAGACATTACCGGTACAGAAGGTGTTAATTGTGTAGAGGGTCACCACCGTACAAGTCATCACCAGGAAAGTTAACAAGACATTACCTGTACAGAAGGTGTTAATTGTGTAGAGGGTCACCACCGTACAAGTCGCCACCAGGAATGTTAACAAGACATTACCTGTACAGAAGGTGTTAATTGTGTAGAGGGTCACCACCGTACAAGTCACCACCAGGAATGTTCACTCCAACGGCCCTTCAATTTGGCTTTCTGTCACTCTTTTGGCTATGGGGGAGACACTCGTTACAGGCAACCTGCCTTTTGTCTCCTTCATACACATATAACTAAATAAATAAATCAGCCTTGATGTATAACAGGTCAGCACACACAACTCACCACTTTAAGCCGGTATCACACGAGCTCTTTTTCCCTCAACACTGGTCTGGCAGCTTATGAGGTCAACATGTATAATATTTCTGTTGAGTAAATTCATCTACCACCAGTCTAGTTTCCGATACCAGTGCAAAATATCCCAGAAATGTTGCCAGAAAAAGGTTGATCATCGAATGTTGACTATAAAAGCTGTCGTGTGATACCGGCTCTACAATGACCATCACTATACTCTGGGTGTTGTTGCCCAGCTGTCGGTAAATTACTATGTCTTCATCTTCATTACTCAACTATTACGAAGATTTTGTAGCGAGATATGTTGTTAATTATGATAACTTGACGATAAGAGGCAAAGTAGATTCCTATTATTCCATTAAGTATTGATGAATCAGGTGCTAAAGTATTGAATTAAGGGGAGGTATTTAGTTTGTTCCCTACGTTTTCATAAAGCTTAAAATTACACCCCCTAGACCCGCTTTCAAGATAAATTTGTAAATTTTTCGGTAGAAAAATTTCCCGGCCGGAGGCCGATTGCTCTTAAATTTCAGGCTCGCTTTCGCTCGCCATGAAAAAATCGACACCTTAATGGCACGAAAGGTCTTAAAATTGACAGAAATGGGGCAAAATGTCTTAAAATGTCTAAACTACTAAGGCGAACGTCTTAAAATCTCAAAAGCAATGGGGCTAAACATGAGGGAGAAAGGGGTCCAGAAAAAAATCCCTCAAGTGGAAATCTGCCCTTAACGTGAGCTGGATATAAAGAAGCTATAGTAATCGTCACTCGCAGCACTTTATTTCTACCACATCATTAGTCTGTGTCCTCATTCCGAGTTGGTGATGTTACTGGTTGCGTTGCCATGTATCTCAAAACAATGTATTTTGTTTTCATTTATTTGTTTTATTTGTTACGGTATATATAACAAATACTGTCATTGTCCTGTGTAAGTTCATTAAAGTTCATATTGTTTTTTGTTTCATTTATTTGTTGTTTGTTACGGTATATATAACAAATACTGTCATTGTCCTGTGTAAGTTCATTAAAGTTCATATTGTTTTTTGTTTCATTTATTTGTTGTTTGTTACGGTATATATAACACTACTGTCATTGTCCTGTGTAAGTTCATTAAAGTTCATATTGTTTTTTGTTTCATTTATTTGTTGTTTGTTACGGTATATATAACAAATACTGCCATTGTCCTGTGTAAGTTCATTAAAGTTCATATTGTTTTTTGTTTCATTTATTTGTTGTTTGTTACGGTATATATAACAAATACTGCCATTGTCCTGTGTAAGTTCATTAAAGTTCATATTGTTTCCCTCAACGCTCCATCACACAGTCACACACACACACTCACTCAAGCAATCAATCACTCACTCACCTCTCTCTCTCTCTCTCTCACTGATATTGAAGAACAGTTCAAAGAGTCGCCCTACTAAATCTCATTGACCTAGCCGAGCGAGAGTAAAACCGGTATCACACGAGCGCTTTTCCCCTCAACATATTTCCTTAACACTGGTCTGGCAGCTTAGGAGGTCAACATTATAACTATTAATGTCACCAAAGTTCATCTATCATCAGTCTAGTGTTCGATACCAGTGCAAAATGTTCCAGAAATGTTGCCGGAAAGATGTTGATCATCGAATGTTGACTATAAAAGCTCTCGTGTGATACCGGTTTGAACTTCGGGGATATATTAAAATCGGCCCGAATGAAGAGGGGAGTGTTAACTGAAAGGGGGGGGGGGGGAGGTATTTGTTTTTTTCTGGACCCCCTTCTCCCTCATGCTTAGTCCCATTAGCTTTGAGATTTTAGGATGTTGCCTCATTAGTTTGTCGATTTTAAGACCTTTCGTCCCATTTCGTTGTCAATTTCAAGACATATCGTGCCATTTAGGTGTCGATTTTTTCCTGGCGAGCGATAGCGAGCCTGTAATGATATGAGGAACCGGCCTTTGGCCGGGACATTTTTCTACCGAAAAATGTACAAATTTATCTTGAGGGGGGTCTAGTGGAAGTTTTTTATAAGGTACAAGGATGAATAGCGAGGAAACTAAAAAATATATGAATATATGAATACATGAATTAATAGGCCAACAAAGCAAACTGTGCCCTTAAGGGCAGATGTCCACTTGAGGGACTTTTTTCTTGACCCCTTTCTCCCTCATGTTTAGCCCCATTGCTTTTGAGATTTTAAGACGTTTGCCCCATTAGTTTGGTGATTTTTAAGAATTTCCGCCCCATTCTGTCAATTTTAAGACCTTTCGTGCCATTTAGGTGTCGATTTTATCCTGGCGAGCGATAGCGAGCCTGTAATTTAAGAGTAATCGGCCTTCGGCCGGGACATTTTTCTACCGAAAAATGTACAAATTTATCTTGAAAGGGGGTCAAGGGGGTGAAATTTTAAGATTGCTGGAGGAGTAGGAAACAAACTAGAAACCTCCCCTTAAATCTCATTGCGGTAGCCGAGCGAGAGTAAAGTTTGTGGCTATATTAAAATGGTCCCTGGTGAAGAGGGCTGCAGTGTTTATTGTACTCTTGGGTGGTGACGGGTCCTCGGCTGATAAAGGGGGCTTAAGTGGCTTGCTCATACGCACATCTTTATAATTATTTTATTTTGTATTATATTTATATATTATTTATTTTATACATGTTTTTATATATTTGTATATATGGTTTTCTAATATATGGTGTGTATCTTTATATTATTGTTATATTAGATTTATATATTATTTTTAATTTGATGTATAAATTTTTATATATATTTTTGCTTTTTGTGCGTGAAGGAGACAATAGGCAGGCTGCCTGTAACGAGTGTCTCCCCCAAATCCAAAAAGATTGACATAGCACCAGATTCAAGAGACGTTGGGGTCAAATGCCTGGACACACGAAGTTTAATGCAGTCTAATCATAAGATGAAGGAAAGATTGATTGAGGGAGATAGTTCCAGAGTTTATTTGCCGAGTAGAAAAAAGACTTGAGAAAATTTGTGAATTCTTGGGTTGGAGAGCTAGACAGAATAGGAGTGGGACTGTGTTGAAAGGCGGGTGCCTCGCACTCACCGTAAGGAAGAGGGTATGCACTGAGAGAGCTCTGAAGAACACTGATTGTTGTAATAGCGATAGAAGATTGAAAGAGATGCTACATTGCAGCGTGTAGAAAGACATTGTAGGGAACTAGTAAGAGGAAGTGAGTTGATGAGACGGAATGCTTTTGACCCTACCCTTTTGAGTGGGGTATGGGTGGAATCTCCCCACACAATCGATACATGGGTGTACTGTGGCCATATACAGAGCAAAAAGCTGTGCGGGAGTGAAGAACCCACAATCCTACCCCTACTCTGTACAACTCTCCAACTCAAGAATGAAACAATATTTAAATTTTTTCTTCTATTCAACAGTTGAGCTCTGGAACTCTCTCCCTGAATCCATCTGTTCCTCATCCTATGACTTAAATTGTTTCAAACTCTGGGTGTGAATTGTTTTTGGCTCGAACATTCCTTGAATTTGGCCTTGTCGCTCTTTCAACTTTAGGGGAGGCACTCGTCACAGGCAGTTTTGCCTTTTGTCTCTCCCATCCACATAGAAAAGACACACACTCACACACACACTGATATTAAAGAAAAGTTCAAAGAGACAGGCCTACTGAATCTCATTGAGGTAGCCGAGCGAGAGTAAACTTTAGGGATATATTAAAATAGACGAAGAGGGGAGTGTCTTTTACTCTCGGGTGGTGACCGGGGGGGGGGGGGGGGGAGTAAAAAGGGGGTTTAGGCTCGTTTATTCGCACATCTTTATCTCGTTTTTTTTTTTTTTTGTGAAGGCTGGTCCTATCCAGAGTGAGATTTGACATCCTCTACCCAACCTTAGCCGTTTCTGTCTGTCTCTTTTGCTGTCCTACTTTTCCTTCTGGGGGCTGGATGCTAGGAATCCTCCTCCCCTTGTAAAATTCACCTACTAGACGAGACAGAGAAATGAGCGAGGGAATGCGAAAGTGGTCCCGGACCCTAAGAATTGGAACTTCATATGTTGTTTCTGTTCGGTCTCTGTCTCGAGTCAGCCACCCTCAATTATAAGGTATGCGCCTGAATATATACATACATGCATGCATTGTATTTGTACATACTTATCTAGTACCCCTGCAATATATACATACATGCATACATTGTATTTGTACATACTTATCTAGTACCCCTGCAATATATACATACATGCATACATTGTATTTGTACATACTTATCTAGTACCCCTGCAATATATACATACATGCATGCATTGTATTGTACATACTTATCTAGTTACCCCTGCATATATACATACATGCATACATTGTATTTGTACATACTTATCTAGTACCCCTGCAATATATACATACATGCATACATTGTATTTGTACATACTTATCTAGTACCCCTGCAATATATACATACATGCATACATTGTATTTGTACATACTTATCTAGTACCCCTGGCATATATACATACATGCATACATTGTATTTGTACATACTTATCTAGTACCCCTGCAATATATACATACATGCATACATTGTATTTGTACATACTTATCTATACCCCTGCCATATACATACATGCATACATTGTATTTGTACATACTTATCTAGTACCCCTGCAATATATACATACATGCATACATTGTATTTTTACTACTTATCTAGTACCTGCAATATATACATACTTATACATTGTATTTGTACATACTTATCTAGTACCCCTGCAATATATACATACATACATTTGTATTTGTACATACTTATCTATACCCCTGCAATATCTACATACATGCTACATTGTATTTGTACATACTTATCTAGTACCCCTGCAATATATCATACATGCATACATTGTATTTGTACATACTTATCTAGTACCCCTGCAATATATACATACATGCATACATTGTATTTGTACATACTTATCTAGTACCCCTGCAATATATACATACATGCATACATTGTATTTGTACATACTTATCTAGTACCCCTGCATATATACATACATGCATACATTGTATTTGTACATACTTATCTAGTACCCCTGCAATATATACATACATGCATACATTGTATTGTACATACTTATCTAGTACCCCTGCAATATACATACATGCATACATTGTATTTGTACATACTTATCTAGTACCCCTGCAATATATACATACATGCATACATTGTATTTGTACATACTTATCTAGTACCCCTGCAATATATACATACATGCATACATTGTATTTGTACATACTTATCTAGTACCCCTGCAATATATACATACATGCATACATTGTATTTGTACATACTTATCTAGTACCCCTGCAATATATACATACATGCATACATTGTATTTGTACATACTTATCTAGTACCCCTGCAATATATACATACATGCATACATTGTATTTGTACATACTTATCTAGTACCCCTGCAATATATACATACATGCATACATTGTATTTGTACATACTTATCTAGTACCCCTGCAATATTGTATTGCTTTAGCACGAGTGGTAATATGATGTGTCCAAAAAAGGTCGGGTGAAAAATATAGATCAAGAATATTGTTGAAATAACATTGAAAAGTTGACAGCATGAATATAAACACCAAATGAAGAGGAGCACTTTATTGACAACGTTTTGCAGATAGCCTTTTCATGTGGTAGTGACCTGAAGAAGGTATCTGCGAAACGTTGGCAATAAAGTGTTCCTCCTTATGTGGTGTTTATATCCATCAAAAATATTGAAAGAAGATGAAAGGTTCATTTTTGTATTGTTGAAGAGTAATTGAAAGGCTTGTGGAGGATTGCGACGGGTACATAGAAGGAGAAATTGGATCTTGGAGGCATTAAAAGTAACAAGATTTGCAATGCCCTAATCAGAGAAAATTGATAAATGGAAATAAACTCGTAGTCATGTACTTAACCTTAAACTGTCTTGATGGTGTAATGGTTAGTGTGTTTAAGATATGTACGTGGTAACCCAGCTTTGAATCAAGATAGGATCACATGCTTTCATTAATTTCATTGGGATGTGTTTGGTGTTGGGAGTTAAATTAATCTATCTATCTATCTATTGCCTGACGCCGTGATCCCGAAGGGGTGGCCACGAACGAACCGCCCCCATGCACCTCTGTTCCCAGTCAGTCGACGCCCCTCCCCCCAACCAGCACCGCCTTCGTTCATATACTTCCTCACTCCATCCTTCCACCTCTCCTTCGGTCTACCTCTCCCTCTCTGTACTTCCACCTCGCTCTCGTACACCCTCTTAGTCATTCTCTCGCTTTCCATACGTTCCATATGGCCGAACCATCTCAAGTTGTTCCTTTTCACACTTTCCAGCACATCTACAGTACCTCCACACCACACCTCCTTCTTACTTCTTCATTAGTTAAATTAATAAATTAGATTAATCTTTGCCACGACTAGGGCCTGTACCTTACTCTTCAACAACACACACAAAATCAACACTTCATCATTTCTCAATATTCTTGGTATCTTCTTTCCATATGACCCTTTTTTGGAAAGACCATATTACCACTCTTGCTGAAACCGTTTCCCAAAAGTTAGGTGTGCTCAACTGTATCCGTGGGTTCTTAACCCCCGCACAACTTTTTGCTCTGAACAGGGACATAATGCGCTAACGTACTGAGTATTGTTCCCATGTGTGGGGAGGTTCCACCCATACCACATTTCTCAAAAGGACAAAGTCAAAAGCATAATTGTCTCTTCAACTCCCATTCTTTTTCTATTTATCTACAATATCTTCCTACACACCGCAATGTTGCCGCTATCATAATATTAAATGTTCTTCTTAGCTTCTTTAGTTTTACCTCCTCCTCTTAACACCAATAACCCCCCAATCATGTGATGTTTAGTAATTGTGTATATGCATATACGAGTATAATGACAACCAAACAAATATTGTGTATATGCATATACGAGTATAATGACAACCAAACAAATATTCACAATTAGTCTAGTACAAATGAGGGATGGTTTGTAACAAAAAAAAAATATATATATATATATATATATATACAGGTATATATATATATATATACAGTGTATATATTATATAATATAGGAGTCGGAAATTTCCCCGGCATCAATTGATCTGGCTCCAGCTGGCAACATTAACCTTAGCCAGCCAGCCAACACAGTCCTTCCACGTCTCTTATTTTCTGTCACACTGTTGGTGATGGTGAAGCTGGCTAGGAGTGGACTGTAAGGGAGGGGGTAGGATAATATTAATAAGGGAAGGGGGAGGGGAAGAGGAGGGAAAGGGAGGGAGGAGGATGGAAAAGGGGAGGAAAGGGTGGAGCGGGGTGGGACAGGACGGAAAGGTAGGAGGGTGGGAAGAGGAGGGAAAGGGAGGGGCGAGGAAGGAAAGGGGGGGGGAAATGATGGGAAGGGGGTAGTAACTGAGGTAGGGTAGGTCTGGCGCCAAGAAGCACGTCTCTTATATTCTGTCACACTGTTGGTGATGGTGAGGTGGGGTAGGACAGGACTGTAAGGGAAGACGGGAAAAAGGAGGAAAAGAAGAGGGAGGGGGAAAAAGAGGAGGGCAAGGGGTACGAAAGGGAGGGGAGGAAAGAAGGGGGGGGGGGGGGGCAGGAAAGTAAGGAAGGAGGGAAGGGGGTAGTAACTGAGGTAGGTATAGGTCTGGCGCCAGTATATGTGGGATAATGGGATGTGTCTGGCGCCAACAAGTTACCAGCAAACGCTCCTTGGCGCCAACAAGGACTACCCAGGCCAGGTAACAGTGAGGCTACTATGGTCTTATGTGAGAGGATTTAGTGATTGTATTGTGACCAGATAATGTATTAATTATAATGTTGTTTATACATACAGTAATTTTCAGCAGTTATTGTAAAGCAAATCCATGATGATCCTCCACTGTACGTTTTGCAATGGTTCTTTCTACCTTAAATATTTATGTTAATTATCACGTTCATCCACTAAGTTAAAAGTTAATTTGTTCAGTTCTAATGACTCATAACGGCATATTTTATTCCTTTCCCTTGGGGTCACTCAGCCTCTCGTCTTAAGATATGCAAATTAACCTCCCTCTTCCATTACTGGGATACATTTGGAATCAAGGCTTTGCTAACAATGTATTCTGACGCAAATTTTCCCGGTCGACTTCGTGAATTAAATTATTGGACATCTCTGCAATGAAGAGGGGAGGGGGAGAGGGGAAGCTAGCAAGGGGGCGGGATGAAAGGAGAGAGGGGGAGGGGACTCTGGGGAGAGATTAGTGAAGGGATAACAGCCAAATATAAAGAGGGGAGTGGGGAGAGGGGAAGCTAGTAAGGGGGCGGGATGAAAGGAGAGGGGGGAGGGGACTCTGGGGAGAGATTAGTGAAGGGATAACAGCCAAATATAAAGAGGGGAGTGGGGAGAGGGGAAGCTAGCAAGGGGGCGGGATGAAAGGAGAGAGGGAGAGGGAACTCTGGGGAGAGATTAGTGAAGGGATAACAGCCAAATATAAAGAGGGGAGTGGGGAGAGGGGAAGCTAGCAAGGGGCGGGATGAAAGGAGAGGGGGGGGAGGGGACTCTGGGGAGAGATTAGTGAAGGGATAACAGCCAAATATAAAGAGGGGAGTGGGGAGAGGGGAAGCTAGCAAGGGGGCGGGATGAAAGGAGAGGGGGGAGGGGACTCTGGGGAGAGATTAGTGAAGGGATAACAGCCAAAGATACGACAAATGAAATGCATACTATAAGGGTGCTGGAAAGGTGACAGGATGATGAGGTGTTGAGGTATAACCTCATAATTATGTTTTTTTTTCTTTTTTCCACATTCCAACTACTCCCTCTCGGGCATAGGCTTATAGCCTTTACACTCTACCGCTGAACACGGTGAGGCCCGTGGGATCTTGTTTCAGTCTAGGGAGTGAGACATGCGAAGCACCCATTCACGGCTCGAACCCAACTCCATCTCTGAAGCTGCTTCGCCTCTGCGTTTCACAGTCTCACTCCCCAGGCTCGGACCCTCACTCTCAGAATGCCACCTATTGAGCAATTAACTCACTAGGCACTGTAGCATATTTTGAATATGGGAATATTCATACAGTGCTATTTAATCAGTGAACAATGAGGGTATTTTGTTTTGGCATTTCGGTGTGCTGTGGTAATGCACTGAAACTAGGTACAGCACAAATTCCATCCAAATAATATCTTCCCATTGACATATTGGGATTCGAACCCGGGTCCATTGGATTACCAGTCCAGTGGCAAGACCACTCTGCCACACCTCCCCTCATATTCACCCTAATAAATTATATATGTTACAGTCAGACTGTGAAACGTAGTCATTTCGTGAAATGGCTAAACAATTTAGTCAGTCTGTAAAAATACTGGTTTCTAACTGGATACTTACCTAACTGGGTTAGGTTAGGTTAGGTTAGGTAGGTCAGGTTAGGTTAGGTAGGTAGGGCAACCCACAGTTGCCTTCAAGCTCGTGAAAAGCAGATTGAGGTGTGTCATTGTGTGAACAACTTGCTTCACTTCATAAATGATAGGTAGAGATCAATATAACCTAACCTAACCAAACCTAACCTAGTTAGGTTAGTAACCAGTTAGTAATCAGTCATTTCACAGACTGACTAAAATTTTTAGTCATTTCACGAAATGACTCGCTTCACAGTCTGACTGTAACATACTGTATACACATCCAACAGCAACTACAGGATATACTCGAATCCCGGGAAGATCACATGCTTTCATTAGTTTCATTGGGAAGTGTTTGGTGGTGGGAGTTAAATTAATTTAATTATATTATTTCTAAAGCTTCATGAAGAGTTCGTAGCGAGGTCGGTCCTTAGAGATATGTGCCCCATACATTATTCTTTCTTTTCACATGAACATTAAGCTATTCAGTGTGCAGTTGGGTGTGAATACATAATTAGATTGATATACAGTACTCGATAAATGGAGACAAAATCGTAGTCATGTACTTACTTTCTTGATGGTGTAATGGTTAGAGTATAAGATCTGTGTGTGGTAATCCAGGTTCGAATCCCGGAAGGATCACATGCTTTCATTAAATTCGTTGGAAGGTGTTTGGTGTTGGGAGTGAAATTATTAAATTCGATTATTACCCATTTGAGTCGTAGAGGTAGATTACAAACTAAAGAAAATCGTCTAATGGTAACATGCAGATTATGATGAAAATTATGTATCGGTGGTGAAGGGGTTAAGGGGGAAGGGTTTATTATGTATCGGTGGTGAAGGGGTTAAGGGGGAAGGGTTTATTATGTATCGGTGGTGAAGGGGTTAAGGGGGAAGAGATTATTATGTATCGGTGGTGAAGGGGTTAAGGGGGAAGGGTTTATCGGTGGTGAAGGGGTTAAGGGGGAAGGGTTTATTATGTATCGGTGGTGAAGGGGTTAAGGGGGAAGGGTTTATCGGTGGTGAAGGGGTTAAGGGGGAAGGGTTTATTATGTATCGGTGGTGAAGGGGTTAAGGGGGAAGGGTTTATCGGTGGTGAAGGGGTTAAGGGGGAAGGGTTTATCGGTAGTGAAGGGGTTAAGGGGGAAGGGTTTATTATGTATCGGTGGTGAAGGGGTTAAGGGGGAAGGGTTTATCGGTGGTGAAGGGGTTAAGGGGGAAGGGTTTATTATGTATCGGTGGTGAAGGGGTTAAGGGGGAAGGGTTTATCGGTGGTGAAGGGGTTAAGGGGGAAGGGTTTATTATGTATCGGTGGTGAAGGGGTTAAGGTGGAAGGGTTTATCGGTGGTGAAGGGGTTAAGGGGGAAGGGATTATCGGTGGTGAAGGGGTTAAGGGGGAAGGGTTTATCGGTGGTGAAGGGGTTAAGGGGAAGGGTTTATCGGTGGTGAAGGGGTTAAGGGGGAAGGGTTTATCGGTGGTGAAGGGGTTAAGGGGGAAGGGTTTATCGGTGGTGAAGGGGTTAAGGGGGAAGGGTTTATCGGTGGTGAAGGGGTTAAGGTGGAAGGGTTTATCGGTGGTGAAGGGGTTAAGGGGGAAGGGTTTATTATGTATCGGTGGTGAAGGGGTTAAGGGGGAAGGGTTTATCGGTGGTGAAGGGGTTAAGGTGGAAGGGTTTATTATGTATCGGTGGTGAAGGGGTTAAGGGGGAAGGGTTTATCGGTGGTGAAGGGGTTAAGGGGGAAGGGTTTATTATGTATCGGTGGTGAAGGGGTTAAGGTGGAAGGGTTTATCGGTGGTGAAGGGGTTAAGGGGGAAGGGTTTATTATGTATCGGTGGTGAAGGGGTTAAGGGGAAGGGTTTATTATGTATCGGTGGTGAAGGGGTTAAGGGGGAAGGGTTTATCGGTGGTGAAGGGGTTAAGGGGGAAGGGTTTATTATGTATCGGTGGTGAAGGGGTTAAGGGGGAAGGGTTTATCGGTGGTGAAGGGGTTAAGGGGGAAGGGTTTATTATGTATCGGTGGTGAAGGGGTTAAGGTGGAAGGGTTTATCGGTGGTGAAGGGGTTAAGGGGGAAGGGATTATCGGTGGTGAAGGGGGTTGGGGGGGAAGGGTTTATCGGTGGTGAAGGGGTTAAGGGGGAAGGGTTTATCGGTGGTGAAGGGGTTAAGGGGGAAGGGTTTATCGGTGGTGAAGGGGTTAAGGGGGAAGGGTTTATCGGTGGTGAAGGGGTTAAGGGGGAAGGGTTTATTATGTATCGGTGGTGAAGGGGTTAAGGGGGAAGGGTTTATCGGTGGTGAAGGGGTTAAGGGGGAAGGGTTTATCGGTGGTGAAGGGGTTAAGGGGGAAGGGTTTATCGGTGGTGAAGGGGTTAAGGGGGAAGGGTTTATTATGTATCGGTGGTGAAGGGGTTAAGGGGGAAGGGTTTATTATGTATCGGTGGTGAAGGGGTTAAGGGGGAAGGGTTTATCGGTGGTGAAGGGGTTAAGGGGGAAGGGTTTATCGGTGGTGAAGGGGTTAAGGGGGAAGGGTTTATCGGTGGTGAAGGGGTTAAGGGGGAAGGGTTTATCGGTGGTGAAGGGGTTAAGGGGGAAGGGTTTATCGGTGGTGAAGGGGTTAAGGTGGAAGGGTGTATCGGTGGTGAAGGGGTTAAGGGGGAAGGGTTTATCGGTGGTGAAGGGGTTAAGGGGGAAGGGATTATCGGTGGTGAGGGGGTTAAGGGGGAAGGGATTATTATGTATCGGTGGTGAAGGGGTTAAGGGGGAAGGGTTTATCGGTGGTGAAGGGGTTAAGGGGGAAGGGTTTATTATGTATCGGTGGTGAAGGGGTTTAAGGGGGAAGGGTTTATCTTGAAAGGGTTAAGGGGGAAGGGTTTATGTTGAAAGGGTTAAGGGGGAAGGGTTTATGTTGAAAGGGTTAAGGGGGAAGGGTTTATCTTGAAAGGGTTAAGGGGGAAGGGTTTATCTTGAAAGGATTAAGGGGGAAGGGTTTATCTTGGTGAAGGGGTTTAAGGGGGAAGGGTTTATCGGTGGTGAAGGGGTTAAGGGGGAAGGGTTTATCGGTGGTGAAGGGGTTAAGGGGGAAGGGTTTATTATGTATCGGTGGTGAAGGGGTTAAGGGGGAAGGGTTTATCGGTGGTGAAGGGGTTAAGGGGGAAGGGTTTATCGGTGGTGAAGGGGTTAAGGGGGAAGGGTTTATCGGTGGTGAAGGGGTTAAGGGGGAAGGGTTTATCGGTGGTGAAGGGGTTAAGGTGGAAGGGTGTATCGGTGGTGAAGGGGTTAAGGGGGAAGGGTTTATCGGTGGTGAAGGGGTTAAGGGGGAAGGGTTAGTGGGGGGTAAAGGGGTTAAGGGGGAAGGGTTTATCGGTGGTGAAGGGGTTAAGGGGGAAGGGTTTATCGGTGGTGAAGGGGTTAAGGGGGAAGGGTTTATCGGTGGTGAAGGGGTTTAAGGGGGAAGGGTTTATCGGTGGTGAGGGGTTTAGGGGGGAGGGTTTTATCGGTGGTGAAGGGGTTAAGGGGGAAGGGTTTATCGGTGGTGAAGGGGTTAAGGGGGAAGGGTTTATCGGTGGTGAAGGGGTTAAGGGGGAAGGGTTTATCGGTGGTGAAGGGGTTAAGGGGGAAGGGTTTATCGGTGGTGAAGGGGTTAAGGGGGAAGGGTTTATCGGTGGTGAAGGGGTTAAGGGGGAAGGGTTTATCGGTGGTGAAGGGGTTAAGGGGGAAGGGATTATCGGTGGTGAAGGGGTTAAGGGGGAAGGGTTTATCGGTGGTGAAGGGGTTAAGGGGGAAGGGTTTATCGGTGGTGAAGGGGTTAAGGGGGAAGGGTTTATCGGTGGTGAAGGGGTTAAGGGGGAAGGGTTTATCGGTGGTGAAGGGGTTAAGGGGGAAGGGATTATCGGTGGTGAAGGGGTTAAGGGGGAAGGGTTTATCGGTGGTGAAGGGGTTGTTAAGGGGGAAGGGTTTATCGGTGGTGAAGGGGTTAAGGGGAAGGGATTATCGGTGGTGAAGGGGTTAAGGGGGAAGGGTTTATCGGTGGTGAAGGGGTTAAGGGGGAAGGGTTTATCGGTGGTGAAGGGGTTAAGGGGAAGGGTTTATCGGTGGTGAAGGGGTTAAGGTGGAAGGGTTTATTATGTATCGGTGGTGAAGGGGTTAAGGGGGAAGGGTTTATCGGTGGTGAAGGGGTTAAGGGGGAAGGGTTTATTATGTATCGGTGGTGAAGGGGTTAAGGTGGAAGGGTTTTATCGGAGGTGAAGGGGTTAAGGCGGAAGGGTTTATTATGTATCGGTGGTGAAGGGGTTAAGGTGGAAGGGTTTATCGGTGGTGAAGGGGTTAAGGTGGAAGGGTTTATCGGTGGTGAAGGGGTTAAGGTGGAAGGGTTTATTATGTATCGGTGGTGAAGGGGTTAAGGTGGAAGGGTTTATCGGTGGTGAAGGGGTTAAGGTGGAAGGGTTTATCGGTGGTGAAGGGGTTAAGGTGGAAGGGTTATTATATCGGTGGTGAAGGGGTTAAGGGGGAAGGGTTTATCGGTGGTGAAGGGGTTAAGGGGGAAGGGTTTATCGGTGGTGAAGGGGTTAAGGGGGAAGGGTTTATCGGTGGTGAAGGGGTTAAGGTGGAAGGGTTTATTATGTATCGGTGGTGAAGGGGTTAAGGGGGAAGGGTTTATTATGTATCGGTGGTGAAGGGGTTAAGGTGGAAGGGTTTATTATGTATCGGTGGTGAAGGGGTTAAGGTGGAAGGGTTTATTATGTATCGGTGGTGAAGGGGTTAAGGGGGAAGGGTGTATCGGTGGTGAAGGGGTTAAGGGGGAAGGGTTTATCGGTGGTGAAGGGGTTAAGGGGGAAGGGTTTATCGGTGGTGAAGGGGTTAAGGGGGAAGGGTTTATCGGTGGTGAAGGGGTTAAGGGGGAAGGGTTTATCGGTGGTGAAGGGGTTAAGGGGGAAGGGATTATCGGTGGTGAAGGGGTTAAGGGGGAAGGGTTTATCGGTGGTGAAGGGGTTAAGGGGGAAGGGTTTATCGGTGGTGAAGGGGTTAAGGGGGAAGGGTTTATCGGTGGTGAAGGGGTTAAGGGGGAAGGGTTTATTTATTGATCGATGTATGTACACATTTAGCTTGAAAGGGGGTCTAGGGGGTGTTTTTTTAAGCTAGATGGAGGTCTAGGGAGGAAACTAAAAAATATATAAAGAAAAAACAAGCAAAGTTAGCAGGGTAGTCCAGAGCGGTGAATAAATATAAGTATTAATTATCTCCAGGATATTATTAACTTTGTATTATTATTATTATTATTATTAATGTTATTATTAATTTTAATATTGTTATTGTTAGGCCTATTATTATATTACGGTGAATAAACAAACTTTCTAATTAATTATCTCCATGATTTTATAAACTTTATATTTGTGTATTACTGTACTGTACAAGGTAATTAAAACTTTGAAACCTTAACCCTATGAGGATTATGACGCATTTTGAGTGTCTATTCTGGCTAGTAGTAGAATGTTTTATTCAGATTAGGAAGGGTATATGGAAGTCAGAGAGCTAATTGAGATAGTCTTTACCCTTATAATTCCCACCGATCCTTCTAAAATTGTGTAAAATAGTCTAATGATAGCCAGAATAAACTGTCAAAATGCGTCACAGTCCTCAAAGGGTTAGCTTTTTCTAATTTATTACTGTACAGTCGGCCTAATAAGTGATGTCTCGGCACCAATTATATTTTGATCAATAATTGGTATCAGCAATATTTACACATGATTTCTACTTTTTGAGTGAGATATACAAACATGTTCCAACACTAACCCACCCTATTCAACATCTAACAGACATTAACCCTCTCCGACATATGACGCGATTTTGAGCCTATTGGGGATACTTTAAAGCCTTTGTTACCATCAGGGGTATTTAGAAACCTTTAGTTTAGTTACTTCAACCTCTGCAGTTGTCTTTGAGTTAGCTGTGGGCAGAAAACTAATTTTGGAGAGGTAATGGTAATTATAAGAGTGAGATAATTCTATTTCTTATTGCTAATCTGGCAACGTCTGCGTCATAAATGCGTGAAAATATTAATACAGCACAGCGCGCCAAAACGTAATGACAGCTGGGACATGACTTATTAGCGCGACCGTACAAGGTAATTAAAACTTTGCAACATTAACTTTAAAAATATACCGTCGCTCAAACGGGGTCACTTTTTATAGGAGTAGTGCTTAATTATAATTGTTATATTTGACGTATTTATTTATGTACCGGTATTTATTTATGTACCGGTATTTATTTATGTACCGGTGTTTATTTATGTACCGGTATGTATTTATGTACCGGTATGTATTTATGTACCGGTATGTATTTATGTACCGGTATGTATTTATTTATGTACCGTATGTATTTATGTACCGTATGTATTTATGTACCGTATGTATTTATGTACCGTATGTATTTATGTACCGGTATGTATTTATGTACCGGTATGTATTTATGTACCGGTATGTATTTATGTACCGGTATTTATTTATGTACCGGTATGTATTTATGTACCGGTATTTATTTATGTACCGTATGTATTTATGTACCGTATGTATTTATGTACCGGTATTTATGTATTATGTATTTATGTACCGGTATGTATTTATGTACCGGTATGTATTTATGTACCGGTATGTATTTATGTACCGGTATTTATTTATGTACCGGTATGTATTTATGTACCGGTATTTATTTATGTACCGGTATTTATTTATGTACCGGTATGTATTTATGTACCGGTATTTATTTATGTACCGGTATTTATTTATGTACAGTACCGGTATTTATTTATGTACCGGTATTTATTTATGTACCGGTATTTATTTATATTTATTACATATTTATTCAGTATTATATATTATTGATATTATTCATTTAACCCTTTGAAAATCATGATTCAGTTAGATAGCTTACTCAGGTTATTATTAGACATTATTAAAGCTTAGGAAGGATCTGCCGGAAATACCAGGGTAAAGATGATCTCAATTTACCCTCTGACTTCCACATACCCATTGTAATCTGAAGACAATCCTCTAAATAATAGCCAGAACACAGATTAGAAATGCGTCTTCAATCTTTTAAGGGGGGGTGACCTGTTTTTGTTCTGTCCTTTTCTATCTTTCTCTGGCTTGTATCCATTTGGCCCAATTCGGCCTACTGTTTTAAGACGTTTATCCCCATCCAGGTGTCAATTTTTTACTGGTGAGCGGTAGCGAGCCAGCATATTTGTTATTTTTGTTTGACAGCAGGCTAAATTTGTACATTTTTCGATAGAAAAATTTCTCCGGCGAAGCCGGATTTCTTCATATAATGCTGGCTCGCTATCGCTCGCCTGGAAGAAATCGACACCTAGATGGGGATAAACGTTTTAAAATAGTTGGCTGAATGGGGCCGAATGGATACAAGCCAGAGAAAGAGAGAAAAGGACAGAAATAACAAAAAGCAGGTCACCCCCCTTAAGGGGAGATGGGTTTGTTTTTCTGGCACCCCTTCTTCCTCAGGTTTAGCTCCATTAGTTTTCAGATTTTATGACGGGCCCACTAGTTTGGCGATTATCAGACCTTTCGCCCCCCTCTCTTTGTCAACATTAAGACTTTTCGTGTCATTTAGGTGTCGATTTTTTTCATGGCGAGCGATAGCGAGCTTGTAATATATGGGAAACGGCCTTCAGCCTAGACATTTTTCTATCAAAAAATGTATACGGTACATTAATCTTAAAGGAGGGTCTTGGCGGGGGTATTTTTAAGCTTGATGGAGGTCTAGGGAGGAAACTAAAAACAATAATAACATATATATATATAAAGGAAGAAATAAATACGCCCATCTTTCCTTAAGGGTTATAATGGTTGACGCACAAATACGCATAGGAATGTAATAACTTATCTAGTGAAACAGACTACTGAAACCTTAGCTTAACTCTCTCTCTCTCTCTCTCTCTCTCTCTCACTCTAACTCACTCTCCCTCTTTCTCATGTGTTCAGCCTCCCTCTATATTCCACCAGTCTTAAGTTAAGTAACTTCCACTACTACACTCTCTCTCTCTCTCTCTCTCTCTCTCTCTCTCTCTCTCTCTCTCTCTCATGTGTTCAGCCTCCCTCTATATTCCACCAGTCTTAAGTTAAGTAACTTCCACTACTACACTCTCTCTCTCTCTCTCTCTCTCTCTCTCTCTCTCTCTCTCTCTCTCTCTCATGTGTTCAGCCTCCCTCTATATTCCACCAGTCTTAAGTTAAGTAACTTCCACTACTACACTCTCTCTCTCTCTCTCTCTCTCTCTCTCTCTCTCTCTCTCTCTCATGTGTTCAGCCTCCCTCTATATTCCACCAGTCTTAAGTTAAGTAACTTCCACTACTACACTCTCTCTCTCTCTCTCTCTCTCTCTCTCTCTCTCTCTCATGTGTTCAGCCTCCCTCTATATTCCACCAGTCTTAAGTTAAGTAACTTCCACTACTACACTCTCTCTCTCTCTCTCTCTCTCTCTCTCTCTCTCTCTCTCATGTGTTCAGCCTCCCTCTATATTCCACCAGTCTTAAGTTAAGTAACTTCCACTACTACACTCTCTCTCTCTCTCTCTCTCTCTCTCTCTCTCTCATGTGTTCAGCCTCCCTCTATATTCCACCAGTCTTAAGTTAAGTAACTTCCACTACTACACTCTCTCTCTCTCTCTCTCTCTCTCTCTCTCTCTCTCTCTCTCTCTCTCTCTCATGTGTTCAGCCTCCCTCTATATTCCACCAGTCTTAAGTTAAGTAACTTCCACTACTACACTCTCTCTCTCTCTCTCTCTCTCTCTCTCTCTCTCTCTCTCTCAGTGTTCAGCCTCCCTCTATATTCCACCAGTCTTAAGTTAAGTAACTTCCACTACTACACTCTCTCTCTCTCTCTCTCTCTCTCTCTCTCTCTCTCTCTCTCATGTGTTCAGCCTCCCTCTATATTCCACCAGTCTTAAGTTAAGTAACTTCCACTACTACACTCTCTCTCTCTCTCTCTCTCTCTCTCTCTCTCTCTCTCTCATGTGTTCAGCCTCCCTCTATATTCCACCAGTCTTAAGTTAAGTAACTTCCACTACTACACTCTCTCTCTCTCTCTCTTCTCTCTTCTCTCTCTCTCTCTCTCTCATGTGTTCAGCCTCCCTCTATATTCCACCAGTCTTAAGTTAAGTAACTTCCACTACTACACTCTCTCTCTCTCTCTCTCTCTCTCTCTCTCTCTCTCATGTGTTCAGCCTCCCTCTATATTCCACCAGTCTTAAGTTAAGTAACTTCCACTACTACACTCTCTCTCTCTCTCTCTCTCTCTCTCTCTCTCTCTCTCTCTCATGTGTTCAGCCTCCCTCTATATTCCACCAGTCTTAAGTTAAGTAACTTCCACTACTACACTCTCTCTCTCTCTCTCTCTCTCTCTCTCTCTCTCTCTCTCTCTCTCTCATGTGTTCAGCCTCCCTCTATATTCCACCAGTCTTAAGTTAAGTTAAGTAACTTCCACTACTACACTCTCTCTCTCTCTCTCTCTCTCTCTCTCTCTCTCTCTCTCTCTCATGTGTTCAGCCTCCCTCTATATTCCACCAGTCTTAAGTTAAGTAACTTCCACTACTACACTCTCTCTCTCTCTCTCTCTCTCTCTCTCTCTCATGTGTTCAGCCTCCCTCTATATTCCACCAGTCTTAAGTTAAGTAACTTCCACTACTACACTCTCTCTCTCTCTCTCTCTCTCTCTCTCTCTCTCTCTCTCATGTGTTCAGCCTTCCTCTATATTCCACCAGTCTTATGTTAACCCGTGGAGCCCCGGCTAGTTTTGTAATGTTTGCGCACCAGAACCCGGCCGGTTTTCAAAAAATGGTTTTATTCCAGAAACAATAGCGAATGGGTTAGGAATGAAGTAAAAACCACGAAAAACCGCTCAAAAAGCTTAAAAAATGGTCCTACAGAGCCCCCGAAAACGGATTTTACAGGAGTAAAAAATTGAAGGCAATTATCCCCAAAAAACAGGTTATTGCGCGCTCGTGTGCACGCACGTGGACTTTGAGAGTTTTCAACCATCGGCACGGTTGCGTGGGATACGTACACAGTTCCCATACAAACCTGAGCCCTCTTGAGTGGCTACACCTGAGGTTACGGTCGGCGCAATTAGGGTGACGCGCCAGGCGTGTCTCTGGGGCTGTGCGTTACATACATCGCCGACGCGTCAGGCGTGTCGCTGGGGCTGTATGGGTTAAGTAACTTCCACTACTATTGTTTCCACAATTTCTAGTTTGAGGACACTTATTAAGGGGATAGTGGCTATTTTTTTGGACTATATTCATTTATTTTTTAGTTTCCTCGCTAGACCTCCATCAACCTTAAAATTACACCCCCTCGACCTCCTTTCAAGATAAATGTGTATATTTTTCGGTAAAAAAAAAATTTCCTGGCCGAAGGCAGGTTGCTCTTTAAATGTCAGGCTCGCTTTCGCTCGCCAGGAATTAATCGACATATAAATGGCACGAACAGTCTTAAAATTGACAACGAAACTTCCGAAAGGTGATAAAATCCCGAAACTACTTAGCCGAACGTCTTATAATCTGAAAATAAATGAGGTTTAACACGAGGGAGAAAGGGGACCAGAAAAACGACCCATCTCCCCATAAATCTTAAACTTAATTTAGCCTTAAAAGTCTGTGACAGAAAAAAGTGATTAGTCTTTTGATCAATGAAAGAGAACAACAAATATGATTAAAAAAAAACATATTTAGCAATACAGTATCTTTGTAAGATAACTGCTGACTCACGATGTATATCCCTTTCAGTACCGGTGCCGTCCTTTTAGCTTTATTATGGCTACTGTTAGGTTATGTCATTCAGTATATAAAGGCTTCGAACTATCTCACTTAACCCTTTTTACTAGCACAGATCCTTCTTAAACAGCAAACAAAAATCGTCTTTATACCTAGAGTAAAATATAAAAATGGTCACCGGTACAGATGAGGTTAACGAAACCAAACTTTGATATAATAGAGGTAGGGCTAGCTCAGTTGATAGTGTGTCTGTCTCCCACCCAGATAACTAGGGTTCAATCTTCGCTCAGGTTGAACAGTTTTTCTGAGATATAGCTGGCGGTTACCGTCTCTCTTTGAGCAAGGGAGATGAGTAATGGTCTCTGGTTGATTAATGAGTTCCTAGCGCTATTGAATCTCCTCGAAGGGGAAGAGAAATCGCGCTTAATACATTTCCTGAGATTATTATGCATCCCCGAAATGAAATATATTTTGGAAACAAAATGGTTAAAACATGCACCAACATTGGAAACAAAAGGGTTAAAACATGCACCAACATTTTCAATAATGAGTTTGTTGTTAAGGGAGCCCACCTCGCATTTTGTCTCTTTCTCTTCCTCTCTCTTTGGCTTGTATCCATTCGGACCCATTCAGCCTACTGTTTTAAGACGTTTACCCCCATCCAGGTGTCAATATTTAAATATATATATTTGTTTTGACAGCAAGCTAAATTTTTACTTTTTTCGATAGAAAAATGTCTCCGGAGTAGCCGGATTTCTCCATGCAATGCTGGCTCGCTATCGCTCGCCAAGTAGAAATCGACACCTGGATGGGTTATAAACGTCTTAAAACAGTTAGCTGAATAGGGCCGAAGGGATACAAGCCAGAGAAAGAGAGAAAATGAGAGAAAGAGAAAAAAAGCAGGTGACCCTCCTTAAAAGAACTGAAAGTGTAATTTTGCTTGTTTGATAATACCTTCAGCTCGATGACGTGTTTTTACCCTTGAATCTGGCTAACATGTGACGACTTTATGCCGTTTAAGAAGACCCTATGCCATTCAGAGAGATTATTGAAATAGTTAACTGTTACCCCTTAGAGTCCTAGAGGTAGATTGTAAACTAAAGAAACTCGTCTAATGGTGAGCAGAATATGATGGAAGGGGTTAATACCTTTAGCACGGCTTAGTTGTGTAGGCTGTGGAATGTGGAGTGACGAGTGTGAAATGTGAAGAGGTGGAGAAGTTAGAGATTAACGAAGATAAAGATTGTTGCTGGAGATAATGTGGATGGGGGAGGCAACACATATAATATACTTAGTTTAGTTGTGTGTCGAGCTGCTAAAATGTAAGGAAGATCCGTCAATGATAAACATCGTTGAAGATGATAACGATGGGAGAATCAGACCAGGGGAGTGTTGAGCGGCTAAAGTTTGAGGAAAATTATAGTATAGTGAATCTGGAAGATGATCTAGGAGGAGGTTGCAGCAGGGATGACTGAACCATGTCGGTCATAATAATGCGGCTGAACATGAGGGAGAAGGGAGTCTAGATAACCCCCACGCTCCCCTTAATTAAGGGGGGTGACCTGATTTTTGTTCTATCCTTATCTCTCTTTCTCTGGCTTGTATCCATTCGGAGCCATTCAGCCTACTGTTTTAAGACGTTTATCCCAATTCAGGTGTAAATATTTTACTGGTGAGCGGTAGCGAGCCAGCATTTTTATTTTTTTTAAATTGACAGCAGGCTAAATTTGTACATTTTTTGGTAGAAAAATTTCTCCGGCGAAGCCGGATCTCTTCATATAATTGCTGGCTCGCTATCGCTCGCCAGGAAGAAATCGACACCTAGATGGGGATAAACGTCTTAAAATAGTTGGCTGAATGGGGCCGAATGGATACAAGCCAGAGAAAGAGAGAAGAGGAGAACAATTTAAAAAGCAGGTCACCCCCTTTCAGTAAGATAATAGACGAGTAGTTCTGGAAGATACGTCAGATAGTCTAGGTCTAGGAGGATGGAGAAGGTGATGCAGGATAACTGAACCATAATAATCCGCTGTCACATGAAGGGGTGAAGATAAAGGGTAGAAATGATGGGGCTAAGCATGAGGGGGAAGGGTGATGGAGAAGGTGCAGGGATGGCTGAACCATGTCGGGCGTAATAATGCGCTGTCACATGAAAGGTACAAAATTACGGGTAGAAATGATGGGGATTCAATCAGCCAAGTTGAAAAGTTTGTCAATATTAAAAGTGTTCTTGTCATTTAGGTGTCGATTTTTTCCTGTTCCTGGCGAGCGATAGAGAGACTGTAATTTAAGGGGAACTTGGGACGATGTTTTTTAAGGTTGATAGAGGTGTAGGGAGGACACTAAAATAAAATAATAACGCATATATGAATGAGCAAATATATACTCCCTTAACCCCTTCTGTACCGTCGGCGTATGTTCTATTTTATTCTAGCAATATGTATACAGCTTAGAAAGGATCTGTGGTAGTTAAAAGGGTTGATTGAGATAGTTCGAAGCCTTATAATTGCTAAAGATCCTTCCTAAAGTGAATACAATCGATTAGTAGGAGCCAGAATAAAATCAAAAGTATAGAAGGGGTTAAGGAAGATCGTCGAGTAGTTCTGGAAAATACGTCAGATAGTGTGTGAGGATGGAGAAGGTGTAGGGTTGACTGAAACATGCCATTCATAATAATACGTCAGATAGTGTGTGAGGATGGAGAAGGTGTAGGGTTGACTGAAACATGCCATTCATAATAATACGTCAGATAGTGTGTGAGGATGGAGAAGGTGTAGGGTTGACTGAAACATGCCATTCATAATAATAAGTCAGATAGTGTGTGAGGATGGAGAAGGTGTAGGGTTGACTGAAACATGCCGATCATAATAATACGTCAGATAGTGTGTGAGGATGGAGAAGGTGTAGGGTTGACTGAAACATGCCATTCATAATAATACGTCAGATAGTGTGTGAGGATGGAGAAGGTGTAGGGTTGACTGAAACATGCCGATCATAATAATACGTCAGATAGTGTGTGAGGATGGAGAAGGTGTAGGGTTGACTGAAACATGCCATTCATAATAATACGTCAGATAGTGTGTGAGGATGGAGAAGGTGTAGGGTTGACTGAAACATGCCGATCATAATAATACGTCAGATAGTGTGTGAGGATGGAGAAAGTGTAGGGTTGACTGAAACATGCCGATCATAATAATACGTCAGATAGTGTGAGGATGGAGAAGGTGTAGGGTTGACTGAAACATGCCGATCATAATAATACGTCAGATAGTGTGTGAGGATGGAGAAGGTGTAGGGTTGACTGAAAGATGCCGATCATAATAATACGTCAGATAGTGTGTGAGGATGGAGAAGGTGTAGGGTTGACTGAAACATGCCGATCATAATAATAAGTCAGATAGTGTGTGAGGATGGAGAAGGTGTAGGGTTGACTGAAACATGCCGATCATAATAATAAGTCAGATAGTGTGTGAGGATGGAGAAGGTGTAGGGTTGACTGAAACATGCCGATCATAATAATACGTCAGATAGTGTGTGAGGATGGAGGTGTAGGGTTGACTGAAACATGCCGATCATAATAATAGGTCAGATAGTGTGTGAGGATGGAAAAGGTGTAGAGTTGACTGAAACATGCCGATCAAAATAATACGTCAGATAGTGTGTGAGGATGGAGAAGGTGTAGGGTTGACTGAAACATGCCGATCATAATAATAGGTCAGATAGTGTGTGAAGATGGAGAAGGTGTAGGGTTGACTGAAACATGCCGATCATAATAATACGTCAGATAGTGTGTGAGGATGGAGAAGGTGTAGGGTTGACTGAAACATGCCGATCATAATAATACGTCAGATAGTGTGTGAGGATGGAGAAGGTGTAGGGTTGACTGAAACATGCCGATCATAATAATACGTCAGATAGTGTGTGAGGATGGAGAAGGTGTAGGGTTGACTGAAACATGCCGATCATAATAATACGTCAGATAGTGTGTGAGGATGGAGGTGTAGGGTTGACTGAAACATGCCGATCATAATAATAGGTCAGATAGTGTGTGAGGATGGAAAAGGTGTAGGGTTGACTGAAACATGCCGATCTTAATAATACGTCAGATAGTGTGTGAGGATGGAGAAGGTGTAGGGTTGACTGAAACATGCCGATCATAATAATAGGTCAGATAGTGTGTGAAGATGGAGAAGGTGTAGGGTTGACTGAAACATGCCGATCATAATAATACGTCAGATAGTGTGTGAGGATGGAGAAGGTGTAAGGTTGACTGAAACATGCCGATCATAATAATACGTCAGATAGTTTGTGAGGATGGAGAAGGTGTAGGGTTGACTGAAACATGCCGATCATAATAATACGTCAGATAGTGTGTGAGGATGGAGAAGGTGTAGGGTTGACTGAAACATGCCGATCATAATAATACGTCAGATAGTGTGTGAGGACGCAGAAGGTGTAGGGTTGACTGAAACATGCCGATCATAATAATAGGTCAGATAGTGTGTGAGGATGCAGAAGGTGTAGGGTTGACTGGAACATGCCGATCATAATAATACGTCAGATAGTGTGTGAGGACGCAGAAGGTGTAGGGTTGACTGAAACATGCCGATCATAATAATACGTCAGATAGTGTGTGAGGATGGAGAAGGTGTAAGGTTGACTGAAACATGCCGATCATAATAATACGCCAGATAGTGTGTGAGGACGCAGAAGGTGTAGGGTTGACTGAAACATGCCGATCGTAATAATAGGTCAGATAGTGTGTGAGGATGGAGAAGGTGTAGGGTTGACTGAAACATGCCGATCATAATAATACGTCAGATAGTGTGTGAGGATGGAGAAGGTGTAGGGTTGACTGAAACATGCCGATCATAATAATAGGTCAGATAGTGTGTGAGGATGGAGAAGGTGTAGGGTTGACTGAAACATGCTGATCATAATAATACGTCAGATAGTGTGTGAGGATGGAGATGGTGTAGGGTTGACTGAAACATGCCAATCATAATAATACGTCAGATAGTGTGTGAGGATGGAGAAGGTGTAGGGTTGACTGAAACATGCCGATCATAATAATACGTCAGATAGTGTGTGAGGATGGAGAAGGTGTAGGGTTGACTGAAACATGCCGATCATAATAATAGGTCAGATAGTGTGTGAGGATGGAGAAGGTGTAGGGTTGACTGAAACATGCCGATCATAATAATATGTCAGATAGTGTGTGAGGATGCAGAAGGTGTAGGGTTGACTGAAACATGCCGATCATAATAATACGTCAGATAGTGTGTGAGGATGCAGAAGGTGTAGGGTTGACTGAAACATGCCGATCATAATAATACGTCAGATAGTGTGTGAGGATGCAGAAGGTGTAGGGTTGACTGAAACATGCCGATCATAATAATATGTCAGATAGTATGTGAGGATGCAGAAGGTGTAGGGTTGACTGAAACATGCCAATCATAATAATACGTCAGATAGTGTGTGAGGATGGAGAAGGTGTAGGGTTGACTGAAACATGCCGATCATAATAATATGTCAGATAGTGTGTGAGGATGGAGAAGGTGTAGGGTTGACTGAAACATGCCGATCATAATAATACGTCAGATAGTGTGTGAGAATGGAGAAGGTGTAGGGTTGACTGAAACATGCCGATCATAATAATACGTCAGATAATGTGTGAGGATGGAGAAGGTGTAGGGTTGACTGAAACATGCCATTCATAATAATACGTCAGATAGTGTGTGAGGATGGAGAAGGTGTAGGGTTGACTGAAACATGCCATTCATAATAATACGTCAGATAGTGTGTGAGGATGGAGAAAGTGTAGGGTTGACTGAAACATGCCGATCATAATAATAGGTCAGATAGTGTGTGAGGATGGAGAAGGTGTAGGGTTGACTGAAACATGCCATTCATAATAATACGTCAGATAGTGTGTGAGGATGGAGAAGGTGTAGGGTTGACTGAAACATGCCATTCATAATAATACGTCAGATAGTGTGTGAGGATGGAGAAGGTGTAGGGTTGACTGAAACATGCCGATCATAATAATAGGTCAGATAGTGTGTGAGGATGGAGAAGGTGTAGGGTTGACTGAAACATGCCGATCATAAAAATAGGTCAGATAGTGTGTGAGGATGGAGAAGATGTAGGGTTGACTGAAACATGCCATTCATAATAATACGTCAGATAGTGTGTGAGGATGGAGAAGGTGTAGGGTTGACTGAAACATGCGATCATAATAATAGGTCAGATAGTGTGTGAGGATGGAGAAGGTGTAGGGTTGACTGAAACATGCCGATCATAATAATATGTCAGATAGTGTGTGAGGATGCAGAAGGTGTAGGGTTGACTGAAACATGCCGATCATAATAATACGTCAGATAGTGTGTGAGGATGCAGAAGGTGTAGGGTTGACTGAAACATGCCGATCATAAAAATAGGTCAGATAGTGTGTGAGGATGGAGAAGATGTAGGGTTGACTGAAACATGCCATTCATAATAATATGTCAGATAGTGTGTGAGGATGGAGAAGGTGTAGGGTTGACTGAAACATGCCGATCATAATAATAGGTCAGATAGTGTGTGAGGATGGAGAAGGTGTAGGGTTGACTGAAACATGCCGATCATAAAAATAGGTCAGATAGTGTGTGAGGATGGAGAAGATGTAGGGTTGACTGAAACATGCCATGTCAGATAGTGTGTGAGGATGGAGAAGATGTAGGGTTGACTGAAACATGCCATTCATAATAATATGTCAGATAGTGTGTGAGGATGGAGAAGGTGTAGGGTTGACTGAAACATGCCGATCATAATAATAGGTCAGATAGTGTGTGAGGATGGAGAAGGTGTAGGGTTGACTGAAACATGCCGATCATAAAAATAGGTCAGATAGTGTGTGAGGATGGAGAAGATGTAGGGTTGACTGAAACATGCCATTCATAATAATACGTCAGATAGTGTGTGAGGATGGAGAAGGTGTAGGGTTGACTGAAACATGCCGATCATAATAATAGGTCAGATAGTGTGTGAGGATGGAGAAGGTGTAGGGTTGACTGAAACATGCCGATCATAATAATATGTCAGATAGTGTGTGAGGATGCAGAAGGTGTAGGGTTGACTGAAACATGCCGATCATAATAATACGTCAGATAGTGTGTGAGGATGCAGAAGGTGTAGGGTTGACTGAAACATGCCGATCATAAAAATGGGTCAGATAGTGTGTGAGGATGGAGAAGATGTAGGGTTGACTGAAACATGCCATTCATAATAATATGTCAGATAGTGTGTGAGGATGGAGAAGGTGTAGGGTTGACTGAAACATGCCGATCATAATAATACGTCAGATAGTGTGTGAGGATGGAGAAGGTGTAGGGTTGACTGAAACATGCCATTCATAATAATACGTCAGATAGTGTGTGAGGATGGAGAAGGTGTAGTAGCGTTGACTGAAACATGCCATTCATAATAATACGTCAGATAGTGTGTGAGGATGGAGAAGGTGTAGGGTTGACTGAAACATGCCATTCATAATAATACGTCAGATAGTGTGTGAGGATGGAGAAGGTGTAGGGTTGACTGAAACATGCCGATCATAATAATAGGTCAGATAGTGTGTGAGGATGGAGAAGGTGTAGGGTTGACTGAAACATGCCATTCATAATAATACGTCAGATAGTGTGTGAGGATGGAGAAGGTGTAGGGTTGACTGAAACATGCCGATCATAATAATACGCTGTCATAGAAAGGGTACAAGATTAGAGGTGGAAATGATAGGGCTAAGCATGAGGGAGAAGGATGATGGAGAAGATGCAGGGATGACTGAAGCATATCTGTCATAAATATCCCCTGCCACAGAAAGGGTTGAAGATAAAAGGGTAGAAATGATAGGGCTAAACATGAGGGAGAATGGGGACCAGAAAGGGTTGAAGATAAGGAGTGGAAATAATCGGGATTCAGTCGGTCCAGTTGAAAAGCAAAGGTGAAGGTGTTAGTTCGTTGATGGAAGATTTAAGGGGGGATGAATTTTTATATTTAAGGGGGGATGAACTTATATATTTGCTCGTTTATAATATTTATATTTTTGTTAGTTTCCTCCCTCGACATCCATCAAGCTTAAAAATAACACCCCAAGACCCCCCTTCAAGATAAATTTGTACATTTTTCGATAGAAAAATGGGCCGGCCGAAGGCCGGTTCCTCTATAATTACAGGCTCGCTATCGCTCGCCAGAAAAAAATCGACACCTAAATGACATGAACCGTCTTAATATTGACAAAACAATGGGGTGGAACGTCTTAAAATCGACAAACTAATGGGCCGAACGTCTTAAAAATCGACAAACTAATGGGGCTAAACATGAGGAAGAAGGGGCGCCAGAAAGGGTACAAGATAAAAGGTAGAAATAATGGGGATTTAATTAGCTGAGTTGAAAAGCAAAGGTGAAGGTGTCAGTTGGTTGAGGGAAGGTTTAAAGGGGGGGGGGGGGGGGTGAGCGTATTTATTTATTTGTTCATTTATATATATTTGTTAAAGGTGGGGGCTCATGGGTTGAGGTAAACATGGAAAAATAATCGCCAACCTGCATATAATTATCTTGTAAAATGCAATGTCACTGAAATAATTATTAACAATGGTATAAAGGATTTTGAGGATCGTCTATACCGGGCCTGTGACGTCATAGTGACGTCACACCAGTATCCTTAGCCTAGACTGGATGGTGGATTTACACTCTTGTGATGTCACAGGCCTGGTATAGACGATCCACAAAATCCTTTATACCATTGTTAATAATTATTTCAGTGCCATTGCATTTTGCAAGATAATTATGTACAGCTTGGCGATTATCATTCCATCTTTATCTCAACCCATGAGCCCCCACCTATACGTGTTTTAGTTGCCTCCCTAGACATTCATCAAACTTTAAAAAATACACACCCCAAGACCCTCCTTCAAGATAAATTTGTATATTTTTCGGTAGAAAAATTTCCCGGCCGATGGCCAGTTCCTGTTAAAATTACAGGCTCGCTATCGCTCGCCAGAAAAGATCGACACCTAAATGTTAGAGTGATATTCTTAAACAATGTTTTCCCTTCGCAGAGCCGTTAATGGACGAAATAACTTGAATAATTACGTTACCTTGAGAAATGGGAGTGCTAATCCATGTAATGTCTGTAAACAACACTCATTCCCACAATATTCGCTCGATATTAGGCATGCGAAGGGAAAGAAATTTTTAAGAATACCACTCATAATATTGACAACGAAATGAGGCGAAAGGTGTTAAAATCGACATACTAATGGGCCAAACGTCTAAAAATCAACACACAAATGGGGCTAAACATGAGGGAGAAAGGGTGTGGGGGGGGGGGGGGGGGAGCGTAATAATCCGTTGTAACAGAAAGGGTAGATTATAAGGGATAGAAATAATGAGTATGCAATCAGCTGAGTTGAAAAGCAAAGGTGGAAGGGTCAATTTGGTTAGGGAAAGATTACTGATAGATTATGATAGCATCTATACCCTCCATATATAGATTACTGATAGATTATGATAGCATCTATACCCTCCATATATAGATTACTGATAGATTATGATAGCATCTATACCCTCCATATATAGATTACTGATAGATTATGATAGCATCTATACCCTCCATATATAGATTACTGATAGATTATGATAGCATCTATACCCTCCATATATAGATTACTGATAGATTATGATAGCATCTATACCCTCCATATTAGATTACTGATAGATTATGATAGCATCTATACCCTCCATATATAGATTACTGATAGATTATGATAGCATCTATACCCTCCATATATAGATTACTGATAGATTATGATAGCATCTATACCCTCCATATATAGATTACTGATAGATTATGATAGCATCTATACCCTCCATATATAGATTACTGATAGATTATGATAGCATCTATACCCTCCATATATAGATTACTGATAGATTATGATAGCATCTATACCCTCCATATAAAGACCAGTTATGGGGGGTGACCTGCTTTTTGTTATTTCTGTCCTTTTCTCTCTTTCTCTGGCTTGTATCCATTCGGCCCCATTCAGCCAACTATTTTAAGACGTTTATCCCCATCTAGGTGTCGATTTCTTCCTGGCGAGCGATAGCGAGCCAGCATTATATGAAGAAATCCTGCTTAGCCGGAGACATTTTCTATCGAAAAATGTACGAATTTAGCCTGCTGTCAAACAAAAATAAAAAATATGCTGGCTCGCTACCGCTCACCAGTAAACAATCGACACATGGATGGGGATAAACGTCTTAAAACAGTAGGCTGAATGGGGCCAAATGGATACAAGGCAGAGAAGGATAGAAAAGGGTAGAACAAAAACAGGTCACCCCCCTAAAGGTATGTTAGGACCAACTCTCCGTCCCTGTATAAGGCCTGTTCACAACCCTAATCCTTGGAAACCTGACATTACGGTCAGACAGTCATGGTTATTACACCACCTCCTTCTCTCTCATGCTTAGCCCCATTAATTTTCAGATTTTAAAATGTTCGGCCCATTAGTTTGGCGATTTTAATACCTTTCGTCCCATTTCTTTGTCAATATTTAAACTTTTCGTGTCATTTGGGTGTCGATTTTTTCATGGCGATCGATAGCAAGCCTGTTATTTCGGAAGAACCGGTCTTCGGCCAGGAAATTTGTCTACCGAAAAATGTACTAAATTATCTTGAAGGGAGTCTCGGGGGTGTTGTTTAAGCTTATTAGAGGTCTAGGGAACAAACTACAATCCTCGTTTAAGATAGGGATAAGTCATTGTCTCGCTAATTTAAGAAAACAGGCTATAGGTCCCTTATATTATGATATACACTCCATATAAACACCAGTAAGGATATGTTAGGCCATACCATCAGAAATTATCCGGGGTCATCTTTTCTGCTAGAGTGAGGTTTGGCATCCTCTACCCAACCTTAGCCGTTTATGTCTGTCTCTTTTACTGTCCTACTTTGCATTCTGGGGCAGGAGGCTAGGAATCCTCCTCCCCTTGTAAAATTAACCTACTCAACGAGACAGAGAAAGAGACGAGGGAATGCAAAAGTGGTCCCGGACCCTAAGAACTGGAACTTTACAGGTATAAGGGGAGGTGTGGTGAAGTTGCCTTGCCACTGGACTGGTAATCCAATAGACCCGGGTTCGAATCTCGATATGTCAATGGGAAGATATTATAGGGATGGAATTTGTGCTGTACCTAGTATCAGTGCATTACCACAGCACACCGAAATGCCAAAATAATACCCTCATTGTTCCCTGATTAAATAGCATTGTATCAATATTCCCATATTCAAAATATGTTATAGGGGGGCAATGCCTAGTGAGTTAATTGCTCAATAGGTGGCATTCCAAGAGTGAGGGTCCAAGTCTAGGGGGTGAGACGGTGAAGCACGAAGGCGGGACAGCTCCAGAGATGGGGCTGCTTCAAGCTGTAAGTGGCCAACCAAGCACCGTGCATCTTGTGAAGGCAAGATGGCAAAGGCTGGTTGCAGCTCTAAGTGCTTCACATGTCTTACTCCTTAGACTGGAACGAGACCTCTGTGGCTTTACCGTTGAATGTACAGGCTCTCAGCCTATGCCCGAGAGGGAGTAAGTTGGAATATTGAAAACAAAACAAAAATAGTCTGTTCTGGCTCTGTCTCGAGTCGGCCACCCTCAGCAATGGAGTACGTGCCTGAGTATATACATACATACATACATACATACATACATACAGTACATACATACATACATACTGTACATACATACATACATACATACATACTGTACATACATACATACATACTGTACATACATACATACATACATACTGTACATACATACATCTCTTATGCCACGTGATAAAGACAACACAAATTATAACGAGCTGCCAATCTGGGACATGAGTGGCAGAGTCATTTAGGAACCTATTGCTTTCTACACACATAGGTTAAAGGGAGATGGGTCGTATTTCTGGTCCCCCTTCATCCTCATGCTTAGCCCCATTAGTTTTCAGATTTTAAGACGTTCACCCAATTAGATTGTCGATTTTATAACCTTTCGTCCCATTTTTATATCAATATAAAAACAAATCGTGCCATTTGCTATGTGTTTCAGAGGCCGTGTGGCATCGTTTTTTCGGGAATAACTTATTAACAAACAGTTGGATCAGTATGATATTTTGCCAGAGTTTGTTTCACACCGTCATAAGAACATAAGAACATAAGAAAATGGGAGTCTGCAGAAAGCCGATTGGCCCAAGCAAGGCAGATCCCTGTCCCACACAACCCCAATTCAATTACAAAGCCCAATTATAGGCTTCACACTCTAATACCCTGAGGGTCATCTTACCAAAACGGTTAGAGATTAACGCAGGATTATGGGGGTCTGCAGAGCGCTGATTGGCCCAACCCAGCTGATTCCCCTTCACACCCAACCCTTCTCGTCCATATGCTTATCCAATTTTATCTTAAAAGCTCCCTACAGTTTTAGATCCCACTATAGCACATGGTAGTCCATTCCACCCATCCCCTAATGTTCGTCAGTATTGTGAATTACCAAAAGTGGAGAATTAAGCCACTTGTCCCTGTGTCATTAGCTTAAAGTCACACCTGAATGACAAGGCAACGGACAAGGCTACTGTGGCGTAACTGTGTAAACTACCAAACCATCAAAACGGTCGTTATCAACCACCACCCAACCCTATTATCACCTCTACATTCATGGTTTATGTCACTATCAAATACAAATGTTATATTTGTGTATATTTGTTATTTGATAGTGACATAATTATAACACAAATGTAAAAGCGATAGTAGGGTTGGGTGGTGGCTGATAACAACCGTGTTTGATGGAAGAGCAATAATGATTTGGTAGTTTACACAGTTACGCCACAGTAGCCTTGTCCGTTTCCTTGTCATTCAGGTGTGACTTTAACCTCATGACACAGGGACAAGTGGCATAACTCTCCACTTTTGGTAATGCACAATACTGACGAACATTAGGGGACATTGTGAAACAAACTCTGGCAAAATATCATACTGATCCAACTGTTTGTTAATAAGTGATTACCGAAAAACGATGCCACACGGCCTCTGAAACCCATAGTAGGTGTCGAATTTTTCCTGGCGAGCGATAGCGAGCCTGTGATCTTAAGAGAAACCGGCCTCTTCCGAATTGTTTTTTATTGAAAAATGTACAAATTTATCTTGAAAGGGGGTCTAGATGGTGTATTTTTAAACTTGATGGTCTAGCGAGGAAACTAAAAATAAATGAATATATAAATATACCTGCAGTGAGACCCCATAAAATATCCACTGTCCCCTTAATACAAGTTTGTAGTATTACTTAAGTCTGTTGGAAGTTTATAATAGTTATTCCGTATTTAATGTTTTGTTTATGTGGATGGGGGAGACAAAAGGCAAAACTGACTGTGACGAGTGCATCCCCCAGAGTTGAAAGAGAAACAGGGCCATAATCAAGGAATGTTCCAGCCAAAATGCCTGGACACACGGTGTTGGAAACAATTTAAGTCATAGGATGAGGGAAAGATGGATTCAGGTAGAGAGTTGCACAGAATATATAAGTAACTGCATTATAAAACATTACTTAGGATTATATAGATAAATGACAATAATTATTTAGAAGCTGAATGTGGGAGTGTGTAAATGATTTAGTTGTTGCAAGAAATGTTTAATATATGATTTATTACTAATGAGAATCAATCAATTAAATGGACTATAATTCGTGTATGAAGGGGAAACAGGATAACACTATAGTTTTAAATGTGCTTGTGTAATGTGTATTGAAAGCAAGTGTTTTATATATATATATATATATATATATATATATATATAATTATATATGGCGAAACTGTTATAGGATAGAAGCCATGAAAGCACTCTGGTGGAGATAATAGGTTATTGTGCAACCCCAGGTCTAATTGTATAATATAAACATTGCGAGACAGGTACGGGACAGGAGAGGGATGGACCACGTGTATTTAATTACTAGATATTACAAGCACTGACTGGGGACAGAGGTGCATGGGGCGGTTCGTTCGTGGCCACCCCTTCGGGGATCGTGGCGTCAGGCAATAGATAGATAGATAGATTTTACAAGCACCCTCTGTGTAAATAAACATGACACACAGTATATGTACAGAGAGAGAGAGAGAGAGGTATGGGACAAGAGAAGGTCGGAACACGTTTTCTGAATTACTATACATTACACCAATCGTATGTGTAAATAAACATGTCACTCAGGCTTAGGACAGTCCAAGTTATTTATTTTGCGATAATAAACACCATTTACTGTTTATTGTTGGGAGTTGTATGTATGTATGTATGTAGATAGGTAGGTATATATATATATATACAGTATATATATATATATATATATACTGTATATACAGGGTGTCCCAGGAGGAAAGGGCATACCTTTGGGAACTGATAAAACAAGGTATTCTAAGCATAAAATGTTCCATAACAAAAAATCCAAATCTCAACCGTTAAAAAGATATTGAAGGTTTAATTTATTGTCCTCCCCCGCATCACTGTAATGGACCCTTCCATGTCAAATAGTTTCCAACTGGTCCAAAGTGAGCTAATATGTATATAATAATTTTGCAACTTACAGAATTATAGTATCTTTATAGTAACATGGTAAAATAATTTCAGAAAGATGGAGGTATGGTAGGCAGTAGGCCAGCTAGGCCAGCCTTATGGGAATTTACTGAAGAAAATACCATTTTCAACATGCAATATCTCTATACCTCAAGCGGCTCGCTTGGTGTAGTGACTAGCGTCTCGGACTTCCACCCAGAAGGCCCTGGTTCGCGCCCACGCTCGGCGCATTAAAGATTTTTCACAAGCACTGAGTCGTTACCATCCCTCATGAGCAAAGGGATGGGGTAGTAGTACAGGACCCCAATGGAAATACGCCTAATCGGCCTTATTGAGCTATCCTTAGCTAGCTTAGCATGCGCTAGCTTTAAGAACTATTATTATTATTATTATTATTATTATTATACCGGTAGAGATTTGGAATATTTCTTATAGAACATTTTAGGCTTAGAATACCTTGTTCTATCATTTCCCAAAGTTATGCCCTTTCCTCCTGGGACACCCTGTATATATACATACATAGCAGTGGATGTTGGTGTATCGCTGAAAAGGGAGGGAATTGAGTGGAAGCTACCTATACTGCTGTTTGCGGATGATACAGTTCTGATGAGTGATAATGAATGGGAGTTGCAGGGTCTGGTAAATGAGTTTGGAGCAGTGTGCTAAAAACGTAATTTGAAGGTAAATGCGTGGAAGAGCAAGGTTATGGTCTTCGAAAGGAGTGAAGTCACAGAGTGTGAGGTGAAGCTGAACGGTCAGGCTATGGAGATCGTCAACTCTTTTAAGTATCTGGGCAGTGTGTTGAGTAAAGATGGGACTATGGATGAAGAAGTGCGGGAGAGGGTACAACAGGGGAAGAGGGTTGTAGAAACGCTGAAAGCAGTAACAAGAAATAGGGTGGTCAGTATGGAAGTGAAGAAGTCCTTGCATGACAGTGTGGTAATCCCGACACTGACTTACGGAAGCGAAGCATGGACGTTGGTTGAGAGACTCAGACCAAGAGTGAGAGCAGTGGAAATGGATTACTTAAGAAACGCGTGCGGAATTACATGGAGGGATAGACGACTAATGAGGAAGTAAGAAGGAGGTGTGGTGTGGAGGTAGATGTGCTGGAAAGTGTGAAAAGGAACAACTTGAGATGGTTCGGCCATATGGAACGTATGGAAAGCGAGAGAATGACTAAGAGGGTGTACGAGAGCGAGGTGGAAGGACAGAGAGGGAGAGGTGGAAGGATGGAGTGAGGAAGTATATGAACGAAGGCGGTGCTGGTTGGGGGGAGGGGCGTCGACTGACTGGGGACAGAGGTGCATGGGGGCGGTTCGTTCGTGGCCACCCCTTCGGGGATCACGGCATCGGGCAATAGATAGATAGATGGATATATATATATACATGTATATATATATATATACATGTATATACAGTATATACTCAGGCACATACTCCATTGCTGGGGGTGGCCGACTCGAGACAGAGCCCGAACAGAAACCTGTAAAGTTCCAATTCTTAGGGTCCAGCAGCACTTTCGCGTTCCCTCGCCCCTTTCTCTGTCTCGTTGAGTAGGAGAATTTCACAAGGTGAGGAGGTCAGTCCTTTGAGATTTGCGAAGTCAGTTCTTTGAGATTTGTGCCTCGTAATTTCTTTTCTCTCCAATAATCATTACGTTATATATCGGTATAGTGCAGTTGGTTCCAGTACATGATTAGATTGATATCCAGTATTCGATAAATGGAGATTAATCGTAGTCATGTACTGTATCTTTAACTGTCTTGATGGTGTAATGGTTATAGCGTGTAAGTTCTGTATGTGGTATCCTGGGTTCGAATCCTGGGAGAATCACATGTTTTAATTCATTTCATTCTGGGGTTACAGCCCAATAATTTCTGAGCTTTTTTCTCTACTTCAATGCAATGCTTGGAAACCTTTAGGTCACTGCTGATCAGAACACCCAAATCCTTTTACAAGTTAGTCACTTGAAAGAGAGAGAGAGAGAGAGAGAGAACGCGAGAGCGAGAGCGAGAGAGAGATAAAGAGAGAGAGAGAGAGAGGGACACGGAAATCCTTTAGAAGTTAAGGAGTAATAGACAACATGAGAGAGAGAGAGAGAGAGAGAGAGCGAGAGCAAGAGCAAGAGAGAGATAAAGAGAGAGAGAGCGAGCGAGAGCAAGAGCAAGAGAGAGAGAGAGAGAGAGAGAGAGAGAGAGAGAGAAAAAAAGATAGGGAGCGATGGGGGGAAACGGAAATCCCTCTGGAGTAAAGACATGGGAGAGTTGAGAGAAAGATAGAGAGAGGGAGCGTTCTAAAGGGGAACTTCGGAAACTATTCGGGAGGTTGTAAAGAACAGAATACAATGAAATACAAAGGACTACACTAGAGTTGCTTTTTCTGAACTTCCTTCTCCCTCATGTTTAGCCCCATTAGTTTTGAGATTTTAAGACGTTCGTTTGGCGATTATGAGACCTTTCAACCCATTTCTTTGTCAATATTAAGATCTTTCGTGACATTTAGGTGTCGATTTTTTCCTTGCGAGCGAAAGCGAGCCTGTAATTCTAGGAGGAACCGGCCATCGGCCTGAAATTTGTTCTAGCGAAAAATGTACACATTTATCTTGAATGCGAGGTCTTGGGGGTATTTTGTTAAGCCTGATGGAGGTCTAGGCAGGAAATTAAAAACCTCTCATTAAGGGGGTAGTGCTTGGTTTTTGGTCTATAATATACTGTATTTATTTATTTATTTATTTTTGAGTTTCCTCGCTAGACCTCCATCAAGCTTAGAAAAACATCCCCTAGAATCCCTTTCAAGATAAATTTGTACATTTTTCGGTAGAAAAATTCAGTTTCACTTTCCCTCATATTACTGTTTCTTAACCCCTTGAGGATTATGACGCGCCTTTGCAGTTTATTCATAAGACAATTTTACGAAGCTTAGGAAGGATCAGTGGGAATTAAAAGGGTAAAGTCTGGCGCAATCAGCCCTCTGACTTCCATATACCCTTCCTACTCTAAATAAAATCGTCTAATGATAGCCAGAATACACTGTCGAAATGCGTCATAATCCGCAGGGGGTTAAAAAGCAAATTATGTAAAGAGCGCTACAAAAGACGGTACGCGCAATACTTTGGCACTATATTCTGTTTATTTTATATCTATCTATCTATCTATCTCTCTTTCTCTCTCTATCTATCTATCTATCTATCTATCTATCTATCTATTTGCTCAGGCCCATTCCCATTTTTTGTTGACGGTGGGGGGGGGGGGGGGGGCGACTCGAGACAGAGCCCGAATAGAGACAGCGGATGGAAAATTGCTGTCTCCATCTTCATTCATCAGCTATTACACAGTTGTTATAGCTACATGTGTTGTTGATTATGAAAACTTGTCAATAATATGATGCAGCGACATTGTTGTTTCTCAGTATTCTGATAACTGCCTTGATGGTGTAATGGTTAGAGTATCTACAGTCTGTATGTGGTAACCCAGGTTCGAATCCCGGTGGATCACATGCTTTCATTCATTTCTTTGGGAGGTATTTGGTGTTGGAGTGAAATTAATACAACTAAATTACAAATATTAATAGCCACATGTGCTGTTAATTAGTCAAACTTGTCAATACTATGATGCAGTGACATAGTTGTTTCTCTTTAGTATGATATTCACAGTGAAATAAGTTGCTAAGGGATTCGACACGCTCTGAAACCGGTATCACACTTCCACCAACATTTATCCTCAACACTGGTCTGGCAGCTTATGAGGTCAACATTTAAAACATTTAGGTCACCTAAGTTCATCGATCATTAGTATAGTTTCCGATACCAGTGCAAAATATTCCAGAAATGTTGCCAGAAAAATGTTGATAATAGAATGTTGACTATAAAAGCTCTCGTGTGATACCGGCTTAACCATTACAGCATCAAGTGTTATGAGAACAAGGCGTCAGTGTTGTGGGTGACGTGAGTGTGTGTGTGAGGGGGATTGGCTTGTATTGGTCCATTCATTTATTATTTAGTTCTAGTTTCCTCCCTAGACCTCCATCAAGCTTTGAAAAACACCCACTAGACCCCCTCTCAAGATAAATTTGTAAATTTTTCGGTAGAAAAATGTCCCGGCCAAAGGCCGATTCCTCCTAAATCACTGGCTAGCTATCGCTCGCCAGGAAAATATTGACACCCAAATGGCAGAAAAGGTCTTAATATTAACAAAGAAATGGGGTGAAATGTCTTAAAATCGCCAAGCAAATGGGGCGGACGTCTTAACATTTCTAAACTATTGGGGCTAAACACGAGGGAGAAGGGGGTCGATAAAAACCCAATACGTCCCCTTAACTAACTAATCTACAGTGTTGTGGGTGAGGAGAGTGGTAGGGGTTGTGGAGTCCGCACCAGCTTACCCAGTAGCCGGTGTTGACTAAGCTAATGCCGCAGTGTTGCCAACTTAGCCCATTTAGTTCATATCATCACCAACCCACCAGTAACTTATAAACATACCTACTTAAACCGTACAGTGCCGGTGATGTCTTTTATATGTGTTTGTTAATTTCATTAATCGAGTTAAGGAGTAAAGTTGGTTGATGGAGAGAACATAATAATTATTTGATTTCAGCTTCATTTAGACGATTTTATGAAGCTTAGGAAGGATATATGGGCACTAAAAGGATTAATGGATATAGTCTGTAGCCTTTCAATGGGTAGATGTCCTTCCTAAGCTGACTATAATATTATAATAGTTGCCAGAATATAATGATAAGGACGTCACCGGTACTGGACGGGTTAATGAAATCAATGCCACTAATGGATACATGTGGTACTCCAAGGATTCGAACCTAGGATACTCACACCGAAGTTCCGCGCTAGATCCATGTTAGATTTAGCATTTGTTTATCTTGTCTAGTGCCAAAATATTGTGCTATCGTCTTTTTAGCGCTTTTTACATCATTTGCCGCCAATAATTGTGCTTTTTACATCATTTGCCGCCAATAATTGTGCTTTTTACATCATTTGCCGCCAATAATTGTGCTTTTTACATCATTTGCCGCCAATAATTGTGCTTTTTACATCATTTGCCGCCAATAATTGTGCTTTTTACATCATTTGCCGCCGATAATTGTGCTTTTTACATCATTTGCCGCCAATAATTGTGCTTTTTGAGGAAAAGTAATACTACAAGAGAAAGCAAAACCGAATACCGGCTTTGAAAAATCAAGGAGGACCGAGTTCGATTCTAGGCAGGTGGAGATGTTTGGGTAATCTCTTCACACCCCTTGCCTCTGTTTCGCCTGCCAGTAAAATAGATTACCCGCCAGGGTGGAAAGGGGTCTCCGGATTCTCCAGACCTTCAACCTATTTAAACAAAAAAACAAAGAGAGAGAGAGAAAAAAACGGAGGGCAGTGAGTCACTATTCATAGCAGAGCATTGTGCATTACGGGTGGTGCAGATCATTTCAATGAACTCTGCAAAGCACGATTTTCTGATAGTAAAGGCGGCAAGAATGTGAAATTAACCCTCTCAGTACCAGTGCCGTCCTTTAAACTATTCTGGCTACTATTAGACGATTTTATTCAGTTCAAAGTGGGCCTCCAGCAATTAACAGGCTTCGAACTATCTCACTTAACTCTTTTTACTACCACCGATCGTATATAAATTGCACAGTCATGTAAATATAACGAATACAATTATAAAGACGTCGCCGGTACAGAAGGGGTTAAAGAGATCTAAATGTAGTGCAGTTATATGCAATGTGTTTGCTCCCTACTTCACCAATGTGTTTGCTCCCTACTTCACCAATGTGTTTGCTCCCTATATACTACTTCACCAATGATATCAACAATTATATATCCAATGGAAAAACCTGCTTATTAAACCCTTTTGATTTTATTCAAGCTATATTTAGACGATTTTGTGCACCTTAAGAAGGATCTGTGGTAGTAAAAAGGGTTAATTAAGATAGTTCGAAACCGAGGTGTCTCCGGACTAGGTGCGAGCATGTCAAACACGCTAGAACGTACTGTCACACCCACTGAATATGTCCACCTTGGCTGGGATCGAACCCAGGTCAAGTAGATTCACATGTGAGTGTGCTATCCACTAGACCGCCGCAGTTCTAAGTATTAATAATGGAGTGTATGCTAAATTGAAGTTAAAAGTTCCTCATCTACTAATAAGGTTACCGTGACCTTATTAGTAGAAGGTGAGGAACGTTTAATTTCAATCTAACACACACACACAAACAAACACACGCACCTTGGTGCGTGTGTGTGTGTGTGTGTGTGTGTGTGTGTGTGTGTGTGTTATTCCCTACAATTTTCGATGAGCAAGTTTGTTCTCGAAATATTTTGAAGTTCTTTCACACTGGCCTCGGAAACTATACTGAAGGTAGATTATGTTAGGTGGCTGATCTCTGATAAGACTTGAATTGTGATGATCCCGGACTACAATTGCCTCTAAAAGTTGACTGTAAACTCGGTCGTGTGACACCAGTCTAAGGAACCTCGATTTCAGGATCAGAGAGACTTTTATCCCCTTCTGTACCGGCGACGTCTTTTAAAAACTATTCTGGCTATGTTTAGAGGATTTTCTGCAGTTTAAGAAGGATCTGTGATAGTAAAAAGGGTTAAGTGAGATAGTTCGAAGCCTGTTTATTGCTGGAGACCCTTTTAAAACTGAGTAAAATCGTATATTAGTAGCCAGTATAGAATTAAAAGGACGGAGCTGGCACTGAAAGGGTTAATTGCCTTTCTCTCTCAGCAAATCACCAAGCCAAATACAAAGAGCTCGACTCGTTAACCCCTTCTGTACCGCCGACGTCTTTTTAACTTTATTCTGGTTAATCTTTGACGATTATATTCAGTTTAAATAGAGACTCCAGCAACTAACAGGCTGCGAAATTTCTCACTTAACCCTATTTACTACGACAGATCCTTCTTAATCTGCACACAATCGTCTAAATATAGCTACAATAAAATCCAAAGGACGTCGCCGGTACAGAAGGGGTTAATACATGATTGCCAGTAGTACAATAATTAAGCCCAACTTGTTGGATGTCCAAAAGTCCATTGATTCAGCTATTGTGAGGAATTTGGTCAAGTCAAAACTTCGAAACAGACTTAGCATAAAAATCTTAAATGCAATTCTGGCATCAAGTATGAATTAATAAGGTATGGACGAAGTTTGTTAGAGAGAGTACATGAAGGTCCCTGGACCCTTTTAAATGACAAACCTGGAAGGTCTTTATCCCAGATGTTGATGTGAAGAGACCTTGCCCGGAAGTATAATAACATCTGAGGTGAAACCATTGATTTCGGGGACTGATTAGTGATTGGTTCTTTTGAATGTTTGTGTGCTTGCTGCCTGTGGGCAAACTGTCATATGAGTTTTTCTCCTGTCACCTCTTCTTCTATTCTCGTGTCTCTTGCTGATCCTCCCTGCCCCATGTGGGAGTAAGGGAGCTAGGACCCAGATGTAAGGTATCTTAAAATAACCCCCTAGAAATACTTTTTCTAAAGTATCTATTTCTTTATCCTCCCCTTTTCCCCAGCTAACCTAATCCCACAAGGACCCCAATGGAAATACGCCTAACGGCCTTATTGGGCTATCCTTAGTTGGAATTTTGCAAGGCTGGTACATGTCATATTTGTAACATACTATGTGGTACCAACTCTGTAAATTGCTAACTGAATAAATATTATTATTATTATTATTATTATTATTACTGGCTGACTGACTGACTGGACGGTACTGTTATGATTATAAACTTCCCAAAGAAGTGCTAAAACTGATGGGTCAATACAAGTACATCAGTTCATAAATGGCTCAAGACCAAGGTACACTCACGAGCCTTAATACCGGCACACCCATTTGAATCTTTGAGTAATGAGAGCCAAGTTGTGAAGCCTCTGGGATAAACATAGGCTATTCATAAGTGCAGTGGGTGTAGTACGGTCGAGGTTAATAAGTGTTGTCAGATATTTCCCAAAGTTTCTCTGAGGGATAAGCACTTTTTCCCAGAAACTATAAAGATACCAATAACACTTGTTGAACGAAAACCACTGGAATCTATGACAACACTTAATACCCCCGATTTTACATGATTAGATTAATGTCCAGTATTCGATAAATGGATATTAATCGTAGGCATGTGATATACCGGTATAGTACTTATAACTGCCCTGATGGTGTAATCATTACACCATCAAGGCAGTTATAAGTACCGGTATATAACATGCCCACTGTAATGGTTAGTGTTTAAAATATGTACCGATATGTGGTAACCCAGGTTCGAATTCCGGTGGATCACATGCTTGCTTTCATTAATTTGTTTGGGAGGTGTTTGGTGTTGGAGTTAAATGTATTAATAGATTATATCAGAACATTGCATTGTCTGAATATACACACCATATGAGGAGGAGCACTTTATTGACGTTTCGCTGATAGCTTCTTCAGGTCACTAACGAAGCTATCTGCGAAACGTCAATAAAGTGTTCCTCCTCATATGGTGTTTATATTCATTCTGTCAACTTTTCAAAGTTATTTCAACATTGGATTGTCTTGCTTGGGTTCTATACAGGTTTAAATGGGTGTGCAGGTGTTGGGAATATGAACATGATTAGATTTATATCCAGTATTCTAGAATGGATACTAAGTCGTAGGCGTGTTCATAAACCTTTAACCGTCTTGGTGGTGTAATGGTTAGTGTGTTTAAAGATATGTGTGTGGTAACCCAGGTTTGAATCCCGGTGGATCACATATATGCTTTCATTATTTCATTGGTGTTTGGTGTTGTGGTGAAAGTAATAACATGTAGATTATGGCTTGTGACTGTACGGAAGTTATGGAAGAGATTGCTGATTTGGGATTTGGTTGAACTTCAATAATGGTGATTGGTGAGTATTCAAAATATCGATTTAATATCTTTGAAGATTGTAACGCATTATGGCAGTTTATTCTGGCTACCATTAGACGATTGTATACAGCTTTGGAAGGATCTGTGGGAAGTATAAAGATAAAGACTACCTCAATTAACCCCTTTCAGTACCGGTGACGTCCTTTTTAATATATCCCGGCTGTATTTTGACGAGTTTCTTAACTTGATTCAGCTTAGGACGGACGTGTAGCAATTAAGAGGGCACAGACTCTCTCAATACTCCCTTTTATCTACTACAGATCCTTCCTAAGCTGCATAAAGGTTTCTACATATAGCCGAAATATTACCACAGACATCCCCGGTAGAGAAAGAGTTATCCCTCTGTGACTTATATAGACACTTCCTAATCTAAATATAATCGTCACATAATAGACGGAAAACCGAATATAAATGCGTATTGGATCTTGAAAGTGCTTAAGGGGAGATACCCACTTGAGGGATTTTTTTCTGGACTCCTTTCTCCCTCATGTTTAGCCCCATTGTTTTTCTAATTTTAAGACGTTTGCCCCATTATTTTGACGATTTTAAGAACTTTCGACCCATTTCTGTAAATTGTAAGACCTTTCGTGCCATTTAGGTGGCGATTTTATCCTGGCGAGCGATAGCGAGCCTGTTATTTAAGAGGAACCGGCTTTCAACCGGGACATTTTTCTACCGAAAAATGTACAAATTTATCTTGAAAGGGGCTCAAGGGGGTGTAATCTTAAGCTTGATGGATATCTAGAGACCAAACTAAAAACCTGCCCTTAAGGGGGTAGTGCTTGTTTTTTGGTCTATGTATTTAATGATTTATACATATTTGGGTTTCCTCGCTAGACCTACAGTACATCAAGCTTAAGCAAAATTCCCCCTAGATCTCGTTTCAAGAAAAATTTGTACATTTTTCGGTAGAAAAATGTTCCGGCCGAAGGTCGATTCCTTCTAAAATTGCAGGGTCGCTATCGCTCGCCAGGACAAAATCGATACCTAAATGGCACGAAAAGTCTTCATATTGACAGAGAAATGAGGGGAAACGTCTCAAAATCGCCAAACTAACGGAACGAACGTCTAAAAATCTCAATATTATTAGGCTAAACATGAGGGAAAAGTGGGTCCATAAAAAGCGAGTACTACTGCCACCTTAAATAGTTACCTTTATCCCACTCAGTACCAGGGACGTCCTTTATCCCACTCAGTACCAGGGACGTCCTTTATCCCACTCAGTACCAGGGACGTCCTTTATCCCACTCAGTACCAGGGACGTCCTTTATCCCACTCAGTACCAGGGACGTCCTTTATCCCACTCAGTACCAGGGACGTCCTTTATCCCACTCAGTACCAGGGACGTCCTTTATCCCACTCAGTACCAGGGACGTCCTTTATCCCACTCAGTACCAGGGACGTCCTTTATCCCACTCAGTACCAGGGACGTCCTTTATCCCACTCAGTACCAGGGACGTCCTTTATCCCACTCAGTACCAGGGACGTCCTTTATCCCACTCAGTACCAGGGACGTCCTTTATCCCACTCAGTACCAGGGACGTCCTTTTCATCATATTCTGGCAACTATTATTCCCACAGATCCTTCTGTAGGGGCCAGTGATTGTTTTGGGCCGCTATTTATTCATTTACATATTTCATTTTGAGTTTCTCGCTAGACCTCCATCAAGCTTAAAAAAAAATATATATATACCCTTTTTCAAGATATATTTGTAAATAAATATATTTGTAAATAAACGGCCGGTTCCTTAAAAAATGACAGGCTCGCTATCGCTCGCCAGAAAAAGATCGGCACCTAAACGGCACTAAAGGTCTTAATATTGACAAAGTAATGGGGCAAAAGGTCTCAAAATCGCCAAACTAGTGAACAAACGTCTTAAATAGCAAAACTAATGGGTCTAAACATGAGGGAGACGGGGGTCCAGAAAAAGCGAGTACCTCCCCCCTTAAGTTATATAAACTCGTCTAATGATAGCCAGAATAAACTGTCAGTGTGTTACAATCTTCATTCAACCTCTGTTCACTCTCTCTCTCTCTTCTTTTGTATCCTATTTTTCAACTTTTGATATGCCATCTCTACTAGAATAGTCCTGGCCACCTAGTTTGGATTGTAAGGTCTGTGTGGCCAGTGTATCTATGTAAATCTATCTCTCTTCTTTGCTAGGGTTAATAATGTTTTGTTATTGTAAATCTTCATTAACGCCTATTTTAGATCTATCTATCTTAGTCATATTTAGCGGTTTTCTAGCGGTTTTTCGTAGTGAATATAGCGCCAAAGGAATGATTCAGTTGGCAACTCTGGACCGTAAAGGCCGGCCCCTCCGAGCCCCCTCCCCTGGACCCCTGCCCCCCTCGTCAGACGTCAGTTTACCTCCAAGTGTCAGAGTGGGAGGATGTTACGCCGCTCTGTCGTCATTCCCTCTGCAGCCTTGTGGATTTGTACAGTACTAAATTTTTGGAGAATTTTACTATGAATCACTGTAATATGTTTGATACCAAGTGTTCAAGTGGATATATTGATAAGTGCGGATTGTGTTGTGTGGATTTAAGCGGGTTTTGGTGTTTTTACTGTGGGTTTGTAGCCTAAATTCCTACTGATGGAAAATACGAAAAAGAATACAGTTCATTTTCAATCCTAAAGTTCCGCAATGAATTAGGCTAATGGCTAGTTGTTATTATTGTACAAGTGTAGCTAGCATTCTGGTTTATAGCCTAGTTCAAATTATGTAAAGGGAAGTGATAAAATGGCCAAAACAATAATTTAATGTTAATTTGCTCATGTCCTCACAAAAATACTCCAGTTTGACGCCTGAATTATTGAAATGTGCACTATTGATGAAGTTGTAGGCTATGTTGTATTATTGAAATGTGCACTATTGATGAAGTTGTAGGCTATGTTGTATTATTGAAATGTGCACTATTGATGAAGTTGTAGGCTATGTTGTATTATTGAAATGTGCACTATTGATGAAGTTGTAGGCTATGTTGTATTATTGAAATGTGCACTATTGATGAAGTTGTAGGCTATGTTGTATTTTTTAATACACGTGAATAGCCTATAGGCTATATTGAACAGTGCAATATTTGCTGCAAAGGTCAGGTTAGCCTAATAGCCTATCCATCAACATTGAAGTAAACGTTTAGAACATAGCCTACTTGACCCAAAGAATATATTTTGGATACACTAGCCTAGCCTAGCCTATATTTTACCTTCTACTATGAATACCCGTAGCCTATATGAATAGGCTAACCTGCCAAAATCTGTATAGGCCTACATAGTCTATATTGAACATGTCTACTTTTACAGAATGTATAGCCTATAGCCTAGGCTACAGTAAATAATATTTTGAAAATTATAATAGCCTAGCCTAGTCCTAGCAGTTCCAAATGTTGTACTTAAAGTACAACAGTTGAATCGAACCCATTCAGCCAAATAGGGCTATGTTTGCAGTGGAAAAGTGTGAAAAGATTATTGGTTTCTGGTATTATAACGAACACATTCTCGTTTTACAACTAAACTAGGCCTAGATTAGGTTAGGCAAATAAAAAACTAAATTGCACCAATTCTTAATATCACAAAACATGAAATATGAAGGAAAACTCGATTTAGAACCATTGCTATAATGTTACCATAGGTAGGCCTATGGCCTAGCCTATATCGAACATGTCTAGGCTATGTTTACAGAATACATAGGCCTAGCCTATAAACACAATATTAGACCTAGCCTATTTTGAAAAATACTAATAGTTCAATTGAAATAGGCCTATGTTTGCAGTGGAACAAGTGTTAATACGTTAAATATAGGCCTAGTGAGTTGAGAATGAGTCTCAAATGAGAGATACTGTTCTATATACAGTATATACTTGCCGTACCACATGTTATTTTACTCTCAGTCGTGCTCGAATCACCGACAGGCTGCAGTTCACGTGTATTTGTGAGATGTTATTAAGATGGAAGATGGTAACAAGCCAATTTCTCGCCAGCTGAAATAGAACCGACGGTAATTTTTTTGAAAAGACTCGCAACGTTATTAGGCCCTATACATAATTTATTAGGGAAAGTGAAGCTCTATGGAATCCTTATAATATACTCACATAGATTCCACTGTGGAAGAATAGTTTTGATAGTTAACTATAATTTTGATGTAAATACTACCGCAACTACGAATCTTGTTTCCGAGACCTAGTATATTAACCTAACCAAACAACCTAACCTAACCTAACCCTAGAGTGCCCTAGACCCAGTACGTGGGATACAAAACTAGCCCTTGCAAGTTGCATGCCAGCTACTGTGGGTTCATATATTAGACATACAGTAACATCTTTGTAGAACATAACACTTTACCGTAGCGAGTGTACTCCATTTCGAACACTTTTTGTAAACATGAACACGTCCGTAGCAGAGCTCTCAAGATTGCGGGAGTGAGTTTGTTTACGCGCGGGACTATTTATATCGACAAAATCGAGTTACAAAACTAATCAAAACTATTCTACCACAACGGAATCTATGTGAGTATAATACAAGGACTCCATAGAGCTTCACTTTCCCTAATAAATTATGTATAATAACGCTGCGAGTCTATTCGCGATAATTATCGAACCGACTGGCCTATTATGCCTATAGTGTAATTATAGTTAATCTACTACAGTGCTATAGGAGGTGTACTACTACTCTGCTATGAGGCCTACGCCGCCTACTACTACTATGACGACTACTGTTGGAAAAATATAGTGGGATTATAGTGAAGTCTACTACAGTGCTACAGGAGGCTTACTACTACTATGACCACTCTGCTATGAGGGCTACTACTACTATGACAACTACAGCTGGAAAAATATAGTAGTGTGGATATAGTGAAATCTACTACAGTAGTACAGTGCTATAGGCGGCTTGCTACCGTACTACTATGACGACTCTGCTAAGACCTATTACTCTGCTATGATACTCTCCATGCCCATTGATACAGCCCTGGAGAAAAATGTCCAGGTGAGTGTAGGCCTATTTGTTCATAGTTACACAGCCTACCCTACTTTTAGGTTATATTTATACCGATAATACCGGTACCGGTATATATATATATATATATATATATATATATATATATATATATATATATATATACAGTATATTATTATATATATATACAGTATATATTCTAGCGGTTTTTGGGCTATTATTTACTATCTAGCAGACCTTATTTGGTAACCTTGCCGTTAGTAGGCTAGTTGTAGTTTGTAGTGTATAGCCTAGTAAGTTATGTTGACTGATAATTATGGCATTGTGAATTTGTGATCAATCTATATGTAGGCCTATATCAAACATTATTATATTTATAGGCGTATCGTATAGGCTTATCAAAATTAATTTAAATAATGGATTTTTCGTCGAGTTTCGGTTTTAGAAAACAAAATGCGGAAAAACTAAATAAGATGGTCACCAATTTTCCCATGGATTTTTTTATTTTTCCCTGTTAGTTTTCATCAATATATAGTGTTTGGAAATAATTACAACCCTCGGCGAAACCGTTTTCCCCATTATACAACAATCTTAAGACACGCCACCCGATAGTGGGGAGGGCGGAAAAACTCCATTTATTGGTCACCAATTTTCCCATGGATTTTTTTATTTTTCCCCGTTAGTTTTCATCAATATATAGTGTTTAGAAATAATTAGAACCCTCGGCGAAACCGTTTTCCCCATTATACAACGATCTTAAGACACGCCACCCGATAGTGGGGAGGGCTATAAAGTACAGGGAAAATGAGGGGTTAAATGCGTAAAACGGCGATACAAACGTATTCAAGCAAAACTTGGCTCGGGTTTGAAGGTATTTCAAAGGCCTAAAACCCAATATTTCAAAAACCCGAGCCAAGTTTTGGCCAAAGCTGGCTCGGATTTTGCGAGTTTGTAAACAAACAAATGACAGTAACCTCATTTAGAAATTTGGCTCAGGTTTCCCAAAATTGCAAAGCCATAAAACCCGAATTCTGGAAAACCCGAGCCAGGTTTTGGCCAAAGCTGGCTCGGATTTTGCGAGTTTGTAGACAAACAAATGACAGTAACCTCATTTAGAAATTTGGCTCAGGTTTCCCGAAATTGCAAAGCCATAAAACCCGAATATTGGAAAACCCGAGCCAAGTTTTGGGAAAAGTTGGCTCTGATTTTGCGAGTTTTAAGAGTAAACAAATTACACTAACCTAATTTCGATTTTTGGCTCATGTTAATCTATCATAGTGTTTGCAAGCCTATACCCCTTTGAAAGGACATTAGCCTAACCTAACAACCTTACCTAACCTATCCTAGTATTATGGGTGGGGGCTGCTGCCCCCACACCCCCGCTATTTGCATCTTTGACAGATTGTTTGTGTATTTGTCTGTGAAAAGGGGGTAATTGTTTAGTGTATGGCTTGCTAAAGAAAATGGATTTTTGAGCACAGACTAAACCAAATGTTCACTACTGTATTTACATAGCTGGTCATTAACCTAACCTAACCTAACCTAAGGTAACCTGGGCATCCTGGGGGCTGCTGCCCCCAGACCCCCACTGGTCTTGGGATGAAAAGTGATAGAAAACACATATCTCTTACCTCATTATTCAAAGTTTTGTATTTGGTTTAATATACACTTCCCAGGTCATTTGAACAGTTCTATTGCTTCTATGTATCATATAATACACCATAGAATACGTTTTTAATAACTAGAAAAAAAGAGGACTTCGATTAAACAACTACGGAAATACCTTAAAACACAAGCCAAGTTTTGCTTACATAATTTTGTTTTCGCCGTTTTTAAACCCGCGAAAATATGAAAGCATAATTGCATACCTTATTGAGATGTGGAGGGAGTAGGTGGGGAAGAGATGCGTCCACGTTTTCGACGAGGAGTTACGACGAGTAGTGGTTTTATTTCAAAACCAATAATGACCGCATCGCCACTGGTCTGCCGGTTCATAATAGTAACATTCGTTTGAGCAGAGTTTGCAGGAAACAGAGGTAGGCAAACAACCATGGTCAGTAAAAACCTTAAGGGCTGCACTATTGTTCCTTGTAGTGTCAATAATCACTGAATGTGGGAGGGGTGAACAACCATTACAAGCGGCGTCCATGACTAAAGTGAGGAGAGACTTAAATGAAGGTGTGTATCTGTGATTGGTTCAGTGCAATGACGTAATCAAGGTCAATAAACTCACCTGATAGGTTGCTGGTTGTATGCGTGACGGAATCTATGAGTTTAATGACGTGGTCAGAAAAAAACCCCAATAAGAATCCAGAAGTGTCTCGTGACGTATTGCGCAGGAGTTAGGAAATGAAACTCAGTATTTCCAATGAGGATTGGCAGATGGCGTGATAGTATTACAAAAGTTGAAGGATAAAGCTCTCCAGTTCACGAAAAAATGGCGTCGCTGAAAGCCGCGCCGTCTATAAGAGAGTATTGACAACCGTTTTACGGTAGGTAGACATGTTGTTACCGGTTTTTTTAATAGGTTTTGCCGAGGGTTGAAACTAATTTTAATATGATGCTTAGAGCATATAGATTCCATATCTGTCTTCAAATATGTCAAAATAATTGGTGACCAATAAATGGAGTTATACTGGGAGGGCTATGAAGTACCGGGTACAGGGAAAATGAGGGGTTAAATGCGTAAAACGGCGATTAAAACTTATTTTAGCAAAACTTGGTTCGGGTTTTAAGGTATTTCAAAGGCCTAAAACCCAATATTTCGAAAACCCGAGCCAAGTTTTGGCCAAAGCTGGCTCGGATTTTAAGAGTTTGTAGATAAAAAAATTACAGTAACTTCATTTAGAAATTTGGCTCAGGTTTCCCGAAATTGCAAAGCCATAAAACCCGAATTTTGGAAAACTCGGCAAAACTTGGCTCGGATTTTGCGAGTTTTAAGAGTAAACCAATTACAGTAACCTAATTTAGAATTTAGGCTCGTTTCCCTAAATTGCAAACCCCAAAAAGCATAATTTTGGAAAACCCGAGCCAAATTTTGGCAAAATTGGATCGTATTTTGAGAATCGAAAAAGACTAACTAAATGTCGGAAATCGGCTCATGATTTCCCTAATTGCAAAGCCATATAACCAGATTTATCGAAAACGTAGCACTTATTTAAATCATAAATATCCAGTAACATAGACCTAGTACATTGGATACAAGCCTAATCCACACCTAACGCCTACAATGTGACCGTAGTACCTAGTAGGCCTACGTGGGATACAACATGGCGTTTGGGCCGGCGCCCATTTAGTAGCCTACTGGTATTCGGCCGTATCTGTGAATGCGAGTCACTTCGAGCGAATTCCTGATCGAGCGGATGCACAATCTAACCTAATTAACCTAACTTAACTTAACCTAACTTAACCTAACCGCTCGAATATGAATTCGCTCGAAGTGTCCAAATACCGTAAATACTACCGCAACTACGAATCTTGTTTCTGAAACCTAGTATATTAACCTAACCAAACAACCCAACCTATCGACAGAGATGGGCAGGTGGAGTGGACTAAAAAGCTGGTGGACAGACCTCGGGAGACAGGTGAAAATGGCGTGTGTACGAATCGGTGCCCTATAGGAAGGTATTGACAACCATGTTACGACAAAATTCCATTTTAGTACCATATATTTTTATTAGGTTTTGCCGAGGCTTAAAACACATTTTCATATTATGTTTAGAGCATATAAAATCCATATTTGTTTTCAAATATTGCAAAATAATTGGTGACCAACTTATTTAGTTATACTCAAAAGGCTATAGCCTAGTACGGTACCGGTACCGTAGGATAAAAAACAATACCTTCAAAACATAATTAGATAGGCATGTGTATGACATGGACGTTCGGGAAGAGACTTACCGGTAGACCAAGAGTGAGAGCAGTGGAAATGAGTTACTTGAGAAGTGCGTGCGGAGTTACATGGAGGGATAGACAGACGAATGAGGAAGTAAGAAGGAGGTGTGGTGTGGAGGTAGATGTGCTGGAAAGTGTGAAAAGGAACAACTTGAGATGGTTCGGCTATGTGGAACGTATGGAAAGCGAGAGATTGACTAATGCCCCTTTCCCACATGTGCGACTTCATACGATTTTCGTCGCCGAGGACGTAGTCTTGTCAATTCGCAAGGATTCGTGTGCGACATAGATTTTGACCGTTACAAACACATAACAAATTATACTCGGCGAAGATGTCGCCGATGAATGCGACGCAATCGCCGCCTTGAGCGACGTTATCGGCGAAGTGAGCGATGTTTCGCCGATGATCTCTGCGAGGAATGTCACATTTTCAAAAATATCTTGCGATATCATGCGATGGTGAAAGAAAACTCGCCGAATGTTCTGCGACGTCTTCGGCGATTCAAGCAATGACACGAAAGTCTTAATATTGACAACGAAATGGGGTGAAATGTCTTAAAATCGCCAAACTAATGGGCCGAACGTCATAAAATATGAAAACTAATTGGGTTAACCATGAGGAAGGAAGGGGACCAGAAAAACGACCCATCTCCCCTTAATTCGGAGATTGGCAATACTTCGCCGGAGACATTTTTCTATCAAATAATGTACAAATTTAGCTTGCTCTCAAAACAAAAAATATATGTTGGCTCGCTACCGCTCACCAGGAAAATATTGAAACCTGGATGGGGGTAAACGTCTTAAAACAGTAGGCTGAACGGGGCCGAACGGATACAAGGCAAAGAGAGAGGGAGAGAAAGAGAGAGAAAAAAGAAAAAAAAAGAGGAGAGAGGGAGATAAAGAGAAAACTAAAAAAAGCGAGGTGGGCTCATAAGCCGTAACGCAAACATTGAGCCCACCTCGTCTTTTTTAGTTTTCTTTTCTCTCCCTTTCTCCTTTTTTTTTTTTCTCTTTCTCTCCTTCTCTCTTTGCCTTGTATCCGTTCGGCCCCGTTCAGCCTACTGTTTTAAGACGTTTACCCCCATTCAGGTTTCAATATATTCCTGGTGAGCGGTAGCGAGCCAATATATATAAAAAAAATTGTTGAGAGCAAGCTAAATTTGTACATTTTCCGATAGAAAAAATTCTCCGGCGAAGCCAGATTTCTCCATATAATGCTGGTTCGCTATCGCTTGCCAGGAAGATATCGATACTTGGATGGGGATAAAGTATATGAATGAAGGCGGTGCTGGTTGGGAGGAGGGGCGTCGACTGACTGGGGACAGAGGTGCATGGGGGCGGTTCGTTCGTGGCCACCCCTTCGGGGATTGCGGCGTCAGACAATAGATAGATAGATAGATGTGTACGAGATGTGTTGGGTGTGAAATGGAACTGCCTTGTGTGGGCCCATTGGCTCTCTGCAGACTCCTGTATTATGTTCATATGTTTTATTACAATATTTTTCTTAATAAAACATAGTAAGCCTAACCGGAGCAATTTTGTTTGAAAACTTGAACGAATAGGCAATGAGAATGCATACTTGTAAATTAACTATAAAATAGGCAATGAGAATGCATACTTGTAAATTAACTATAAAATAGGCAATGAGAATGCATACTTGTAAATTAACTATAAAATAGGCAATGAGAATGCATACTTGTAAATTAACTATAAAATAGGCAATGAGAATGCATACTTGTAAATTAACTATAAAATAGGCAATGAGAATGCATACTTGTAAATTAACTATAAAATAGGCAATGAGAATGCATACTTGTAAATTAACTATAAAATAGGCAATGAGAATGCATACTTGTAAATTAACTATAAAATAGGCAATGAGAATGCATACTTGTAAATTAACTATAAATAGGCAATGAGAATGCATACTTGTAAATTAACTATAAAATAGGCAATGAGAATGCATACTTGTAAATTAACTATAAAATAATGAGAATGCATACTTGTAAATTAACTATAAATAGGCAATGAGAATGCATACTTGTAAATTAACTATAAAATAGGCAATGAGAATGCATACTTGTAAATTAACTATAAAATAGGCAATGAGAATGCATACTTGTAAATTAACTATAAAATAGGCAATGAGAATGCATACTTGTAAATTAACTATAAAATAGGCAATGAGAATGCATACTTGTAAATTAACTATAAAATAGGCAATGAGAATGCATACTTGTAAATTAACTATAAAATAGGCAATGAGAATGCATACTTGTAAATTAACTATAAAATAGGCAATGAGAATGCATACTTGTAAATTAACTATAAAATAGGCAATGAGAATGCATACTTGTAAATTAACTATAAAATAGGCAATGAGAATGCATACTTGTAAATTAACTATAAAATAGGCAATGAGAAGGAATACTTGTAAATTAACTATAAAATAGGCAATGAGAAGGAATACTTGTAAATTAACTATAAAATAGGCAATGAGAAGGAATACTTGTAAATTAACTATAAAATAGCATTGTTTTTGGCCATTTTATCACTTCTAAAGATATAATTTGGACTAAACCACAATTTAATCTTTACATACCGGTATACAAATATAGAGACAAATATGAAGGGACTTGCTATTGGGTGTCAAATCGGAGCAATTTTGTTTGAAGGCTTGAATGCATAAGCCTATGAGGATGAATACAAGAAAATTAACAGGAAATAGCATTGTTTTGGCCATTTTATCACTTCCATTGATATCATTTGAACTATAGCCTAAACCATATTTCTATCTTTAGGCTACCGTACATAACCTATGCAATAATAAATAGGGAGATGGTCTGTTTTTCTGGACACCTTTCTCCCTCATGCTTAGCCCGATTAGTTTGGCGATTATAAGACATTTCGACCCATTTTGTTGTCAATATTTAGACTTTTCGTGTCATTTAGGTGTCTTTACATAATTATAGCCTACAATAATGATGACTGAAAATAATGGACTCTGCTTTCGTTTGGTAACTTTATTCAGATAGGCCTAGTCGCTCGAAACACTACGCAACTCAACAACAGACAAATATTTGAGGGGGGAGGTACTCGCTTTTTCTGGACCCCCTTCTCCCTCATGTTTAGACTCATTATTTTTGCTATTTCCTGGAGAGCGAAAACGAGCATGGATAAATCTACAGTTATACTACCCCTATTTTGTCGCTATTCTGTTGGTACTAATGGGTTAATATTATTAGTAGTAGACTTAGTATGGTTTGATGATGCGCGGAAATGTATATTTGACTTGAAATAGATACACTGAAGTATTACAAACCTTCGCGAACCCATAAACAGGGAACGTGAGCTGGGTTTAGACCGTCGCGCACCCATAAACAGGGAACATAAGCTGGGTTTAGACCGGTCTCGAGACAGGTTAGTTTTCGGTTAGGTTAGGTTAAGTTAGGTTAGGTTAGGCTAATGTTAAAAATACTAAAATGTGACGGTCCTCGGTATTAAACAACACTGAATATCAAATAAAAAATAAAAAACAACAACAAATTACCTGAAAAACTCTGATCTGGTTGGTGATAATTTTTTTATCAAAATACGTTTTTTTCCAGTTACCACGTCTGCTGAACCATCCAAATACACGCTAAAAGGCGTGTTTTGAAAGGGGGAGGTGGTGGGGGGTAGTGGGGGAGGGGTAGTATAACTGTAGATTTACCGCAACATTGACGGGGTTTGAGTCTAGCAGTACAAAGGAAGTCAAGCAACAACAGTACCAGAGAGAGAAAGAGCCACTCACTCAACTGGCCAATCAATAAGTTGGTCCCAAACTGTCCTGCGACGGTAAACTCGGATGCCATAGTCTCTAGCCCACCCAGAAAAAAATAGCCCCATTCGTTAGGAGATATTAAGACGTTCGGCCCCATAAGTTTGACGATAATTAGAACTTTCGACCCATTTCTGTCAATTTTAAAACCTGATGTGCCAGTTAGGTGTCAAATGTTTCCTGGCGAGCGACAGCGAGCCAGTAATTTTGGAAGGAATCGGCCTTCGGCCATGATATTTTTCTACCGAAAAATGTACAAATTTGAAAACTAATGGGGCTAAGCATTAGGGAGAAGAGGGACCATTGCCGGGGTTTGTCACCAACAGTACCAGTCCAGAGAGACCACTCACCACCTGGCCAATCAATAAGTTGGTCCCAATCTGTTCAACGTGCACGGTACCGGTACACTCGGATGTCAGTCTCTACCCCACCCAGAAATACTCCTGGACTTTACTGGTACCGGTACCGGTACCGGTACCTATTTCTAATGATGGAAATTGACCCTACCCCTAACAGTATCTATAATATTGTATGTTAAAGGGGTTACCTGTTTTTTTTTATCTTTCTCTCCTTTTCTCTCTTTCTCTGGCTTGTATCCATTCGGCCCCATTCAGCCAACTGTTTTAAGACGTGTATCCCCATCCAGGTGTCAATTTCTTCCTGACGAGCGATAGCGATCCAGCATTGTATGGAGAAATCCGCCTTCGCCGGAGAAATTTTTCTATCAAAAAATGTACAAATTTAGCTTGCTATCAAAACAAAAATATATATATATGTAGTAGGCTGAATGGGGCCGAATGGATACAAGCCAAAGAGAGAGGGAGAGAAAGAGAAAACAGTGAGAAGTATCTACGGTACCAGTAATTTACTTTTCACCGTACAGTGCTGTACACTCACAGGCCTATGATTACCGGTACATGTTCATATTTTCACCATTGAACCCAAATATCCGGTAGCTAGGGTACTTTTTACCATTGAACCCAAATATCCGGTAGCGAGGGTACTTTTCACCATTGAACCCAAATATCCGGTAGCTAGGGTACTTTTCACCATTGAACCCAAATATCCGGTAGCTAGGGTACTTTTCACCATTGAACCCAAATATCCGGTAGCTAAGGTACTTTTCACCATTGGACCCAAATATCCGGTAGCTAGGGTACTTTTCACCATTGAACCCAAATATCCGGTAGCTAGGGTACTTTTCACCCGAAATCACCGTACGTTGGTTACCGTACTTTTGCTGTACCGGTATATAATAGGCCTATCATGGATTCCCGATAGTGGCCTGAGTTGCCGGACATAGATATGTCAAATATTGTGCTCTCATTAAGGGGAGGCAGACCGTTTTTCTGGACCCCCTTCTCCCTAATGTTTAGCCCCGCTAGTTTTGAAATTATAAGACGTTCGGCCCATTAGTTTGGCGATTTTAACACCTTTCGCCCCATTTCTTAGTCAATTTTAAGACCTTTCGTGCCATTTAGGTGTCGATTTTTTCCTGGCGAGCGATAGCGACTAGCGAGCCTGCAATTTTAAGAGGAATAATCGGCCTTCGGCCGGGACACTTTTCTAACGAAAAATGTACAAATTTATCTTGAAGGGGGGTCTAGGGGGTGTTTTTCTAAGCTTAATGGAGGTCTAGAGAGGAAACTGAAACAAAAAAAATATATGAATAAATGAATTAATAGACCAAACAAACGGCCAGTCTCCCCTTAATATAGACCTATTTAGGTTTCATGTCAATTCGACCCTTGTCACTTCAACCTTGGTTAAGGGAGCCCCGATGGGCGTATAGCCTTCATTTGTTTATTTATTTATCTTTCCATTATTTGTTAGTTACCTCCATCAAGCTTAATTATTGGTCAATTATACCGGTACGTACTGTATATACCGGTATTTACTGGTCAATATATACCGGTACGTACTGTATATACCGGTATTTACTGGTCAATATATACCGGTACGTACTGTATATACCGGTATTTACTGGTCAATATATACCGGTACGTACTGTATATACTGGTATTTACTGGTCAATATATACCGGTACGTACTGTATATACCGGTATTTACTGGTCAATATATACCGGTACGTACTGTACATATACCGGTATTTACTGGTCAATATATACCGGTACGTACTGTATATACCGGTATTTACTGGTCAATATATACCGGTACGTACTGTATATACCGGTATTTACTGGTCAATATATACCGGTATGTACTGTATATACCGGTATTTACTGGTCAATATATACCGGTACGTACTGTATATACCGGTATTTACTTGTCAATATATACCGGTACGTACTGTATATACCGGTATTTACTGGTCAATATATACCGGTACGTACTGTATTTACTGGTCAATATATACCGGTACGTACTGTATATACCGGTATTTACTGGTCAATATATACCGGTACGTACTGTATATACCGGTATTTACTGGTCAATATATACCGGTACGTACTGTATATACCGGTATTTACTGGTCAATATATACTGGTACGTACTGTATATACCGGTATTTACTGGTCAATATATACCGGTACGTACTGTATATACCGGTATTTACTGGTCAATATATACCGGTACGTACTGTATTTACTGGTCAATATATACCGGTACGTACTGTATATACCGGTATTTACTGGTCAATATATACCGGTACGTACTGTATATACCGGTATTTACTTATTATTATTATTTATTGGTCTATAATAAACTACGTAGTGTTAGGCTTTAGTAACACTATTAAGGTGGTAGGGGGTATTTATTGGTCTATAATAAACTACTTATTATTTATTTTTAGTTACCTCGCTAGACCTTTTTCAAGCTTAAGGGCAGGTATTTAGTTTGGTCTCTAGATATCCATCAAGCTTAAGATTACACCCCCTTGAGCCCCTTTCAAGATAAATTTGTACATTTTTCGATAGAAAAATGTCCCGGCTGAAAGCCGGCTCCTCCTAAATTACAGGCTCGCTATCGCTCGCTAGGATAAAATCGACACCTAAATGGCACGAAAGGTCTTAAAATTTACAGAAATGGGTCGAAAGTTCTTAAAATAGTCAAAATAATGGGGCGAACGTCTTAAAATTAAAAAAGCAATGGGGCTAAACATGAGGGAGAAAGGAGTCAAGAAAAAATCCCTCAAGTGGAAATCTCCCTTTAAGAAGGATCTGTGGTAGTACAAAAGGTTAAGTGAGGTAGTTCGAAGCCTGCTGGTTACTGGAGGCCCTTTTTAAACTGAATAAAATAGCCTAATAGTACCGGTAGATGGAATAAAGTTAAAGAGACGTACCGGTATTGAAGGGGTTAATATATAGGGTAGACTCGGCCAATCTGTAACTGACAGTCACAGGTTGGGGGTATATATGTCACATGGCCTTAACCCCTTATTGGCGGCCTAAGTGGTCTATTTGACCGTAGCGCCCAGCGTTTTTGTTTTACCCTAAATAGGGTTGTTTCCGTGCTCATTGTCATGCCTAAATAAGACCCAGAGCGTAAAACAAGAATCTATCCCTGAAAGGGCGTAAACAGAGCTTTCCAATGACACCCGAACCATCCTTGTACGACCACTGGTTCTCTTGCAACGATCGTGCAACACGAGTGCAAAAACCCTGAAATATGGTAATTTCCTTACATAATTCCCTGTGTAGTGAGGCAGAAGAGGGGGAGGAAGTTAGAATACAGTTCAGTACACATGCGGTGGTCATGAGGAGCGGTCATAAGGTTACTACGCTCGTCCCACCGCTCAGCTCTCTCTCTCAGCAACATTACGTGCTGAAAATGGTGCTCGACAGATGTCGTGCACTGCCACATAGTCCAAATTTATTTCACTCGACATATGTTGTGCGCCGCCAATAAGGGGTTAATTTAGGGGCTAGTGTTTTTTTTTTTTTTTTTCTATTAATTCATTTAGGCCTATTCATTTATTTATTCTTTTAGTTTCCTCGCTAGACCTTTATCAAACTTAGAAAAACACCTGATAGACCCCCTTTTACATAAATTTGTACATTTTTGGGTAGAAAATTGTCCTGGCCGAAGTCCAGATCTTGAAATTATAGGCTCGCTATCGCTCGCCAGGAAAATATCGACACATAAATGGCACGAATGGTCTTAAAATTGACAACGAAATGAGGCGAAAGGTGTAAAAATCGCCAAAATTCTCAAATCTCAAACCTAATGTGGCTAAACACGAGGGAGAAAGGGGTTCCGTAACACCCCCCCATCCCCCCTTAAGGAGAAGTTAGGTCTTTCTGGACTCTCTTCTCCCTCGTGTTTAGCCGCATGACTTTTGAGATTTTAAGACGTTCGCCCCCATTAGTTTGTCGATTTTAAGACCTTTCGCCGCGTTTTTGTGTCAATATTAAGACCTTTCTTGTCATGTACGGTAGTTGTCATTTTATTTCCTGGCGAGCGATAGCAAGCCCGACATTTAGGAGAAATCGGCAATTTTTATAATGTATACACTTGTCTAAAAGGGGGGTCTTGGGGGTCTTGTTTAAGCTTGATAAAGGGAAAGTGAAAGAATAATTAATACAAAATGTTGGTGAGTGCTTGCAATTGGTTTAAAGTAAATATATACCGGTATACGGGTATCCATTTATATGTACCGTATGTAATATTAATACAAAATGGTCGTGAGTTCTTGTAATTGTTTATAGTAAATATATATACGGGTAGGCTATCCATTTATATATTGCCTACCGTATGTTATATTAATATATTAATAAATACCCGCTACATGGTATATATTTATAGATATGTACCGGTACGGTAGCTGATTTGATCTGAACATTACCGGTACTCTAAATTAATATATTTGCATAAAGAAAATCTCAAGAGCTCGCGAAGGGTGTCAAACGATATAGGCCTACCTTACCAAATATACCAATTCCCTTGTTTTAGTCATTACTATAAAGGGAAGATGGGTCGCTTTGCTGGTCCCCCTTCTTCCTCATGTTTACCCCCATTAGTTTTAACATTTTAAGACGTTTGGCCCATTAGGTTGGTTATTTTAAGACCGGCGAAACATTTCTTTGTTAATATTAAGACTTTTCGTGTCATTCAGTTGTCAATTTTTACCTAGCAAGCGATAGCGAGCCTGTATTTGAAGAGGAACCAGCCTTTGGCCGGAATTTTTTCTAGAAAAATTTGCAAATTTATCTTGAAGGAGGGTCTTGGGGGGGTAGGCTAGTTTATTAAGCTTAATGGAGGTCTAGGGAGAAAACTATATAGATATTAAAAAGATACATAAATGAACAAATAAATACGCCCATCCCTCCTAAATATTCACCCCTTCTGTACCGACGACGTCATTTTAGTTTTATTCTAGCTATATTTAGACGATTTTGTGCAGTTTAAGACTGTTCTGTGGTAGTAAAAAGGGTTATGTGAGATAGTTTGAAGCCTGTATATTGCTAGAGGTCCTTTTTAAACTGAATCAAATCGTCTAATAGTAGCAAGGGTAAAGTTAAAAGGACGGCAGCGGTACTGAATGGGTTAAATATATACACATTATTATTATTATTATTATTATTATTATTATTATTATTATTACCGGTATGCTTCACAATTCTTCTTACTATGGGTTTGGTAGTGTTAAGATACTAAAAAATACACCTTCATCTAATTGTCTCTATATTATTTCTCATCAACTGTCTTGCTAGCTTAATAGTTAGTGCGCTGGATTTATGTGTGAGAATCCTTGTCGGGAGGGATGGGACTCATTAGCCTTGGTCGGTAACTCATCTATCTAGGGGATAAAACCTTATAAAAATCCGGGTGGATGGGACTCGTTAGCCTTGGTCGGCAACCCATCTATCTAGGCCCTCTAGGGGATACAACCTTATAAAAATCCGGGTGGATGGGACTCGTCAGCCTTGGTCGGCAACCTGTCTAGGGGAGTAAACCTGATACAAATCGGTACTGCTTACATAAGGGTGACGTAGGTTAGTGGATGGACTAGCCGAACACCACTGTAGAACAATACTAGTGCTAAAAAGATAGCGTACACAGAGGGCCTCGGAGTCGAACGGGTCCTAAATTGAGTGGTCAATCCTGTAAGTCTTTCAGTAAACTGGTTCGGCTTGTCCCTCTTACAGGGGATAGGTCTGCCTGGGGGCCTTCTGTGTATGGCCACCCTCATTAAGGGGAGTAAGGCGTCCGGCAATAGATAGATAGATAGGTGCCACAGTGTTAATTAATTTCACTGATTTCATTAACCCTTTGAGTACGGTACCAGCGACGTGTGTTTTATTTTATTATAGCCATATTTAGACGATATTATGTAGCTTAGGAAGGATCTGTGGTACCGTAGTTAACAGGGTTGGTAGGGATAGTTTGAAGCCTTTACGATATATTACTAGAGGTCCTTCCTAAGCTGAATAAAATTGGCTAATAATTGCAAAAATATAATAAAAAGGACGTCCCTGGTACGGTACTGCATGGGTTAACTAGGTTTATTTGTAAGTTAATTTGTGGGTTGGTGATAATACGAATTAATTCCAAACTGAAAACCAACTTGCCCCGGTTTGACAGCTCACGAACATTTGTCAGTAGCTGTACAATAAATGTGAAAAGGAAAATAGAGAAGCGAGTGATGATATTGAAGAAGGAACACATTAATAACGGGTGAGAGATGTAGGTCAGGAAACTAAAGTGGACAGATAACGCCAGGAAGAACTGTGCCAATGATTGATGTACCGGTACCGGTTCGGGGCGGTAAAGAATATAACGATTGCAGAGAATGGGTACGGTAATAGCCTAGCTACTAGGCTATATAGGTACCGTTAGCTGGAAATAAGAAAGCTATGAAACCGACATCAATGAAGAGCAGATAAAGCTTGTAACGGGTAGGCTACCGGTACATCTAATGGAGGGTAAAGATCAAAACAGGGAACAAGTAGTCAGTAGATCGTAACCGTTAGACAATAATCAGCTAAAACAGACTGGGGTTAAGGGGGGTCACCTGCTTTTGGTTCTGACCTTTTCTATCTTTCTCTGGCTTGTATCCATTTGGCCCCATTGAGCCTACTGTTTTAAGACTTTTATCCCCATCCAGGTGTCAATTTTTTACTGGTGAGCGGTAGCGAGCCAGCATATTTTTTATTTTTGTTTGACAGCAGGCTAAATTTTTACATATTTCGATAGAAAAATTTCTCCGGCGAAGCCGGATTTCTTCAAATATAATGCTGGCTCGCTATCGCTCGCCAGGAAGAAATCGACACCTAGATGGGGATAAACGTCTTAAAATAGTTGGCTGAATGGGGCCGAATGGATACAAGCCAGAGAAAGAGAGAAAAGGACAGCAATAACAGCCAGCAGGTCACCCCCCTTAAGGGAGGAAGGGTTTATTGTTTGGTCGATTTATGTAGCCTACTGTTTTTCAGTGTCTTCCCTCCACCAAACTTTAAAACACATCCTCAAGATCCCCCTTCGTGATAGATTTGTACATTTTTCGGTAGCAAATTTCTCGGCCGCAATCCTTTTAAATTGCAGACTTGCTATCGCTCGCCAGGAAAAAAAAATGGATACCTGAGTGGCATACAAGGTCATCATATTGACAGAAATTAGGAGAAAGGTCTTGTACTCGACTAACTAAAAGGCCGAATGTCTTAACATGTATAGCCTAAAGTAACTAATGGGGCTAAAACATGAGGGAGAAGGGGGCCCAGCCAAACCTACCCTCCCCCCTTAATACTGTATATACCGGTACTCCAAGATGTCAGGAGATGTTATTTGAGAAGGAGGGCTCAATTTCTGGGCACCGTGTCAAACATTGGTTCTTCAAGTACGGTACATTAACACAAAAATTAGGGTCGGCGGATCGAGCCCGCACTGTCAATGTGTTATTGGTAGATGTCAAGCCCGGGCAACTTGACCTAGCGATTCGTGACAAACGCCTAATGTTTATGGCCACCCCCTCTCGGGAATTACGTTGTCTGGCAAAAATAAATAAATAAATAATAAATAAATGAATAAAGAATAGGAGGCCTAGGCTATATGGTGAATGAAGTTGCCTACCATATTCCTCTTCAAATTATATCCCGGGTATGGTATCCAAACCTTAGTCTACAGGGTGTCAAACGAAAACCAAGTCCTTTCTTTATAGGCTAGTCTTTATTATTGTATTATCCAAAGATGAAATTGTGCTTTACGGTTCAAATTATGTCTTTGGAAGTGATAAAATGGTCAACACAATGCTATGTAGTACCGGTAGCCTATATAGCCTATGTTATGTTAATTTGTTCGTATTCCTTCTTATATTTGAACATTCAAGTCTTCAAACATTCAATGTTGGTTAGATTGGAGACACTATAGTTGATCAGGGCAGTACCCAGGGCAGGCCACATAGGCATATGATGAGCTATCGGTACTGGAATTCTGGTTTCATTTGCCTGGCTTCCCCCACTGTTTTTTGTTTTCCCTCACCTATATACATAAAGAGTAATCCAGCTAACTCTCACAAACACCTCCTCCTACGAATTTCGCTACACTTAACATGCATAGCCTACCACACTTCTTTTCGATACACCTAAATCATTTAATGTGTTGGTACTTTTAATTTGAAACTCTTGCAGTCTTTCAATCTTGATGGGGACACTTGTTACAGGCAACCTTTTCCCTTTGTCTCCTTATTACACATAAGCAAAATATATACGGTACCGATAACGAGCAGTCTACTAGTATTTATACTGGAGGGTAAAAGGTCAAGGCGGGAAATAACAAGTTGAAAGCGAGAATTATCCAGTAATCAAAGCGTAAGATTTAAAATGTGTGGTTTGAGTGAGTAAAAAAGACCTGGGCAAATATTGGATGTCAGGAGATCGTCATTTGAGAAGTTTCGACATTTTAAGATGTTCGTTCCATTAGTTTGCCGATTTTGAGACCTTTCGCCATATTTCTTTGTCAATATTAAGACCTTTCGTGCCAATTTTGTCCTGGCGAGCTTGTCATTTTATGATGAACCGGCCTTCGGCCGTGAAATTTTCTACCGAAAAATGTACTTGCAGTTCTTTAACTTTTTTTTGAGGGGGGAGGGGGCACTTGTTACAGTCAGCTTTGCCTTTTGTCTCCTTGATAAACATAGACAGTCTGATAGAGAAGATAACGGTTAGTCTACTGGTACTGGTATTTATAATGGAGGGTAAAGGTTAAACAAGGAATAAGAAACTGAAAGTAATTATCGAGGAATCCGGTCACGTCTTATATAATTGATATCAGCTACAGTTTGACGATTTTCTGAAGCTTAGGAAGGATGTATGGTAGCTAATAGGAGTAATGGAGATCGTCTGTAGCCTTTTCATGGATAGACGTCCTTCATAAGCTGAATAAAATCGTCTAAAAACAACAAGATTGAGAAGATAATGGGCCATCTACGTCAAGGCAGAGGGAGTAAGAAGTTGAAAGCGAGAATTTTATCGAGTAATCAAAGCGGAGGATTTAAGGGGGGAGGGGTCGTTTTTCGGAACCCCCTTCTCCCCCCCCCCCCCCACCCCCCAATGCATATCCCCACTAGTTTTGAGATTTTAACATGTTCGTTCCATTAGTTTGGCGATTTTGAGACCTTTCGCCCCATTTATTTGTCAATATCAATATCTTTCATGACAATTAGTTGTCAATTTTTTCCTAGCGAGCGATAACAAGCTTGTAATTTTAGGAGGTAGCCGGGACGTCCCATTTTAGGAGGTAGCCGGGACATTTTTCTACCGAAAAATGTACGAATTTATCTTGAAAGGGGGTCTAGGGGGAGTTATTGTAAGTTTGATGTACGCTTAGCGAGGAAACTATTTTTGTTTATAAATAAATACATACGGTATATAGGCTAGATACAAAACTAACCACTCCCCCCTTAAAATGGGGTTTGAGTGAGTTAAAAAAGACTGGAGCTAATATTTGATGTCAGGAGATGGTCATGCCTTACCTTACCTTTGGATACCTTTGGATGTGTTCGCCGCTCCTCTAGCGGCACCAAGGAGCGCGACGCCCCTCGTTATGGGTGGTGATTTGGTGCAGTAGACTGTTTGAAGCGACAGCTCGCTCCCTTGCGAGGATGGGCTCGTCTGGCACTTTTTGCAGTTCGACATCTCTTGAAGTTGTCTAACGAGATGTCCCTCATGTCTCTTACTCGCCGTGGGAGTTTGTTGAAGAGACGTGGGCCTCTGTGTGATAACCAGCCCTCTCGCAGAGAGCCCATAGCACCCCTGTTATTCATCCGGGGGATTTCGCATTCCCAGCCTCTCCTATCACTTAATTTCATGACTATCGGAGTATGTAGGTTTGGTACTAAACCCTCTGCGATTTTCCATGTGTATATTATTAGGTAACGTTCTCTTCTACGTTCCAGTGAGCGAGCCAGCATTATATGAAGAAATCCGGCTTCGCCGGAGAAATTTTTCTATCGAAAAATGTACAAATTTAGCCTGCTGTCAAACAAAAATAAAAAATATGCTGGCTCGCTACCGCTCACCAGTAAAAAATTGACACCTGGATGGGGATAAACGTCTAAAAAACAGTAGGCTGAATGGGGCCAAATGGATACAAGGCAGAGAAAGATAGAAAAGGACAGAACAAAAACAGGTCACCCCCCTTAAAGGTTAAAAGTAATACAAACAAAATGTGAGTTAAACATTCATAGTGCCGTAACTCAAAATCTACACATAGGGGACAAAAAAACACACATTGTCAAAACACGACATATGAATATTATGGATTGCGTACCATACTATAGTCTGTTCGCTGTAAATAGGCGAGAAATCATGACCTCTATCCTCGGTACCGGTAACTCAAAATCGACTAGAGTAATCGAGCTAATATTTCTACCATTTGCGAAGAGTCAGTCCAGGAATAGATGTGGAAATTTACAGCCAATTTGCTCTAGCCCGTATACAGAGAATAGAGGGATTTCTGGCCTACTTCCAGTGAATAGACTAGGCTATACTACTATGCCTAGTGTGGTCCAGTGGTATAGAGGGCAGGGACTAAATGGGTCACAGTCAGATGGTGGCAGGGGAGAGTGTTAACCCCTTCTGTAGGTACCGGCCACGTTATTTATCTTTACTATGGCTGCCATTAGATGATTTAATTCAGTTTGCAAAGGACCTATTATACCACAATTAACAGGCTTCGAATTATCTTACTTAAGGGGGGTGACCTGGTTTTGTTCTGTCCTTTCCTATCTTTCTTTGGCTTGTATCCATTTGGCCCCATACAGCCTACTGTTTTAAGACGTTTATCCCCATCCAGGTGTCAATTTTTTACTGGTGAGCGGTAGCGAGCCAGCATATTTTTTATTTTTGTTTGACAGCAGGCTAAATTTGTACATTTTTCGATAGAAAAATTTCTCCGGCGAAGCCGGATTTCTTCATATAATGCTGGCTCGCTATCGCTCGCCAGGAAGAAATCGACACCTAGATGGGGATAAACGTCTTAAGATAGTTGGCTGAATGGGGCCGAATGGATACAAGCCAGAGAAAGAGAGAAAAGTACAGAAACAACAAAAAGCAGGTCACCCCCCTTAAGTCTATTTATGGCCGCAGATCCTTTACAGCGGCACAAAATAGTCAAAATAGATCTAAACTCAAATTAAAAAGACGTCGCCGGTACAGAAGGAGTTAACCCTCTCCGACATATGACGCGATTTTGAGCCTATTAGGGATACTTTAAAGCCTTTGTTTCCGTCAGGGGTATTTATAAACCTTTAGTTTAGTTACTTCAACCTCTGCAGTTGTCTTTGAGTTAGCTGTGTTGAGCCTATTAGGGATACTTTAGAGCCTTTGTTACCATCAGGGGTATTTATAAACCTTTAGTTTAGTTACTTCAACCTCTGCAGTTGTCTTTGAGTTAGCTGTGTTGAGCCTATTGGGGATACTTTAAAGCCTGTGTTACCATCAGGGGTATTTATAAACCTTTAGTTTAGTTACTTCAACCTCTGCAGTTATCTTTGAGTTAGCTGTGTTGAGCCTATTGGGGATACTTTAAAGCCTTTGTTACCATCAGGGGTATTTATAAACCTTTAGTTTAGTTACTTCAACTTCTGCAGTTGTCTTTGAGTTAGCTGTGTTGAGCCTATTGGGGATACTTTAAAGCCTGTGTTACCATCAGGGGTATTTATAAACCTTTAGTTTAGTTACTTCAACCTCTGCAGTTATCTTTGAGTTAGCTGTGTTGAGCCTATTGGGGATACTTTAAAGCCTGTGTTACCATCAGGGGTATTTATAAACCTTTAGTTTAGTTACTTCAACCTCTGCAGTTATCTTTGAGTTAGCTGTGTTGAGCCTATTGGGGATACTTTAAAGCCTGTGTTACCATCAGGGGTATTTATAAACCTTTAGTTTAGTTACTTCAACCTCTGCAGTTATCTTTGAGTTAGCTGTTTGAGCCTATTGGGGATACTTTAAAGCCTGTGTTACCATCAGGGGTATTTATAAACCTTTAGTTTAGTTACTTCAACCTCTGCAGTTATCTTTGAGTTAGCTGTGTTGAGCCTATTGGGGATACTTTAAAGCCTGTGTTACCATCAGGGGTATTTATAAACCTTTAGTTTAGTTACTTCAACCTCTGCAGTTATCTTTGAGTTAGCTGTGTTGAGCCTATTGGGGATACTTTAAAGCCTGTGTTACCATCAGGGGTATTTATAAACCTTTAGTTTAGTTACTTCAACCTCTGCAGTTATCTTTGAGTTAGCTGTGTTGAGCCTATTGGGGATACTTTAAAGCCTGTGTTACCATCAGGGGTATTTATAAACCTTTAGTTTAGTTACTTCAACCTCTGCAGTTATCTTTGAGTTAGCTGTGTTGAGCCTATTGGGGATACTTTAAAGCCTGTGTTACCATCAGGGGTATTTATAAACCTTTAGTTTAGTTACTTCAACCTCTGCAGTTATCTTTGAGTTAGCTGTGTTGAGCCTATTGGGGATACTTTATAGCCTGTGTTACCATCAGGGGTATTTATAAACCTTTAGTTTAGTTACTTCAACCTCTGCAGTTATCTTTGAGTTAGCTGTGTTGAGCCTATTGGGGATACTTTAAAGCCTTTGTTACCATCAGGGGTATTTATAAACCTTTAGTTTAGTTACTTCAACCTCTGCAGTTATCTTTGCGTTAGCTGTGTTGAGCCTATTGGGGATACTTTAAAGCCTGTGTTACCATCAGGGGTATTTATAAACCTTTAGTTTAGTTACTTCAACCTCTGCAGTTATCTTTGAGTTAGCTGTGTTGAGCCTATTGGGGATACTTTAAAGCCTGTGTTACCATCAGGGGTATTTATAAACCTTTAGTTTAGTTACTTCAACCTCTGCAGTTATCTTTGAGTTAGCTGTGTTGAGCCTATTGGGGATACTTTAAAGCCTTTGTTACCATCAGGGGTATTTATAAACCTTTAGTTTAGTTACTTCAACCTCTGCAGTTATCTTTGCGTTAGCTGTGGGCAGAAAACTAATGTTGGAGAGGTACCGGTACCGTAATTATAAGAGTGAGATAACTCTATTTCTTAGTGCTAATCTGGCAACCTCTGCGTCATATGAGCGTGAAAGGGTTAAAAAGGGAGGACAGCAAGAGAGTGAGTCATAGACTAGACCAGAACATATTGCAGACGGAACAGAAAGTAACTGCTGTAAAGAAAACACAATAGGAAAGAAAGGCAACAGAGTCAAACTGGAGCAACTTTGTTTGAATACCGGTACTTAAGGCAGCTCAGACGGTTTTGTTTGAATACCGGTACTTAAGGCAGCTCAGACGGTTTTGTTTGAATACCGGTACTTAAGGCAGCTCAGACGGTTTTGTTTGAATACCGGTACTTAAGGCAGCTCAGACGGTTTTGTTTGAATACCGGTACTTAAGGCAGCTCAGACGGTTTTGTTTGAATACCGGTACTTAAGGCAGCTCAGACGGTTTTGTTTGAATACCGGTACTTAAGGCAGCTCAGACGGTTTTGTTTGAATACCGGTACTTAAGGCAGCTCAGACGGTTTTGTTTGAATACCGGTACTTAAGGCAGCTCAGACGGTTTTGTTTGAATACCGGTACTTAAGGCAGCTCAGACGGTTTTGTGGACCATAATTTACTGGTTCGGCTCAATGGTTTAAGGAGGGGGTTTAATTTGCTCTCTAAACCTCTATCAAACTTTAAAAAATACTTAATTTGTACATTTTTCGGTAGAAAAATTTCCCGGCCGAAGGCCGATTCCTCTTCAAATACAGGCTCGCTATCGCTCGCCAGAAAATAAATCGACACCTAAATGGCACGAAAGATCTTATTATTGGCAAAGAAATGGGGCAAAAGGTCTGAAAATCGCTAAACTAATGGGGCGAATGTCTTGAAATCTCATAACTAATAGAGCTAAACATGAGGGAGGAGGAGGACTCGAAAAAACAACTGCCTCCCCTTAAATGAAACCAGAAGAAATACGAGAAAATTAACATGAAATAGCTTTCTTGGTAATTAGCCTATGTTACTTCCAAAGACATAATTTGAACTATATACACCGCAATTTTATCTTTGCGTTCCCATGTTTACCCGTCGTTCAGAAAGACCTTAGTGATTACGGGGCTGTTCGGCCAGGCAGTTTAGGGAACAACAACAACAACCTTAGTGACTATATTTCTAGCATCGAGGAGGGGCATACTTTTAGGGATTGCGACTGTACTGTACTATAAGATCACGGAGAGGAACACAACTTATGTGGCCAACTGTACGGTACATCTGATGGAGGTCAAAGGTCAAGGCAGGGAACAAGAACACAGAAATAGCGGCCACGGAATAATGAAAGCGGAAGGTTTACATTGGTGTTGGAGTGAGGACAAACCTGGGAGATATTATAAACTACGGGAGGACAAACCTGGGAGATATTATAAACTACGGGAGGACAAACCTGGGAGATATTATAAACTACGGGAGGACAAACCTGGGAGATATTATAAAACTACGGGAGGACAAACCTGGGAGATATTATAAACTACGGGAGGACAAACCTGGGAGATATTATAAACTACGGGAGGACAAACCTGGGAGATATTATAAACTACGGGAGGACAAACCTGGGAGATATAAACTATGGGAGGACAAACCTGGGTGATATAAACTACGGGAGGACAAACCTGGGAGATATAAACTACAGGAGGACAAACCTGGGAGATATTATAAACTACGGGAGGACAAACCTGGGAGATATTATAAACTACGGGAGGACAAACCTGGGAGATATTATAAACTACGGGAGGACAAACCTGGGAGATATTATAGACTACGGGAGGACAAACCTGGGAGATATTATAGACTACGGGAGGACAAACCTGGGAGATATTATAAACTACGGGAGGACAAACCTGGGAGATATTATAAACTACGGGAGGACAAACCTGGGAGATATTATAAACTACGGGAGGACAAACCTGGGAGATATAAACTATGGGAGGACAAACCTGGGAGATATTATAAACTACGGGAGGACAAACCTGGGAGATATTATAAACTACGGGAGGACAAACCTGGGAGATATTATAAACTACGGGAGGACAAACCTGGGAGATATAAACTACGGGAGGACAAACCTGGGAGATATTATAAACTATGGGAGGACAAACCTGGGAGATATTATAAACTACGGGAGGACAAACCTGGGAGATATTATAAACTACGGGAGGACAAACCTGGGAGATATTATAAACTATGGGAGGACAAACCTGGGAGATATTATAGACTACGGGAGGACAAACCTGGGAGATATTATAAACTACGGGAGGACAAACCTGGGAGATATTATAAACTACGGGAGGACAAACCTGGGAGATATTATAAACTATGGGAGGACAAACCTGGGAGATATTATAAACTACGGGAGGACAAACCTGGGAGATATTATAAACTACCGGAGGACAAACCTGGGAGATATTATAAACTACCGGAGGACAAACCTGGGAGATATTATAAACTACCGGAGGACAAACCTGGGAGATATTATAAACTACGGGAGGACAAACCTGGGAGATATTATAAACTACGGGAGGACAAACCTGGGATATATTATAAACTACGGGAGGACAAACCTGGGAGATATTATAAACTACCGGAGGACAAACCTGGGAGATATTATGAACTACCGGAGGACAAACCTGGGAGATATTATAAACTACCGGAGGACAAACCTGGGAGATATTATAAACTACCGGAGGACAAACCTGGGAGATATTATAAACTACGGGAGGACAAACCTGGGAGATATTATAAACTACCGGAGGACAAACCTGGGAGATATTATAAACTACGGGAGGACAAACCTGGGAGATATTATAAACTACGGGAGGACAAACCTGGGAGATATTATAAACTACGGGAGGACAAACCTGGGAGATATTATAAACTACGGGAGGACAAACCTGGGAGATATTATAAACTACGGGAGGACAAACCTGGGAGATATTATAAACTACGGGAGGACAAACCTGGGAGATATTATAAACTACGGGAGGACAAACCTGGGAGATATTATAAACTACCGGAGGACAAACCTGGGAGATATTATAAACTACCGGAGGACAAACCTGGGAGATATTATAAACTACCGGAGGACAAACCTGGGAGATATTATAAACTACGGGAGGACAAACCTGGGAGATATTATAAACTACGGGAGGACAAACCTGGGAGATATTATAAACTATGGGAGGACAAACCTGGGAGATATTATAAACTACGGGAGGACAAACCTGGGAGATATTATAAACTACGGGAGGACAAACCTGGGAGATATTATAAACTACGGGAGGACAAACCTGGGAGATATTATAAACTACGGGAGGACAAACCTGGGAGATATTATAAAATACGGGAGGACAAACCTGGGAGATATTATAAACTACGGGAGGACAAACCTGGGAGATATTATAAACTACCGGAGGACAAACCTGGGAGATATTATAAACTACGGGAGGACAAACCTAGGAGATCTTATAAACTACGGGAGGACAAACCTGGGAGATATTATAAACTACGGGAGGACATACCTGGGAGATATTATAAACTACCGGAGGACAAACCTGGGAGATATTATAAACTACCGGAGGACAAACCTGGGAGATATTATAAACTACCGGAGGACAAACCTGGGAGATATTATAAACTACGGGAGGACAAACCTGGGAGATATTATAAACTACGGGAGGACAAACCTGGGAGATATTATAAACTACGGGAGGACAAACCTGGGAGATATTATAAACTACGGGAGGACAAACCTGGGAGATATTATAAACTACGGGAGGACAAACCTGGGAGATATTATAAACTACGGGAGGACAAACCTGGGAGATATTATAAACTACCGGAGGACAAACCTGGGAGATATTATAAACTACCGGAGGACAAACCTGGGAGATATTATAAACTACGGGAGGACAAACCTGGGAGATATTATAAACTACGGGAGGACAAACCTGGGAGATATTATAAACTACCGGAGGACAAACCTGGGAGATATAAACTACGGGAGGACAAACCTGGGAGATATTATAAACTACGGGAGGACAAACCTGGGAGATATTATAAACTACGGGAGGACAAACCTGGGAGATATTATAAACTACCGGAGGACAAACCTGGGAGATATTATAAACTACCGGAGGACAAACCTGGGAGATATTATAAACTACGGGAGGACAAACCTGGGAGATATTATAAACTACGGGAGGACAAACCTGGGAGATATTATAAACTACGGGAGGACAAACCTGGGAGATATTATAAACTACGGGAGGACAAACCTGGGAGATATTATAAACTACTGGTATGAGAAGGTTTGATCTCATCACCATTTGAGAAGGAGCAATTTCCTGGTAACGTTTCGGTTCTTGTTTCAAGTGGACCTGAAAATATTATAGACTAAGCTTTTGTTAATAAACTATGGTAATCTTCTCCTGGGTCACCTAGATATGCGAGTTTTTTTTCCGTGTTCGAGTCGGCCACCCACAGCTATGTGGTATGCGCCTGTGTTTATACATACATAGCCTACATACATACCCTATATACATACATACATACATAGGCCTACATACAATTTACCGTATTCCTTCTCAAATAGTATTTTTATATATACAATATACAGCGAGCCGTTGCATAGTCAGTAGAGTGTCGGCTTGTGATCAAAGGGTCTGCGGATCGAGCCCGCAATGTCAAAATGTCATTGGTAGAGGTCAAGCCCGGGCAACTTGACCTAGCGATTCGAGACAAACGCCTAATGTTCATGGCCACCCTTTCTCGAGAATTACGGCGTCTGGCAAATCATAAAATAATAAAATCATCATCATATAATATTACAGTAGAGGGAGTCAAGTGAGGATAAGGCAATAGCCCATCTGTTGGAAGACAAATAAAGCAACATAGTTTTATTTTGTTCTATGTTTATGAAGGAGACAAAAGGCAGGTAGGCAGGTTGCCTGTAACGAGTGTCTCCCCCAAAGCCAAAAGAGTGACAGGGCCAAATTCAAGGGACGTTGGGGTCAAAATGCCTGGACACACTACGTTTAAACCAGTTTTAAGTCATAGGATGAAGGAAGTATTGATTGGGGGAACAAGTTTCAGAATTCACTTGTTGAGTAGAAGTAAGACTGAGAACATTTGCCAATTCTTGTGTTGGAGAGCTGGACAGAATAGGCGTGAGACAGTGATGAAAGTTTCTATTATAGGCTATAAAGGCAGAGGTGGATATACATAGTACTGTTAATGTTGTACAATAAGAGTTATTATGATACATCCCCAACCTCAACACTCCTCCCAAACTCCTGAGCTTCTACAAGTTGGATGGGGCTAAACATGAGGGAGAAGGGGGCCACACAAACCAAACCTCCTCCCTCAAGGGGAAATGAGTAGTTTTTCTGACTTTTCGGGTCATTTAGGTGTCTATTTTTTCCTGGCGAGCGATAGCGAGCTTGTAATTTAAGAGGAACCGGTTTTCGGCCGGGACATTTTTATATCGAAAAATTTACAAATTTATCTTAAAGGAGAGTCTTGGGTGGGTGTTTGTTTAAGCTTGATGGAGGTCTAACGAGGAAACTATAACATATATTAATAAATACCGGTACATAAATAGACCATCAAATAACCACTACCCCCATTTAATGTTCCACAATAAGAGTTATTATGACGCTTGGTACCCTAACACTTCACCAACCTCAACACTCCTCACAAACTCATGAGCTTCCACAAGTTGGATGATCACCAACGTCCTAAAATCTGAACACTGATGGGGCTAAATGTGCTTTAATGTTGTACAATAATTCCAAGTTATCATTTATTCCAAGTTATCATTTATTCCAAGTTATCATTTATTCCAAGTTATCATTTATTCCAAGTTATCATTTATTCCAAGTTATCATTTATTCCAAGTTATCATTTATTCCAAGTTATCATTTATTCCAAGTTATCATTTATTCCAAGTTATCATTTATTCCAAGTTATCATTTATTCCAAGTTATCATTTATTCCAAGTTATCATTTATTCCAAGTTATCATTTATTCCAAGTTATCATTTATTCCAAGTTATCATTTATTCCAAGTTATCATTTATTCCAAGTTATCATTTATTCCAAGTTATCATTTATTCCAAGTTATCATTTATTCCAAGTTATCATTTATTCCAAGTTATCATTTATTCCAAGTTATCATTTATTCCAAGTTATCATTTATTCCAAGTTATCATTTATTCCAAGTTACCATTTATTCCAAGTTATCATTTATTCCAAGTTACCATTTATTCCAAGTTATCATTTATTCCAAGTTATCATTTATTCCAAGTTATCATTTATTCCAAGTTATCATTTATTCCAAGTTATCATTTATTCCAAGTTATCATTTATTCCAAGTTATCATTTATTCCAAGTTACCATTTATTCCAAGTTACCATTTATTCCAAGTTACCATTTATTCCAAGTTATCATTTATTCCAAGTTATCATTTCCAAAAGTTATGCCCTTTCCTCCCGGCAAAGGTGGATATACAAGATGTTAAGGGGAGATGGGTAGTTTTCTAGACTCCCTTCTCCCTCATGTTTAACCCCATTAGTTTTCAGATTTTAAGATGTTTGCCCCATTAGTTTGTCAATGTTAAGACCTTCCGCCCCATTCCATGGTCAATATTAAGACCTTTCGTGCTATTTAGGTGTCGATTATTTTCCTGGCGAACGAAACCGGTACTGAGCCTGTTATTTTGGAAGAACTGGCCTTCGGCCGGGAAATTTTTCTACTGAAAAATTTACAAATTAATCAAGAAGGGGAATCTAATGGATGTTTGCTTTAAGTTTAATGGAGGTCTAGGGAGGAAACTAGAAAAATAATGAATAAATAAAAATAATCGACCCAAAAGTGAACCATCCCCCCTTAATATTCTTCAATAAGAGATATTATCAAATGAAAAAGACGTCACCGGTTCAGAAGTGGTTCATAAGAGTTATTATGATGCTTCGTGACACTTCTCCACCCCTCAACACTCCTCACAAACTATGAAATCTAATGGGGCTAAACGTGAGGGGGGGGGGGGGGGCACAAAAAACAACCAGCCCCCCTTTAACCCCTTCTGTACCGGCAACGTATTGTTTATATTGATTTCAGCTGCATTTAGACGATTTTATGAAGCTTAAGAAGGATATATGGTACGGTAGCTAAAAGGATTAAGCGAGATAGTCTGTAGCCTTTTATTGGGTAGATGTCCTTTATAAGTTGCATAAAATCGTCTAATGTTAGCCATAATAAAGTTAAAAGGACGTTATAAGTTGCATAACATCGTCTAATAGTAGCCATAATAAAGTTAAAAGGACGGCTTCGGTACGGTACTGACAGGACCATCACCGCCATTACAGTCTCTCCCCCACACACACACCGCCAACATGACTAAAGCGTGCGTCATACAGAGCCCAAACGTTGGAGGACAAGTTCCCGAATAGGATGACTTGCAAATTTTTACCAATACAGACGAGACTCTCCCGAAATTTGAAGAATACGAACATGGCCCGAACGAGTTCAGAATAATATCCGATAGTCAAGAACAACCTACGACAAAATCTCGAACAACTACCGAACATGAATCGAACTTACACTCGTTATGCAAAGAATTATTTTCGACCATACCCGAATCATCAGACACAGATCCGAATGACATTGGAATGCTTTAGGATAATTAACCGAACTTAACCGATGAGATGTCGACAAACAACCGACAGAGAAGAACATTATGAGAACAACATCAGACTGTTTTACGACTGTAGCAAGATTTTTTTTTACCTGCCCTATATAAAGAGATGGGTTGGCTCACACCCCACCAGTCTCAACTCTTCTGTTACGTATCTTGATCCTCAAGTGGTTAACTTGATGAATCTAGATAGCACAGAGATATATATTAAGGCATCAGTCAGCTGAAGGCAAAACGAAAGTAAAATCGAATAACATTATTTCCTGTTGTTGCTTCCTTTCCTTTTGGATCTTAGGACTTGGTATCCTTTATTGACTGATACTCTTTAATTATGAAAAATACTGAAACTAATTAAAGTCATGTAGTATTTATAAAGAATTATTATTTAACCGAAGCTTAGTAGGCTATGGTTATGAACCGAAGAAGTTATATCTAAAGAAGGACTATTAATTATATATCAAGTCTTGAAAGATAAATATTAAGGTAAGAATATTTCTGTCTCTTACCCTTTTTGAAATGAATAGATAGTTTTCTTATATCATGTCCTTTTATTTATATTTAATGTAGTTATTATTCTTGGTTCTTGTCTTACGGTATGTTAATAGTATTATATTATTATTATCAGGATTAATATCAAAGTCACATAAAAAGTTAGATATATATTTAATAATTAGATAAATGTATTTCTTAACCACGTTACATTGAAGTTTGATTATGAATAAATTAAGTTACAGGATCGCTTCATAGATTCGATTCAGGTCTCACTCAAATAATATGAAAAGCAAAAATAATATTTTGAAGCTAAAAAAAAAATCTTCAGCTTAGGAAATCACTAGAAGTAACATTAAAACAGCCATGTTAGTCTAAGGCGATATATATTACTAATATGAGACAATAGTATCACCGTTCTTGTTCTTAACAGCAATGTAAGCTTAATTAAAAGAAAATGAAAGAACTCGCAAGTATTAATATAAAACAATAGTATTACTTTTATCATAACCCAATTACTTAAAGAGTTGCTTCAGTCCACAAGTCAGTCAACTAAAATAGTTAAGTACATAATAGTAGCGTTAACGTTAATTCCCAATCACATATCTCACTAACCAACATACTGTAAGTGTTTACACCGAACACACTTATATAATCATCAAGATTATAGTTGAGTTGAGATAAACAAGATACATCGAGCAGACATCCAAAATTATTCGTATATTTGTCTGAATTTGATCGTAACTTGTTCTGAAAATTCGTAACTCGTACGGGTTTTATTCTGGAATACGAGGGATTCATCGTGATTTTATCGAAGTTTTGTCGGGAATTGTGCGGGATTTGTTCGGGTAGTTCCAAACAACATCGGCAATGGAAAAAAGTACCGAACAAGTCCCGAATCAGAAGAACGAACAGAGAATTAATCCGAACAAATACCGAACGAGTTACGAATAAATCCCAACCAACATCCGACCATTTTGTAACGGTTTTTGGTCCCGAATGTTCGTGAAAAGTTAAGGCCTGCATTAACTTTTTGCCGAACCCCCGGAATGTCGGCTACACACCTGAACAACATCAGACCAACCTCAGACCAACCCAGGACTAGTCAGGAACTTATGCCGAATTGTTCGGAATATACCTGACCCGAATGAAATTTGAATTTTTTGTGCAAGTCATCCTAGTCGGGAATTTGTCCTCCAACGTTCGGGCTCTGTATGACGCAGGCTTTACTGCCGCTTATATAGGGGGGATGGCCCTATTTATTGGCTTATTTACCGGTATTTAACTTTGTATTTATATATATACCGGTATACTGTATATATATTTTTTCTTCTCGTCCCTAGACCTCCATCAAGCTTTAAAAAACACCCTTAGACCCCCCTTCAGTATTAATGTGTACTTGGCCGGTTACTACCGGTACCGTACATACAGGCTCGCCCGGAAAAAGATCGACACTTAAGTTGCACGAAAGGTCTTGATATTGCCAAGGAAATGAGGCGAAAGGTCTTAAAATCGCCAAACTAATGGACCAAACATCTTTATAAAATCTGATAACTAATGGGGCTAAACATGAGGGAGAAGGGTACGGTAGCCACAAAAACCAACCCACCACAAGTTGGACAATGACCGTCGTTACAATTTCTCACACATACACACACAGACCGTCAACATGACTTACTGCCGCTAAATTGGCTTCTCTCCAACATGTTCTCTATAATTCGTCTTGGTTTAAAAAAAAGTTTCAGCTGATTCAAAAATGTATTTGTTGAGGCAAAGTAGTTCTAAGTAGTTCAAAGTAGTAGACTAAGTAGTTATTTACTTTAAAATTAGGTTCTTACGGCTATACAAGAGGGACTTCTGATAATTGTAATTATGCTATTATCATGTAAGCTATCTAAGTATACATTTTGTAATCGTTTTTGAGAAATATCTATGGCTGAAAAATACTCAAATTTGCATTAAAACGTAATTTGTCTGTTTATTTTCGTTTGTTGATAAACTCGAGATTTTATTTACATAGAGATAAGGGGAGGCAGTTGGGTTTTCGAGTCCTCCTCCTCCCTCATGTTTAGCCCTGTTAGGTATGAGATTTCAAGACATTCGCCTCATTAGTTTGGCGATTTTCAGACCATTTGCCCCATTTCTTTGCCAATATTAAGCCCTTTCGTGCCATTTAGGTGTCGATCTTTTTCCTGGCGAGCGATAGCGAGCCTGTATTTGAAGAGGAATCGGCCTTCGGCTGGGAAATTTTTCTACCGAAAAATGTAAAATTCATATCGAAGGGGGGTCTTTTCGGTGTTTTTTGTTTTAAGCTTGATAGAGGTTTAGAAAGCAAACTAGCATTTAAGTAGCCTACTGGCATTTGTTTTATCATTATTATGATATATGATAAATTATGCATAATATGATATTGGCCTACCGGTAAAATTGTTTATTGCAATACTGTATATCAGCATTGACACGGTATTGCACCATACGACGAAGCTAAACATGCAACTCACAACACTCACAACACCAAATATACCTCCCAATGAAATTAATGAAAGCATGTGATCCTCCCGGGATTCGAACCTGGGATACCACATACGTACATAATATCTTAAGGGGAGGTTTTTAGTGTCTTCCCTAGACTTCCATCAAGCTTAAGATTACACCCCCAAGACCCCCTTTCAAGATAAATTTGTACATTTTTCGATAGAAAAATGTCCCTGCTTAAGGCCGGTTCCTCTTAAAATACAGGCTCGCTATCGCTCGCCATCAAAAAATACACTTGAATGGCACGAAAGGTTTTGAAATTGACAGAAATGGGGCGAAAGTTCTTAAAATCGCCAAACTAATGGAGCGAACGTCTTAAAATCTCAAAAGCAATGGAGCAAAACATGAGGGAGAAAGGTGTTCAGAAAAAAATCCCTCAAGTGGAAATCTGCCCTTAAACACACTAACCATTACCGGTACCCCACCAAGACAGTGAAAGGTTAAGTACCCGGTACATGAACACTCCCAATACTGTACCGGTATGCAGTACCCGGTACATGAACACTCCCAATACTGTACCGGTATGCAAGTTAACCCCTTGAGGATCTAAGACGCAATTGGTGTCTATATTTCTGGTTATTATTGGACGATTTTATTCAGATTAGGAAGGGTATATGGCAGTCAGAGGGTTGATTGAGACAGTCTTTACCCTTTCAACCCCCACAGCTCCTTCCTAAGCTGTATACAATATTTTAATAATAGCCAAAATACCGGTATAACCCTTCTGTGTCGGATGTGTCTTTTAGTTATAGTATAGCTGTATTTATATATTGTTATCAATGAATTTATATATTGTTATCAATGAATTTATATATTGTTATCAATGTATTTATATATTGTTATCAATGAATTTATATATTGTTATCAATGAATTTATATATTGTTATCAATGAATTTATATATTGTTATCAATGAATTTATATATTGTTATCAATGAATTTATATATTGTTATCAATGAATTTATATATTGTTATCAATGAATTTATATATTGTTATCAATGAATTTTTATATTGTTATCAATGAATTTATATATTGTTATCAATGAATTTATATATTGTTATCAATGAATTTATATATTGTTATCAATGAATTTATATATTGTTATCAATGAATTTATATATTGTTATCAATGAATTTATATATTGTTATCAATGAATTTATATATTGTTATCAATGAATTTATATATTGTTATCAATGTATTTATATATTGTTATCAATGAATTTATATATTGTTATCAATGTATTTATATATTGTTATCAATGAATTTATATTGTTATCAATGTATTTATATATTGTTATCAATGAATTTATATATTGTTATCAATGAATTAATATATTGTTATCAATGAATTTATATATTGTTATCAATGAATTTATATATTGTTATCAATGAATTTATATATTGTTATCAATGAATTTATATATTGTTATCAATGAATTTATATATTGTTATCAATGAATTTATATATTGTTATCAATGAATTTATATATTGTTATCAATGAATTTATATAGTTATCAATGAATTTATATATTGTTATCAATGAATTTATATATTGTTATCAATGAATTTATATATAGTTATCAATGAATTTATATATTGTTATCAATGAATTTATATATTGTTATCAATGAATTTATATATTGTTATCAATGAATTTATATATTGTTATCAATGAATTTATATATTGTTATCAATGAATTTATATATTGTTATCAATGAATTTATATATTGTTATCAATGAATTTATATATTGTTATCAATGAATTTATATATTGTTATCAATGAATTTATATACCCGGTATTGTTATCAATGAATTTATATATTGTTATCAATGAATTTATATATTGTTATCAATGAATTTATATATTGTTATCAATGAATTTATATATTGTTATCAATGAATTTATATATTGTTATCAATGAATTTATATATTGTTATCAATGAATTTATATATTGTTATCAATGAATTTATATATTGTTATCAATGAATTTATATATTGTTATCAATGAATTTATATATTGTTATCAATGAATTTATATATTGTTATCAATGAATTTATATATTGTTATCAATGAATTTATATATTGTTATCAATGAATTTATATATTGTTATCAATGAATTTATATATTGTTATCAATGAATTTATATATTGTTATCAATGAATTTATATATTGTTATCAATGAATTTTACGGTACCGGTACCGGTATATAAATACAGTACCGGTATATATATATACCGGTATATATATATATATATATATATATATATATGTATATATATATATATATATATATATATATATATATATATATATATACCGGTATATATATATATATATATATATATATATATATATATATATATACCGGTATATATATATAATGTGTGTGTGTAATGGAAATAGCGGACAGGGTTAGGCCATATACCAATTGATTGTCTTCACCTGTGAATTATGACACCACTGCTGTAGCCATTTACCGGTACCAGTTTTATAATAAAAGAAACAAAAAGACTATAATTATACTGTATATATTTATGATCGGTTACCGTAACCTCTGGTGGTCTCTGGGGATCTTAGGTTGGTAGTGTCAGGTAAGATGTTGGATGTTTTTAACCCCTTCCGTACCGACGACGTCCTTTTAACTTTATTCAGGTTACCGGTACTATTAGACAATTGTATTCCAGTTTTGAAAGGGTCTCCAGCAATTAACAGGCTACGAACTATCTCACTTAACGCTTTCTACTGCCACAGATCCTTCTTAAGCTGCACAAAATCATCTAAATATACCAGTAGCTAGAATAATATGAAAAAGATGTCGCCGGTACAGAAGGGGTTAAGGATTATGACGTGTTTTGGCAGTTTATTCTGGCTATTATTCTATCTATTGTACCTGGAAGTGGCACCGATGAGCGAGTCGCCCTTCGGCAATTTGTATAAGGTTTATTCCCTTAGACGGGTTGCCAAACAAGGCTGTAGAGTTCTATCCACCCGTTGATTTTGTTTAGATTAGGAAGGGTACCGGTAATGGAAATGAGACAGTCTTTACCCTTTTAGTTCCCACACATTCTTCCTACATTGTATTAAGGGGAGATGGGTCGTTTTTCTGGACCCCTTTCTCTCTCCTGTTTAGCCCCATTAGTTTTCACATTTTAAAAAGTTCGGGCCATTAGTTTGTCGATTTTAAAACATTTAGCTCCATTTCGTTGTCAATTTTAAGACCTACCAGTATCGTGCCATTTAGGTGTCGATTTTTTTCCTGGCAAGCGATTGCGAGCCTGTAGGCTAATTATAGGAGGAACCGGCCTTCGGCCGGAACATTTTTCTACCGAAAAATATACAAATTTATCTTTAGGTGGGGTCTAGGTTTTTTTTCTTCTAAATATGAGGGAGGTTTAGCAAGGAAACTACTAAGAAATAAATGAATTAATAGACCAAAAAAACAGCCACTACCGGTACCCCCTTAAAACATCTGAATAAAATGTCAAAATGCTTCATAATCCTCAAGTGGTTAACTCATGTTGGGGAATATATAAGATTAGCTGTAAATTTAGGTAAAGTGTTGTGGTTGTTTTTCATTTTTCACACCTAGCTATGTTCACCTATGTGGAGTTCGCCACTCTTTCTAGTGGCACCGAGGAGCACACCGCCCTTCGTTGTTGTTTGAAAATTGGTGCAACAGACTGTTTGAAGGGGCGGAGCGCTCCCCCTGCGAAGATGGGCTCGTCTGGCACTTTTTGTAGTTCGACATCGAGGGCTCTTTTGAAGCTGTCTAACGAGACGCCTCTCATGTCTCTTACTCGCCGCGGATTCTCGGTTACAGATAGCGATAAAATTAACCCGGGAAGTGTGATAAGCCTTCCAGAAGGCACGGTATTTAAATATGCGTAGGCTAAAAAGAACCCTTCAAATAATGTGCCCGTGCCGGGAAAAGTCTCAGAATTGGATGACATATAGAAAGTAGTGGCATTTCTCCATACCACATCCTCCGCTCCTCTCCCCCCCCCGCCGCCCACCCTTTATACCCCCATCTCCCCTCCCTCCCTCACCGTTATTCTTTTATTTTGCCCATTTATTACCAGTCCATGGGTTAAGAATGGTGTGGTGATTCTGGTTCATGGGGAGTTAGCTATAAGGTCAGATATGGTGATCATGGTAGGAGTTTTTAAGGTTCCTAAGGTTGTGTTCGCCACTCTTCTAGTGGCACCGAGGAGCGCGCTGCCCCTCATTCTGGGTGGTGATTTGGTGCAGAAGACTGTTCGAAAGGGCGGAGCGCTCCCCTCCCCTGCAAAGATGGGCTCGTCTGGCAATTTTTGCATTTCGACAAAAAAGTCTCTCTTGAATTTGTCTAACAAGACGCCCCTCATGTCTCTTACTCGCCATGGGAGTTTGTTGAAGAGACGGGGGTGTCTGTGTGATAACCAGAGGCCCACGTCTCTTCAACAATCTCCCATGTGTTTTAGCTATGTTCTCATGTTCTCTTGTTTCCCTTGGCACAGGAGGCGGTCATGGGAGAACACAATTGGGTGGACAGTGGAGAGTGGGAGGGGCTTAGTGAGTGTGATTGTGGTGGACCCCCTCCCCCTACCTTCATGCTGCCCCCTCCACCACCACCACCAACAACATCACAACCCACAGACACCGTACCAACAAGCCTAACCCGCCTGTACCAAGAGTCTGATGATTGTGACAGCCCCTTCACATGCCCCAGCCTCCTAGGTGCTCGGGAAGACCAGAGGCCGCCTGCCCCCCGTGCCCCCCTAGCTGTGGTCATTGTATCGGCGGCCACACTCGTCATCCTGGTCGTGGTTGCTGCCATCATCGTGTGTAGGTTAGTTTCTCGCTCTCTTTCTCTCACACATCTAAAGCCGGTTTCACACGAGCACTTTTCCCTCAACATTTATCCTCAACACTGGTCTGGCAGCTTATCAGGTCTATCTATCTATCTATTGCCTGACGCCATGATCCCCGAAGGGGTGGCCACGAACGAACCACCCCTAAGCACCTCTATCCCCAGTCAGTCGACGCCCCTCCTCCCAACCAGCCCCGCCTTCATTCATATTCTTCCTCACTCCATCCTTCCACCTCTCCTTCGGTCTACCTCTCCCTCTCTGTCCTTCCACCTCGCTCTCATACACCCTCTTAGTCATTCTCTCGCTTCCCATACGTTCCATATGGCCGAACCATTTCAAGTTGTTCCTTTTCACACCTTCCAGCACATCTACCTCCACACCACACCTCCTCCTTACTTCCTCATTCGTCTGTCTATCCCTCCATGTAACTCCGCACGCACTTCTCAAGTACCGGTAACTCATTTCCACCGCTCTCAGTCTTGGTCTGAGTCTCTCCACGAACGTCCATGCTTCGCTTCCGTAAGTTAGTGTCGGGATTACCATTCTGTAAGTTAGTGTCGGGATTACCACACTGTCATGCAAGGACTTCTTCACTTCCATACTGACCACTCTATTTCTTGTTACGGTACTGCTTTCAACATTCCTACAACCCTCTTCCCCTGTTGCACCCTCTCCCGCACTTCTTCATCCACAGTCCCATCTTTACTCAACACACTGCCCAGATACTTAAAAGAGCTGACGATCTCCATAGCCTGACCGTTCAACTTCACCTCACACTCTGTGACTTGACCCCTTTCGAAGATCATAACCTTGCTTTTCCCCACATTTACCTTCAAATTCCGTTTTTCACACTGTTCCAAACTCATTTACCAGACCCTGCAACTCCCATTCATTATCGCTCATCAGAATTGTGTCATCCGCAAACAGCAGTAGGCCTATAGGCAGCTTCCACTCATTTCCCTCCCTTTTCAGCGATACACCAACATCCACTGCTCTTCCTAGTATTTCTTTCATGACTCCATCCATATATACAGTAAACAATCACGGGGACATCACACACCCCTTTTTCAACCCAACACTCAGGTCAAAGAACTCGCTCTGCTCATTCTCCACACGTACTGCCGCCTTTGCACCCTCATACATGCTCTTCACTGCTTTCAGCAACTTGCCATCTACTCCGTATATTCTAAGTACTTTCCACATGCCTTCTCTATCCACTCTGTCATAGGCCTTCTCCAAGTCCATAAAGGCAACATACACCTTTTGTTGCTTCTCCAGATATTTCTCCACAACACAATTCAGGGTAAAAATCTGATCTACACATCCTCTTCGCTTCCTAAAATCTCCCTGCTCGTCGCCTATCCATTTCTCCGTTCTCACTCTCACTCTCTCAATCACTACCCTACTGTACACTTTCCCTACTATGCTTAACCTCTGAAGTGCGCATGGGGGTAATTGGAAACGTCCCCCTGTGCTGACGTATTTGAGGTGTTTCCGTCACTAAAATATTCATTGTGCCATTAATAGCATTAATATTTATCCATATGCGCCTATTATGGGTTGATTATAAAGGTATTAACCTGAAACAACAATAAAACGAGTGAAAACAGCGTTTGGATGGTCAAAATCGGAGATATAGCCCGCGAGTTGTATAATGTATGGGTGAGGCAATCTGCTTTCCCGCCAATTTCCCCCAAGGCCACTGAGACACAGTCGATCGATACTCTCTCTCTCTCTCTTGCACTCGCTTGCTATCAGTGATGACCACACCCTCCAATCGGATTTCTAATGTTAGCACGAAAATATACCTCAGAATAAGGGAATAACAGAGAAAATAGGTGATAACTGAAGGAGAGGAGGAAAGTGGGGAAGGAGGGGAGGTAGAGGACTGAGATTTTGCATGGCCCAGGGGCCAAAAAAAAATAAAAAATAAAAAAAAAAAAATATAAAAAAATATTTTTTTTTCGATGTCAAAAGTTGATTTTTATTTTCTCTGACTCTTAAGAGTCTTCCCGCAGTGCGCCGGGGGAACTCTTAAGAGTCTCCCCGCAGCTCCCGGGTTAAAAGACATATTCCTCGGTGGTTACCACACACTCCTCTTTCCCCTTTGCCCTTATATAGGGGGACTATTGTGCCAGTCTTCCAGTCATCGGATGCATTCCCCTTCTCCCATGCTAGTTTGCATATTTTCCATACCCATTCGATCACTATCACACCACCATAGCCTACCTCAACATTTTCCCACACACTCCATCTGTTCCTGGTGCTTTCCCCAACTTCACTCTTTATATAGCTTCCCACACTTCTGACCTCCTGATCCCCACCTCCTCCTCCACTACTTCTCCTCTTCTCCCTCCCATTCCATATCCAACTATAACATATAAAACATTTCTGTCACATAAATTCATCTATCATCAGTCTACTTTCTGATACCAGTGGAAAAAATTCCAGAAATGTTGCTAGAAAAATGTTGATCATCGAATGTTGACTATAAAGACTCGTGTGATACCAACTTAATTAAGTCGTTGAAAATTAAAGAGGACTGAAGGATGGCAAATGTAACCTAAGTCAGGATTCGAATATGGTAAGCCCCTTTAACACTTTTTCTGCGGGCATGTTTCCGCCATATTAGGGCTCATTCAGGCACTCCTGATTGATTAGGCAAGTGTCTGAATGAAATGAAATTTATTCAGCTGAAAACTAGAATGAGCAATTCTCGCTAATGTCTTACTACATTTGCCTTTGGCAGCACTGTATATCTCGCGAGACTCTGACTCAGAGCCTTCAGTACCACGGCCGCTTGGGCTGGGAGACGGACGTGTGGCCTGCCGTGATCCTGCTCCCTTGCACTCGACTTTACAGGCTTTTAGAGGCTTTAAAAGCCTGTAAATTGCTGTAAATTGCCATGGCGTTCGGGAACATCTCCCGCAGGGAGAGGGTTAATACGTGCTGACTAAGCACCTCTTGTACTGCTTGATTATATCACCACTATAGTCTATTTTTTCTCCAGCTCAGTGTAAATTGCCATGTTATTATCTTGGTTACCAAGCTATTAAGTGGATTTTGTAGCGAAATACCGGTACGTTGTTAATTATGAAAACTTTGCATTAGTACGACTCTGATAGAGAGTAGATTTATATTTTTCCATAAATTATCGAGAAATCAGTTGCTAAGGGATTCATTTTACCCTCAGCTGAAACCAAACCGACTATAGCCTAATGCCGAAAGACCAAACTGTTACCATGTTATTTTATGTTAATTTTCCTGTGTTACTTCTCAGATTCATCCAAGTCTTCAAACAACATTGCTCTGGTTTTACTCCCTCCCTCTTTCATAACCCTTGTCATTGCCCTGCCCTCCTACTCTTCACACTTTAAACACTGATATTATTTCATGTTAGAGCTGTACCAAAGGGCAGACCAAGACGGACGCAACCAGTCGGGGAAAACCTCGACGACGTATCTATCTATTGCCTGTGGCCACGAACGAACCGCCCCCATGCACCGCTGTCCCCAGTCAGTCGACGCGCCTCCTCCCAACCAGCACCGCCTTCATCCATATACTTCCTCACGCCATCCTTCCACCTCTCTTTCGGTTTACCTCTCCCTCTCTGTCCTTCCACCTCGCTCTCGTACACCCTCTTAGTAATTTTCTCGTCATTCATTATCGTTCATCAGAACTGTATCATCAGCAAACAGCAGTACAGGTAGCTTCCACTCATTTCCCTCCCTTATCAGCGACACACCAACATCCACTGCTTTTCCTTGTATTTCTTTCATGACTTCATCCATATATACAGTAAACAACCACAGAGACATCAAACACAGGTCTGTTTCAACCCAACATTCAGGTCAAAGAACTCGCTCTGCTCATTCTCCACATGTACTGCCGCCTTTGCACCCTCATACATGCTCTTCACTGCTTTCAGCAACTTGTCATCTACTCCGTATATTTTAAGTACTTTCCACATACCATCTCTATCCACTCTGTCATAGGCCTTCTCCAAGTCCATAAAGGCAACATACACCTTTTGTTGCATCTCCAGATATTTCTCCACAACACTATTCAGGGTAAAAACCTGATCTACACATCCTCTTCCCTTCCTAAAACCGCCCTGCTCGTCACCTATCCATTCTCTATTCTCGCTATCACTCTCTCAATCACTACCCTACTGTACACCTTCCCTACTATGCTTAGAAGACATATTCCTCGGTGGTTACCACACACTCCTCTTTCCCCTCTACCGACGACGATGTATGCAGACTAATAAACACACACAACAAAGCCATTCCAAAAGCTTCCTCTATCTACAACACCCCTTCTCTGCTATCAACACTTTCCCAGCCGTATGTTCCTAGTGTACTTTCTGATGGCGTAATGGGATTTAAAATGTAACAGGGTTGCTTGGAATGCCACCATTAGGACATAAGACTGGAACCGCGCTTCGTGTGGAGCACTCGGTCTTTGAATTTGTGTATATATATGCATGTACTGTATGCATAATTCTTCTACTCGACGAGACAGAGAAAGGGGTGAGGGAACGTGAACGTGGTCCCGGACCCTGAGAATAGGAACTTTAAATGTTGTTTCTGTTCGGGCTCTGTCTCGTGTCGGCTACCCCCAACTATGGGGTATTTGCCGGGATATATACTGTACATACATACAAATACATGCATGTATATACTGTATATTATTTCATGTTAGACTACAAGCACATCATTGTTTCCCAGCAGGTTACGAGGGAGAGGTGGAACACCAAAGGGCTGCACGGAACTGAGTGGGGCTATTATCTACGACGACCTTTCCTCTGTACCCACCATCGTGCCTACCCGGCCACATCCAAGGTTTAAACCGGCGCCCGTGGATAGAGAGATGATGAACACGACTATGGGGGTTCACTTGTACACGACCGAGCCTCGCAGCCACCTTCCTTCAGAACACCTTTACCAAAGCATATCTTCAGGTATCTCTCTCTTCTCTCATTTCAGACATTTCCACATAGTGATTTTGATTAGTTCTTTTGTCTTTATGTTGTGTCGTCCCTGTTTTGGTTTGTATATTTTGCAAGTTTTACATTATAATTTTTATCTAGGTTAGTCAAAAATAGTATGATACGGTACATACATACAATTTTTAGGGGTGGACCTAGAATGACGTGGGCTCGGGTACTCCGGTCCGATCTCAAAATAAAGAACTTGACAATAGAGGCAGCCCTTGACAGGGCCGCCTGGAAAGCTGCCATTTAGGACGTGAGACAGTCTCTGTGGACAAACGGTCTTTAAACTTGTATGTATGTATGTACTGAGTGTTACACACATACGTGCAGTTTCGTCTCTTGTCCTAATGGCGGCGTTCCAGGCAACCCTATTAAGGGCTGCTTCATTTGTCAAGCTTTTGGATTCGAGATCGGCACGTATAGTCCGATCCCAGGTCTTCCTCGGTCCACCCATTGGTGCAGCTCCCTCCACAATCACAGACCTGCATCTTTTCACCCCATTCTGTTCATCTATTCCCTCCACATGCCCATACCATCCCAGTCTACTTGTACGCATCTCCTCGCTAATACTCTTTATACCTAAACATCTCCTCAGCTCATCATTTGTTATTCTATCCAGCAGCCTGGTCCCACACATCCATCTCACCATTCTCATCTCATTACGTTCCATTCTGTTGACATCCTCAGGGTGGTATATGTACCGGGTATTCATATTATCACCAACCCACTAATTATCTTACAAAAATACCTAATTAATTAAATAAATGAAAATATGTGGTACTCCAAGGATTCGAACCTAGGATACACACACCAAAATTCCATGCACTAACCATTACGGTACGCTATCAAGATGCTACGCTATTTCTATGATATATAAAATGCCTTGTTGTTGTTGTTGTTGTAGTTCCCCAGAAGTACGCACTCCTCTGTGCCACTAGGAGAGTGGCGAACACAACCTTAGGTGACCTTAGGTAGGTTTCTGGCCAAGCAGTCCCGAATCCGGTTGCTGCAGATGCTCGGGCCCCTGAAGGGGCCAGGGTAGATAAGATCTGTCTCCGAGAGGGCAGCAGGGGAGGGGATCATCAGCCCACAGGTTTGCAACCCCTGGTCAATGCCCCCACCGTCCGCAGCCCCCCTTGCAGTGCCACCCAATCAGGCGACCTCGCCAGCACCTAGAAGGAAAAGTAGTACAGTACAGGAAAAGAGACAGACAGAAACGGCTAAGGTTGGGTAGAGGATGCCAAACCTCACTCTGGATAGGACCAGCCCTCCCCAAATGCCTTGTTTTATTGTGGTATAATGTCTGTGGTGGTTATTATTGATAATTACAATATATTTGGTACTCCTACAGGTAGTGAGACTTGCAGCTACAGCACCAGTGAGGCGGTAGCACAAGATGGTCAGGCATTGCTTCGGCCACACTTGGCTCGCTGTGTAAGAGCAACCACCGTGGCCGATACTGATAGTGAGGAGGAATCTTTGGCAGCTTTAGGTGGTATAGGTGACCCCAGTGACAACGATACACCAAACATGTCACCGGCACATTATCGCTATTACTGTCCCTCGGCACCGTCGAGGATACATTCTCCGGGGTCCGATTCTGAGAGTGTTTACTACGTTGGTGGCTTGAGACGAGGACGGCCGCTAACGCCACAACAGAGAGGACTTCCTCCTTTACCGTCTCGAACGGACAGGTTTCGAACCTACTTCTCCGTGGATCGTGGGGCACATCGACCCTTATATCGACGAGCCGACCGCCGTCATAATCTACATTGTAGCCACCCGCCAGAGGCAGAACTACTTTATGAAAACCTCACATAGTTGTTGCTTTAATAGAGAATTGCAAAATGGATATGAAAATCTCATATATTTGTTAGTTTAGTTTTATAGACATCTACAAAGTGGGGGTCCCAATACGAAGTACAGGTCTCCCTCGATTTATGATTGGGTTACGTTCCTGAAAACCCGATCTTACATAGAAAAATCATATAGCGAACCCTAAAATTAATGGGGTAGTGTTCTCGGACCAGCCAAAAACCAAACCCAAACACCTAGCCACCTATAATAATATCATAAATCGGGGCATCGGATGTGAGGGAGACCTGTACCAGAGACTCGGGTGTGTTAACTTATTCAGTACCGTACCACAGACATCATTTGCCATTACATTCTGGCAACTATTAGACTATTTTATCAGCTTAGGAAGGACCGTCTACCCATTGCAAGGCTACAAACTATCCAAATTAAACCTTTTAGCTACCATGTATCCTTCCTAAGCTTCATAAAATCGTCTAAGTATAGCTAGAATAAAATAAAAAAAAAACGTCGCTGGTAAAGTAGGGGTTAAGGAGAGCTGGGGCATTATGATCTCAGGTGTTATAATGGGAAGAACTTATGATAATATGCTCAACAAAAAGCAGTGAGAGTGATATTGTGATGAAATATAGTAATTAGATTGTTGTGCAGTGAATGGCTGAATATTAGTATACTGGCGTTGACCTAGCATACAACCAGACTACAGGTCTCCCTCTATTTACGATAATGTTACGTTCCTGAAAACCCGATCATAAAAGGAAAAATCATATAGCAAACCCTAAATTTAATGGGGTCAATGGGGATGCGTTCTCTGAAACCCCGATCTTAAATAGACAAATCATATAGCAAACCCTTAAATTAAGGGGGTAAATGGGGATGTGTTCTCGGACCAGCCAAATACAAACACCTAAAAACCTATAATAATATTGTAAATCGGGGCATCGGATATTGAGGGAGACCTGTATTGGAATGAACTGAAATATTATAATTGATTCTAGTGATGCTGGTGCCCATACATGTATAATTTGTGTATTTAGCCAAAGTTGTTGAGTGATTGACACTGAAATATACCGAGTCAAGAATAAAAACCTAGAAAAGATGATTCATAATTTGAAAAATTGCTTACCGTACTAAATTGCATTTAAAAATGTGAATGTTGTGATTAATATATAGGAAAATAATCAGAATGTAGTTTTCAAATGTTGATGAAAAACATTTGGATTCTTAGAAAGAGTGTTGTGAGGAGTAATCTAGTCCTTCAGTAAATGCCCCAGCACTTACATTATAGGCCTACAGTAGTACATTTAATTCCTTCTGTACCGACGATGTACTTTTCATTAGGCTATACTCTGGCGCCTATTCAACGATTTTGTACAGCTTAGGAAGGCCGTCTACTTATTAACCCGTTCAGTACCAGCGATGGCAGAGAGCCGTCAGTAGATAAATCACTCCCCAGTCCCAGCGACGGCTGCCAGCCGTCAGTAATATACGATCATTGTTACTGCCAGTATCAGGCAGTACTGTACCTGGTACCACAACGTTTGAGCACTGCTCTAAGACCTTGGCAACACTTCTCAGCTTATATCCAAGCCCCCCACATGCTGGGAGAGGCAGTATTCGTCCATCTTTTGAGGTGGGAGGTTGTTATATCTTGCCTCTGAAGCCATTTTGGCCACATTGCTTGGGACTGGGGGGTACATTTATGCTAGTACCCTATGGTACAGTAAGGGTTAAAAGACCACAGACTATCTAAATTAATCCTTTTAGCTACCATATATCCTTCCCAAGCTTCATAAAGTCGTCTAAATATAGGTGAAAGCAAATGTAAAAGACGTCGCCGGTATAGAAGGGGTTAAGGGCAAAGACGATTGTACAGTCACAGACAAAATCAGTCCCCCATTCTTGATTCTAAACTAAACCCAAATCGGAGATATGGCCGCTTAAAGTGGAAGGTATCAATAGAATTTAATGGAATGAAAAGAGAATGGTGATGATGGATATGTTGAGTTAACCTCAGGGACGGGATGTCCAGTGAGGAATTGAGAAGGAGTCTTGGCATTAGGAGTGTCAGTGAAGTGATGAGCACGAGCCGACTTGGTTGGTTTGGACACGTGGAGAGAATGGATGGTCAGAACTGGGTGAAGAAATGGCAGACTGTAAATGTGGAGGGAGCTGCGCGTAGGGGTAGACCTAGAATGACGTAGGATTAAGGTACTCCAGTCTGATCTCAAAATATAAGGACTTGACAACAGAGGCAGGGTGTCAAACTGAAATTTTGTTGTTGGAAGACTTGAATTAATATGAGAAGGAACACTATAAATTTATATGAACTAGCATTGTTTTGGCCATTCTATAACTTCCGAAGACATACGTTGAACTATTAACCATAATTCTAGCTATACATGTACAATGATAATGACTACAAATAATGGAATATGCTTTTTATTTGACACCCTGAACAGAGGCAGCCCTTGGCAAGGTCGCCTGGAAAGCCGTCATTTAGGACGTGAGACTGTAACCACACTCTTTGTGGATAAAGCGGTCTTTAAACTTGTATGTATGTAATAGATATTATTTGAGCGAAGCAGTAAATCAGGTTCTTACAGTGTCAAACGAAAGCGGATTCCTTTCTTTTTATTCTTCATTATTGTTATGCAACGATACAATTGTGGTTTATAGTTCAATTTTTTTTTTTTTTTAAAGAGTCCAATGAACGGAGGAAGGAAAAACACATAAAACAAAAAGGTCCATGTGCCTAAAGGCATCCTCCATTCATAAAATGTTTGTAACAACTGGATTTAAACTGTTGTAGATTGTAAGTTTATGGAAAGCAACTCGAGGGAAGTGAATTCCAAAGAGTAGTAGTTCTGGGGATAAATGAATTTTGATAAGCAGAAGTTCTGCATTGTGGAGGAGAAAGTGTAAATTCATGGGCGCTCTCAGGTGCCCTAGTTCTACGGGGAAAGATGTGGAGAGGCGGCACAATTGAAGCAAGTTCTTCGGAACAATTGCTGTGAAAATATCTGTAGAATAATGCAAGGGATGCAACGTTTCTTCGTATGGATAATGTAGGAAGGTCCTGTGTAATTTCAGGCTTATTGATTAATCTAATAGCTTTATTTTGAATTTTGTCCAACTGCCTCAATGCAACCACTCCCCTTCCACTCCACAGAGGTGAACAGTAATCCATCTGAGAACGCACATGACTTTTATATATTACGGCCAACTGCTCGTCAGTGAAGAATTCTCGAACTCTGTACAGGAGTCCCAGTTTTTTAGAGGCATTCTTAGCAATGTTTCTAACATAATGTGTCCAGCGCAGGTTAGTAGTTAATATTACACCGAGAATGTCAATACTAGGGAAAGTGGGAATATTTACATCATTAAAAAATATTTGGGAGTCAGTGAGATTTTGTCGGTAAGAAAATTGAATGTACTTGGTTTTCTGTGCATTAAAGGAAACTAGATTCTTTTGTTCCCATTCATTAATTCTAGAAAGGTCCTGGTTCAGAGAAATTGCAGTGTTTATTTTTGAATTTATAAGATCGGGTTGGGTGAAAGAATTAGTAAATGTGAAGGAACTGTGGAGTGTTGAGTCATCTGCGTAGGAATGCATTGGATTATGAGTGGTAGATATGAGATCATTGATATGAATGAGGAACAGAGTTGGGGCCAAAACTGATCCCTGGGGAACACCAGCATTTATTGAGTGAAATTGAGAATAAAGGCCATCTACCATTACACATATTTTTCTGTTATGAAGATAAGACAAAATTAATGGAACTAATGATGCAAGGCCGTAGTGTGACATCTTCGACAATAAGGATTGATGCCAGACTCTATCGAATGCCTTTGATATATCCAGTGCTATTGTATGTGTTTCACCATGTTGGTCTGTAGCTTAGTTGATTTGATGCGTAAGAAGGCAAAGAATGTCTGCAGTTGATCGACATCGTCTAAAACCAAATTATGTCTTTGGAAGGGGAAAAATGGCCAAAAAAATGCCATTTCTTGATAATTTTCACGTATTCTTTCACATACTCATTCAAGTCTTCAACAAAATTGCTCCGGTCTGACCATGAAAAGAATGCTTCTCCCCCTGAAGTGAAAGGTGTATGCCTCATGTGTTAAAGTGCAATGACGTATGCCTCAGAAACGTGGGCCGTTAATGTAGAGGATGCCAATAGAATGGAACGTAATGAGATAACAATGGTGAGATGGATGTGTGGGGCAGGTTACAGGATAGTATAACAAATGTTGAGCTGAGGAGACTTTAGGTATAAAGAGTACTGTATTAGCGAGGTGATGCGAACAAGTAGACTGGGATGGTATGGATATGTGGAGAGAATGGATGAACAAAATTGGGTGAAAAAATGCAGGTCTGTGATTGTGGAGGGAGCTGCACCAAGGGGTGGACCAAGGAAGACCTGGGATTGGACTATACGTGCCGATCTCAAATCCAAAAACTTGACAAGTCAAGCAGCCCTTAAAATTTAACAGAGTTGCCGGGAACGCTGCTATTAGGACAAGATACTGAAACTGCATGTATGTGTGGAGCACTCAGTCTTAAAATGTTAAGTATGTCTGTATGTTCACTCCAGCCAAGTACTATCAACAACAAAAGTTTGTTCCCCTAATCCGCCACTGTGAATCCGAAACAGCTGGGGATAGAAAAAACGAATCATTAATTGGGTGTAAATTACACTTCTTCAGATGCTTCGTATTTGACCCCAGGTGTTTCGGATTCACACAGTGGCTGTTTGGGGGAACACACTTTTATTTTTGTTGTTGTTGTTGTTGTTGTTGTTCCCCAGGCCATCTGACCGAACAGCCCCAAGGTCCCGAGCAAGGCCATAACCAAGCTCCCCCGCAGAAACCGCCCTGCTTTACTACTAAAAAACCCAGCTGAGGAGGGTGCGGAAAAGCCCGGGATACCAAAGCCCCACCCAAGGCCCTGTGCCCCCTAACAATTATGAAGGGAAAGTTTGAGGGGCAAAGAAAGAATGTGACGCTTTGGCTCCCAGTTTGCTAACCCCTAGGTTGGCAGTAGGGAGGTGAATCCACAGAAGAGACACCGCCACTTAAGATGTAGAAAATATATAAATAAAAGGAAAAGTCAGAGTAAGCTATGGGTATGGTAGAGAACGCTCAGCTCTCACTCTGATTGACCAGCCCATCACCACATGACTAGAATCCAATCCTCTCAGCATCAGCTAGGAAAGGCTCTAGAGAGCCGCCTTTGGTGGGGGGATAGCTCCTCTATTTCAACCCCTTTCTTGGGCACCCGCCCGATTTGTGTTTAGTTTAGGACCAGAAAAGGGGCCCTGCTTTTTCTTTGAATGTACTGTAATTGTTGTCCCTGCCTGTACATTACACTGCTGCTCTACTATAAGGCAGCATTAATATTTAACAGTCTTGTCCTTTGCACTATCTCAGATTAGATTAATTTATTTATACTTGCTATAACCATTGTTCAGATTGCAGGAGCTTTTCTTACCGTATTTTGTTTGAAATATATTATATTATGTAGGCCTACACTGAATATATTAATTGTATCTTTTGTGTAAATGATATGTTCTAGTCTACTATGCATTAACTACGTATATTTACGTTTCCCTATTTTCTGAAATATTCCACTAATATGTACCGTTTATACGTACAATACACTTAGATATTTTGTTGATCTTCCTGTAGTTGCATTAATATTCCTACCCAACATTCCTATATATCTTCCCAAACCATAGGTAGCGCCAACGAACTGGACAATATTCTTGATCCCTGACCTCTCTGTAACTCAAAAGGGCCTAGAATAAACTGGCTGTAAATATACACACCTATTTCCTGGTGGACTCTTCCCAAATGATAGAAACGTCAGCCCGATTGTTTTCATTCATTTTGAGTTCTAAGAAGTTAATGGGTCAAGAATATTGTCAAGTTTGCTGGCACTACCTATAATCACTATCCCCACTGAACTTTTTTACCCGTTTCCGTTTTGGCAGCTAAATATATACCGTCAAAGGGGGTAATTTTGAACACCTGAGACAATTGAGGACAGTTCATTTAAATCTCAATTATAATTATTCAGGATTTCTATCGATCTATCTATTGCTGGACGCTGTGATCCACGAAGAAGTGGCCACGAACGAAACGCCCCCATACACCTCTGTCTCCAGTCAGTCGACGTCCCTCCCATCCAGCACTGCTTTCACGCAAATACTTCTTCACTCCATCCTTCCACCTTTCACTCGGTCTACCTCTATCTCTTTGTCCTTCCACCTCGCTCTCGTAGACTCTCTTAGTCATTCTCTCGCTTCCCACACATTCCACATGGCCGAACCATAACCAGGATTTCTGTCTTTAGCATAATTATAGCTTTATGGTGTTGTTGTATGTTTGAACTGATAAGATCCCTATAGGCCTATATTGAATAGTAAGGGTTTTATAGATTGTCTTTAATTGCCCCAGATGTCCACAATTACCCCTTTGATAGTACCGTATATCATGGATGGATGTCACTGATTTAGAAGATATGCTAATTTTGAGAAACCTAAAATATATAATGTAGTCCTGCACCAATTAAGAGTCGTTGCATCATAACTACCAACTATTGAATAAGTGAACCGTGTGAATGCATTTATTCCACATTATTTTCACATAATGATTTTCATAAGTTCTTTTGTCTTAATATTGTTTCGTCCCTGTTTTGGTTTGTTTATTTTGCACGTTTTACATTAATATGTTTTCTGTCTCATGTAGAGGGAATTTTATTGCACAGAAAATTATGTTGCCATTATATTTATCACAAGACAAAATTATTTAGTTTACAAAACATATAAAGATACTTACAGTGTGTATTTAAAGGAAGTTATTTCTATTATATATATTCACAAATTCACTTACTCATATAGTGATGTACATTCTATGTGGTGGTTTTGTGTTTTTATATTTCAAAAAACTTTATTTTGCTAAAGCGTTATTTCCACATAGTTGTTTGTTGTTGTTGTTTCCACATAGTGATTTTGATCAGTTCTTTTGTCTATATACTGTATACCGGTATATATATTGTAGTTCCTGTTTTGGTTTGTCTTTCAAGTTTTGTATGTATGTACCGGGTATATACTCAGGCACAAACAGATTAAGTTACTCATGTAGTGATGTACACCCTATGTGGTGGATTGTGTTCTTTTGTTTAGAAGTTTTATTTTATTAAGCGTTATTTCCACATAGCAATTTTTATTAGTTCTTTTGCATTTATGGTGTGTCATCCCAGTTTTGGTTTGTTTATTTTGCAAGTTTTACAATTTAACAATTTAGGGGTGGCCGCCTCGAAACAGAGCTCGAACAACACAACACAAAACAAAACAAAATACAAATTCACACACATCTAGGTTGCCCAGGAGAAGACCCAGAGACCAAAGGATCACTAAGGGCCTTCAGCACTCCCCCCGCCCCAGACCTCCCGGAGCAGTTCCGGTCTCAGCAGGCTGACATGCAGCGGAGCACACCACAGTGCCCACCTACCACATTATAATTATTATGTTGCCAACATATTCAAGTAGAATATATGCCTGAATGCGAATTGTACTTTTGTTAAATATTTAAAATTGTGTTTATGCATAAAACTTTTTTTTATATGATAGTCTATATAGCTGCACATGTGAACGGTTCCATTTATCTATCAAAATATTATAGTCTTCTTTTCTACCTTCAAAAGCTTGTCAGTGTTCCTTTACAAATACAAATTCATTTATTGTATATATGTATGTACTCAGGCACATATCCCATTGCTGGGGGTGGCTGACTCGAGACAGAGCCCGAACAGCAACATTTAAAGTTCCTATTCTCAGGGTCCGGGACCACATTCGCGTTCCCTCACCCATTTATCTGTCTCGTCGGGTAGGAGAATTATACAACGGGAGGAGGATTCCTAGCCCCCTGACCCCAGAAGAGAAGTAGAGAGTAAAAGAGACAAACATAAATAGCTAAGGTTGGGTAGAGGATGCCAAACCTCACTCTGGATAGGACCAGGCCTCACCCAATTAAATTTATTACATTCTTTATTATTTGGGGGATAGGGAGTTAGGAATCTTCCTCCCCTTGTAAAATTCTCCTACTCGGCGAGACAGAGAGAGGGACGAGGGAATGCGAAAGTGGTCCCGGACCCTGAGAATAGGAACTTTAAATATTGTTTCTGTTCGCTCTGTCTCGTGTCGGCCACCCCCAGCAATGAGGTATGTGCCTGAGTATATACATACATACAGTACATTCCTATTAACCTATTTTCTTATTTTACATTTTCTGCCATTAACTAGTCAAGAAAAGTGCAGTTTGCTTCCTGTGATACCCTCTGAACCGGCGACGTCTTTTTAATTATATTCTGGCTGTATTGAGACGATTTTGTACAGTTTAAGAAGGACCTGTGGCAATAGAAATGGTCATGTGAGATAGAGCGAAGCTTGTGAAAGGCTGGATGACCTTTTTAAACTGCATAAAATCGTCTAATAGTAGCCATAATAATATTAAGACGTCGCCATTACAGAAAGGGTTAGGTGTAAAGTTGTATGTTTTCTTTTATTCCTTTTGTATATTTATGTCTGTGAGAGCTTAATGTGATATATACTGTATACTTTTATATTCATATGTTTATTATATAAAATTGTACACGATGAAATTTGCTTTTTTCCCATCACATTCTGCATTTAAATCTGTAAATCCTGTAATGATATTTTTTTTTTTTCCTCTCTCTATGTCTCAACCTCTGGACTATAGGCTGTTCAGTAGCCTGTAACTCTTACGAGGCCCCGAGATTATCGATTGAAGTTTTGAGATGTTGGGTGCTTCATACAGTATCTGTGTCGCACTAGATGGTCACAGGGGAGCTTCAAGGTGTTGGTTGCTTCCTATCTGCCACACTAGATGACCACACCTTCTTTATCTGATGTTTGATTCTGGTAAACACAAATGAAGAGCATAAAGGATAAATATTGGTGTATTGGCCTCCACTACTTGCATAGACCATTCGGTGTAATGTTGCAACTGTCTGCCTTGCTCCATCGTTATTACCTTTTATCGCAAGCCGTGGCATAGTCAGTAGAGCGTCGGCTGCTGATCAAAGGGTCGGCGGATCGAGCCTGCACTGTCAAAATGCTATTGGTAGATGTCAAGCCCGGGCAACTTGATCTAGTGATTTGTGACAAATGCCTAATGTTCACGGCCACTCCTCGGGAATAATTACGGTGTCTGGCAAAATAAAATAAAAAATTACCATCAGCCAGAGTGGAAAGAAGGGTGCAATGCTGATATTGGCATGTTGTTGTTCCCCAGACTGTCTGGCCGATCAGTCTCGAGTCTGTTAGACCAAAGCCGCTCGAGATACTCAGGCCCCCGAAGGGGCCAGGTTGACATGAGATCTGGGGAAGGATATAGTATCCGGGTGTATGGTCATCTTGTTTACATCGGTCGTACGCTCGCGGTAATGTTCACGTCTATTTTGATGGGTATTTTTTCTGTTATTTGCCCCCTGCTGGCAATATATATGATGATGACAATAAGTCATGGCATGGGGGGATCCCCCCTCAACCTATTATTGTGTCCCACAGCAGTCAAAATAGATGGGAAAATTATCACAAGCTTGCCAAGAAGTGTAAACAAGGCGGACGGTACGCCCGAATACATCCTTACCGAGATATGTCTGAGAGGGCAGCGGGGGAGGGGATCGTCAGCCCAGGGGCTTACAATCCCAGGCCAATGCCCCCACCGTCCGCAGCCTCCCTTGCAGTGTCACCCAATTGGGCGATCTCGCCAGCACCTAGAAGCATAAGTAGTACAGTAAAAGAGACAGACAGAGAAGGCTAAGGTTGGGTAGAGGATGCCAAACCTCACTCTGGATAGGACCAGCCTTCACCCAGGTATGAACATGTTGAAAGAGTGGGTGATGAAAGGCTTACAAAGAGAATATATGAGTCAGAAACAAGGGGAAATAGATGGAGAGGAAGACCTCGGAAAAGATGGTATAACAAAAAGCATTGGAAGATAGAGAGATGACTGAAGAAGTGGTAATGCATAGGAATAAATGGAAAATGCTTGTGAATAGATGAGTGATAACGCGGTCGATGGGAGAGGGGGTCGGGTGCCAGTTGGACTGGCACCGTCAGGCACCTGGCCGGGGAGCCGGTGTATATCGGAAGGGCCCTGTTTGGAGCTATGTGGTCTAGTTCCGCTGCGTGTCTGCCTGCTGAGACCGAAACCTGTCTGGAGATATGGGACCTGGGAATCTTTTGCTTGGGACGTATCTGGGTCTTCTCCTGGATGCCCTAGATGTGTGTTTGTTTTTGGTTTTGGTTTTTTCTGTTCGGGTTCTGTCTTGGGTCGGCTACCTACAGTTATGGGGTCTGTGCCTGAGTATATACTGGTACATACATATTTTGAGAGGCTGATATGAATTAACTGCTTCATGCTCCGTGTGTCCAGATATCTTGACTAACGTACCTTGATATTGGCTCTGTCACTCTTTCAACTTTGGGGGAGACACTTGTTACAGGAGGCTTTTCCTTTTGTCTCCTTCATTCACATTATACATACATAAATCTAAAGATCGAGTGCTTAAATTGGAGTGCGGTTCCGGTCTTATGTCCTAATGGCGGCACTCCAGGCAGCCCTGTTTAGAGCTGCCTAACTGTAGTCTTTTACTTTCAGCTGATGGTAGATTGCAAAGTATCCATCAACATTTCTCAGTTATCTTGAAGATTTTATAGTGAAATATGGTGTTCATTATGAAGACGTGACATTATTACGACTCCTGTGTACTCCTTTGTAGTCTCATATAATTTAATTTAATATTGATAAATCAATTGTCAAGGGATTCAGTTTACCTTCAGTTAGAAAAAATATAGACTATAGTCAGGTATGTATATATGCAAGATCAGACCTTACCACGTCTCTCTTGGCCAGTGCAGGGGTAAGCGGAGGATGGGGAGGGCTGTAGCAGAGGAAATATATTTTAAATTGTCCACTTGCGAGTTTCAGGCTATAAGGAAGTTGGAGCTGTAGACATTAATATTTAGCAGAATTAACAACTAAAATACAGCCGTAATATGTTTATGCATACGTACAACCAAATTAATCATACTTTCTATCCATCAGAAACGTTATTAGTATTGTATTTTACTTTAAAATCGATGTTTATGGCTCCAACTTCCTTATAGCCTGAAACTCGCAAGTGGGCAATTTCAGCATCCCTGATCTATAACTTCAGATAACAATTAAGGGGTCTATTCAGCACTCTTGATAACAATTAAGGGGTCTATTCAGCACTCTTGATAACAATTAAGGGGTCTATTCAGCACTCTTGATAACAATTAAGGGGTCTATTCAGCACTCTTGATAACAATTAAGGGGTCTATTCAGCACTCTTGATAACAATTAAGGGGTCTATTCAGCACTCTTGATAACAATTAAGGGGTCTATTCAGCACTCTTGATAACAATTAAGGGGTCTATTCAGCACTCTTGATAACAATTAAGGGGTCTATTCAGCACTCTTGATAACAATTAAGGGGTCTATTCAGCACTCTTGATAACAATTAAGGGGTCTATTCAGCACTCTTGATAACAATTAAGGGGTCTATTCAGCACTCTTGATAACAATTAAGGGGTCTATTCAGCACTCTTGATAACAATTAAGGGGTCTATTCAGCACTCTTGATAACAATTAAGGGGTCTATTCAGCACTCTTGATAACAATTAAGGGGTCTATTCAGCACTCTTGATAACAATTAAGGGGTCTATTCAGCACTCTTGATAACAATTAAGGGGTCTATTCAGCACTCTTGATAACAATTAAGGGGTCTATTCAGCACTCTTGATAAATTATGGCTCGATGCAACTTACAGTACACGGAATATATTTATGTTGGAGAATTATTGTGCAAAGATTTGGATATAATCTAAGGTACGGTTGGCCAAGTAAGTCGTGTCTCCGCTGTCATTACGTTTTGCTCTATGTGCTGTATTAATGTCTGTCAGATGTTGAATAGGGTGTTTAAAAATAGGAACATATGTATGTATATCTCACTCGAAACGATGAATTAATTCTTAGATAGTGCCGATACCAATTATTGATCGAAATAAATTATAATTGGTGCCGCGAAATTACTTATTTGGCCGACTGTACCTAATAAATCATGCAATCAGTCCCTTCTGTATCGGCGACGTCTTTTTAGCTTTATTCTGGCTACTATTAGACGATTTTATTCAATTTAAAAAGGGTCTCCAACAATTAACAGGCTTCGAACTATCTCACTTTACCCTTTATACTACCACAGGTCCTTCTTAAGCTGCACACAATCGTCTAAATATAGCTAGAATGAAGTTAGAAATACGTCACCGGTACAGAAGGGGTTAACGATTAGTTAAGGGGAGATTTCCACTTGAGGGATTTTTTTCTTGACTCCTCTCTCCCTCATGTTTAGCCCCATTGTTTTTCTAATTTTAAGACGTTTGCCCCATTATTTTGACGATTTTAAGAACTTTCAACCCATTTCTGTCAATTTTAAGACCTTTCGTGTCATTTAGGTGTCGATTTTATCCTGGCGAGCGATAGCGAGCCTGTAATTTAAGAGGAACCGGCTTGCAGCCGGGACATTTTTCTACCGAAAAATGTAAAAATTTATCTTGAAAGAGGCTCAAGGGGGTGTAATCTTAAGCTTGAAGGATATCTAGGGACCAAACTAAAGACCTCCCCTTAAGCAGCCCTTCTATATATAGGACGTCTTTTTAGTTTATTCAAGCTATAGTTAGACGATTTTGTGCAGTTTAAGAAGGAGCTGCGGTAGGAAAAACTGTTGTTGTTGTTGTTGTTGTTACCTCACAACAACAACAACAAGGAAAAACTGTTAAGTGAGATAGTTCGAAGCCTGGTAATTGCTGGATTTTTTGTTTAACTGAATATAATTGTCTAATAGTAGAAGCTATCAACCCTTCTGGATTATTAAGTCAACACACTGTAAGTCAAGCATTGCGTCAATACTGGTAGCCTACTCCTTTTCGAGAACTCCAATCCCTTCTGCTATAGTCCATTCATTTTAGGTTGTCCAGAAATCGTGACCTCTATCATATATAACTCAAAATGGACTAGAGCAAATGGGCTGTAAATGTCCACACCTATTCCCTGGCTAACTCTTCCTAAATGGTAGAAATATCAGGTCGATTACTCTAGTCGTTTCTGGGTTTGTTGTGAAGATTCCCAGCCTACCTAAAATGAACAGGGTATAGCATAGGAGAGACACTAGTTCACTGGTTCATTGGCTGAGTATCCGGGTTCGAATCCACATAGAAGAGTCGGAGTTTTGAAGCAGTTATACAGTGTGAGTGATGTTATTTGTATATACTATATATACAGTATATATAGATAGATAGATAGATATAGGACCACAACTTCCCTTGAATTGGGATCCCTGTCACTCTTTTGGCTTTGGGGAGACACTCGTACAGGTAACCTGCCTTTTGTCTCCTTCATACATATAGAAAACAAATATAGGCTATATATATATACAGTATACTATAGATATAAACACAACTAATACGAACATAAAGATCCAACTTTATGACCGTCGTCGTACCAGCTCCAGACAAGAAGACAGCCAAATAATTCCCGTGACTCAAGGGGTTCGAATCAACTTTGGTTCGAACCCACACCACCACCGCGCGGCCTCCACAACAACACAGACGATCAGTATGGCTCAGGAACTCGTGGTGGAACATTCCCTCTTGATCTTGATGGGATAGTGGTTGGTCAGCGGTGCTTTAGGTCTATTTATTCAGTTATTTATATATGTTTTACTTGCCTCGCTAGACCTCCATCAAACTTAAAATTACACCCCCTAGACTCCCTTTCAATATAACTTTGGGCAAGAATGTAGTTACCTGGTGTACCGCCGTCTTGTTTACACTACGCGGACGCTCACCATCATGTTCCGTCTATGTTGACTGCCTTTGGATACAAAAATACATTACCCTAACCAAACAACCGGTCAATATACAGGAGGCGCTACAATATAGGTAGCAAAATTATAATGGTAGTTTTGGGTTCCTATCATCATATGCTTCATTTCTATATACTTTTTATCCCCGGGGAAAACAAAAAAATCTTGGGTTTTTTATTTTTTCTTGGATTTTTTTTTTATTTTTTTTTATTAACCTAACCAAAAAACCTAACCTAACCTAACTTAAATGTATTTTGGGGCTATTAGGTTAGGTTAGGTTAGGTTTTTTGGTTAGGTTAATGACCAAAACAAAAAATCCCAAGAAAATAAATTAAAAATCCCAAGATTTTTTTTTTTTTTCCCCCGGGGATAAAAAGTATATAGAAATGAAGGATATGATGATAGGAACCCAAAACTACCATTATAATTTTGCTACCTATATTGTAGCGACTCCTGTATATTGACCAAACAACCTAACCTAACCTAACTTAGTATTATAGATTTATAAGTATTTATTTGGTTTATGTTTATCACCAACCAGTGACGGGCCCCATCGATGATTATTATTGTGTTATCACTTTCATGAACGATACTTTATTGGTGTACATGTACTTACCGTCGCAGATTCGTTATCAATGAAATACGAGAAACTGTAAAAAATTCCTCCCTGTCGATGGCCGCGGCGCAATAGTAAACAATGGCTGTAGTTCGGGAGCTCTTACCCTCAAGCTTTCAGTCGAACGTCACTACACCTAGCGGTCTTTTTATGAATCATGAACCATAGCATGAACCAATCACAGCCTTCCATCAAATTATCAACCAATCACACAGTCTTTCAGTCGTCACGTCACGCCCCTCGCCAAGTTTTGACCAAACTTGACTCGAGTTTTTCAATTTTTCAGAGTAGAGTCCAAAATTACAGTAGGCCTAACCTCATTTCGAAAGTTGGCTAGTTTTTCTTTGGCAAACGTTGGCTCGGATTTAAGGGATTTAGCGGGTTAGGTTAGGCTAGGCTAGGCTAATGTTAACCCCATAATACTAGGTTAGGTTAGGTTAGGTTATTTGGTTAGGTTAATGACAAAACTTGGCTCGGATTTCATGGATTTAGCGGGGGTGTGGGGGCGGCAGCCCCCACCCATTATACTAGGTTAGGTTAGGTTAGGCTAATGTTAACCACATTCTTACTGGCTTTATCCACGTTGAAAAACAAAAAAACCCGAGCCAACTTTCAAAATGAGGTTACTGTTATTTTAGACTCTGAAAAATTGAAAAACCTGTGCCAAGTTTGGTCAAAACTTGGCTCGGGTTTTTCCATTTTCAGGTTTTGTTACTTTTCAATATTGTATTTTCAGAGTTCTTCCAATATTACCCATTTATTTACGGCTTTTACCCCGCAATTTCCCTGATCTTCATAGCCCTCCCCACTATCAGGGGCCGTGTTTTAAGATTGATGGATAATGGGAAAATAGTAAAATGCGACAGTCCTTGGTATTAAACAACACTGTGTATCAAAGAAAAAAAAAAAATAACCTGAAAAACTCGTCACTGGTTGGTAATAAACATTTACCATTTATTTTATTATAAGTATTTATAGATGATTTATGTTGTATGTCGGTAGTGGTACACCCGGTAACTACATCCATCCCTAACTTTGTACATTTTTCGGTAGAAAAATGTCTCGGCCAAAGGCCGGTTCCTCTTAAATTATAGGTTCGCTATTGCTCGCCAGGAAAATATCGACACCTACATGGCATGAAAGGTCTTTAAATTGACATAAATAGGGCGAAAGTTCTTAAAATCTCCAAACTAATGTGGCAAACGTTTTAATATCTCAAAACTAATGGGGCTAAACATGAGGAAGAAGGCGGACCAGAAAAATTACCCATTTCCCCTTAACAGTTTTATTAAAGTGATTCAAGGGACTGGAGTTCTCGCTAACGGGCTCCAGCCTGACGTTATTCTTGACTTAGTGTGTTGGCTTAATTATCCAGAAGGGTTTGATAGCTTCTGAAGTCCTATTAACTGACAAACTATATATTAGTGTTTTAACGATTAGATAGTGCTTTTGTCAAGAACTTTATTTTGAGTGAATTAAGTATGGCAAATTTTGGACAATTGGTGTTTGAATGCGCCATACAAGATAGAAAAGTTATAAGAAAGTTGGATAATATAAGCAAGACCATCAACAACGGTAAGTACGGTGTCGTATTCAATTAAATATAAAATTAATATATATATTTTTTCCGATAATATTCAAGGACACTAGTGCGACGTTATGAGAAACAATTTATAAGGGAAAATAGGCACCAATAGATTCGCCATATTTTTCTCCATATAGTCCGCATGGAGGATTTTCGTTATCAAAAAATTGAAAAATACCCACTTCACAGACAAATACACCAACAATCTAAGTCAAAGCGGGGGGTGTGGTGGCGGCAGCCGCCACCTATAATACTAGGATAGGTTAGGTAAGGTTGTTAGGTTAGGCTAATGTCTTTTCAAAGTGGTATAGGCTAGTAAACACTAGGATAGCCTATACCCTCTCGTACCTTCCTTCCTCCCATCGCTCATCCCTCCCTCCCTCCCCTACCTTCCTTCCTCCCTCCCTCTTCTACCTTCCTCTCCCCCTCCCTCCCTCACTCTTACCTTCCTCGCTCCGCCCCTCCACTCAGCTCACCCCCACCCACCCCTCCATTGTAATGTCACCCCACTCTGTTGTTCCCAGTCACTGTATATTATTACTTCCTACCTCCTTCCCTACCCTCTCTCCTTTCCTTCCTTCCTCCCTCCCACCCCTCCACTCACCTAACTCTCCGCCCACCCACCCATCCACGCCCCTCAACTCAGCCTCTCACCCCTCCCTTCCATTGTTGTCACCACTCTTGTTCCCAGTCACAGTATATTATTACCTTATACCTCCTTCCCCTACCCTCTCTTCTTTCCTCCCTCCCTCTTCTATATCTCCATGCTTCCTCCCGCCTCTACCTCCCTCCCTCCCCTACCTGCCTTCCTCTCCCTCTTATACCTCACTCCCGTACCTCCCCCCCCCCCCCCCTCCACTGAAATATATTCTCTGTTCCCATTGTTTTCTTATACCTCCTTCCCTAACCTCTTTTCTTCTTACACCTCTTTCCTTTCCTCTTCCCTCCCTCACCTTCCTCGCTCCGCCCCTCCATTCAGGGAAGGGACTGGGATTCTCGAAAAGGAGCTCCAATCCTGAAAATGTATTTGACTTACAGTGTGCTGGCTTAATAATCCAGAAAGTTTGATAGCCTCTGAAGTCCCATTTTAGTATAACTAAATAAGTTGGTCACCAATTATTTTGCAATATTTGAAAACAAATATGGATTTTATATGCTCTAAACATAATATGAAAATGTGTTTTAAGCCTCGGCAAAACCTAATAAAAATATATGGTACTAAAATGGAATTTTGTCGTAACATGGTTGTCAATAGCTTCCTATAGACGGCACCGATTCGTACACACGCCATTTTCACCTGTCTCCCGAGGTCTGTCCACCAGCTTTTTAGTCCACTCCACCTGCCCATCTCTGTCGATAGGTTGGGTTGTTTGGTTAGGTTAATATACTAGGTCTCAGAAACAAGATTCGTAGTTGCGGTAGTATTTACGGTATCTGGACACTTCGAGCGAATTCATATTCGAGCGGTTAGGTTAAGTTAGGTTAAGTTAGGTTAAGTTAGGTTAAGTTAGGTTAAGTTAAGTTAGGTTAATTAGGTTAGATTGTGCATCCGCTCGATCAGGAATTCGCTCGAAGTGACTCGCATTCACAGATACGGCCGAATACCAGTAGGCTACTAAATGGGCGCCGGCCCAACCGCCATGTTGTATCCCACATAGGCCTACTAGGTACTAGGATATTTATGATTTAAATAAGTGCTACGTTTTCGATAAATCTGGTTAGCCTATATGGCTTTGCAATTAGGGAAATCATGAGCCGATTTCCGACATTTAGTTAGTCTTTTTCGATTCTCAAAATACGATCCAAGTGTTGCCAAAAATTGGCTCGGGTTTTCCAAAATTATGCTTTTTGGGGTTTGCAATTTAGGGAAACATGAGCCAAAATTCTAAATTAGATTACTGTAATTTGTTTACTCTTAAAATTCGCAAAATCCGAGCCAAGTTTTGCCAAAACTTGGCTCGGGTTTTCCAAAATTCGGGTTTTATGGCTTTGCAATTTCGGGAAACCTGAGCCAAATTTCTAAATGAGGTTACTGTCATTTTGTTGTCTACAAACTCTCAAAATCCGAGCCAGCTTTGGCCAAAACTTGGCTCGGGTTTTCGAAATATTGGGTTTTAGGCCTTAGAAATACCTTAAAACCCGAGCCAAGTTTTGCTAAAATAAGTTTTATTCGCTGTTTTACGCATTTAACCCCTCATTTTCCCTGTACTTCATAGCCCTCCCCACTATCGGGCGGCGTGTCTTAAGATCGTTGTATAATGGGGAAAACGGTTTCGCCGAGGGTTGCAATTATTTCCAAACACTATATATTGATGAAAACTAACAGGGAAAAATACAAAAATCCATAGGAAAATTGGTGACCATCTTATTTAGTTTTTCTCCTATTTTTAACCAACTCCACTCAGCTCACCCCCCACCCACCGCTCCCAGTCACAGTAGGCTATATTATTACCTCATGCTTCCTTCCCTACCCCTGTCTTCCATTTATCCTTCTCTCCCCTTATATTCACTCCTTGGTTTTATTTTATCGTCTCTACTTCCTCCCTCCCTCCTCAACCTTCGTTCCTCCCTCCCTTCCTCCCCCCTCCACCTCTCCGCTGAAATATTAGGTCAAAATTGAAGAGACCCCGGACAGCCTTTTTACTTTTACAGTGTTGTTTAATACCGAGGACCGTCGCATTTTAGTATTTTCAACGATAATATTCAAGGACACTAGTGCGACGTTATGAGAAACAATTTATTAGGGAAAATAGGCACTAATAGATTCGTCATATTTTTCTCCATATAGTCCGCATGGAGGATTTTCGTTATCAACAAATTGAAAAATACCCACTTCACAGACAAATACACCAAAAATCTAAGTCAAAGCGGGGGTGTGGGGGTGGCAGCCCCCACCTATAATACTAGGATAGGTTAGGTAAGGTTGTTAGGTTAGGCTAATGTCCTTTCAAAGGGGTATAGGCTAGTAAGCACTAGGATAGTCTATACCCGGTCAGAGGTAAGAAGAAGAAGAGTCCTGCAGTAGTCTCCTTGAATGTTACCTTTTCAACATTAGCCTAACTTAACCTAACCTAACCGAAAACTAACCGACGGTCTAAACCCAGCTCACGTTCCCTGTTTATGGGTGCACGACGGTCTAAACCCAGCTCACGTTCCCTGTTTATGGGTACGCGACGGTCTAAACCCAGCTCAATTTCCCTGTTTAGTTTTCGGTTAGGTTAGGTTAAGTTAGGTTTGGTTAGGCTAATGTTGAAAATACTAAAATGCGACGGTCCTCGGTATTCAACAACACAGTATATCAAAGAAAAATAAACAAAACACTAGAATTAACTAGTAAAAAGGCTGTCCGGGGTCTCTTCAATTTTTACCAAATATTATCACACTGTTCCCAGTCACAGTATATCATTTTCTTATACCAGCTCCTTCACTACCCCTCTCCTCTTCTTACTCCCTCTCTCCTCCCCCCTATCTATCTATCTATCTATATGCTCAGGCCCAATCCCCATTTTGGGGGTAGCCGACTCAAGACAGAGCAAGAACAGGGAAAACACAAAAACAACATAAAACAAAAAAATAAACACAGATAAAAAACACAAACTCTCACACATCCAGGTCACCCAGGAGAAGACCCAGAGACCAGGGTTACCAAGGTCGCTCCAGCACTCCCCCGGCCCCTGACCACCCGGAGAGGTTCCGATCTCAGCAGGCAGACATGCAGCGGAGCCAAAGCCACAAGCCCTCCCACCACACTTCCAGGCACACCCTTCATATTAATCGTCTCCTCGGGCCAGGCGCCTGATGGACTATTATCTAGTCGAACTTGCGCCCGACCCCTTACTCCAAATGACCACGTGTTCACTCAACTATTCACAAGCATTCTCCATTCACTCCTGTCCACCACCACTTCCCCTGCCTGATCTATAGTCATTCCTCTATCATCCAAAGCCTTTCTTACACAGTCTCTCCATCTCAATGGGGGTCTTCCTGCCCTTCTATCTCCCCTTGTACCTGACTCACATATTCTCTTTGTAAGCCTTTCATCTCCCATTCGTTCAACATGACCATACCAGCTCAGCACCCTTCTGTCCACTCTGGCTGACAAATGATCCTGCTGCCTCACTCTCCTACGTATCTCTTCATTCCTCAATCTGTCTCTACGAGTAACTCCACACATACTCCTCAAGCAGCTCATCTCCATCACATCCAGCCCTCTTTTCTCCTTTTTCTTCAGAGCCCATGTCTCAGCCCCATACATCACTGTTGGCACAACAATTCCTTGATACAGTGCACTTTTTACTTTCACTCCGAGATTTCTCGTCTTCCACATACTTCCCATTGCTCCGAAAACCTTCCTTCCTTCACACACTCTCTGTTTTACCTCCACTTCCATACTTCCACTCCTGCTTATCGTTCCTCCTAGATATTTAAAACACTCTACTTGTTCCAATATTTCCCCATCCAGCCTCACATCTAGATTCACCCTATGCTCTCTCCTATTACACACCATTACTTTACTTTTATTGACGTTCACCTTCAGTTTCCTCCTTCCACAAACCACACCAAACTCTTTGACTACCCGCTGCAGTTTCTCATCAGAATCCGCCACCAATGCTGTGTCATCAGCGAACAGCAACTGATTCAACTCCCAATCTCTACCATTCTTTCCAACTAAACCCAATCCTCTTCCCATATTTCTCCTTTTCACCTCCCTCACCACACCATCCATAAACATATTAAACAGCCATGGTGACATTACACAACCCTGTCGCAAACCTACCTTTACCTCAAACCATTCACTCAACTCACCATTTCCTACTCTCACACATGCTCTGCTCCCTTCATAAAAACTCTTAACTGCTTCTAACAAATTTCCTCCTATTTCATAAATCCTTAACACCTTCCACATTGCTTCACGGTCCACACGATCATACGCTTTTTCCAAGTCCATAAAAGCCCAAAATATCTCCTTATGCTTCTCTAAATACTTCTCGCATAACTGTCTTACTGCAAACATCTGATCCACGCACCCTCTTCTCCTCCTAAAACCGCACTGTTCTTCTCCTATTGCAACTTCCGTACACTTTATTATCCTCTCTATCAACACCCTGCCATACAGCTTTCCAACCACTGACAATAAACTAATACCTCTATAACTTGAACACTCCTGCCGATCTCCCTTCCCCTTATACAACGGCACAATACATGCACTCTTCCAGTCTATTGGTACCATTGACACAGCAAAGCACACATTGAAAAGTCTCACCAACCAATCTATTATCACATCTCCACCCTTCTGTATACACTCCACAGCAATACCATCCAAACCTTCTGCTTTTCCCGCTCTCATTTGTTTCACTGCTTCTTTCACCTCATTTTCCTCAATCCTTTCATTCATTCCCTGCCACCTGGGTGGCCTGGGAAACCTATCTCCATCCACCTCTGCTTCAATCACTGCTTCTCTTCCATCTCTTGTATTTAACAAAGATTCAAAATACTCGGCATATCTTTTCCTCACTTCAACTGGTTCCACTAGAAATTCTCCATTTTCATCTTTCACTTTCCTCCCCCCTACCTCCCTTAAATCCCTCCCTTCCTTCATTTACTCCCCATACAGCTCCCCCTCTCAGCTCACACCACCCACCCACCCACCCCTCCCAGTCACAGTATATTCTTCCTCCCTCCTCTACCTTCCTCCCTCTGTCCCCTCCACTCAGCTCACCCACTCCCTACCAGTCACAGTAGACTAAATTATTACGGTTATTTTAAACGACACTACTGCAGCGTTATGAGAAACTATGTATTAGGGAAAATAGGCACCAATAGATTCGCCATATTTTTCTCCATATAGTCCGCATGGAGGATTTTCGTTATCAACAAATTGAAAATTACCCACTTCACAGACAAATACACCAAAAATCTAAGTCAAAGCGGGGGTGTGGGGGTGGCAGCCCCCACCTATAATACTAGGATAGGTTAGGTAAGGTTGTTAGGTTAGACTAATGTCCTTTCAAAGGGGTATAGGCTAGTAAACACTAGGATAGCCTATGCCCGGTCAGAGGTAAGAAGAAGAAGATGAAGAAGAATAATCCTGCAGTAGTCTCCTTGAATTCTACCGTCACATTATTACTAGCGGTGATAATCTCTTGCAGGTTGGCACTTCTTGCTCTCTCACCGTCTTACTACCTACCCACCACCACAGCTTCCGACTACCTCCACTCACCTTAACCCCTTCACCACCATTACTACCTACCCACCACCACAGCTTCCGACTACCTCCACTCACCTTAACCCCTTCACCACCATTACTACCTACCCACCACCACAGCTTCCGACTACCTCCACTCACCTTAACCCCTTCACCACCATTACTACCTACCCACCACCACAGCTTCCGACTACCTCCACTCACCTTAACCCCTTCACCACCATTACTACCTACCCACCACCACAGCTTCCGACTACCTCCACTCACCTTAACCCCTTCACCACCATTACTACCTACCCACCACCACAGCTTCCGACTACCTCCACTCACCTTAACCCCTTCACCACCATTACTACCTACCCACCACCACAGCTTCCGACTACCTCCACTCACCTTAACCCCTTCACCACCATTACTACCTACCCACCACCACAGCTTCCGACTACCTCCACTCACCTTAACCCCTTCACCACCATTACTACCTACCCACCACAGCTTCCGACTACCTCCACTCACCTTAACCCCTTCACCACCATTACTACCTACCCACCACCACAGCTTCCGACTACCTCCACTCACCTTAACCCCTTCACCACCATTACTACCTACCCACCACCACAGCTTCCGACTACCTCCACTCACCTTAACCCCTTCACCACCATTACTACCTACCCACCACCACAGCTTCCGACTACCTCCACTCACCTTAACCCCTTCACCACCATTACTACCTACTCACCACCACCACAGCTTCCGACTACCTCCACTCACCTTAACCCCTTCACCACCATTACTACCTACCCACCACCACAGCTTCCGACTACCTCCACTCACCTTAACCCCTTCACCACCATTACTACCTACCCACCACCACAGCTTCCGACTACCTCCACTCACCTTAACCCCTTCACCACCATTACTACCTACCCACCACCACAGCTTCCGACTACCTCCACTCACCTTAACCCCTTCACCACCATTACTACCTACCCACCACCACAGCTTCCGACTACCTCCACTCACCTTAACCCCTTCACCACCATTACTACCTACCCACCACCACAGCTTCCGACTACCTCCACTCACCTTAACCCCTTCACCACCATTACTACCTACCCACCACCACAGCTTCCGACTACCTCCACTCACCTTAACCCCTTCACCACCATTACTACCTACCCACCACCACAGCTTCCGACTACCTCCACTCACCTTAACCCCTTCACCACCATTACTACCTACCCACCACCACAGCTTCCAACTACCTCCACTCACCTTAACCCCTTCACCACCATTACTACCTACCCACCACCACAGCTTCCGACTACCTCCACTCACCTTAACCCCTTCACCACCATTACTACCTACCCACCACCACAGCTTCCGACTACCTCCACTCACCTTAACCCCTTCACCACCATTACTACCTACCCACCACCACAGCTTCCGACTACCTCCACTCACCTTAACCCCTTCACCACCATTACTACCTACCCACCACCCCAGCTTCCGACTACCTCCACTCACCTTAACCCCTTCACCACCATTACTACCTACCCACCACCACAGCTTCCGACTACCTCCACTCACCTTAACCCCTTCACCACCACCACAGCTTCCGACTACCTCCACTCACCTTAACCCCTTCACCACCATTACTACCTACCCACCACCACAGCTTCCGACTACCTCCACTCACCTTAACCCCTTCACCACCATTACTACCTACCCACCACCACAGCTTCCGACTACCTCCACTCACCTTAACCCCTTCACCACCATTACTACCTACCCACCACCACAGCTTCCGACTACCTCCACTCACCTTAACCCCTTCACCACCATTACTACCTACCCACCACCACAGCTTCCGACTACCTCCACTCACCTTAACCCCTTCACCACCATTACTACCTACCCACCACCACGGCTTCCGACTACCTCCACTCACCTTAACCCCTTCACCACCATTACTACCTACCCACCACCACAGCTTCCGACTACCTCCACTCACCTTAACCCCTTCACCACCATTACTACCTACCCACCACCACAGCTTCCGACTACCTCCACTCACCTTAACCCCTTCACCACCATTACTACCTACCCACCACCACAGCTTCCGACTACCTCCACTCACCTTAACCCCTTCACCACCATTACTACCTACCCACCACCACAGCTTCCGACTACCTCCACTCACCTTAACCCCTTCACCACCATTACTACCTACCCACCACCACAGCTTCCGACTACCTCCACTCACCTTAACCCCTTCACCACCATTACTACCTACCCACCACCACAGCTTCCGACTACCTCCACTCACCTTAACCCCTTCACCACCATTACTACCTACCCACCACCACAGCTTCCGACTACCTCCACTCACCTTAACCCCTTCACCACCATTACTACCTACCCACCACCACAGCTTTCCGACTACCTCCACACACCTTAACCCCTTCACCACCATTACTACCTACCCACCACCACAGCTTCCGACTACCTCCACTCACCTTAACCCCTTCACCACCATTACTACCTACCCACCACCACAGCTTCCGACTACCTCCACTCACCTTAACCCCTTCACCACCATTACTACCTACCCACCACCACAGCTTCCGACTACCTCCACTCACCTTAACCCCTTCACCACCATTACTACCTACCCACCACCACAGCTTCCGACTACCTCCACTCACCTTAACCCCTTCACCACCATTACTACCTACCCACCACCACAGCTTCCGACTACCTCCACTCACCTTAACCCCTTCACCACCATTACTACCTACCCACCACCACAGCTTCCGACTACCTCCACTCACCTTAACCCCTTCACCACCATTACTACCTACCCACCACCACAGCTTCCGACTACCTCCACTCACCTTAACCCCTTCACCACCATTACTACCTACCCACCACCACAGCTTCCGACTACCTCCACTCACCTTAACCCCTTCACCACCATTACTACCTACCCACCACCACAGCTTCCGACTACCTCCACTCACCTTAACCCCTTCACCACCATTACTACCTACCCACCACCACCACAGCTTCCGACTACCTCCACTCACCTTAACCCCTTCACCACCATTACTACCTACCCACCACCACAGCTTCCGACTACCTCCACTCACCTTAACCCCTTCACCACCATTACTACCTACCCACCACCACAGCTTCCGACTACCTCCACTCACCTTAACCCCTTCACCACCATTACTACCTACCCACCACCACAGCTTCCGACTACCTCCACTCACCTTAACCCCTTCACCACCATTACTACCTACCCACCACCACAGCTTCCGACTACCTCCACTCACCTTAACCCCTTCACCACCATTACTACCTACCCACCACCACAGCTTCCGACTACCTCCACTCACCTTAACCCCTTCACCACCATTACTACCTACCCACCACCACAGCTTCCGACTACCTCCACTCACCTTAACCCCTTCACCACCATTACTACCTACCTACCCACCACCACAGCTTCCGACTACCTCCACTCACCTTAACCCCTTCACCACCATTACTACCTACCCACCACCACAGCTTCCGACTACCTCCACTCACCTTAACCCCTTCACCCCTTCACCACCATTACTACCTACCCACCACCACAGCTTCCGACTACCTCCACTCACCTTAACCCCTTCACCACCATTACTACCTACCCACCACCACAGCTTCCGACTACCTCCACTCACCTTAACCCCTTCACCACCATTACTACCTACCCACCACCACAGCTTCCGACTACCTCCACTCACCTTAACCCCTTCACCACCATTACTACCTACCCACCACCACAGCTTCCGACTACCTCCACTCACCTTAACCCCTTCACCACCATTACTACCTACCCACCACCACAGCTTCCGACTACCTCCACTCACCTTAAACCCCTTCACCACCATTACTACCTACCCACCACCACAGCTTCCGACTACCTCCACTCACCTTAACCCCTTCACCACCATTACTACCTACCCACCACCACAGCTTCCGACTACCTCCACTCACCTTAACCCCTTCACCACCATTACTACCTACCTACCCACCACCATAGCTTCCGACTACCTCCACTCACCTTAACCCCTTCACCACCATTACTACCTACCCACCACCACAGCTTCCGACTACCTCCACTCACCTTAACCCCTTCACCACCATTACTACCTACCCACCACCACAGCTTCCGACTACCTCCACTCACCTTAACCCCTTCACCACCATTACTACCTACCCACCACCACAGCTTCCGACTACCTCCACTCACCTTAACCCCTTCACCACCATTACTACCTACCCACCACCACAGCTTCCGACTACCTCCACACACCTTAACCCCTTCACCACCATTACTACCTACCCACCACCACAGCTTCCGACTACCTCCACTCACCTTAACCCCTTCACCACCATTACTACCTACCCACCACCACAGCTTCCGACTACCTCCACTCACCTTAAACCCCTTCACCACCATTACTACCTACCCACCACCACAGCTTCCGACTACCTCCACTCACCTTAACCCCTTCACCACCATTACTACCTACCCACCACCACAGCTTCCGACTACCTCCACTCACCTTAACCCCTTCACCACCATTACTACCTACCCACCACCACAGCTTCCGACTACCTCCACTCACCTTAACCCCTTCACCACCATTACTACCTACCCACCACCACAGCTTCCGACTACCTCCACTCACCTTAACCCCTTCACCACCATTACTACCTACCCACCACCACAGCTTCCGACTACCTCCACTCACCTTAACCCCTTCACCACCATTACTACCTACCCACCACCACAGCTTCCGACTACCTCCACTCACCTTAACCCCTTCACCACCATTACTACCTACCCACCACCACAGCTTCCGACTACCTCCACTCACCTTAACCCCTTCACCACCATTACTACCTACCCACCACCACAGCTTCCGACTACCTCCACTCACCTTAACCCCTTCACCACCATTACTACCTACCCACCACCACAGCTTCCGACTACCTCCACTCACCTTAACCCCTTCACCACCATTACTACCTACCCACCACCACAGCTTCCGACTACCTCCACTCACCTTAACCCCTTCACCACCATTACTACCTACCCACCACCACAGCTTCCGACCACCTCCACTCACCTTAACCCCTTCACCACCATTACTACCTACCCACCACCACAGCTTCCGACTACCTCCACTCACCTTAACCCCTTCACCACCATTACTACCTACCCACCACCACAGCTTCCGACTACCTCCACTCACCTTAACCCCTTCACCACCATTACTACCTACCCACCACCACAGCTTCCGACTACCTCCACTCACCTTAACCCCTTCACCACCATTACTACCTACCCACCACCACAGCTTCCGACTACCTCCACTCACCTTAACCCCTTCACCACCATTACTACCTACCCACCACCACAGCTTCCGACTACCTCCACTCACCTTAAACCCCTTCACCACCATTACTACCTACCCACCACCGCAGCTTCCGACTACCTCCACTCACCTAACCCCTTCACCACCATTACTACCTACCACCACCTTCCGACTACCTCCACTCACCTTAACCCCTTCACCACCATTACTACCTACCCCCACCACCACAGCTTCCGACTACCTCCACTCACCTTAACCCCTTCACCACCATTACTACCTACCACCACCACAGCTTCCGACTACCTCCACTCACCTTAACCCCTTCACACCATTACTACCTACGCCACCACCACAGCTCCGCTACCTCCACTCACCTTAACCCCCTTCACCACCATTACTACCTACCCACCACCACAGCTTCCGACTACCTCCACTCACCTTAACCCCTTCACCACCATTACTACCTACCCACCACCACAGCTTCCGACTACCTCCACTCACCTTAACCCCTTCACCACCATTACTACCTACCCACCACCACAGCTTCCGACTACCTCCACTCACCTTAACCCCTTCACCACCATTACTACCTACCCACCACCACAGCTTCCGACTACCTCCACTCACCTTAACCCCTTCACCACCATTACTACCTACCCACCACCACAGCTTCCGACTACCTCCACTCACCTTAACCCCTTCACCACCATTACTACCTACCCACCACCACAGCTTCCGACTACCTCCACTCACCTTAACCCCTTCACCACCATTACTACCTACCCACCACCACAGCTTCCGACTACCTCCACTCACCTTAACCCCTTCACCACCATTACTACCTACCCACCACCACAGCTTCCGACTACCTCCACTCACCTTAACCCCTTCACCACCATTACTACCTACCCACCACCACAGCTTCCGACTACCTCCACTCACCTTAACCCCTTCACCACCATTACTACCTACCCACCACCACAGCTTCCGACTACCTCCACTCACCTTAACCCCTTCACCACCATTACTACCTACCCACCACCACAGCTTCCGACTACCTCCACTCACCTTAACCCCTTCACCACCATTACTACCTACCCACCACCACAGCTTCCGACTACCTCCACTCACCTTAACCCCTTCACCACCATTACTACCTACCCACCACCACAGCTTCCGACTACCTCCACTCACCTTAACCCCTTCACCACCATTACTACCTACCCACCACCACAGCTTCCGACTACCTCCACTCACCTTAACCCCTTCACCACCATTACTACCTACCCACCACCACAGCTTCCGACTACCTCCACTCACCTTAACCCCTTCACCACCATTACTACCTACCCACCACCACAGCTTCCGACTACCTCCACTCACCTTAACCCCTTCACCACCATTACTACCTACCCACCACCACAGCTTCCGACTACCTCCACTCACCTTAACCCCTTCACCACCATTACTACCTACCCACCACCACAGCTTCCGACTACCTCCACTCACCTTAACCCCTTCACCACCATTACTACCTACCCACCACCACAGCTTCCGACTACCTCCACTCACCTTAACCCCTTCACCACCATTACTACCTACCCACCACCACAGCTTCCGACTACCTCCACTCACCTTAACCCCTTCACCACCATTACTACCTACCCACCACCACAGCTTCCGACTACCTCCACTCACCTTAACCCCTTCACCACCATTACTACCTACCCACCACCACAGCTTCCGACTACCTCCACTCACCTTAACCCCTTCACCACCATTACTACCTACCCACCACCACAGCTTCCGACTACCTCCACTCACCTTAACCCCTTCACCACCATTACTACCTACCCACCACCACAGCTTCCGACTACCTCCACTCACCTTAACCCCTTCACCACCATTACTACCTACCCACCACCACAGCTTCCGACTACCTCCACTCACCTTAACCCCTTCACCACCATTACTACCTACCCACCACCACAGCTTCCGACTACCTCCACTCACCTTAACCCCTTCACCATTACTACCTACCCACCACCACAGCTTCCGACTACCTCCACTCACCTTAACCCCTTCACCACCATTACTACCTACCCACCACCACAGCTTCCGACTACCTCCACTCACCTTAACCCCTTCACCACCATTACTACCTACCCACCACCACCACAGCTTCCGACTACCTCCACTCACCTTAACCCCTTCACCACCATTACTACCTACCCACCACCACAGCTTCCGACTACCTCCACTCACCTTAACCCCTTCACCACCATTACTACCTACCCACCACCACAGCTTCCGACTACCTCCACTCACCTTAACCCCTTCACCACCATTACTACCTACCCACCACCACAGCTTCCGACTACCTCCACTCACCTTAACCCCTTCACCACCATTACTACCTACCCACCACCACAGCTTCCGACTACCTCCACTCACCTTAACCCCTTCACCACATTACTACCTACCCACCACCACAGCTTCCGACTACCTCCACTCACCTTAACCCCTTCACCACCATTACTACCTACCCACCACCACAGCTTCCGACTACCTCCACTCACCTTAACCCCTTCACCACCATTACTACCTACCCACCACCACAGCTTCCGACTACCTCCACTCACCTTAACCCCTTCACCACCATTACTACCTACCCACCACCACAGCTTCCGACTACCTCCACTCACCTTAACCCCTTCACCACCATTACTACCTACCCACCACCACAGCTTCCGACTACCTCCACTCACCTTAACCCCTTCACCACCATTACTACCTACCCACCACCACAGCTTCCGACTACCTCCACTCACCTTAACCCCTTCACCACCATTACTACCTACCCACCACCACAGCTTCCGACTACCTCCACTCACCTTAACCCCTTCACCACCATTACTACCTACCCACCACCACAGCTTCCGACTACCTCCACTCACCTTAACCCCTTCACCACCATTACTACCTACCCACCACCACAGCTTCCGACTACCTCCACTCACCTTAACCCCTTCACCACCATTACTACCTACCCACCACCACAGCTTCCGACTACCTCCACTCACCTTAACCCCTTCACCACCATTACTACCTACCCACCACCACAGCTTCCGACTACCTCCACTCACCTTAACCCCTTCACCACCATTACTACCTACCCACCACCACAGCTTCCGACTACCTCCACTCACCTTAACCCCTTCACCACCATTACTACCTACCCACCACCACAGCTTCCGACTACCTCCACTCACCTTAACCCCTTCACCACCATTACTACCTACCCACCACCACAGCTTCCGACTACCTCCACTCACCTTAACCCCTTCACCACCATTACTACCTACCCCCCACCACAGCTTCCGACTACCTCCACTCACCTTAACCCCTTCACCACCATTACTACCTACCCACCACCACAGCTTCCGACTACCTCCACTCACCTTAAACCCCTTCACCACCATTACTACCTACCCACCACCACAGCTTCCGACTACCTCCACTCACCTTAACCCCTTCACCACCATTACTACCTACCCACCACCACAGCTTCCGACTACCTCCACTCACCTTAACCCCTTCACCACCATTACTACCTACCCACCACCGCAGCTTCCGACTACCTCCACTCACCTTAACCCCTTCACCACCATTACTACCTACCCACCACCGCAGCTTCCGACTACCTCCACTCACCTTAACCCCTTCACCACCATTACTACCTACCCACCACCACAGCTTCCGACTACCTCCACTCACCTTAACCCCTTCACCACCATTACTACCTACCCACCACCACAGCTTCCGACTACCTCCACTCACCTTAACCCCTTCACCACCATTACTACCTACCCACCACCGCAGCTTCCGACTACCTCCACTCACCTTAACCCCTTCACCACCATTACTACCTACCCACCACCACAGCTTCCGACTACCTCCACTCACCTTAACCCCTTCACCACCATTACTACCTACCCACCACCACAGCTTCCGACTACCTCCACTCACCTTAACCCCTTCACCACCATTACTACCTACCCACCACCACAGCTTCCGACTACCTCCACTCACCTTAACCCCTTCACCACATTACTACCTACCCACCACCACAGCTTCCGACTACCTCCACTCACCTTAACCCCTTCACCACCATTACTACCTACCCACCACCACAGCTTCCGACTACCTCCACTCACCTTAACCCCTTCACCACCATTACTACCTACCCACCACCACAGCTTCCGACTACCTCCACTCACCTTAACCCCTTCACCACCATTACTACCTACCCACCACCACAGCTTCCGACTACCTCCACTCACCTTAACCCCTTCACCACCATTACTACCTACCCACCACCACAGCTTCCGACTACCTCCACTCACCTTAACCCCTTCACCACCATTACTACCTACCCACCACCACAGCTTCCGACTACCTCCACTCACCTTAACCCCTTCACCACCATTACTACCTACCCACCACCACAGCTTCCGACTACCTCCACTCACCTTAACCCCTTCACCACCATTACTACCTACCCACCACCACAGCTTCCGACTACCTCCACTCACCTTAACCCCTTCACCCCCATAACGTACTTTCCATCCTATTCTGGTTATCCTTAGACGATTTTCGGTAAGAGTTGTGTTATCGGGCGTACCACTACCGACATACAGCATAACTCCTCTCTAAAACATTAACCCAACCAAACAACCTAACCTAACCTAGTATTCATGTAGTAATGAGAATACTAGGTTAGGTTAGGCTTTTTAGTTAGGTTAAGTATTTATAGATGATTTATGTTGTATGTCGGTAGTGGTACGCCCGATAACACAACTCTTACCCGATTTTCTATATAATCTACCTCTAGGACTCAATTGGGTAAATACGATGTCAATAAACCCTATTAATAACACAGGTCTTTCTTAAGCTGCATAAAATCATCTAATTATAGCCAGACTCAAAGGTAAAAAGGCGTCATGATACAGAAGGAGTACAAAGGAGTACAAAGGAAATCGAGCAACAACAGATCTAGTGACCCTTCTAGGTTGCTTGTCCTCCAAAACACTGAGGATCAAGTGTCCAAACAGTGGTTTAGAGTGGGTAAGGGAACATTGGAAAGGGAATTACTGCCCTGGAACTAATGTCCGTGGCAGGATTAGGAAGTTAGTAGGGGACAGATGGGTTAGTAACTGAGGGGGGGATAAAATAAAGTTATTCATTTACAAACGCAGTCAGTCGCGGGTTTGATGCGAGATATTTGTCTAGGCGGAGTTTAAATGAATCAACGGTGATGCAGTCTATAACGTTTCGGGGAAGCCCATTCCACAAGTTGACAACTCGATTGAAGAAGAAATTCTTAGATTCGTGTGAGTTAAAAGATTTACCAATAATTTTGCAACCGTTTCCCCCGCGTGTAATTAGATTGGTCGATAGTGAAGTACTTACTACAGTTCATATTGTCGATGCCTTTGATGATTTTGAACACTTGAATTAAGTCACCTCTTAATCTGCGCTGGGTTAAAGGAAATAGATTTAATTCTCTAAGACGCTCTTCGTATGGTTTTGTTCTTTAGGCTAGGTATCATTTTGGTAACTCTACGTTGAACTCGTTCTAGCTTGTTTATATCTTTTTGGTAATAAGGGCACCAGGATTGAACGCAGTATTCCAGAAGAGGGCGGACTAAGGAATTGTAAAGGGTTAGGATAACTTCTTTGGATTTATGCTCAAATGACCTGCCTATAAATCCAATTATTTTGTTTGCCTTCTTAACAACTTCTGAACATTGTTGACTCGGTTTTAGGTTACTCGATATTGTTACTCCCAGATCGGTTTCTCTGTTTACATTCTTAAGCTGAGTGCCATTCATCGAATAGTTTGCTTTCTCATTTAGGTATCCGATATGTAGTACTTTACATTTATCCGCATTGAAACTCATTTGCCAAATTTGGGCCCAACATGACAATTTATCTAGATTGTGTTGCATATCGTCAACTTGTTCTTTTGAGAGTACGCTATTTGCAATTTTTGTATCGTCAGCAAATTTTGAGATTGTACAGGTGAGACCCTCATCTATGTCGTTGATGTAAATTAGAAAGAGAATTGGTCCTAGTACCGATCCCTGGGGGTACCCCGCTACTTACATTGGTCCATTTTGATGCCTTACCGTTTATGACTACTCTTTGCTTTCTGTCGCTTGAGCCAGTGGTCAAGGGGGAGGTCGTTGCTTTTGTGAAATTTACTGACACTTAAAACCCTAACCTATACCATCTTTAAACAGTAACTTAATGTGAGAGCTATTGGGTGTGAGGGGGATCTGTCTGGTGTGGGCCAATCGGCGCTCTGTAGACCCCCGTTTTCTGACCTCTGACCGTTCGGTGAGGTCAGTCCTAATGGTGTTAGTGAGCTGGGCTTTATAAGGCCTTATAATTAGGGTTAAGGGTGAAAGGGATCTGCCTTGTTTGAGCCAATCGGCTTTTTGCAGACTCCCATTTTCTTATGTTCTTATGACTCCATTGGTGTGGAGAGTTGCTGCCTGTGACAAAAACGCAAACACACTAACAAAAGTTCTATTAGTGACAATAATAATAAGAATAACAATACCCATGATAATTATAATACTACTAATAATAATATCATTATTGTATCTACCTACCCCTACCAACACCATGGACCCGTCCTCCCCCTCCCTCCACTGTCTCTCCACCTCCCTCCAGTCACCCCCCCCCTCCCTCCCTTCCTCCACCGTCCAGCCCCCCCCCCCCCCCCCCCAGGCGTCCCCTGCGGCAGCACGCAAGGAAATCACTCCATTATAAGCAGGACGGGAGAAGAGGGGGGGGGAACGGTCGGCAGGTGATAAAGGGGGAGGGGGACGGTCGGAGTTGGGGGGGGGGGGATTACCGGCACATACGGCAGGTGGTAAAGGAAGTGGGGGGGTGGGGGGGGGAACGGTCGGCAGGTGATAAAGGGGGAGGGGGACGGTCGGAGTTGGGGGGGGGGGATTACCGGCACATACGGCCAGGTGGTAAAGGGGGTGGGGGGGGGGAACGGTCGGCAGGTGATAAAGGGGAGAGGGACGGTCGGAGTTGGGGGGGGATTACCGGCACATACGGCAGGTGGTAAAGGGTGTGGGGGGGGGGGGGAACGGTCGGCAGGTGATAAAGGGGAGGGGGACGGTCGGAGTTGGGGGGGGGGGATTACCGGCACATACGGCAGGTGGTTAAGGGGGTTTGGGGGGGGGGGGGAACGGTCGGCAGGTGATAAAGGGGGAGGGGGACGGTCGGAGTTGGGGGGGGTGATTACGGCACATACGGCAGGTGGTAAAGGAAGTGTGGGGGGGGGGGGGGGGCGGGGAGAATACGGTCGGCAGGTGGTAAAGGGGTTGACCATGGAGCTAGGAAGGAGGGGGGGGGGGAATAGGGGCAGTAATAAGGAAGGCAGCAGGTACGTAGACAATACATTATCACTGTTATTATTATTTGTTTTGTATTTTTGTTGTTTTTCTTTTCATTGCTTATTTTTTTGTTTATATTATTATGACGATGATTATTAAGGGGGGACGGTTGGGGGAGGGGAGGGGAGGGGAGGGAGAATAGGGGGGGAGTAATAATCTATTTTTTATTCATTTCACCACAACACCAAACTCCTCCAATGAAATTAATGAAAGCATATATGTGAACCACCAGGATTCGAACCCGGGTTATCACACACAGATTTTTAGACACCTTAACCATTACACCACCAAGACTGTTATTGAGGCAGCGGACAGGTAGACGATACACATCTTACGAGACACAAGGGACTGGGGTTCTTGAAAAGGGGCTCCAGTCCTGACTCTGTTCTTGACTTACAGTCACTTTCAAGATCCAAGAAGCATTTCTTTTCTGTTTTCTGGTAATTATTAGACGATTTTATTCAAATTAGGAATGGTATATGGAAGTCAGAGGGTTGATTGAGATAGCCTTTACTCTTTTAATACCCACAGATCCTTCTTAAGCTGCATAAAATCGTCTAATGATAGTGAAAATAATCTGCTAAAACGCGTCAGAGTTTCAGGGGGTTAATAATCCAGAAGGGTTGATAGCCTCTGAAGTCCTATTATAACTAAGACCAATAAGTCTTGGTTATAACTATCTAGGAGACAGGACGTGGACTGGTAAGGGGGGTGGGGGAGGAGAAGTTGGTAAGATGAGGGAGAGGTGGGGGGGGGGGGGGAATAATGGAGACAGCAGGCAGGTACACAATGGTTCCAAGTCATCTCAACCAGTAGACCATTTCAACCAGTGCCAAATTAACTCAGAGTAAGCAAACCAGTGCCAAAATATAGTACTAACCTAACCTAACCTAACCGTATTGGTTGATTTGGTACTGGTTGAGAGCTACTGGTTGAAATGGTCTACTGGTTGAGTTGACCGGTCACCAACATTGACCTTATTCTGGTGGTTACCCATAGACGATTTTCTTTAGCTTATATTCTAGGACTTTAGGACTTTAACCCCTTCTGTACCGGCGATGTCTTTTTAAATTCTATTCTAGCTATATTTAGACGATTTTGTGCAGTTTAAGAAGGATCTGTGGTAGTGAAAAGCGTTAAGGGAGATGGTTGGTTTCATCTTGAATTGTTTCCGTCTGGTGTGTTCTCTTGGATATTCACCCTTCCTAATAATCTCTTCCCACCTTCATGTTTCCCTCTTGGCTAAGCTATTTTGTATTCAACGGTTTCCCCTTCGTCTCTCCTACTCTCATAGCACTCCTTCCCCTCACAACGCAGGCTAATGTAAAAGACACACACACACACCACATGTAAATAAAGACACACACACACACACACACAGGGAAGCCATTTGCCTTTTAAGGGAGGATGGTTCACTTTTTGGGCGATTTTTGCATGAATTAGTTATTTTTCTAGTTTCCTCCCTAGACCTCCATCAAATTAAAAAAAAAAAAAAACATCCATTAGATCCCCCTTCTAGATTAATTTGTACATTTTTCGGTAGAAAATTTTCCCGGCCGAAGGCCGATTCTTCCAACATTACAGGCTCACTATCGTTCACCAGGGAAAAAATCGACACCTAAATAGCACGAAAGGTCTAAATATTGACGAATAAATGGGGCGAAAGGTCTTAAAATCGACTAACTAATGGGGAAAACATCTTAACATCTGAAAAATAATGGGGCTAAACATGAGGGAGAAATTGGTCCAGAAAACCGGCCCATCCCCCCATAAAAATCTTTCCTTGCCTTCCGTCTCTCCTTTTATGTCTGTTCTTCCCCTCCAGCACTCAACCCAACCGGAGAGAGAGAGAGAGAGAGAGAGAGATATATTTGCACGCACATTTAAACACACACAAAGGCAAAGTTAGATAATTGTAACTCAGGAAGCGGGACAATACGAGCCTAAAAAGCTCAACTCCTGTATACTACAATTACGTAAATCCACACACACACACACACACACACACACACACACACACACACACACACACACACACACACACACACACACACACACACACACACACACACACACAGATGCACATACATTTAAACAAACACACACACAGATGCACACACATATTTAAGCAAAGACACACACACAGACACACACAGAGAGAGATGCACACACATTTAAACAAACACACACACAGATGCACACACATATTTAAGCAAAGACACACACACACCAATTCCACTTTTTGTAGCCTGACCCTATAATCTAGCTCCAACATCTCTCTCTCTCTCTCTAACTTAACTTCCTGATAATTCTGAATCTTTCACACTTTATTTAAGTGGAGATGGGTGTATTATTTGGTCGATTATTGCATATACTGTATATATACTATTTTGTTTGTTTCCTCTTTAGACCTCCATCCAAAAAAACAAAAAACAAAAAACAAAGATGCATTAGATCCCTCTTGTAGATTATTTTGTACATTATTCGGTAGCAAAATATCCCGGCCGAAGGCAAATTCTTCCAAAATTACAGACTCACTATCGTTCGCCAGGACAAAAAATAGACTCCTAAATAGCACGAAATGTCTTAATATTGACAAAGAAATGGGGCGAAAGGTCTTAAAATCGACAAACTAATGGGGTAAATTTCTTAAAATGTCCATAGCATTGGAGCTAAACATGAGCCAGCAAGATAGACCATCCCACCTTAAATCATGTTTTCACCTACATATATTGCTAACATCTAAGGATCTGTAACAAAATCTCTATTGAGGGAATTGTGCTAAGGTCAAGTTACAACAGATATAAGACTTCCTCTGATTGTGTTTGGCCATGAGAGGATTGTATGTGAGGACTAGTCTCTATTATTGTGTATGTACAGATAGAATTGTGGTTTATAGTTCAAATTATGTCTTGGAAGTGATCAAATGGCCAAAACAATGCTATTTCGTGTTAATTGTCTTGTATTCCTTCTCATATTGTCTTTGGAAGTGATCAAATTAGCAAAACAATGTTATTTAATTTTAATTTTCTCGTATTCCTTCTCATATTCATTCAAGTCTTCAAACAAAATTGGTCCGGTTTGACACCCTATTGAGGACACACCTATGATTTGGATTGCATAGTTTAGTTTTGTTTTCGTAGCGAGGTCGGTCCTATGTGATCTGTGCCCCATAACCTGTTCTTTCCTTTGCCACGGACATTTGTCCCAAGGCAGTCTTCCCTTTCCACTTTTTCCCTTACTCACTCTAAACTACTGTTTGGACACTTGACAATCGGTGTTTTGGAGGGCAAGCATACTTGAGTGGTCGCTGGATCTGTTGTTGCTTGATTTCCTTTGTACTCCTTTATAAGCATTAACCTCTTCTATACCGACGACATCATCTTCATTGTATTCAGCTTTGGAAGGACTTCTACCAAATTAAAAAGCTACGAGCATCTAAATTAATCCTTCTAGCTACTGTATATCCTTCCTAAAGCCGGTATCACACGAGAGCTTTTATAGTCAACATTCGATGATCAACATTTTTCTGGCAATATTTCTGGAATAATTTGCATTGGTCTCGGAAATTAGACTGATGGTGGATGAACTTAGGTGACCGAAATGTTATACATGTTGACCTCATAAGCTGCCAGACCAGTGTTGAGCATAAATGTTGAGGGAGAAAGTGCTCGTGTGACACCGGTTTAAGCTTCATAAAATCGTCTAAATACAGCTGAAATAAATACCATAAATAGTTAAGTTATTCATAGTGCAGTCCGGTACGGTACATGCTTAGATTAATATCCAGTATTCTATAAATGGATATTAAACGTGGTCATGTTGTGCTGTACTTATAACCGTCTTGATGGTGTAATGGTTAGAGTGTTAGTTCTGTATGTGATGTCCTGGCAGTCTCACATGCTTTCATTAATTTCATTTTGGGGTGTTATTGGTGTTAAGGACGATGTTAAATATATATACAATAGTTTCATGGACAAACACAATCCAAGGAAGTTTTTAGCTGCTGTAGCTTGATCATAGTACAATTTCCTTAAGGGGAGATTTCCACCTGGAGGATTTTTTTTCTGAACCTCTTTCTCCCTCATGTGTAGCCCCATTGCTTGTTAGATTTAAAGACGCTTGCCCCATTAGTTTGGCGATTTTAAGAACCCTCGCCCCATTTGTGTCAATTTTAAAACCATTCGTACCATTTAGGTGTTGATATTTTCCTGGCGAGCGATAGCGAGCCTGTAATTTAAGGGGAAGCGGCCTTCGGCCGGGAAATTTTTCTCCCGAAAAATGTACAAATTCATCTTGAAAGGGGGTCTAGGGGGCTTCATTTTAAGCTTGATGAAAGTCTAGGGAATCAACTAAAAACCTCCCCTTAACCCCGAGGATGTACTTTGTTTTATTCCAGCTATGATAACCGTCTTGGTGGTGTAATGGTTAAGCTGTCTAAACATCTGTGTGTGATAACCCGGGTTCGAATCCTGGTGGATCACATATATGCTTTCATTAATGTCATTGGAGGTGTTTGGTGTTGTGGTGAAATTAATAAAACAGACTATTTAGACGATTTTAAGCAGCTTAGGAGGAAACCGTGGTATTTAATATGGATAATCGAGATAGTTTGAAGCTTTTTCATTGCTACACGTCCTCCATAAGCTGGATGAGAGAGAGAGAGAGAGAGAGAGAGAGAGAGAGAGAGAGAGAGAGAGAGAGAGAGAGAGAATAATCAGGGAAGAGCAGGAAGTTAAGCTGGGAGAGAGGAGAGGAGATGTTGGAGTGAGATAATAGGGTCAGGCTACAAAAAGTGGAATTGGTGTGTGTGTATGTCTGTCTGTCTGTCTGTCTGTGTGTGTGTGTGTGTGTCTGCGTATGTGTGTGTGTGTGTGTGTGTTTTAGGTTGGCTGAGTACTGGAGAGGAAGAACAGACAGAAGAGGCGGAAGGCAAGGTGTGTGTGGGTGTGGTTGTGTGTGTGTGTGTGTGTGTGTGTGTGTGTGTGTGTGTGTGTGTGTGTGTGTCCTTGTTTACATGTGTGTGTCTGTGTATATATATTTACCTAGTTGTAGTATACAGCATTTGAGCTAAGCTCGTATTGTCCTGTCCCCATGACTACCTTTATCCAATCTAGTATTAAACACAATGGATGTTCCTTGTGTGTCTGTGTGTGTGTGTGTGTGTGTGTGTGTATTCATAATTCATAATTGTAGTTTGCTGTCTTGAGTCGACTACCCCTCCCCCCCAAAAAAAAAAATTGAAAAGTGGGGATTGAGCCAGAGCAAATAGATAGATAGTTTGACAGGAATTGAGTTTTTGGCTCGTATTGTCCCGCTTCCTAGACATTATTACCAATGAAAATTACCCATCTCCTTCCTCAAGGGAGATGGTAACCACCGGCTATATCTCAGAAAGACTTTATCAACATGAGCGAGATTTGAACCCCGGTCTGCTGGGTTCCAGGCAGGGACGGTACCACTGAGCTAGCTGCGGTGTGTGTGTGTGTGTGTGTGTGTGTGTGTGTGTGTTTTACATTAGCCTGGTTGTGGAGTTTCACGAGAGTAGGATAGACGGAGGGGAAACAGCTGAATACAAATAAGAGCTTAGCCAAGAGGGAGACATAACGGTGGGAAGAGATTATTGGGAAAGGTGCATATCCAAGCGAACAGATCAGAGGGAGAGAATTGAAGATATCATTATAATGATAGTAATAATTTAAATCTTGAAAAAAAAACCCAATGAGAACTATGACAATCTATATTCGGTCCATATACAGGTATATACAGTTTAACAAATATATACAGTATATATATAAAATTATTTAGCTCTTTGATGAACACGTCCATCGTTTAAGGACTAAAGTAGATATATAAACGCATATTACTAAATATTACTAATAAAAACATACTTGGACACTAAAATTGAACAGATTGGTTGAATAAGAATGTTATTTAATCTAGTTAACATAAATCTAGCTACATTGAGACATTTGACAGAAATAATGATTGTTTAATGAAAGGAACTATTGTTAAGATGGAATGTATGTATTTATGCTTGTATCGATCGCGCTAATAAGCCATGTCGCAGCTGGCAATACGTTTGGCTTGCTCTGTGCCGTATTAATGTCTGTCAGATGTTTAATAGCTTGGGTAAGTGTAGGAACATGTTTGTATATTTCACTCGATATGAAGAAATTAAGCTTATATATTGCTGATACCAATTATTGATCAAAATATACTTAGTGCCGATACATCACTTACTAGCGCGACTGTAGTCTACTACAGTCAAAATGCCAAAATGACCACTTGCGAGTTTCAGGCTATAAGGAAGTTGAAGCTGTAGACCTCGATATTTAACTGAAATGCAACAATAATGTAGGTGTCTGATGTGTTGAAAGTATGTTGAATCATATCTTATATATTTATACACTACAACCGTATTTTAGCTGGTAATTCTGTTAATTATCGGTGTCTACAGCTCCAACTTATAGCCAGAAACTGGAAAGTGGTCAAATTGCCCAAAGTACCGTAACCCCCCCCCCCCCCCCCATACACACTGTCATCACTCATACCCGCCCGTAGCACATCGTACAGCGTTTCCAATTTAGCTATTTTACTGCTAGATCTAGAAGTATTTACTTCGATCTAACGGCACAATTTTACACCCAGTGACATACATTCTAGCGATATTCTAGAGGTTTCATCCATTTGTGTGCGATTTAATAAATATTGTGGCAGTATTCTAGCGATTGTTGGCGTTCATTTCCTATCTAGCGACATTTGAGACGGTGTTTTGATTTGGTAACCCTGCACGTGACTTCCGAAATCAGTGTTTCCAGTTTAGCTACTTTCCTGCTAGATCTAGAGGTATTTGTTTCAATCTAGAGGCAAAATTTTACATCTAGCGCCAGGAATTCTAGCGACATTCTGGAGATTTGAGCCATTTCAGAGATATTATTATGTTTTCTCCACTAACCAACTTTACTCCTAAACTCGATTAATGAAATTAACAAACACATGTGGCAGTCCGGAGATTCGAACCCAGGACGCTCACACCGAAAATCAACACACTTATGTATTTATACTAGAGATTGTGGCAATAGTTTAGCGATTGTGGTCATTTATTTACTGTCTAGCGACATTTGAGAACGGATCTAGCGGTGTTTTGTGTTTATATTTGGGAACTCTGCACGTGACTCCTCAGTATTTGAAGGACAGTAATAGGAGGATTACGTCGCTCCCAACCCCACCAGTCTGGCAGCGAAGGTATGAACACCTGGAATTTATTATTTCTTATTAGATTGATATCCAGTATTCGATAAATGGATATAAAATCGTAGTCATATATTTAACCTTTAACTGTCTTGATGGTGTAATGGTTAATGTTTAAAATCTATATCTGGTGTCCAAGGTTCGAATGGCGGGAAGATCACATGCTTTCAATAATTTCACTGGAAGTTGTTTGGTATTGGTAGTGAAATATACATATAAGATTATTAGGATTTGTTTCTAGTTTAACACTGGGTAGAAACCATCGATATATTATTTAGACATAATTATGTTAGTTATATCATGTACTTCATTGCCATATATGTCCAAACCGTCGGTAATTCATAATAACATACGTCCTAAATCACTAACAAAACATCTAAGGATGTAGTATCCGGGCTACGGTCGTCATGTTTATTTACATAGGTCGTACGCTATCGGTTTTGCTTTTGTTTTTGTTTTATTCTGTTATTTGTCCCCTGCTGGCAACTCCCCTGACCTAACTTAAGCAAACTAACACAACCTATAAGTGTTACCTATTTTAGGTAATCGTATGAAATATTACAGAACTCGGTAACGAATGAAAACAAGAGGGTGGGAAGGATTCACTATCCACTATTTAGACAATAGTTTAAATATATTTGTTTCTTAAAGTATAGTAAGCATTGATATTATGACCTTACGGTACATAATAATACAGACTTATCGTTATATTATGTCTGTAATGAGAATACAGTCATTGTACTTTAATGATTATATGACTGTAGTTGTAGGACTAAACTATCAATGGAAGTTAAATATTACTAAGCTATAATGAATAAAATAAAATCAATCTAAATTAAAACTACTATATCTAAATGAATTCAATCTGAAACAAGCTAGTTTATATCCAAAGGTCTCACATAATAAATGTATATAGGGTAAGGTTATAAGGGTTAATATTAGCCAGGAATTAACTCACCAATAGTTCCACGTGGCAATGAGGCAAGGGAGAACGTTTACCCAATATGGTGGACAATGGGGAACGAGACTTCGGTCCCGAGACTCGAGTCAAGTGAAAGAAAGAATAAATGATTACATGGGAATACTTATCTGTCAGTCAGTCATTGCGTCGATGTGAGCGTCGTGATGGTGTAGCTGTTTGTATTGCTGTCAGTGTATTGTGATTAGAGGCACAAAAGCGCGATCAACTGAGGGCGGAAAATAGATGTTAACTGGTCGGTGTTCGTGAAGGCTCTGGTGTTCCTCAAAGGCACACCTTGCTGCCTTGGCAAACGCCAGGAGCCCAAATTTTCGTACCGCATCTAGGTTGCTCTATACGATAAATTATATTAATATATACGATAAATTCATATATACTACATAAGACCATGGCACTATTGATTAACCCGCTGAGTACCAGCTAAATATTTATAAATGTACCACCCAGGACCGGCTGATTCTGATTTTTTTTTTCCCCAGAAACAATAGCGAATAGGTTAACAATGAAGGAAAAACCACGAAAAACCGATCAAAAAGCTCAAAAAATGGTCCTACGGAGCCCCTGAAAACGGATTTTACAAGATTAAACAATTGAAGGCAATTTCCCCCAAAAAACATGTTTTTGCATGCTCACACACACGGGCAAACTGTCATCCTATCCTATTTTACGTCTCCAAACTTCCTGCATTAGAATCCTAGCTCTTATGGTAACGGGTAATGCTAGACCCAAAGGATCAAAAAATTGCGCAACTTTGCTCTACTTTTTGTGTGCGCTCCTGTCTGCTGAGCAAAAGACCTTGTTCGAAAAGTTAGTATATCATGTTTAGGTTGCCAGATCATCCCCAAATTTCTGGACTTTTCCTGGTTATGAGATGCCGTACCGTCCACCTGTATCAAACTCTGAAGATCTTCACCATTAGTAACCCACTCGCGGAGAAATAAATGTGCATCCGCAAACAATCTGCGTGCTTGCCAGTATGTATATAACAAATCATCCTGACTATCGCTAGAACCCTGCAAATTGTCTATATAATCTGCGAGATAGTTTACTTGTGTCCTCATGAGTATCAGCTAGATGTTTTTTGATTGTGGCATTTAACAAAAACTGTGAACACGTGGCCCCAAAGAGAACAACCCGAAAACGGTATATTATGACCGGACTTTCAGAGTCGCTAATGTCGCTGAACCAAAGAAAGCGGGTAACATCTCTATCTTCCTTCTTTAGCTTGACCATCAAGAATGCTTTCTCGATGTCACTAGTATAGGCGTACTTCCCCAGCCTAAACCGCAATAGATGTTGGGACAGGTCCGACACCATGGACGGACCTGTCAACAGGCAGTCATTTACACTGGGTTGTTGACCTTGATGGGCAGAGCAGTCATACACCACCCGTATTGGTGTGGTGACGCTGTCTTTTCTTACCCCATGATGGGCCAGATAGTGAACCCTACCCTTCTTAATCGGTTCCTTGACATCGACTTTCTCAATAAAGCCCCTATTTTCATAACTCCGAAATACATCGTCATACGCCTGGCGCGTGCTCGGTTCGTTAGACAATTTACGCTGTAATGCGCGCAAGCGACCTAATGCCAAACCATAGTTGGTAGGCAGGCTTATCTCACTGTTCTTCCACGGTAAACTAACTTTATATTGCTTGTCTGAGGCACAGTAGCTCACAGACTCGTCAAACCTTTGCAGCGCAACTTCCGAGTCATAATCAGTCTCCATAGGATTAATGCCTATGTGATCCAATCTCCACAGTCTTTCCAGGTCGAACTCGGCAGCCATCTTAGGGTCACTAGGTTGGGAATCCTCCCTTCCCAACTCCTCTGCCGTGGTTACATCGACTCTATATATCGAGACCGTGTCGACTAGGACCTTTGACTGTGTAGTATAAACCTTTCCGCTCATGCAATATCCAAATTTAGTGGGGATTAAAATTACACCACACATCTTTTTAAATCCAGGGTATACTACTTCATAATAATGATCCACACCAAGTAGAACATGCACCTCACTCTGATTTCCCATGGGATCTGACAAGTTAACCCCTTTGCTACATAATGCGTGTTCCACCTTCTTCACTCCTACAGAAAAATATCCTGGTAGGGTGTCTACTACGATAAATGTCATAAAGTACCGGTTTTTACGGTAGAAATATGAAATTTCCGCTATCTCGTAGTCTTGTTTGTCAGTAACCCCTGTGAAGCCCTGCAATCGAAGAGTCTCAGCCCCTACGATTCGGTGCTTCAGTCCCACTAAGACGGACCTCTTTATAAAGGAACGTTGAGACCCTTGATCTAGAAGTACCCGACAAACTTTGTTACTGTCTTTACCTTCCATGTGAAACTGTATTGTGGGCAATATAGTGGTGTCTTGCTTGCTACCTAGTGTCAAAGTTGTAGTACCCTCTGTTTTGACGTCTTTGACTTTATCTGCCGTAGGACACAACTTATCAAAGTGATGTCCTTTGCAGTGGCGACAGGGCCTTCAGTATGTAGCAGTACATTGTCCCTGCTTACCATGTTCCTTACTTAGACAACCTACACATAGCTTCAATCTTTTCGCCTGTGCTAGTTTTGTCTCATTTGTTGGGTATTTTACACAGAAACTCCATTTATGTTTGTTGTTACATAGCTTACATAGAATCTGAGCAGGTTTCTTATACGTACCCTCTTTCTTTTCTTTAGTCCCCACCGTCAAGCTTACTGTCCCCCTCTTCTCCACATTCTCACTCCCTCCTGACACATACATTCTCCCTTTGTTCAACTGTAGATTATTGATTTCTTTACTGAACTGAGTTTTGAACTCCCCCAGATCAAACGATCTAACCTTGTCAAGTATTGCCATAGGAAGCTTCTGACTTAAGATAAGACTATCATTTCCTGTGTGGTGAGCCCTAGGGTGTCTAGCGATCGAGTATGGCACTCTGTATTTACCCTAAAATTTGATAACTTCTCAACCTTATACTGTGGTTCTGCAAGCTTTAACAAGGCAACGACATGGGCCATCTTCAACTGCTCTTGATCCCCATATGTGGACTTTAATAATTGTACTGCCTCAAGATAACTATCACCCACTACCGCAAAACCCTCTATCAAATGTAAGGCCTCTCCTTCCATTTGTCCCTTCAGGTAGTGAAACTTGCGGACATTATCCAAAGAGGATTCATGTACTGTAGACCGAAATGCGTCCCAAAAAGCTAACCACTCAGTCAATTTGCCCCCAAATGTAGATAGATTGAGCTTTGGGAGGTGTACAGTGTGTTTTGGGTCAGCCCTTCTATGGGCCTCATTCTCGCCTCCCTTCTTACTTGCGACAGCACGCTGTAATATGTGCTTCGCTCTAAAGACAGGTTCATCATAGAGGGCGCGATTATCACACTCTGTAACTATCTCTTCCTCCTCTGTCATGCCTGCCACAATCACCTCACTCAGAGTCGTAATATGACTGTAGGTAGCCTGGACGTTGTCTAATCTAGCTTCCAATTCCTCGAGGTCAGCAGTAGTGATGAAAGTGTTGACGTCCACAATTAGCCTATTTAATACTCCCCGAAGTCCCGCTCTTTGATTTTTAGGGGCCTTGATCAGTATCCCACCCGACGGTGTCTCTTCCTGTTTACTCATTTTGCATGTAAGCCTATAGGCTATGTATCTAAATGTTACAAAAACAACGGCAAAATAGTAGTCTAGTTAAGAGACGCCGACCGGCGGACTTCTATGTTATGGAGAAAAAATAGTACACAAAATAGCAATACCTACTAAAGGGTCATATTGAACAAGACAAAATGTTAGGTCAGGTCATATGTCACAGGAAGTCTGAAATGGAAAAGAAAATTATTTGGGGAAGATGATGGGTGGGATGCAGGACTAAGGCGGGTGCAACAATGCGACCCTGCATTCCGGCTCTAACCACCGCTTGGCTAGTCCTACCAGATTATCATAGAGTTGTTCCTGCATCCTGTTATATGTCCCCTTGCTCATTGCCTTAAAAATCCCTTATTGGTAGCTAATTCCCGAGGTCTGGCCACCAATGTGGTAAACTATCAATGGAAGTTAAATATTACTAAGCTATAATGAATCAAATAAAATCAATCTAAATTAAAACTACTCCATATCTAAATTGAATTCAATCTGAAACAAGCTAGTTTATATCCAAAGGTCTCACATAATAAATTTATATATAGGGTAAGGTTATAAGGGTTAATATTAGCCAGGAATTAACTCGCCAATAGTTCCACGTGGCAATGAGGCAAGGGAGAACGTTTACCCAATATGGTGGACAATGGGGAACGAGACTTCGGTCCCGAGACTCGAGTCAAGTGAAAGAAAGAATAAATGATTACATGGGAATGGACATGAATATTATGCTTATCTGTCAGTCAGTCATGGCGTCGATGAGAGCGTCGTGATGGTGTAGCTGTTTGTATTGCTGTCAGTGTATTGTGATTAGAGGCACAAAAGCGCAATCAACTGAGGGCGGAAAATAGATGTTAACTGGTCGGTGTTCGTGAAGGCTCTGGTGTTCCTCAAAGGCACACCTTACTGCCTTGGCAAACGCCAGGAGCCCAAATTATCGTACCGCATACGGGATCACAAAAGAGTCAGAGCTTATCGTATTTACGATAGTAGTTATAGTGTCCGTGGGTCGGTGGTGAGTGTGCATGTGGCTTGGCACTGCTTGGGGGCCCCTTATAATAGGGGCTGTGCACAATGGGGGCCATGCCTGGCATACTTGCATCTCATTCCTAACAAATCCCAAGACCTTAGAAAAGTTCGAGCCGAAATGTCTGAACACACTGAGTTTGAAGCAATCTAAGTCATAGGATGAGGAATAGATGGATTCAGGGAGAGAGTTCCAGAACTCCGCTGTTGAATAAAAGAAAGATTGAGAGAATCGTTTCACTCTTGGGTTGGAGAGTAGGATGAGGAAAAGACAGATCGAGGGAGAGAGTCTCATAGCTTACTGGTATTTGTTGAGTAAAAGAGACTACTTCAGTTCACTCTTGGATTAGATAGTTGAACAGAATAGGGGTGGGAGTGTGTTGAAAGGCAGATCCCCCCCCCCCCCCCCCCCCCCCGCCACTCTCCGTAAACAAGGAGATATACTGCATTATTATTGTCTGTATGTACACTGAGAAGACTCTGAAAAACACTGATTATTGTAATATCAGTTGAAGAGTGAGAGAGATGCAACATTGCAGTGTGTAGAGAGATATTGCAGGGAATTAGTGTGAGGAAGTGTGCTGACGAGATGAAATGCTTTTGATTCTACCTTTTGGAGAGGTGTGGTACCGGTATGAGTGAAGCCTCTCCACACGTGCGAATAATACTCGATACATGGGTGCACTGTGCCCCTATACAGAGCAAGAAGCTGTGTGGGGGGAGGTGAAGAGCCCACGAGACGGTTGAGTACACCTAATTTCTGGGAAGGTGATTTAGCAAGCGGTAATATGATCTTTCCAAGAAAGGTCATGAGAAAAAAAAAATGCCAAGAATACTTAGAGAAGATGAAGGGTTGATGTGTGTATTGTTGAAGAATAATTGACAGTTGTCTGTAAGATGGTGATGGGTATATAGATGGAGAAATTGGGTTTGGAAGCATTAAAAGTAACAAGATGTTCTCTGTCCCAATCGGTAATAGATCAGAAAATAGTCGTGCTTTGGCCTCATCCCGAGTTTTGGGGTGATTGCATGGTGGGTCGTTGTGAAAAACTAGTTTAATAAGCCTAGTATAGAGACATCAGCATTGGAGTAGAGGTACAGTTGGAGAGTGGAGGTGTGTATACTATATATATATATATATATAATTATACAGTATACTGTATATATATATTTTTTTCTTTTTTCTTTGTTTTTTAATTTATCATAAAAGAGATTATAAACTACATACCTACTAAATTCACATGTTTTACTTGGCGAAACTTGCACACTAAATAAAGATATTTACGGAGCACGTCTGGGCGCTCCACTGGCAGCAAGGAATCCTTTCTAGGAGTTAAGTGCTCCAGTTGGCCTCTAAAGGGAACCAAAGGCAAAGAGTAAATGTGGACGTGCTTTTGGTAATGTATTGGTCGTGTGAGTGAAGCTCAATACTTCGGTCCAATTCCACCTGCTTGGAGGAATGCAAGGAATAAAACTATTTGGATCGACCAGATTTTTAATATTACACTTAAGTTTTGATATATGTATATATGTATATTATATATATATATATATATGTATATATATATATATATATATATATATATATATATATATATATATATATGTGTTCAGATATCTGCATATTTGTTTGTTCAGAGAGAGATATATATGGATAGATAACAATAGCATAGTTATTCACAAAAACATTAACTTTATATCCCAGATGATTGAATACATTATCTGTAAGCTAGGGATCTATGCAGGATAATCCTTATTTGTCCCACTATATTGTAGAGCTTTGCTGTCCAGAACATTAACGATAATGATGTCTTTAACCCTTCTTTGACGGCGCCCGGCTATTGTCGAGTGAAATAAATGTGGCCTATGTTGTGGCGGGTCACGGCTATTGTCGAGTGCAATTTTGAGCACGTAATGTGCTCTGAGAGAGAGCGGAGCGGTGGGAGGAGCGTAGGTTACCTCATGACCGCTCGCCACAGTGGCCGTGGAGCTACTGAGATGTACTCCTTTGTACTCCACCCTCTCACTCGTTTCACACGTATTAATGTAAGAAAATTATCGTATTTTACCGATTTTGCCCTTCGGTTGCACGATCGTTGCAAGACAACCAGTGATCGTAGAAGGATGGTTCTGGTGTCATTGGAAAGCTGAATTAATGCCCTTTCAGAGATACATACTTGTATTACGTTCTGGCTCTTGTTTATGCATGAAAACGAGCACGGAAACAAGCTCGTTTATGGTAAAACCCCCTGCTGGGCGGCACAGTCATATATACTCCACCACCTGCTCTTTGAGTGTTAATGTTCTCTCTCTCTCTCTCTCTCTCTCTCTCTCTCTCTCTCTCTCTCTCTCTCTCTCTCTCTGTCTCTCTCTCTCTCTCTCTCTCTCTCTCTCTCTCTCTCTCTCTCTCTCTCTCTCTCTCTCTCTCTCTCTCTCTCTCTCTCTTTTCTCCCACACTATTGTTTGTTCCCACCCTAACTGGTTTACTACACAGGCCGGGAATCACGACCATTATGAACCATTTAGCACGGGTGTCAGGTCAGACTGATTACCGCGGGATCACCACTCGTAGCGGCGTTATGGAGGCCACGTCACGACCGATACATTTCATAGAGGGGGTGTCATACAAGCGATTTTCCTGTCATTTTTTTACGAGCAATTTTTTTTTACTATGTGGATGAGGGAGACAAAAGGCAAAACTGCCTGTCAGTTGAAAGAGTGATGGACAAAATCAGGGAATGTTAGACCAAAATGCCTGGACTCAGAGTTTAAGGTAATTTAAATCATAGGATGAAGGAAAGTTGGATTCAGGGAGAGAGTTCCAGAGCTCAGTTGTTGAATAGAAGAAAGAGTGGGAGTATCATTTCACTCTTGGGTTGGAGAGTTGCACAGAGTAGGGGTGGGATTGTGTTGCAAAATAGGTGCTATGTACTCTACGTAGAGGAGGTGGTGTACATTTAGAGAGCTCTGAGGAACACTGATTATTATAATAGCAGTATAATAGTGAGAGAGATGCAACATTGTGGCGAATAGAAAGAGACTGCAAAGAGTCAGTGAGTGGACGGGAGTTAATGAGACAAAAGGCCTTCCTTTCCACTTTGTCAAGAAGTACGGTGTGAGAGGATCCTCCGCACACATGCGAACAATACTCAATGAATGGATGAACTGTGTCCCTGTACAGAGCAAGAAGTTGTGCAGAGGTAAAGAACCCTTTGAGGCGGTTGAGCACACCCAGCTTCTGGGAAGCTGCCTTAGCAAGACTGGTACTATGGTCATCCAAGCGAGAGCAGAATAAAAAGAGACACCGAGAGGTGAAGGGTTGATTTGTGTATTATTGAAGTATAAGGGATAGACCTGTGTGAGTTCTTGACGGGTAGATAAATGGTAAAATTGGGTCTTAGAAGCATTGAAAGCAACAAGATTTTTTCTGCCCCCGTTGAAAATGGTTGATACACAAGTGTAAATGTAGTGTATCACATGAGTTTTTGAGTGATTGCTTGCTGGGGCGTTCTGAATCTAGTTGAATAGTGCAACATAGAGTCATCAGCATAGGAATGGATGGGACAGGAGGTACAGTTGAGTAAATAATCAATGAATATTAAAAAGATAATTGGAGATAGGACAAAACCATGAAGGACAACAGAGTTGATAGGTTGAGGAAGTGAACGATGGCTGTCCACAACTGCAGCTATGGAACGGCCTGAAAGGAAATTAGAGACAAAGGCACACAGATGGAGGATTGGAAATTGAAGGAAGGTAGGTAGAGATTTGTGCCAGACTTTATCAAAGGCCTTCGATATGTTTAGCACAATAGAAAAGGTCTCGCCGAAGTCCCGAAAGGAGGATGACCAAGAGTTAGTATGATATGAAGGAAGATCACCAGTAGAGCGACCCTTAAGGAAGCCAAACTGGCGATCTGAGAGTAGATTATGAGAAGAGAAATGCTAAAGAAGTAAGAATAGTTTCAAAAACTTTGAATATGCAAGAAATTAGAGCATTTGGACGATAGTTGGAGGGTTGAGAGCGGTTAGCCTTCTTTGGGACAGGTTGAATGAGAGCAAACTTGCAGCAAGAAGGGAAGATATTAGAGGAGAGACAGAGACGAAAGAGTTTGCCTAGGCAGGGAGTCAGCATGGAAGTACAGTTCTTGAGTACAACAGGATGAATACCATCCGGACCATACATCTTCTTTGTATTAAGCCCAGAGAGGGTAGAAAGTACATCTGTAGAAGAGATTAGGATATTAGGGATGAGAAAGTGAGAGGGGGGGGGGGAGAGGAAGGAATAGCACTGGAATCATCCAAGGTAGAGTTTTTAGTGAAAGTTGGGCGAAGAGTTCAGCTTTGTCAGATGAGGAAGTGATGGTAATGCTGTCAGAGTGGAAAAGGGAAGGGAAAGACGAGAAAGGATAATAGTTAGAGAGTTTTTTTAAATCAAAGAAGTACTGTCGGAGAGCCTCCCAGTCAGCAGCACCAAAGTGCCGCAAGCGCCGCTGGCTGGGAGGGTCAGGTGGCCGTACTGGAGAGATAGGACAGGTGACAAAGTATAGGTTCGAGTCACGAAGGGAAGAAGGGAAACCTAATATTTAGTAGTGGCCCCGGAATCATTGACGATGCGCCTTAATGTAGGTAATGGCCAATCTTGAACTCTAGCTTGCTGTTCAAACCTTCCCGCCCAGGGAGAGATCAAATACGATTGCCACACATCGTGAGCGAAACGCTCTTAAAAAAACACTCACGGACTCGTCCTTTATGATGTGGGTACCACTACTAGAAAAAACTAGTAAAAAATAAGTAAAATAAAAAATTAAACTTGACCTAGCATTGCGCTTCCCTTGCGTCTGCTGTTTTGGGTACGGCACGCCACCCTCCTCGTAGCAGCTGTTCGTTCTTAGTCTGACATATCGACACTCTCAAAATATAGCAGATGAATGGGAAGGGGATGGAAGGGAGGGCCAAAATATTCAATGATTCCGGGGCCACTACAAAATATTAGGTTTTCCTTCTTCCCTTCGGGACTCAAACCTATAATTTATTAGTGGCCCCTTCATCATTGACGATGCGCCTGATATCTCAAGACTGGAGGAGGACATTCATCATGAACATCGAAAACCACTAATAAACTAGATAAGGTCCAAACAAACACGTACTAATCAGATCAGTTTAATACAAAAATATAAAAGGAGTTACAGGCGGCGTCTCTTAAAGGAGGCCTGTGGTGTTAGCACCGTTACGTTTGATAGAACAGTTGATGTAACACAAAAATAATCTATTCATTTAGCTTATAATACATACAAAATGAGAATCTCATTGTATCAAAGTTGATATGTTGGCCTATATATTTATGGCCCCAGGTACTGTATTACCAAAATATTTGTACTCACTCTAATCCTAATCCTTAAGATTATTGAGTATATTGGAAACTCTATTGCATCCATAGTGTTAACATAAAAAATTAAAATGTCCTAACTAGACTTACTTTAGTCTTAGGAACAGGTTATCACATGACCTTCATACTCGTTACATTTAGTATCACATCAGAGGCAGGTAGAGTCCTTAGCTAGGATACTCCCCCCCCCCCCCTTTTTCATTACAAAAATAGCTTAAAACTAGACTTTCTGCCTTAATGCTACACATGTACGAGAAGGTTTCATGAGATTTACGGACAGGTAACGTGTGAGGAATGTATGATTTGATGACCACAATTGGGTCTGTTGAATATCATCTAGAGAGTAATTATGGAGGAATCGGAGTGATGCCGCCCATTTACGAATATCGTGTGAGTGAGCCAACACGCCGGGATTACTCTCACGAATGACTTCCACTAATAACGCAGCTAGCCGGCGTTTTTGTAGACGTTTACCTGTCCGTGAAACCCAGAGGGCTCCCACCTGTGAAGCCCGGGAAGCCCGCATAAATAACATAAGTGACTGCACTGGGCAAAGTAAATGGTGCCTATCACCTTGTTTCAGTGCCGGAGCTTCGAACTCTGTAAAACCATGATTACTATGTTCATTCTTAGCTATGAAGTTAGGAGCAGGAGCAATATGGACACTCATGTTACGCCTTGAAAATCTTAAACAGGTTGGCTCCGAACTCATCGCCGCCAACTCAGACACCCTGTCACCCTGTCACCCGTAGCCAGTGCCATTAGAAAAATGGGCTTTTTTAGTGTTAAGTCAAAGGGTGGATCCTTACAATATTTACGGGACTGAAGCATCTCAAGGGCCAGATCAAGAGACCAGGTGGGTGAGAGTTGACGAGGAGGAGGGCGAAGCCTGAAGCAAGACCTCATGAAACCCTTTTCCTCCGCCTCTGGCACAGACAGACCAATTAAATCGAAAAAAGGTGTCCTAATTGCTGTGAGGTGATTCCTTAATGTGACAACTGACAACTTTTGAATATCAAATAGGTAATTTATATAAATAAACACCAGAGCCAATGAGGACTGCTGTTGATCAGTTTCTACGATCCAGGTAGTAAATGACTTCCAGTGTGATTGGTACTGTCGTTGGGTTGATTGAGCATACTGATTAATCAACTTGTGAGTCACGGTTTCCCCAAACTGGTCTAGCCACTTGGCCTTCTGAATATCCACAAGGCAAAAGTCAGCGAGGTCTTGAGGTTTCCAATTGCCTCTAAGTGGAAGTACGAGATCGGGAGCGACACCGGGTTCTCGCACCATGTCTTTAATTGGTTGTACCATACTTGAGCCGGCCACAAGGGCGCGATCATCGAGACCATGCCCGATAATCCCGTAGTTTGTGAACTACTTTGCACATTAAGGATGCGTCTGGAGGTGGAAACAGATAAATGGAGCTCCATTTGTTCCACTCGACCAGAAATGCATCCAGACCCCCAGCCGGAGTCTAACTCCAACATGTGAGGTACTGAGGCAGCCTGTGGTTTGCCTCTGACGCGAACAAGTCCACTTGTGGATGGTAGGGTTCGGCAATCATCTCTTGAAAGATGTTTTGTCTGAGAGCCCATTCTACTTGAGTGCTCTGTCTCCGGGACAGAGCATCCGCCCATACATTCGCCACGCCAGGCAGATACGTTGCGTGAAGATAAATCCCGAGCCTCGCGGCTAGTCGAAATATCTTTTCCGACAACCCTTGTAAACACTCGAGATCTCGCTGACCCATACTTTTGAATGCATGTCACTGCAGTAAAATTGTCCATTCTGAAGGCTAGGGACTTTCCCGCCTGGCTCATGCCGTGCTCCTGTAAAAAGAATAGTGGGACTAGCAACTCCTTGGCATTGATATGAAGATGATTTGATATTGACCATAGACCCCGACCCTGATGGCCTAAGTTTGATTGGTAACCCCATCCCAGGGTTCCTGACGCGTCTGTATCTACCCAAACCGTCGGAGGCGGAGCTGTCCAAGTCAAGGAGGAGTGAATTACTTCTGGCTTCACCCAAGCCGCCAGAAGGTTGTGGATTGATGTTGGAATTGTCCTCAGCGTTTCCGCCGGGAACAACGTAAAGCACCTGTTTCCTTCCAAGATTCTTTTGACCTTCAGACGACCTAACGGTACCGTCAGCTGTATCCAATTGAGTGAGCCTACCAGAGATTCCCAGATCTTCCTCGTTGTCGTCTGAGAATGAAGAAACCGAAAGAGTTTCCTGCGAAATCACTCTGACTCAGAGTGAGTAACTCGGTATCCCAGATAAGGCCCACCCACTGGATTTTCCTGGTGGGAATTAAAGAAGACTTCGCTAAGTTTACCCTGAACCCTAAGGCAGCTACATGATCTAATACCTGTTGAACATGATGAAGGCACATTATCTCGGATTGGGCTACCACTAGCCAATCGTCTAGGTACCATAAAACCATGATTCCCTGTTTGAGCAATGGTGGCAAAGCCTGTCGGACGACTAACTTTGTGAAAACTCGGGGTGCTAGATTTAATCCAAAGGGCATTCTTTGAAAGACAAACGTTTGATCCCCGTTGCGTAAAGCTAGAAACTTCTGAAAACGTTTCTTGATTGGGACATGCCAGTAGGCATCTGTCAGATCTATTGAGCACATCCAGCCCTGCGGCGGGAGTGACAACCTGATCTGATTCACCGTCAGCATCCTGAATGACCGATTGTGAATGTGGGTGTTGAGATGCGAGAGGTCGATCACCGGCCTCATCTGAACACTGTCCCTCTTTGGCACCAAAAACAACCGGGATATGAACACTGGCATTGACATAGGACTGGGGATTATGATCTGCTTTTGTGCCATCTATTTGACAATGGATCCCACCTCCAATGAAACACGATTGAATTCTGTGGGGAAATGTAAAAGGGGTCGCCGGGACCACCGCCACGAGAGACCTTTGCGGACCACTGTCCTTGCCGGGGCCATGCCCGGAAATAATCTCGGAAGTTGCCAGTCACATGACTGGTCTTGTCCGGCAGTACTACTCTCGGATCCGTCTCGCCTTGCCTTGGCACTGGGAGTGAGAGAGTCTTGTGGTGTCTCAGTTTTTTGACGAGGAGGATTGTGACTCTGACTTTGGAGTGGGGAGATGAGAGGCCTTGCTACCATCGCTACTGGGTTTACCCCTAGATTGACCCCGAAACCACCTCCCTCTACCCCTGGGCTGACCACGCCCTCTAGGTGTCCCGGTATGAGCAGGGGTTATAAAAGTCTTGGCTGACTGATGGAACTGTGACTGGCCACGAAAGGAAGTCTTAGCTTTGAAATTTGGTTTAGCTGACTGCTCACCCTTGGACTTAGCAGTGGTGGCAGGTTGTGAGTCTAGTAGAAAATTAACGGTGCGCCAAGTTTCGCTAGAGACTAAGATGGATGTAAAAACATGAGATAATATCAACCGCCTACCAATCTCCGCCGGAAGCCTCCTCACCAAGTACACTCTCAGATCTTGGTGTACCCGTACAGCCTCAAAGAGAGCTGTCCGAATGTCGCCGAGAGACTGAATCGAGTTTTGGAGTTGGAGGCGCCTGGACAGAGAAAGAGCCTTCTGGGTTCCGGCGTCCCTAACCGACTCGGTCATCCGAGCGGCTGAGAAGGTATTGAGATGCCAGCCTCCAGGCTTTCCGTCTCATTTTATAACCGTTGTCGATCTGGACCTGTGTGGGAGGACAAAAGGGTCCAGGTAACTGGCACAAAGATAGTTTCGGGGCCCCAAGAAAATCAAAAATATGTTGGGGAATCCCGTCCGCCTTGCCTACTGGCATAGAAAACCAATGATTGTCTTCTGACGGAAGTTGGTGACTACTTTTGTTGGTAATGGTGCTGGCAAACAGCTGGGCCTAATGTCCCCAGGCAACCCAAGGCCCAGACTCCCCTCCCTGAACGTGAACTAAAGACGCCCCATGAGAGTCCCTGAAAGGAATGGAATTTAATTCAGGGTCAACCCCAGCAACACTTTTAAATCATTCATCCCATCAGATTTAGTCCAGTCAGAAAACAGTTTGCCAGCGGAAGTAGGAGGCAAGGCGGGGGATTGCGAATAGACAAAAAATTCAGGATTAAAACATTTGGGATGGCCTTAATAACAACATCAAGTACCTCTCCCGACTGGTTCTTGGCCCGTAACTTTTTCGCCTCACTTGCCTCTATAACCCAGTGACTCGGGACAGGTAACTCACCTGTAACCGTGGGTTGTGCGACCTCGGGGCGTAAAGGCTTAACTACTGACCAGGAAGTATCCGGTCCATACAAGAGTGGCATAGGGCCGTTTTTGCTGGGGATGGATTTGTCTAGTGGAGGGGATAACAACTTTGAAAACAATTTCAAGTCAGACGGCAACAGCGCAGTGGCACCTGAAGTCGGAACCACGGGATTGATAGTGACAGCAGGTGGAGGTGAAGTTATAGTAACTTGAGGTTGCACTAACACTTGCCCAAGAGGTCGCACCACTGGGGCTACTGGTGTTGGAATAACAGCCTGTCGCTCACACTTAACCTGCCTCATAAAATCAAACAGCTCTTGCAACTGGTCCTTTGCTACAAAAAGCCCACTTTCCTGATCAGACTGGGACGCGGACTGTGACATCTCTGAGCCCTGCGTTCCAGATAGCTGAGAAGCTGGACGTTGGCCAGACGCCTGCTCCTCAGTATATACTCCTTGTTGGCGTATGTTGGAACCCGGTGACCGGGTTGAGGGGGCTGGTACAGCCTCCGACTGAGACTCGTCAACCCGGGCAGCGGTTTCTAGTGTATCTGTTTGTGAAAAGTCGGGAACGCCGGGCCCAGACAGGTCAAGCATATTTGAATCTGGGATGTCATACAAGGGGGATTCCTGAACAGATGAACGCCGGTCCGAGGAGCTATCATGCCCCCGCCGGTCAGAAACTACACTGCCGCCTCTTTCCCTCCCTAATACAGGTAAAGCAGCAGTCTCCGGTTTGGGATTAAGGGGAATAGTAAATCGGGGGGGGGAAGAGCCTGAGACAGAACTAGATGTGTCTCCTGATGCCTCACTCTTAGAGGAAGATTTCTTGCCCGATTTGACGGACCCTGAGCCGTCTTCTTCCCTGATGAGGAGGACTTCCTATGCCGGCTCGACTTTGACTTGTCCCCGGCGGATAATGCGGAGTCAAAGTTCGAGCGAGACCTCTTAGCAGCCTGGTCATCTGACGGAGACTTGGGCCGTGGTATAGGTGATCTGGACATGTCTCGTCGACTGGCTGAAGCTGGCGTCTCAGGCGGATCTTCGGTCCGAGTTCGCTTTCGGTGGCGGGAGGAAGTGTCACAAGAAGAAGATCCCGGAGGGGGTGAAGTAACTAATGAACTCTTTAGCAAGTCATCTAGAATTCGGTCATCTAATTGAAGGGACTTATGAGCTACTGTCTTACAGTACGTTACAAATTCAGATCTAATGTGTAGTAGGACAGTTTTACACTGACTATCTTCATGGTTGACAAAAGCATTGCGGAGGGCTGAACATTTGGGACAAGATTGGGACAACCAACGACCTCTCGAACGGTCTAGACATGGAACACATTTTACACAAAGTAAGTGACCGATACCCGCTAAATTGTGACAACCCAGAGCCGCACAGAAAGATAAATTACTCTTATCCATGATTACACTTCCCCTCGCCAAGGAAATGCTATCCTTCTTAGGTGAGCCACATGCGAATCTGTGTGAGAGAAAATTCCAAGAATCAGTGCTCATAAGGACACGCTAGGCTGGAAAAGCTAATATTAATATATCTCCACTTTAAAAAGAAGAAAGCATTGAATACCACTTAAACAATCTTAATTCCCCTTACATTAAGTACATTTCCCAGAAATGTAATTGAGTAGTGTGTAGCCAATCATGTGCTATGAAAATTTGTTAACTTCTTACTTAAGTGAATAACACTGACCTAACCCGTCTTGTGATGCAAGAATCAACACCGGCGACCAACGCTAAAGCGGAATTAGATTCTAAGCCCAGTGGACCAATCGCCAATGATAAAGCAAAACAGTTTAACTGGAAGCTACAAGATCGGAATGGGTGAGTTCTTTTCTCGTCTCAGCCGTTATTCGCGCGGCGGCAGTGGCTCCCCACTAATACTAGCCGGCGTAACGTTCGTCTGTACCAATCAAAGAACGTTTTCTTTGTGAAGTTTTATGCGGCGGAAAAAGTTATTATGAGGGAAGGCATAGCCGTAACCCTTCGAAACACGATTTGTTTAGTAACATGCCGGTTCATCCGGAATCATACTATACGCCGTAAACAACACAAACAAAATCCATTGCAATCCCATACCAAATGTGGAAAAACTTAATTTCTTAACATAACTCAGAGTGTTTCCCGGCGGAAAAAACGTGCAAAACACCCGGAGACACGTTGTAAGTTAGTCTCACTTGAATAAAAATCCCGCCGGAAGGGCCAACCCTCCAATATATAGGAATGAACGTGTACATACATGGCATGGTTATACATGAATAATAATCAATAATGAATTATAACACTTCCTAACCATATATATATGCAACCTAATGAGGCCAACTAGATGGGAGCAAGTAGCGATGAGTTCAGGCATATAGCACAAACCTGCAATCCAGCGTCGACCACACAACACGTACATTGCGTACAATACACGATGAGAAGATTGCAGAGCAGCATGGCTCCGTGCCGGACCCCTCAGCTAAGTGAGAAAATCCAACGGCACTAGCCCACGTGGCATACTTGTTGCACACCCTGAAGGGACCGAGCAACAGGCTCCAGCTCACCCTAAAAGAAGCCTCATGACTAAATAGTGAACTAATAGTGAGCTAGGGTAATGATTCAGAACACATGGGGAGCCTTGCCTTATCACAACAAGGACTCCACCTAACACGAATGCTTAGACCCAGAAAAACAGTCTCCAGGGCCCGTATTTAACACTTCAGCCTACACCTAGTCGATAATCTAACCTGACTTCAGCACTATCATGTACAAATGAGTAAAGACTCACCACCACCGAAGAAAGGTGAAAAACAAGGGTAGGCAGGAGTGCCAGGGACACACGTCCACACTGCGGGCCCGGGGAGAATAAGAACGAACAACCGCTACGAGGAGGGTGGCGTGCCGTACCCAAAACAGCAGACGCTAGGGAAGCGCAATACTAGATCAAGTTTAATTTTATACATTACTTATTTTTTACTAGTTTTTTTCTAGTAGTGGTACCCACATCATAAAGGACGAGTCTGTGAGTTTTTTTTTTTAAAGAGTGTTTCACTCACGATGTGTGACAATCGTATTTTGATCTCTCCCCGGAAGGAAAGGTTTGAACAGCAAGCTAGAGTTCAAGATTGGCCATTACCTACGTTAAGGCGCATCATCAATGATGAAGGGGCCACTAATAAATATATGTTTTTGGTCGGAGGAGCCCAAAGGAGAGAAAACAGAGGAAGGGTTAGAAGATAGAAACAAGTCAAGAATGTTGGGCCGATCTCCAGGGCGGTCTGGGATACAGGTGGGTTGCTGGACTAACTGCTCTAGGTCATTTAGGATATAAAAGACGTAGGCTTGTTCACCAGTTTGGTCAGTGGAATGAGAGGAGAGCTATTGGCAGTGGTGAACGTTGAAATCTCCTAAGATGGAGGTTTCTGAGTAAGGTGAGATGGATAGGATAATTATGTTCCGCTTAAAAGTTTAGATAGTCAATGAATTTGGGGAAGTCAATGGAGTTGGAGGGAAAGATAGACAGCACAGAAATATTTTGTATGAGAGCGACAGGATAATGTAGTCCACCAGCTTTAAAATCTTACTTATATAAAAATTCAGTCACCTTGCATAATCTACCTTCAGTCGAGTGTGTGTGTCTGTGTTAGTACACTTTTTTATAAAGATTGTATATATTTTACAAAGATTGAGATATCTCGCGCATGTGTAAATCTGAAATAATTCCTAAATTTGTATAATTATACAGTATACAAAAAAATAGAATTTAGTTAGCCATACATAAAATGTTTAAATATTTCGTTTTCTCTATCACCCGAGAGTGAAAGAAAACGGTACTTTCTCACTTTTTAAGGGTAACTATGGTCGTAAATGTAAAATTTCCTCTAGTAAAATTTGGATTTCGATTACCTTTAGACATTTTTTTTTCGACTTTTAAACAATAAGGCTCTATGGAATATTGCTCTACATTCTCCCCACTTTGCAGAAAAGTTTCATGGATATCTAGACAACTGTGTGCGCTATTTTTAACATTGTTCTTAACACCAATAACACCCCAAATGAAGGAGTCAGATTTAGACGTGTGGAAGCCCCTGGGCAGCCGTCTCCATGTGGAGGCCTACCCTACCTTAGAATAATATAAAGGGGAAGACATAATTGGAGTCCTCCATTAGGTTTAGAGTTAACCAATAATTTCAAGCGACTAGGCTACAGTATAAAGCAAAAAAAAAAAAAAAAAAAAAAAAAAATCTTTCCCAAGGGTCTTTACATTACTGAAATTTGAGATCTCAAATATTGGTTCTGTCCAACAGTGCATGAGATGACTAGATGTTGTCCTAATTGATATATTCAATATATCCTAATACAGCACCGGGCCTCTACTATCCCAAATTATAGAAATGGTAGCCACCGACCTATAATATGCGCCATATTATAGGTCACATTCGTAAATCCAAGGTCAGCTAAATTATGTATATTAAATAAACTACAACTAAGATGATAAAAATGAAGTTTAATATTCTAACTAGTAAAACAAATAAACAATTTGAAGATTTTAACAAAAGTGTGAAAATAGTATATACAGTATACTGTATATAGGGCCTACTGTGTGTATATATATATATATATATATATATATATATATACACACACAGAGATTTTACAACTTGAGAGAGAGAAAATAGACGGGAGACTTGAGGGGTTTATATTAAATAAAGGAGAACAAATAATCAGTAATGTAACCTAACATACTTCCACTTACACAAAACCCAAATTCCTGTATAATAATCACCAAATATGTGTACCCTTGTTTATGACTGCTGAGAGAGAGAGAGAGAGAGAGAGAGAGAGAGAGAGCGAGAGCGAGAGCGAGAGCGAGAGCGAGAGCGAGAGCGAGAGCGAGAGCGAGAGCGAGAGCGAGAGCGAGAGCGAGAGCGAGAGCGAGAGCGAGAGCGAGGGAGAGGCTTGTTTTACAGCTTGAGAAAAAAAAATCGAGACTATAATCTATTTATTCATTTCACTCCATCACCCAAACACCTCCCAAAAAAATTAATGCAAGCAAGCATGTGATCCACCGGGACTCGAACCTGGGTTACCACATACAGATTTTAAACACTAACCATTACACCATCAAGGCAAAACAAAACAATCATTAATATATCCTTACAAAAACCAAATTCCTATATAATCCACAAATATTTGTACCCGTTTTTATGACTGAACTCAATTCCTTGAAGATTATGACGCAATTTGGCAGTCTATCCTGGCTATTATGAGACGATTTAAGGCAGATTAGGAAAGGTGTGTGGCAGTAAGAGGGTTGATGAAGACAGTCTTAACCCTTTTAATGCACACCGAGCCTTCCTAAGCTGTGCAAAATCGTGCAATGATAGCCAGAATAAACTATATAGGAGTCATTCTAAAGGGGTTCAATTCTGATATCTGCCGTAATCTTGAACAGTAAAGCTAAGTATTATAGAGATAAACTTAATGCAAGATAACAAATACTGAAGGGGGAGGTATGTCGTTTTTCTTTACCTCCTCCCCCCCTTCTTCCTCGTGGAAAGTCCCATTAGTTTTGAGATTTTAAGACGATAGCCCCATCAGTTTGGCGTTTTTAAGACCTTTCGCCGTATTTCTTTGTCAATTTTAAGACCTTTCGTGCCCTTTAGGTGTCGATTTTTTTTCCTGGCGAGTGATAACGACCTGTAATTTAGCGGCCGGGAAATGTTTCTACGAAAAAATTTACAAATTTATCTCGGAGGGGGATCTAATGGATATTTTTTTAAGTTTGATGGAGGTCTAGGGAGGAAACTAAAAAAATAGATGAATATATAAATAAATAGACTCTAAAAATAACCCCTGTCCCCTTAATGCAAGATAATAACGCTTAACCCCTTCTGTACCGGCGAGTAATTTTTATTTTATTTTAACTATATTTAGACGATGTTGTGCAGTTTAAGAAGGATCTGTGGTAGTGATAAGGGTTAAGTGAGATAGTTCGAAGCCTGTTAGTTGCTGGAGGCCCTTTTTAGACTGAATACAATAGGCTGAAAGTAGCCAGAATAAAGCTAGAGGACGGCACCGGTACTGAAGGGGTTAAGGGGGTCTAGTTATTTTGTTGGGTACCGGTGTATATATATATATATATATATATATATATATATATATATATATATATATATATATATGTTAGTAAAGCCAGGTAATACATTTTCTTTAATGCATATAAGGTTAAAGGAAATAGCAGTATCAGCATTCAATATTTTATTTTTCAGCGTTTCAATATTTCTGATTAATTTCCGTTGGGGTTCAGTCAGCAGGTGTAGGAGGTTGGCAAAGTGCATGTTGATTCGACGTTTCGCTAGGCATCTAGCATTTTCAAGAGAATAATTAAAATGTAAAAAATTACGGGTATATAATACAAAAAGAGTGGCTCGGGGGGCGAGGAGAGGGCAGGGCTACTGTCTCCTATTGGTTGAGGGTAGCCTGCTTGCGAGTCGCTCACTGCTTCTCGTCGGTGGTTGGCTGAGGGTGGACGAAGTCATCGGTGATTGGCTGTTAGACGTCCCGCGCGTGGAGGCTTGCGTACCAAGATGCGTAGAGGCAGGAATAGTAGAAGAGAGGTGGGAGGCGGGCGAGGTCAGCGCTGATTGGCTGCTGGAAGTCCTGAGGGTAGTAGCTTGTGTAGCAGGATGCGTGGCGGCAGGGGGTGATGAAGAGGGGCGAGGGGCGGGGGCCGTGGTGGGGTAGTGTCTTTTGGCTGATGGTAATATTTGTAAGTCAAGTGTTTGGTTGCTTATGCTTGGATTTAAGGCTTGAAAATAGAGGGCTTCAAGAATAGGTAGTGTTCTGGGATAATTTTCTTTGTCAATTATGGAGGTGTGTTTATTTAAATCGTCAGGGGTAAGGGGGGGGGGGGGTTCAAGGAGAGATAAATGGTCTTTAATGGCTCCTGCCTGAAGGTGAAGAGTTAGCCGACGGGATAGACGAGTCTGAGTCATTCCAATATAGGAATGAGGCCCACAGTCCTCATATTTACAAGTGTGTTGGTATATCACATGGTCATCGTTCATCGGGCTCTTAGTTTTGGTGGGGGCAGGTCTGTTACGGAGAACAAGGTTGGAGGTCTTGGGAGATTTCTAGTAGATGATTAATTTAATTTTGGTGTCAGGGTTGGTGGGGACGACACGTTTGTTGATTATTTCTTTCATGACGGACTCGTTGGTTTTGTGGTCAGAGGACATGTAGTTATGGTAGAAGATCTTGATTTCGTCTGAGGGGTTTGTGTTAGGAGGATTTTGAGGGTACCATTTCTCTAGGTGCTGGTTAATGGTGCTGGCGACATCTGAATTAGAGTACCTGTTATTTACCAGAACTTTGGAGAGTCTGTCATGTTCCTGGTGGGTGTCTCCCCAGGTGGTGCAGTGTGTGAGGGCTCTCCTAACGTAGGCCGAGATGGTGGATAGGAGGTATCGGCGGGGGCATTCACTATCAAAATTGAGGCATTGTCCGGTGTTTGTGGGTTTGGTGTAGACTGATATTGAACTCAAGATCGTTCAGGGAGGCGAGTATGTCGAGGAAGGGAAGTTGTCCGTTATTGGATTTCTCATATGTGAAATTGAGTCCGGAGGAGGTCATGAAGTGTCGCTGGAGTTCCTGGAGTTCGTCGAGGTGCTTAACTTGCACGAAGATGTCGTCAATGTATCTACAGTAGATGGCGGGCCGGTGGGCAGCTAGGAGCTCTTCCTCGGTAGTTCCCATGAAGAATTTCGCGAAAAGAACTCCCAGGGGGCTGCCCAACGTCACACCGTCTATTTGCTGATACATGTTACCCCGGGGGCAGAGGAAAGGGGCCTCCTTGGTGCACAACTCAAACAGCGTCTTCAGGGCCTTCTCCGGGATGTCCAGGTTGGGTGTGTCAGGGCAGTGGTATACTCGACGCAGAGTCATGTTTATGGTCCTGTCCACGGGTACATTGGTGAACAGGCTTTCTACGTCGAGAGAGGCGATGGTATGGTCGTTGATCCGGGGGGGGGGTGTCGTAAAATTTCCAAGAAATCATTGGCAGAGTTCAAGTTGTATTGGCTGGGCACGTAGGGCGTGAGGAGGTTGTTCAGGCCCTTGGCGATCTGGTAGGTTGCAGTGGGGATCTGGGAGATGATGGGGCGGAGGAGTTTCCCTGGTTTGTGGGTTTTTATGGTGCCATAGGCATAACCAGGGGTGAATTCTCCAATAAGTTTTTTGAGGTGAACTCCTTCTTTGGCGTTGATGGTAGTGTTGGCTTTACGTTTTATTTCGTCTGTCGGGTTGCGTGTGATCCTTTTGAATTTGTTGTTGTCGCTTAGGATGTTGTCCATTTTTCTTAGATATTCCTCCTTATCGTGGATCACAAGGCAGGAAGCTTTGTCGGCACGGCGGATGATGATGTTGGGGTTCTCTCTCAGTTGTTTGTCAGCTTGGATTGAGTAATGATGGGACTATGGATGAAGAAGTGCGGGAGAGGGTACAACAGGGGAAGAGGGTTGTAGGAACGCTAAAAGCAGTAACAAGAAATAGGGTGGTCAGTATGGAAGTGAAGAAGTCCTTGCATGACAGTGTGGTAATCCCGACACTGACTTACGGAAGCGAAGCATGGACGTTGGTTGAGAGACTCGGACCAAGAGTGAGAGTAGTGGAAATTAATTACTTAAGGAGTGCGTGCGGAGTTACATGGAGGGATAGACAGATTAATGAGGAAGTAAGAAGGAGGTGTGGTGTGGAGGTAGATGTGCTGGAAAGTGTGAAAAGGAAAAACTTGAGATGGTTCGGCCATATGGAACGTATGGAAAGCGAGAGAATGACTAAGAGGGTGTACAAGAGCGAGGTGGAGGGACAGATAGGGAGAGATAGACCGAATGAGAGGTGGAAGGATGGAGTGAGGAAGTACATGAACGAAGGCGGTGCTGGTTGGGGGGAGGGGCGTCGACTGACTGGGGACAGAGGTGCATCGGGGCGGTTCGTTCGTGGCCACCCCTTCGGGGATCACGGCGTCAGGCAATAGATAGATAGATAGATGATGTGTTTATTAATTAGTTATTTTTGTTAGCACCGGCACCAGCCGAAGAGTTAGTAAGATAGGATCTGATAGGAGAGATTAAAGATTAAAAGAGCAGGGGAAAGGCCACTTGTGTTAATAAATGAGGCAACCAAAGTTAAAGAGGGAAACAGTGTTTAGTTGCCGAATAGAGTAAAGATTAAAAGAGTAAAAGTCAAGAGGGGAGGAAAAGAATGCTTTTGTTACTAAATGAGGCAACCAGTAAGTTAAAGAGGGAAACAGTTGTTCAGTTGCCTAATAGATTAGCTATAGCTAGGGATGGACACTAGTCCCTATGAATCATTTATTAAGTTGTGTAAAAAGGAAACTGAAGAATGACACTAGTCCAATGTGAGTTGCGTTATTATTAAGTCTAAAAGAGTTATTCCGTGTATGCGTCTCAGGCACGGTCCATCTTTTGTTAGTACGATAATTGATTCAGGTGAAGGGTAACCTAGCGTGTTGGTAACAGGGTTACTAGAGGGTAAATTCAGAAGATGTAATGGAGATAAAGATTGAAAACCTAATTGTGAAGTAACTGGGTGACGGAACCCAATAGAAGTATTGAGATAAAGAATGTAACCCTAATTGTGAAGTAACTGGGTGGCGGAACCCAATAGTGTGATTGAGGTAAAGATTGTAAACTTAGATTGTGAAGTAACTGGGTGGCGGAACCCATATTATACGTGAGAGAGACCTTGTAATCTCATTCGGTAATTTGTATGATGTTATGTCATTGTGGAGGTACTTGTGTAGTAACGACGGTTGTGTCAGAGGAATAAATAGATTCTATGTATTGAGGAGATAGATTACATATGTTATAACCTTGGGATTGGGAAAAGGCTCAGTAAACGTGGGAAAACCTAAAGAGTAGAGGAACGAATATAACTTTTGTTTTAGTTAGGCAAAGAGCATATGGTTCATTAGGCCCTGGTCTAAATAAAAGACACAGCAGGGTTTTGACTTAATTATTTAGGATTAATCACTAATAACGGGTCGTAGGATTGAAGCAGACTTCAGTCAATACCTGAATAGCGGGGATTCAGTTAGGGAGTAACGGGTACTGTAGGGGTCCAAAGTACAACCTAGCATGAATCGACGTAATATTCAATCTGAGTCTTGAATCATCTCGGCCCGAGCCAAGAACCCATTATTAGGGTAGCTAGGAAGTCTGTTAAATAAAATATACGAACTTCTAAATGACTGTCGAATTATCCCCCGTAGTAGTAGCATAAAAGATTTAGAATTAAATACTACAATGTCAATTCTAATATAATCATATAATCAATTTGGGAATACAAACAAAATAATATGAGTCGAGTGATATAGCATACCGGTATCATCTGGGCTCGCCATTTTTAAGTGGTGCCAATATTCAGGAAGAGTGACCCGAGTAGCAGATACCAACCCGAGTTAAAACCGAATCACACCCGAAGTAACCCGACTTAAAACCGAATGAAAACCGAACCCCACCCGAAGTCAGGAATGAAACCAGAATGTAAGTTGAACGTGACTAGAATAAGTAGATTATGACACGATTTTGAAGTTATGCATCACCCCACTATATAAAGAGAGGGTGTGCTCACACAAGCTTCATTTGTACAGTGCACCCAACACAACAACATGTCACAGGAAAGCAACCTCCCGGACCCATCACGACCAGAAGAGATGGATGACGAGGCATTGGAGTTAGCAATCTTGAGGCAGGAGATAGTTAATGCCTACCTCAGATATCAGATTACTGCCCGCGCCATCATGGACAACGAACGTGAACCCCAATGTGCTCAACCTCGACGGCCACGACGACCAAGGAAACCCCGAAGCTGCAGCGTCAAGCCATGGGTGGCACAGCGAGAGACACACGGACATTACCACCAGTTGCTGAAGAAACTCCAGGAAACTGACGTGGTTACCTATAAATACTTTCTGCGTATGGACGAGGAGCTGTTTAATATGATTGTCGAACGTGTCACACCCAGGATCAAGAAGGACGAGACCAACTGGAAGAAGCCCCTGGAGCCCGGACTGCGAGTTGCCATGACACTACGCTTTTTGGCCACTGGCGAGGCCTATAAGAGCATGGCACTGAACTTCCGTGTAGGTGCCAACATGATATCACTGGCAGTGCGTGAGACGTGTGAGGCAATCATACAGGAATACATGGAGGAGGAAATAGTGTGCCCATCAACACCTGAAGGTTGGAAGGAGGTTGGCAAGGGCTTCAAGGATAGGTGGAACTTCGGACACACCATTGGGGCAATTGATGGGAAGCACATTGCCATACAGCCTCCAAGCAACTGCGGATCCTTGTACTACAATTACAAGCACTACCACTCCATTGTGCTCCTGGCAATAGTCGATCACCTGGGAAAATTTATGTACGTTGACGTTGGAGCGAACGGGTCAGCATCTGATGGTGGTATATTCCAGGTGACTGACATCCGGAAGGCCCTGGAGGACGGAGCAGCAGGATTGCCACCACCCGAGCCATTCCCAGGGGAGGATCAGCCAGTGCCCTACTTTCTGGTTGGTGATGACGCATTCCCAATGAGAGAGTGGTTGCAGAAGCCACACCCACACCGAGGGCTCGATGATGACAAGAGAAACTACAACTACAGACTGTCTAGGGCCAGGAGACAGGTAGAGAATGCCTTCGGTATGCTAGCCAACCGCTTCAGGTGCCTACTGACTACCATCAACGTACACCCCAGTACCGTGGAGAAGGTAGTCCTGGCTTCATGCATACTCCACAATATGCTAATCGACCGACGTGAGCCCCAACCAGAAGCCGCACTTCGTCGCCCTGAAATACCCCAAAGTGACTGGGCGAGAGACCCCTTGGATGGCTTGGAGCCACTTCGGCGCCAGAGAGGACCAGCCGCTGCCAAAGTGACGAGGGACTACCTGACCCAGTACTACAACCGCCCTGAACAGCGCCTTGCCTGGCAGGACTAGTAAAAAGGTACGTTTCCACTATATGCAGGTCCATAATATCCCACACCCGATTTATAAGTGTTGCACAATGTTGCAGTGTGACTGCCGTAGGTGTCCCAATACTGTCATTGCAATGACATAAATCAAACTCCCTTCGATGCCGTATTATAAAAGTGTCAAAGTCTTTGATAAATATATTGTATACAAACCCGAAAGTGAATCACAGCACTAAATATTCTGACCTGTTATAAAGTTGTTATAATATATATATATATATATATATATCTCCTTGAAACATAAGTTCATTAAGATATAGCCCCTACTTTATTATTAATATATTTGGTCAAAGTCTCACTTCATTAAGATAAAGCCCCTAATGTATTATTATTATATTTGGTCAAAGCCTCTAATTGAAATAACAAAATAAATTGTTACCTTACTTTGGACTGCATGTCCACGTCACTTTATATGTTAAACTTTAATATTGTTTTCTGATTAATATTCACGAACATGTTGCTCAAGGATGTTGATTTGGTTAAAGTAATAACATGTTAACTTTTAATTATAGTCAAAAAAATTTAATGTCCATATTATTTATATCATATTGTGATGTGTTAAATTTCTCTGTTTTTTTCTTATTTGTTGATGTTGATCTTGGCTGTTGATTTGTTTAAAGTAATAACATGTTAACATGGTCAACAAATTGCAATGTCAATTTAATATATATCATATTGGGATGGGACACATTTCTCTGTTTTGTTTTTTGTTTTTTTTCAATTTAATTTTCTTTTATATCCTATTCCCATGTTTTTTTTTTTTTTTTTTTTTTTTTAAGAGACAATGAACGGAGGAAGGAAAAACACAGATAAAACAAAAAGGTCCATGTGCCTAAAGGCATCCTCCATTCATAAAATGTTTGTAACAACTGGATTTAAACATTTGTTGATTGTAAGTTTGTGGAAAGCAATTCGAGGGAAGTGAATTCCAAAGAGTAGTAGCTCTGGGGATAAATGAATTCTGATAAGCAGAAGTTCTGCATTGTGGAGGAGAAAGTGTAAATTCATGGGCGCTCTCAGCTGCCCTAGTTCTACGGGGAAAGATGTGGAGAGGCGGCACAATTGAAGCAAGTTCCTCGGAACAATTGCTGTGAAAATATCTGTAGAATAATGCAAGGGATGCAACGTTTCTTCGTATGGCTAATGTAGGAAGGTCCTGTGTGATTGCAGGGTTATTGATTAATCTAATAGCTTTATTTTGAATTTTGTCCAACTGCCTCAATGCAACCACTCCACTTCCACCCCACAGAGGTGAACAGTAATCCATCTGAGAGCGCACATGACTTTTATATATTACGGCCAACTGCTCGTCAGTGAAGAATTCTCGAACTCTGTACAGGAGTCCCAGTTTTTTAGAGGCATTCTTAGCAATGCTTCTAACATAATGTGTCCAGCTCAAGTTAGTAGTTAATGTTACACCGAGAATGTCAATACTAGGGGAAGTGGGAATATTTACATCATTAAAAAATATATGGGAGTCAGTGAGATTCTGTCGGTTAGAAAATTGAATGTACTTGGTTTTCTGTGCATTAAAGGAAACTAGATTCTCTTGTCCCCATTCATTAATTCTAGAAAGGTCCTGGTTCAGAGAAATTGCAGTGTTTATTTTTGAATTTATAAGATCGGGTTGGGTGAAAGAATTGGTAAATGTGAAGGAACTGTGGAGTGTTGAGTCATCTGCGTAGGAATGTATTGGATTATGAGTGGTAGATATGAGATCATTGATATGAATGAGGAACAGAGTTGGGGCCAAAACTGATCCCTGGGGAACACCAGCATTTATTGAGTGAAATTGAGAATAAAGGCCATCTACCATTACACATATTTTTCTGTTATGAAGATAAGAAGAAATTAGTGGAACTAATGATGCAAGGCCGTAGTGTGACATCTTCGACAATAAGGATTGATGCCAGACTCTATCAAATGCCTTTGATATATCCAGTGCTATTGTATGTGTTTCACCATGTTGGTCTGTAGCTTGGTTGATTTGATGCGTAAGAAGGCAAAGAATGTCTGCAGTTGATCGACATCGTCTAAAACCATATTGCCTATCACTGATTAATTTATTATTCTCCAGATGCTTAATTATGTGATTATTTAATATAATTTCAAAAACTTTGATCTACTCGATCATGTATTTTAACTTTAAATATTCCCTTTCATTATTATTAAGCAAGCAAATTAACCTTAGGAACAAGTAAAACATAGAAAATAAATTTTAGGAGTAAGCACAACACAAGTCAAACATAGAAAACATATTTTTATTAAAATTAATGAGGTACAGAGGTAGAGATATTGGTTTTTTAATGAGGTAGATCCAGCATGGTCTCCAAGAAGGCAGGGTCCAGGGCTGATTGTTGTACGGGCGTGGCACAAGGACGTGAAGGCCCATAGGCCTTCCACTGAGAGGGTGTGTCTGGCTGCTGGATTGGAGACTGCTGAATTTTTTTCCCTATATGGTGGTAGGACGTGCTAGTGGTAGGGACATTAAGAGTTTCATAATACTGACGTTGGGGATGATGTTGGGAAGGGCTTGGGGACAGGGGGTGGGAGAGGGGTGCGAAGTGTGGGAGGGGTCCTAGGCCCTGGTGGTGAGAAATCATGGCATTGGAAAATCTTAGGACGTCCAGCTGGAAGGCCTGAATCAAGGGTGATGGAAGATCACGCATGTTGGTCTGGAGTGTCTTGAAGTATGGCTTCAGACTCGCCTCTGCGGGGGTGTCCACCTGGTGGCTCCTCTGCCACACATGGTAGAGGTTGTCCAGCTCCTTCTCACCTTCACGAAGCTGTGTGAGAAAAATAAATGTATTAGAATGAATCAGACCATACTTCATACACATTAATGCAGTGTACCTTCACTACAATAATGCGTGACAGAATAACCTCTGCACCATTAATATTGCCTAATAAACGTTACTGCATTGATAACAAATAAGTTACAAATTACCGATATATGATACATCGAAATGTATAATAGATTTATTGTATGAAACATTTTCTTTTTATATATACTAAAACATTTACATAATTGCGAATGTACAATTAAATGTGTTCAATACTATAATGGGTGACAGTCAGTGAGTGGCTGAGTGAAGGCACAGAGGGTGGGGTGTTTTGTGTTGCATGTGGGTGTATGTGTTTACGAGTGGAGAGATTCAATTATGATGGCATGTTAACATTGGATACATAATAATTATATTTACCTTGTCATACAGGTCGGGTTGGGCGGCTGGCGCCTGGCTGGGGGTGGCACCGGACCCAGATGACCCGGGAGTTGCCACCACGGCTGAGCTCCCGGTCGCGGTGTCCTGGGTAGCTGTGGTTTGGGTTGGAGTGGGAGTTGACTCTGGCCCGTCCTCCCCTTCAGGCTCGACATCGTCAGCAATCTCCTCCTCCACAGTCGTTGTCTTGTAGAGCTGTGGAATGTATCAGGTTATTAGTTTATGACAGTGTTGAACATCAATTTATAGAGTAAATAATTTTCTAGCAACACTCATATATATATATATATATATATATATATATATATATATATATATATATATATATATATAATATCAATGGTTATTTAATTTGGTAATTTTTACATAGCAATAAATATTCATAATAATGTGGGTGCATCTTATTATTTATACATAGAAATAATTAAAAAAGTATTATACATGTTAGACAATATTAATATTCGATTTTATTCTATTTACAACATCCAACAATAATGGTGAAACATTTATGTCACTTATGTTTATTAAATCTTATGTTGAACAGCACCAAGATATTTATTTATACCTTTAACATTTATTTTTGATTAAAAATAAAATTCCAATAGACTTGATAAACGTACCTTGCTCTTTCTGGTGGGCAACTTCACAAGATGGGGTTTGAGGAACGCGAAGTGGGTCTTGATCCAGGCGTCTCTCTCAGTCAGCTGGACCGCACCTGAACCAGACACGGGAATCTTGTCAAGCTTCCCGTACCTGGTCCTCATCCCTTCCATCCACTTGTCGAGTGTTTCCACTGAAAAATATAGATAATATATATTAGGAGTGATTACGTACAAAATATAAATAGTATGGGGACAAAGATTATCACAACCGAATGTATTATCAGTCAACATGAATAAGTATGGTTCACCTGGGCAGGTAACCACACTGCACACATTGATATGAGGGAAGTACAATGCAAGACTGCACACGAAACATTATCTATTATTAACTCCAAATATTACCTAGTTATTTCAATTCCGAAAACAAGATTCGCCAGCAATGTTAACGCCAAACTTTATGATAAATATGTATCCACTTTGCACGGCACAGGTAAATTATTCCAGAAACATAGATGTGTTTGGTATTTGTAAGTATTATCACTCAACATAATGGTTATTATATCATAAGAACGCACACAACCAACCTTCAATGTTGAGCTCCTTTTCCTTCGTGGCGAGTGTCTTCTCCCGCGTGTTATCCTTGTGGGCCCTCATTTTCCTGTTGTACAGGAACTCCTGCTCTGAATACCACTCGGCCACTTCCACCCCCTTCTGATCAGGGAGCCTGGCGTAGGTCCTCCTCCTCCTTTTCGGCACAGGTTGTACTGGGTTGATGGGCGGCGTGGTCTGGGTAGGCGTCTCGGAGTATGTCGTTGGTGTCTGGGTAGGTGGCTCGGTGAGTGGCGTGAGGTCATCTTGGGTGGCGTCATCATCCTCGCTTTCCTGTTCCGAAGGACTGTCACCTTCGGTTGACACGATAGGGTGGGTCTTTTTGTGAGGGACATGGGCTTTCTTTGCTATAATAATAGACTGTGACTGCTTCCTCGGTTGGGTTTTCATCGTCGAAAACAGGGTTGGAGTCGATGTGCTGCCTCTCCTCTACTTCCTCCTCGCTTTCCTCTTGGGATTGCTGGGTGGCAAACAGGTCCACAGACTCCATGGTAAATTTGCGGGGCCTCTTCACTGCCTTGCCTCCTTTACCATAGTTTCCGGGCATGTTGGCGACAAGAGTTGGAGAGAGAGACGTGGTGGGCGAGAGAGACGTGGTGGGCGAGAGAGACGTGGTGGGCGGTGGGTACTGGTGTGGAATGGAGCGAATGACTCCCACCCGCTAATTTATAGGGCCCGTGCGGGGGTGGCAGTGTACGATAATTCGGGCCGCTCCAACCGCACATGGGCCTGCTTCACGTGGCTCCGCCCATCGACTCGCGTTCGGGTTTGATTCGACTTGGCTTCGACAACCCTTCAACTTACATTCTAGTCATTCGGATCACGATCGAATATTCATAGTCTAATTAGGAATGTCGGACATGCATAGTCATTTTCTAGTAGTATTCGGGTATCCATCCAGTCACCATCCTAAAATTCGGGTCAGCATCGAGAACAGTAGAAGTTCGAACAAGTTTATGTAGGAATTTTCCAGTGAGCATCGAGTCTAATTCGGGTTACGGTCTAAATCATCGGGTCTACGTCCACTTAGGTTCGATCAATTCTGGTATGAATCGAGTTACATTTTTTGACTCGAAAGTGACTCGCATAGGTCGAATGCGATCAGAATATGGTAGAATGTAAGTCGAATACGAATCGAATGTAAATCGAAGGTGACTCGAGGATTTTGTAACGTTTTTTTTACCCGAACGCACTCGAGGATTTCCCAAAAGCTAACGCATGCACTAACTTTTGGCCGACTCATCCGAACTTTCGGGTGATGACCAGAGCATGACTAGAACGACTAGACCATACCAGAATCATACTCGATGTCGCCCGATTTTTGGGCCGAATACACTCGAACCGCAAAAATTTGTCGGGTCGCGGTCGACCTCTGTATGACGCGGCCTTAAGTGTAATTGAGACCCCTTTGGATCCTTCTTAAATGAAAACCCCACAAAATATTGTTTCTTAAGTTGCATATTTCTAATTAGTGATATCATTGGGATGAAAAATGTGAAATTCCGCATTTCTTCTCCAAAGTGAAAACATGACCAACTTAGACCCTTCCTAGCCCTTCTTAAGTAAAAATACCAAGGAATATCTTTTCTTAAGTTATGTATTTAGGATAAATTATGTAAGGGCATTCACCAGTATAAGTTTCAATTTTGTTCTCCAAAGTGTAATTGAAACCCTCGTGAACCATCCACAAGAACCCTTCTTAAATGGAAACCCCAGATTTTTTTCTTTTCTTAAGTCGCATATTTTAATCCGGTAGTATAATGGTATTTATCCATGTTAATTTCAGCCTTGTTCTCCAAAGTGTAAATAAAGGCTGCATTTTTTTTGGGGGGGCTTAGGGGTCTGCCCCCTCTAAACCCCAGGAATGCTACACTTAAGCCATTGATTTTTTTCATTCCCCTCTTAGTAGCAACAGATTAAAACCATCAAACCTTTCATTCCCAAAAGTGTAAATGAACTCCAGTGGGCTCCCTAACTATAATAGCTTACAGTATGCAAGGTGCTGAGGTCCAATTCAGAGAATGGAGAGAGGGCATGGCGAGCAAGGGTTTAAGAGTCAATATTAACAAAACCAAGGTTGTGCATTGTAGATTGAGAAGAGGCAATGTGGAAAAGAGCTGTGCATACCCATGTGCAGTGTGTGGAAAGGGCGTGGGCGTTAACGCGATTAAATGTAGCATCTGTCGACGCTGGGTGCACCATGGGAATAAGCGTTGTAGTAGAATAAAGGGACCCCTGCCGAAGGATAAGTCAGACATAGAGAAATTTGAGTGCGTAGTGTGCAAAGGCGAGATTGTGTTAAGTGATGATCCTGTGGCTGTGAATTTTGGAAGAGTCTTTGGAGCTGGTGAACCAGTTTTGTTACCTAGGAGATTATATTTCTGCCGGTGGTGGGGCCGAGGCTGCCACTGTTGGTAGAATTAGATGTGGCTGGGGGAAGTTCAGAGAACTGCTGCCAATCCTGACCATGAAAAGAATGCCTCTCCCCCTGAAGGGAAAGGTCTATGCCTCATGTGTTAGAAATGCAATGACATATGCCTCAGAAACATGGGCCGTTAAAGTAGAGGATGTCAACAGAATGGAACGTAATGAGATGATAATGGAGAGATGGATGTGTGGGGCCAGGCTACAGGATAGAATAAATGTTGAGCTGAAGAGACGTTTAGGTATAAAGAGTATTAGCGAGGTGATGCGTAAAAGTAGACTGGGATGGTATGGACATGTGGAGATAATGAATGAACAAAATTGGGTGAAAAAAAGCAGGTCTGTGATTGTGGAGGGAGCTGGACCGAGGAAGACCTGGGATCGGACTATACGTGCCGATCTCAAATCCAAGAATTTGACAAGTGAAGGAGCCCTTAACAGGGTTGCCTGGAATGCCACCATAAGGACAAGAGACTGAAACTGCACGTATGTGTGGAACACTCAGTCTTAAAATGTTATGTATGTATGTACTGTTTGTTGAAGAGTGTGACAAAAGGAACCTGAAGGTAAATGCATGGAAGAGTAAGGTTATGGTCTTTGACAGGGGTGCAGTCACAGTGTGAGGTGCGGTTTAATGGTCAGGTTATGGAGGATGTCCGCTCATTTAAGTATTTGGGCATTGTGATGAGTAAAGATGGGAGTATGGAGGATGAAGTGCGGGAGAGGGTGTAACAGGGAAACACTGTTGTAGGTGCGCTAAAAGAAGTGACAAAGAATTATAGGGTAGTCCGCATGGAAATTATAAAAGTAGTTTAATGATAGTGTGGTAATCTAGACATTGATGTACGGGAGTGAAGCATGGATGGTGTTGAAGAGAGACAAACTAAGAGTGAGAGGGGTGGAATAGTTACTTGAAAAATGCATGTGGAGTTACATGGAGGGATACGCAGACGAATGAGGAAGTAAGAGAGCGGTGTGGTGTGAAGCTGGAAAGTGTAAAAAAGAACTAGAGATGGTTTGGTCATGTGGAAAGTATGGGAAGCGAGAAAAGGACTAAGTATACGAGTGAGGTTGAAGGACAGGGAGAGGTATGAGAGAAAGCGATGTATGGGAGGGGCTCGGCTGACAGGGGACAGAGGTGCTTGGGGCGATTCATTCGCTGCCAGGCCAGACTACTTAGCGTTTATATTAACTATATGGGTAGGAAATAATTTGAAAATATTTCACGTTTAAGCTTTTCCAGAAGCTTTTGGGGTAAAGGAGAAAAGATTTCTAATATGAAATGCCAAAAAATGCTTTTCAGTGTAAGTGATAGTTTTTATCAGGAATGCAGCCATGCAATAATTAGTTTAACCCTTGATAAAGGTTGGCAATTACTTTCTAGAATCCGTAATTTAAAGCTACCAAAGTCAATTCTATAGTTAGCTGTGCGAAGCATCTTATTTTGGAGCATTCCCCATGTTTGAAAGTTTTTTAGTTTAAACTTGTGGAGAGGATGGATGAAAAGATGAAAGTCCATGAATTTGGAGGGAGCTGCACCAAGGGGCAGACCAAGAAAGACTTGAGATCAGACCTTATGGTCTGGTCTTTAATAGAACAACCTGACTATTGAGGCAGCTCTTAACCGGGCTTCCTGGAGTTTTGACATTAGCATGTGAAACTGGAACTGTATTTCGTGTGGAGCACTATCTTTAAATGTATGTACAGTAAACCCTTGCTATCTCGGACTAATTGGGGGGAGACCACTTCCGAGATGCCCGATTTTCCGAGATGTCCGATTTTCCGAGATGTCCGAGGTCCGATTTATGTCCGACTTAAGAGAGGGAAAATTCCGATTTATAAGAGGAAACTCCGCGTCCGAGAAAATTAAGATTTTTTTTTTTTTTTTTTTTTTTTTTAAAAGTGTGAAATTCATCATATTAATGACAAATACGAACCTTATGTTTTCAGGGACAGTACAGTACATAGTTGTTGTTGTTGTTGTTCCGCAGGCTGTCTGGCCGAACAGCCCCAAGGTCTTGAGCAAGGCCAAGGCCATAAACGAGCGCCCCCACAAAATCCTCCCTGCTTACCACTAACAAAGCCCGGGTGACCGAAGCCACTCCAAGGCAGGGAGCTGAGGAAGGTGCGGAAACGCCCGGGAAACCAAAGCCCCACCCAAGGCCCTGTGCCCCTCAGCAATTATGAAGGGAAAGTTAAGGGGTAAGGGAAAAATGTGACGCTTTAGCTCCCAATCTACCAACTTCTAGGTTGGCAGTAGGGAGGTCAATCCACGGAAAAGACGCCGCCACTTGAGATCTAGAAGATATATAAGTAAAAGGAACAGTCAGAGTAAGCTATGGGTATGGCAGAGATCGCTCAGTTCTCACTCGGATAGACCAGCCCATCACCACATGACTAGAACCCAATCCTCTCAGCATCAGCTAGGAAAGGCCCTAGAAAGCCGCCTTTGGCGGGGGGATAGCTCCCCTATTTCAACTCCTTTCGGGGTTGGCCACCCGCCCAACATAGTAATTAATATTAACACAATAATTAAAAGGCACAGGCTTCAAATCATCCTAAAATCACTTAAAACCGAGTGAGAGAACATTGTAAACCGGACACAAATCCCGTCCAACTCTGAATTTTCAGAGATACAGTATACAGGGACATTTCCGAGAGGCCTATGCTATTCCGAGAAGTGCGGGTTTCCGAGTAAAAAGAGTCAGAGTTAGTGGGGGTTTACTGTACAGTATATATGTAATCGTGCAATGCAAGTCTTTCATTAGTTCTTGGATAAATTATAATATACATTCTATATCTAGGACCTGACACAGCAGTGGACTATCTGCCCTGGACACTGCGCCCTCCATCCACCCCGGGTACACCTGTAAACACCACCATTCCCGGGGACACCTGCTTAGTGCCCGCCAACTACTGGGAGGGCACAAATGTTAAAATTGGCACCATTGTATGTTTTTGAAAGCCGCTTATGTTGGTAATTTTCAGATCGTACATATGATTTCTTGCAGGTTTGGCTTTTTCGATGAATGTTGGAACTTTGGTTGTAGTAGTTTGTTTCATAGGTTGCCTTGCCGAACAGCCCATGCTCCTAAGGAAGGCCACGGCCGAGACCGGGTTTTCCCCACAAAGTTCTCAAGGAGTGGGTTATGCAGTCTTCCATTATGTGTTTGATAGTGTGTGGTGTTCGTGTTCAAACCTGGACGGAGTCCTCCAGCCTCTTCTGATAACTCGAGGGCTGGATGGTGCCCACACCGCAGTCTAGCCAGGTGAACTTTGTCCTCACGGGATAGGGAGGGTTTCTGAGGGATGGACTTCAGGGAGCCGTGCATGTAGCAGTGTTGCCTTTGAATGACTGGATGGATCGGTGGGTGATTTGAGTATGGATATGTTTCTGGAGGCTGGGTTGAGATGGGCAAGGGAGGGGGGAGTGAAGACCATATTTATGTATAACAAGTGCTAGGTGTCTTTTTGATGTTTCTTGGTGTGTGGATGTTCTGCCATGTAGTGTAGTGGGTGGTGTTGGTTTGTGGAGTCTGCGGCGAGGAATTGTATGCCTCTCGTATTACATAAGAACATAAGAAAATGGGAGTCTGCAGAAAGCCGATTGGCCTAAGCAAGGCAGATCCCTGTCCCACACAACCCCAAATCAATTACAAAGCCCAATTATAGGCTCAACACTCTAATACCCTGAGGATCATCTTACCAAAAACGGTTAGAGATTAACGCAGGATTATGGGGGTCTGCAGAGCGCTGATTGGCCCAACCCGGCTGATCCCCCTTCACACCCAACCCTTCTCGTCCATATGCTTATCCAATTTTATCTTAAAGCTCCCTACAGTTTTAGATCCCACTATAGCACTTGGTAGTCCATTCCACCCATCTACAACTCTGTTACCAAACCAATATTTGCCTATATCTTTTCTGAAACGAAATTTATCTAATTTGAAACCATTGGTACGAGTTCTTTCGCTATCACTGAGCTTTAGTACATTTGTCATGTCCCCTTTGTTAATCCCACTAACCCACTTGAACACCTCTATCATATCCCCTCTAACTCTGCGTCTCTCTAACGAATGTAAACCTAATTTCTTCAACCTTTCTTCATACGGAAGATTTCTAATATTATGGATCATTTTTGTCAAGGTGACAAAAGGTGATCCTTGAATTTGAGGACTTTGGTTTCCTGGTGTAGGAGGTTTATAGCCTAGGTGTGGTAGATGTGCAGCCAGTGATGTGATTATTTTGAGGGCTTTGTCCTGTATAGTCTGTAGGGTGTTGTGATTTGTTTCAGTGAGGTTAGAGGCCCAAGCAGGGCTAGCATATTCAATCACTGAACGTATTTATTGTATTTATACAGTGGTGGGAATTTCTTTGTCGGAATGTTGTATGGGCAAGTGATTTGAGGGCGTTTAATCTTGGTGTCGGTTTGTTTTTGATGCTTGTAATATGTTTAAATGACATTGATGTATCTTATGTTACACCAAGGATTTTGTGCGCTGGGGATATTTTTTAAGGTGAGGTGAGGGATATGACTGTTCTGTTGTCTAGTTTGTGAGAAGCGTCTCTGTAAATTTGGCTGGGGCTAGTTTCTGTTTGTGGTGAACCAGTCTTGTAGTGTGTTGAGGTACAATTGGAGGGCTTGTGCAGCTATGTTTGAGTCTCAATGTGTACAGGAGTGTTATGTCGTATTTATATACTGTACAGTGAATAGTTTCTGACAAATTAAAATTTGAAGTTATGTAATACAAATATTGTAATACAAATTAAGTGTTTAATGCTAATTAAAAGGGTTGAGTATTCAGATGAAATAATACATTTTATTAGTTTGAGTGTAAATAAATTGTTACAATCTAGTATATTTATCAATCACATACCAGTATTTTAGAGAATAAGTCTATTTACTAACCAATAAACTTTGCCCGGTTTGAATATTACTCTATTTAGTTTATAGAATCTTAAGGGGGGCCCACCTCTTATATTTCTCTCTCTCTCTCACTCTCTCTCTCTCTCATATCCACTCTGTCCCATTCAGCCTACTGTTTTAAGAAGTTTACCCCCATCCAGGTGTCTACTATTTTCCTGGCGAGCGGTAGCGAGCCAGCATATTTAAAAGTTTTTAACACTAGGCTAAACATTTTTATAGAAAAATTTCTCAGGCAAAGCTGGATTTCTCCATAGACACTAGACAGACACCTGGATGGTGATAACAATCTTAAAACAGTAGGCTGAATTGGGCCGAATGGATAAAAGTCAGAAAGAGGGAAAAGGAGAGAACACAAAACAGGTCACCCCCCCTTAAGCACCAGAGTTTTTAAAGTTTAAAAAGGATACAGTACATGCATATATAAAAGTTTAAAGACAGTTTTGTTCACAGAAAATGTAGTTACTCTCATCCTAAATGGCAGCTATTCAGGCGGCCCTGTCAAGGACTGCCTTTTAAGTTCTTTATTTTGTGATCGGACTGGAATACCTACACCCACGTCATTCTAGGCCTACCCCTATGCGCAACTCCCCCAAAGATCACAGTCCGGCATTTCTTCACCCAGTTCTGATCATTCATTCTCTTCACATGTCCAAACCAACCAAGTTGGCTCGTGCGCATCACTTCACTGACACTCCTAATGCCCAGGCGCCTTCTTACTTCCTCATTCGATACCCCGTCCCCGAGATTAACCCCACACATCCATCTCCCAAGTCTCTTCTCTTTCCATTCCATTCTATTGATATCCTCCGCTTTAACTGGCCACGTCGCAGAGGCATAGGTCATCGCGCTCCTAACACACGAGGTATACACATTCCCTTTAAGGGGTGGGGGGGGGAGCCCTCTCATGGTCAAGAGTGGCAACAGCTCTCAAAACTTTCCCCAGCCACTTCTGACTCTAGCAATGGAGCCAGCTTCAGCGCCACCTCCGGCGGAAACCGTATAGCCCAGGTAGCAGAACTTATTCACACTCGGTGTTACTGTCAAAATCAACACTGACAGGCGGGTCATTTAATAAAAGCTCTCCCTTGTACACTTCCCATTCAAAGTCTACGATTCTTGTCAAAGGTCCTAGTTCCACTAAATCTACTGTACCCAGTTACTACAGATGCAACATTGAATTGAATTACTTCCCACCCCCTTCCCACATACTGCGCATGGATAGTCGCCGCTTCTTTCCATAGTTCCACGCCCTACTCCACTAATCTTGACATTTGTTTTATCTGTTAAATCTGACCCATATTTGCCATACCCTCCCCATCTTTTGAACTTTGCCACTGCTTTCTGCGCACTATCTGTGATTAGAACTAAATCATCTGCATATAACAGCTTTCATGGGAGTCCTGTCCTAAAGTCCTTTGACAGAGCCTCCAGGACCAAAACAACTGTAATGGGCTCGGCACTGAATGAAGATGGCATAACTTGTGCCACGTCCCGGCATAAATCCAAACTGCATGCCGCTGATGGTCATGCATTCCAAGACCCTTTCGCTGACTTTCATGACTTGATCGAACATTTTCAAACTCCTATAATTTCTAGTCTAATAAGTCCCCCTTGCCTTTGTATATAATTTAATATCACTTTTCTGCCATTCATCGGGAATTTGTTTCTTTATGATGGCATTAATCAGCTCTGTGACCAACCGTAGCTCCCAGCGGCTTTCCCGGACTTCATTTTATCTATAGCACTTTTAAGTGTCTTACCCTATCAAAGGCGGAGGGCATTGTACTGGGACTGCAGTGCTGAGCGGTTTTCGGTTCCATTCAAATCCACATTAAGCAGTCTTTAATAATGCTCCTTCCACGCCTCTCTGATTCAGTTTTCTGTGTAAACGGTCATGCTACTGTCATTATTTATGCATCATACACCCACGACATCCTGACTACAGTCCCTCATATTCTTGGCTAATTTATAAACCCCATTGGTATTATTATTGCTGCAAAAAAAAATATTACGCTATCCTGTATGGTTTTCTTTGCCCTGTAGACCTCTCTTCTAGCATTACATTTGGCAGTCGGGTATCCTTCCTTGCTGCCACAATCCTTCCATACTTTGAAACTTCTATTCTTCTAACTGCAGCTTCGAAATCGTTGTTCCACCACCAGGAGAACTTGTGTCTGTTTTGCCACAGACTCTGTCTGTGGTATCGAAGAGGCTGCGCTCTATAGAGTTCCATTTACTCAACATCATCTGGTCTAACACCCATTCTCCTTTCGATTTCCATAATTTTGTTGTGTAATCTCTGTATTCCTCTTTTTCCAACAACCTTTTTTTCCTTTTTGGTATTTAACTTTCTAACATGAACTCTACTTAGTCACATATCATACACTAGGAGCTTGTGTTGGGGGATGCATTCTTCACCTGGTATGATCTTAACGTCTCTAACCCATTTTCTGTCAGATTTGCTGATAAGGAAGTAGTCTATCTGGCTACTGGAGCCACCTGATTCATATGTTATCAGATGGCTCATCCTCTTCCTAAACATAGTATTACACACCACCATCCCTGTGGCAGCAAAATATGTTCCAGTATGTATTCGCCTCCCAGGTTCCTTTGGCCATATCCCTGTCCTCCGTGCACGCCCTCATATTAGTCGGCACCTGCCCCGACATGCCCATTCAAGTCTCCCACAATTACTACCTCCCCTTCCTTGCATCCGACAACCACACCTAGTAAATCATTCCAGAACTGTTCTTTGACATATCTACCTAAGCCTGCTTGGGGTGCATATGCTGATATAACATGACTCTCGCCCAGATTTTTATTCTTAGTAAAATCAGTTTTTCATTAAACCTTTGAACTTCTATAACACAATCTGCCCACCTCTCTGCCACCAGGAAACCCACCCCTCCTGTACCATATTAGTTAACCTTCCATTATGAACTTGAAGCGTTAATTTTTCCCCATAATCCACCTCGCTCTCCCCCCTTTCCACTGGGATTCCTGGGCACAACATACATCCACTCATCTCTCTAGCATCTCCGTAATCTCGCCTGTCCCTCCTTTCATAGTACCCACATTCGCACTTCCGAATCTTAATAGGAGTGGGACCTAGGGGCACCCCACCAGAACCAATCGCAGGGATGCAATCCATGCGTGCACACGCACTACAGCTGGTGCGGTATTATGCGTCTAGTGATAGGGCAGAGAAAAGGAAAGAAAATGAAGCCGGTGACCCCCTTTAACACTTAAAGAGCGGGGCCCGACTTAAGTCCGTATTTAAAAAGCAGCAAGTTAGGAGCATTATTAAGGCTTTTAAAGGGTTAAAATAGAGTGCAAATGGCCGGGAGCGCAGCAGGCCACACGGCCGACACCCAGGGCTTACCGCCGCCCACTGACTCACGCTCCCTCTGTTCTCGAGAGGCCGGCAGTGTAGCCAGTAGTGAGCGTAGCTGGAAAAAATATGCCGCTATACGCTAAACTCCCATGTTGGTGGTACCACTGCATCAAAACGACGAATGCTACATAGCTCGTTCTGGTCTCATTTTGAAGCTTGTAGCGCCTAGTTTTTTGGTGAATACATTTTTTTTCATGCAGATACTTGATTGTTCATTCAGGAGGGCCTGAATATGCCCAAAATAGCCCAAAAACCCCCGCTAGACGAGGGTTAAAGAACTAAGTTTCATCGGGCCACACCACGCATATTTTCTGAGCCCCCGCCCTCTCAACCTCAATCCCATTGACAGTAGATTTTATAGAATAGCCTATTTCACAATTGGATTGCACAACATTGTACTCTAAAACTGTTGCAAGACTTTGTAATTTATTTATACACAAAAATATACCTTGCTCTATTCTATTTTTTGTATATTACTTGCTATTGTACACTCGGATACCATAGTCTCTAGCCCACTCATACACATATGTATACTTCACTTATTTCTATTTATGGAAGCATCTCTCTTTAAACGAATTTATGAATATAATTTTCTATAATTCAACTTTAAAACTATATATACTATTTAGTAAACAGAAAGTTCTATCCAAAAATCAATCTGGATAGATATAATTGCATAGAGAAAAACATTAGGTGTCTACAAATGTTCCTGTGTGGGCTAGATACTATGGTATCAGAGTGTACTTGCACTAACTGTTTACCTTTAAATTATATAGTCGAAATGTTTGTCATGGATCGTTCTAAGCTCCTGTAATAGATTTTACTCGGTTGAATATACTAGTCTCGCAGCGAGACAAATTCAAATTCAGTTTTAAGCTTAGATCCTGGAGTCTTGTACGGTCGCGCTAATAAGTCATGTCCCAGCTGTTATTACGTTATACTTGCTCTGTGCTGTAGTAATGTATGTCGGATGTTGAATAGGGTGGGTAAGCGTAGGAACATGTTTGTATATTTCACTCAATATGAAGAAATGAAGCTTCGATATTGCTGATACCAATTATTGATCAAAACATACTTGATGCAGAGACATCACTTATTAGCGCGACTGTACAATGATTTAGTGGTTCTTGAATATTGAAGCAACACTGCCGAGTATGCTATAATTTTCTTATTCATAACCAAAGCTTTTTAAGACCATAATAATCGATGTCTTATTGAACCTTAGTTCTCATAGTTCTTTAACTCATACTGTACCGTCGACATCCTTTTAATTTTATTCTGACTAATAGGAATCGATTTGATTAAGTTTATGAAGGATTTCTAGCAATGATGAGGCTTCGAACTATCTCAACCAACCCTTTTAAATACCACAGATCCTTCCTAAGCCGCATGAAATTGTCTAATTAAGCTTGGACTTTCATCAGGAGGTGATCTTCAGCCATGTACTGTACTTCTCCTCGCCTCTGTTTCGCAAGCTCATAATCAATTTATGAAGATTGACGTCCGCTTTGGCATGCAACCCGTTACATCTGTAGAGGAGATTTCATTGCACAAGTTCTTCGGTTATTATGAAGGACCAGGCACGAGCAATGAGGCGGTTCTTTTGGAGTCATCTCGGCCTGTGTCCGAAAGGTATCTTTACATTCGAAGTTATTTAGGTGCAAAAACGGCTGCTTTTCACATTGCCCACATTGAAGTATATTACAAGCTTCTGTACCGGCGGTATCTTATTTATTGGATTTCAGCTACATTTAGAAGATTTTATGAAGCTTAGGAAGGATGTAATGGTAGCTAAAGGGATTAATTGCGATAGTCTGTAGCCTTTCAATGGGTAGACGTCTTTCTTAAACTGCACAAAATCGTTTAAATAAAACTAGAATTAATTTAAAGAGACAACGCCGGTACAGAAGTGATTAATCAACTCTCTCAAGGTCCGATTACGCATTTGTTTTCTGTTTTCTGGCTAATATTAGACGATAATATTCAGATTAGGAATGTTATATGGAAGTCAGAGGGTAAATTGAGATGGTGTTTACCCTCATAATTCTCACAGATCCTTCCTAAACTGTGTAAAATCATCTATTGATAGCCAGAATAAACTGTGTAAAATCATCTATTGATAGCCAGAATAAACTGTGTAAAATCATCTATTGATAGCCAGAATAAACTGTGTATAATCGTCTAATGATAGCCAGCATAAACTGTGTATAATCGTCTAATGATAGCCAGCATAAACTGTATATAATCGTCTAATGATAGCCAGCATAAACTGTATATAATCGTCTAATGATAGCCAGCATAAACTGTATATAATCGTCTAATGATAGCCAGCATAAACTGTATATAATCGTCTAATGATAGCCAGCATAAACTGTATATAATCGTCTAATGATAGCCAGCATAAACTGTATATAATCGTCTAATGATAGCCAGAATGCACGGTCAAAATGTGTCATAATCTTCAAAGGTGTTAACCCATATAGTACCGGTGACATCTTTTTAGTATATTCTGAACACTATTAGACTATTTTATTCAGCAAAGGAAGGACGTCTCCACATAAGGGGAGGTGTGGTGGAGTGGTCTTGCCACTGGACTGGTAATCCAATGGTCCCGGGTTCGAATCCCGATGTATCAATGGGAAGATATTATTGAGATGGAATTTGTGCTGTACTTATAGTGCATTACCACAAAGCCCACCGAAACGCTCAAAAAATACCCTCATTGTTCCTTGATTAAATAGCAGTGTATGAATATTCCCACATTCAAGATATGCTACAGGGGGGCAATGCCTAGTGAGTTCATTGCTCAATAGGTAGCGTTCTAAGAGTCAGGGCCCGAGTCTTGGGGGTGAGACGGTGAAGCACAGAGGCGAAGCAGCTCTATAGATATGCGAAGGCAAGATGGCAAAGGCTGGTTGCAGCTTCATGTGTCTCTCTACCAAGACTGGAACGAGACCTCACAGGCTTAACTGTGTTGAACGGTTGAATGTACAGTCTCTCAGCCTATGCCCGAGAGGGAGTAGTTGGAAAGAAAAAAACAGGCTGTAGACAATCTCACTTAATCCTTCTAGCTATCAAATACCCTTCCTAAGTTCATAAAATCATCTAAACGTAGCTGAAATCAAATTAAAAAGACGTCACCGGTACTCAAAGGGTTAACAGAATCTCTAGGGTGTATTATATTATCTGTTTGTCTCATGAAGATGCAAAAACACGAAAGCGCTTGGAACTCTGTATTGTTCCTCCTTCCTTATGAATATTCTGCATTTTTTGGTTAGTGTTGTTGTGAATTTTTTGCATATATATATATTTTGTTCTTTTCTATGTGGATGAGGGAGACAAAAGGTAAAACTGCCTGTGACGAGTGCCTCCCCCAGAGTTGAAAGAGTGGCAGGGCCAAAATCAAGGAACGTTCTAGCCAAAATGTCTGGATACACAGAGTTTGAAACAATTGAAGTCATAGGATGAGGGAAAGATGGATTCAGAGAGAGAGTTCCAGAGCTCAGCTGTTTAATAGAAGAATAATTGGGAATAAACGTTTCACTCTTGATTTGGAAAGTTGTACAGAGTAGGGGTGGGATTGTGTTGCAAGACGGGTACTATGTACCCTACGTAGAGGAGGTGGTATGCACTGGGAGAGCTCTGAGGAACACTGAATATTGTAGTAGCGATAGAATAGCGAGAGAGATGTAAGATTGCGGCGAAGAGAGAGACATTGCAGAGAGTCGGTGAGTAGACGGGAGTTAATGATACGAATGGCTTTCCTTTCTACTTTTTCTAGAAGTGCTGTGTGAGAAGATCCTCCCCACACATGTGAACAATACTCAATACAAGGATGCACTGTGCTCCTGTACAGAGCAAGAAGCTGTGCAGGGGTAAAGAACCCCTTGAGGCGGTTGAGCACACCCATCTTCTGGGAGGCCGCCTTAGCAAGACTGGTAATATGGTCCTTCCAAAAGAGAGCAGAAGAAAAGGAGACGCCAAGAATACCGAGAGAAGATGAAGGGTTGATTTTTGTATTGTTGATGAATAAGGAATAGTCCTCTGGGAATTCACGGCAGGTAGCTAGATGGAGAACTTTGGTTTTGGAAGCATTAAAGATAACAAGGTTTTCTCTGCCCCAATTGAAGATGGTAGTTAGATCAGAAGATAAGTGTTCTATGGCTTCATTTTGTTTGCTTTTGAGGGTTTGCTGGCTGGAGCGTTCTGGGAAACTAATTGAATAGTGTAAGGTAGAGTCATCTGCATATGAAGGGATAGGACTGGAGGTACAGTTGAGAAGATCATTATAAAAATTAGAAAGAGAATAGGAGATAGGACAGATCCCTGAGGAATACCGAAGTTGATAGGATGAGGAAGTGAACAATGGCCGTCCACAACCTTAGCTATGGAACGACCAGAAATGAAATTAGAGACAAAGAGAGTTTGCCTAGGCAGGGAGACAGCATTTGGAAGCACAGTTTTTTAATAAAATAGGAGGAACACCGTCCGGACAAGTACGCCTTCTTAGTATTAAGCCCAGAGAGCGTAGAAAGTACATCTTTAGAAGAGATTAGGATATTAGGCATAAGTAGGAGAGAGGGGGTTGGAGAGGGAGGAATAGCACCGGAATCATCCAGGGTATAAATTCTAGCAAATGATTGAGCGAAGAGTTCAGCTTTGTCAGAGGAATGAGTGATGGTTGTGCCATTAGAGTGGAAAAGGGGAGGGAAAGACGAGGAAGAAAAATTATTGGAGAGGTTTTTGGCTAGATGCCAGAAAGCTTGGGAAGAGCTATAGTTGGATAGTTCAGTGCATTTATTATTGATGAAAGAGTGTTTGGCAAGTCGAAGAACAGATTTGGCTTGATTCCGGGCAGAAACGTAGGAAGAATGAGATTCTTGAGTTCTAAGGCGTCTGCACCGTTTGAATGCTTCCCCCTTGTTACGGACAGCAGTAGAACAGGCGTGAGTAAACTATCATTTGACGATTTTATTCACACTAAGAATAATATATGGGAGTCAGAGGGTTAATTGAGATAGTCTCAACCCTTTTGATTTCCACAGATCCTTCCAAAGCTGTATAAAATCGTCTAATGGTAGCCAGAAGATACTAAAACGCGTGGTGATCTTCAAAGGGTTTAGCAGTAAGGGGGTAGTACTCGCTTTTTATGGACCCCCTTCTCACTCATGTTTAGCATATTATTATTGAGGTTTTCAGATTTTCGTGCCGTTAGTTTGTCAATTTTAAGACCTTTCTCCCCATTTCTTCGTCAATGTTAAGACCTTTCGCCCCATTTAGGTGTCAATTTTTTCCTGGCGAGCGTTAGCGAGCCTGTAATTTTAGAAGCAACTGGCCTTTGGCCCGTGACATTTTTCTACCGAAAAATTTACAAATTTATCTTGAAAGGGGGTCTAGGGGGTGCTATTTTAAGCTTGATGGAGGTCTAGCGAGGAAACTCAAAAATAAATAAATTAATAAATACATACTCTAGACCAAAAAACAAGTTCTACCCCCTTAAATTAACTTAAAACCATAATTTAAATAATTGTACAGTTGGCCACATAAGTCCTGTTCCTCTCAGTGATCTTATACATGGTAATATAATGCCCCATGGTTGAATTAAGAGTGTAGTTTGTTATGCAGTGGTTAACTCATCTGATTAGTCAACTTAACATTTAAGGGGGGTCACCGGCTTTTTTTCTATCTTTCTCTCCTTTTCTCTGGCTTGTATCCATTCGGCCCCATTCAGCCAGCTGTTTTAAGACGTTTATCCCCATCCAGGTGTCGATTTCTTCCTGGCGAGCGATAGCGAGCCAGCATTGTTTGGAGAAATCCGGCTTCGCAGGAGACATTTTTCTATCAAAAAATTTACAAATTTAGCTTACTGTCAAAACAAAATACAAGATATGACGAGAATGAAAGGTCATGTGATAACCCATTCCTTAGACTCAAATAAGTCTAGTCAGGAAAAAGTTTTATGTTTAATTTATAGATGCAATAGTGTTCACTATAATATACTCATTAATCTTAAGGATTAAGATTAAAAGAGAGAGTACAAATATTGTGTAATATAGTACCTGAGGCCATATATATATAGGCCAACCTGTTATCAGCATTGACAACTGATTTATTTTAATTTTTGAATTATAGACTATTTGTATAGTTTGTGTTTCACCAACTGTTCTATCAAACATAAAGGTGACAACACCGCAGGCTACCTTTAAGGAATGCCGCCTGCACAATACTTTATTATTTGTATAGTTTATGTGTTTCACCAACTGTTCTATCAAACATAAAGGTGACAACACCGCAGGCTACCTTTAAGGAATGCCGCCTGCACAATACTTTATTATTTGTATAGTTTATGTGTTTCACCAACTGTTCTATCAAACATAAAGGTGACAACACCGCAGGCTACCTTTAAGGAATGCCGCCTGCACAATACTTTATTATTTGTATAGTTTATGTGTTTCACCAACTGTTCTATCAAACATAAAGGTGACAACACCGCAGGCTACCTTTAAGGAATGCCGCCTGTACAATACTTTATTATTTTTATTAAACTGATCTTTTTAGTTAGTGTACCCTTGGACCTCCGTAATTTATTAAGTGGTTTTTGATGTTCATGATGAATGTCCCCCTCCAGTCTTGAGATATCAGGCGCATCGTCAATGATGAAGGGGCCTCTAATAAATTATAATGTAGGTTTGAGTCCCGAAGGGAAGAAGTAAAACCTAATATTTAGTGGTGGCCCCGGAATCATTGACGATTTTGGCCCTCCCTTCTATCCCCTTCCCATTCATCTGCTTATTTTGAGAGTCTTGATATGTCAGATTAAGGGCGAGCTAGCGCTTCGATGAGTGAGGCGGAGCATACACAAACAGCAGACTTATGAGAAGCACAATGCTAAGATCAAAGTTTATTTTTTGTTTATTTTAATATTTTTTACTAGTTTTTTTTAGTAGTGGTACCCACATCATAAGGACGAGTCCGTGAGTGTTTTTTTAAGAGCGTTTCGCTCACGATGTATGGCAATCGATCGTATTTTGTTCTCTCCCGGGCGGGAAGTTTGAAAGACAAGCTTGAGTTCAAAGATTGGCCATTACCTACGTTAAGGGGGTATCCCCCTGTGCGATTTTTCGATGGCGAACGCCCAACGACAGAGGGCGACAGGATTTTTTTGTCTATGTTCCAAAAATAGCCATATTCGCTCGAACATTCTCCAATTGTCGCCAAAATCGCACAACGGTCGCCCTAGCGTCGCCCATGTTTGCCTAGATTCGCCCAGAGTCGCCGTCAAATTTTGAGCATACCCAAAAAACGGCGGCGAACTGAAACTTTTGGCGAATGTTGGCGAATGTTCGCGAATGTTCGCCCTTTGTCTCACTTCATGCGCTCTTGGTCGCACTATAGTCGCACAATTCGCACCAATTCACCCTGATTCGCCAATTTGCAAATTCCAATTATTGACAACGCTGCTTTTTGAACGAATAGGGCGACAGTAGCGCGCCAGTAGCGCGAATGCAGCGAATGTGTCGACGAATTATTGCCAATGCCATACCAATGACATGTGACATGTGGCGAACTGAGGTGATTGGTGGGTTTTTATCTGACTGTTGATGTGTCTCTCACTATAGTCTGTTTCTTTTCAACTGACGGTAAAAAAATGCAAAGTTCCCATCAGGATTTCTCAGTTATTTTGAAGATTTTGTAGTGAAATGTGGTGCTAATTATATAAACTTGGACTTAACCCCTTCACCCCCATAACTTTCATTCTGGCTAAAGATAGACGATTGTATACAGTTTCAAGACGACCTATGTTATTCAGAGGGTTTATTGAGATCGTATTTAGCCATATGAGTCCTAGAGGTAGATTATATACTAAAGAACATCGTATATTGGTAACCAGAATATGATGAAAATTACGTCATGGTGGTGAAGGGGTTAATATGATGCAGAGACATGATTTCATATTTTTCCATTAAGTATCGAGAAATGGGATTCAATACCGTCAGATGACATGAAACTGAGTATACTGTATATACCGGCGCATAAAGAAACATTTCTAAGCCTTAAATAAACCCTGCAAAACCATGGGTGGTCTTGTACAAAGAATATCATTTCAATGCAAGTGAATTTGGAGCGCCGAGATTCATCAGCTGATTTTCCGAGTGACCAAAATCGCCGAAATACGTTAATTTAATCATAAGTACTATATACATAACAGTAGGTTATGTATACTTACCTAATTAATTCTTCATAATATTTCATAATAAACTTATATAACACGAGTTATAAGTTCAAACTATGGTTCAAATTAAAAGTCAGTGTACCGGAACCATTACCGAAACACGTGTTGTGTGTGTTATTGTTGTGTGGATATGTCGAGTGTGTTGTAGGTTTATGGTTGTGTGGCTATGTCGAGTGTGTTGTAGGTTTATGGTTGTGTGGCTATGTCGAGTGTGTTGTAGGTTTATGGTTGTGTGGCTATGTCGAGTGTGTTGTAGGTTTATGGTTGTGTGGCTATGTCGAGTGTGTTGTAGGTTTATGGTTGTGTGGCTATGTCGAGTGTGTTGCAGGTTTATGGTTGTGTGGCTACGTCGAGTGTGTTGTAGGTTTATGGTTGTGTGGCTATGTCGAGTGTGTTGTAGGTTTATGGTTGTGTGGCTATGTCGAGTGTGTTGTAGGTTTATGGTTGTGTGGCTATGTCGAGTGTGTTGTAGGTTTATGGTTGATTTCTGTTTCTAGGCGTTTCCGGTGGGGGCCAGGTTTGGAGCTGTAGTGGCAGTTGAGGAGGTCTTCTTGGTCCAGGGTCAGAATGGTGTTAGTCTTGGCGATTTCTTGGAAATTTTACGAGACGCCCCCCGGAACAACAACCACACAATCGCCTCCCTCGACGTAGAAAGCCTGTTCACCAACGTGCCAGTGGATAGGACCATTGACATGATTCTACGTCGAATTTACCATTGCCCTGATACACCAACACTGGATATCCCAGAGAAGGCCCTGAAAACACTGCTGGAGCTATGTACCAAGGAGGCCCCCTTCCTTTGCCCCCGGGGCAACATGTACAAGCAGATAGACGGCGTGGCGATGGGCAGCCCCCTAGGAGTTCTTTTTGAGAACTTTTTTATGGGTACCATCGAGGAAGAGCTCCTAGCTGCCCAACGACCCGCCGTCTACTGTAGATACGTGGATGACATCTTTATGCAGATCAAGGACCTCCACGAACTACAGGAGCTCCAACGTCGCTTCATGACCTCCTCCGGACTTAACTTCACCTTTGAAAAATCAAACAATGGACAACTCCCCTTCCTCCATATCCTCGTAACTCTGAATGACCATGGGTTCAAAACCACCGTCTACACTAAACCAACTGACACAGGACAATGCCTCAACGGCGATAGTGAATGCCCCTGCCTTTATCTTCTATCCTCCATCTCCGCTTATGTAAGGAGAGCCCTCACGCACTGCTCTACCTGGGCCGACACCAACCAGGAACTAGAAAGACTATCCCAAGTTTTAGTGAATAACGGATACTCCAACTCCGACATCTCCAGCACCATCAACCACCATCTTGAAAAATGGTACACCCAAAGCCCCCCCAACATTGACCCCCCCCAATGAAATTAAGATCTTCTACCGCAATTTTATGTTCTCTGAACACAAAAATGCCGAGGCCGTCTTAAAAGAAATAATCTCCAAGCATGTCCACCCAACCAACCCGGAAAACAAAATCAAATTAATAATTTATTACAAATCCCCCAAGACCTCCAACCTCGTTCTCCGCAACAAACCAGCTTCCACCAAGATAAAGAGCCCGATGACCGACGATAACGTCATTTAACAACATACCTGTAATTATGAGGACTGTGGACCTCATTCCTATATTGGTATGACGCAGACTCGTCTTTCACGTCGGTTAACTCTTCACCTTCAGGCTGGAGCCATCAAAGACCACTATCTCACCCCTAACCAGCCCCTCCTCACACGCAACGAGTTAGAGAAACACACCACCATACTCGATAAAGAAAGTGACCCAAGGAGATTACCTATACTCGAAGCATTATATATCCAAGCCTTACATCCCAACATCAACAACCAAACTCTGGACCTTCAGATCCTTCCTTCTGCCAAAAGGCACTTTCCTACAGGACCTAACGCCCCCCCTCGCCCCCCGCGCTACCTCCTTCAGCTTCGTCTTCTGCCGGCGCCACACGTACTACGCAACTTAGGCCACGCCCCTCGACACGCAGCCAATCAGCTACGACCCCGCCAACCGACCACCACCTTCCCGCATCCAGTGCGCATGCGTGAAGCGGTTCTCTCTTTTTCTCTCCTAGAATACCCCTCCACCAATAGCAGACTTTTGCCCCCTGATTTTCGCCTCCTCTGATCCTCCACCCTCTATATTATACCCTTCCTGTTTACCTTTTTTTTTTTTTTTTTTCTTTTTTTTTTTTTTTTTTTTTCTATATTCCAACTTACTTCCTCTCGGGCATAGGCTGAGAGCCTTAACATTCACCGCTTTACAATGAACAGTGAAGCCTGTGAGGTCTTGTTCCAGTATAGGGAGTGAGACATGTGAAGCACGTAGAGTACAACGAGCACCTGCCATCTTGCCTTCACATGAGGCACGGTGCTCACTCATGGCCCGAAACGACCCCATCTCTGAAGCCACCTCGTTCCCGTGCTTCACTGTCTCAACCCCCTACACTCGGACTCTCACACTTACACACACACAACGCCACCTGTTGAGCAGATAACTCACCAGGCATTGCACCCCTATAGCATATTTTGAATATGGGAATATTCATACAGTCCTATTTAATCAGGGAACAATGAGGGTATTTTATTGACGTTTCGGTGGGCTTGTGGTAATGCACTGATACCAGGTACAGCACAAATTCCATCCCAATAATATCTTCCCATTGATACATCGGGATTTGAACCCGGGACCTTTGGATTACCAGGCCAGTGGCAAGACCACTCCACCACACCTCCCCTATATATCATTCTATCCTTACTTGATAATGCTGGTTGTCCAGTGAAATGCGTCGTATATCCTGTATCATCATGTACAAAGGAGTACAAAGGAGTACAAAGGAAATCAAGCAACAACAGATCTAGTGACCCTTCTAGGCTGCTTGTCCTCCAAAACACTGAGGATCAAGTGTCCAACCAGTAGTTTAGAGTGGGTAAAGGAACATTGGAAAGGGAATTATTGCCCTGGAACTAATGTCCGTGGCAGGATTAGGAAGTTAGTAGGGGACAGATGGGTTAGTAACTGAGGGGGGGATAAAATAAAGTTATTCATTTACAAACGCAGTCAGTCGCGGGTTTGATGCAAGATATTTGTCTAGGCGGAGTTTAAATGAATCAACGGTGCTGCAGTCTATAACGTTTCGGGGAAGCCCATTCCACAATTTGATAACTCGATTGAAGAAGAAATTCTTAGATTAGTGTGAGTTAAAAGATTTACCAATAATTTTGCAACCATTTCCCAGCGTGTAATTAGATTGGTCGATAGTGAAGTACTTACTACAGTTCATAATTATTGTCGATGCCTTTGATGATTTTGAACACTTAAATTAAGTCACCTCTTAATCTGTGCTGGGTTAAAGGAAATAGATTTAATTCTCTAAGACGCTCTTCGTATGGTTTGTTCTTTAGGCTAGGTATAATTTTGGTAACTCTACGTTCAACTCGTTGTATCCTGTATCAGGTTAGCAGGGGCTAGACCGGAGGGGAGGCTTTTTGCGATCCTTTAAGTAAAGTCTGCTGGTGCGAGTCCTGTGGACCCGCACGACTTTACTAGGATACCCGTGGGAGTCTGGGGGCATTTTCTTGTCTGTGTCCCTGTGTGTCTAGTGTTGTGTTGTGTGAGGGCCCTTGCCTAGTCCACTCAGCACTGCGCTAGCACGTCTTGCTTTTGTTTTAGGGCCGCCAGGAGAGAGTCAGATACTTGCGATCTGAGTCTCTCAAGAGAGCACCCTTTCAATTAGAGTAATTTGGCGCACAGACTTGGGAACGTCCCTAGGCTAGAGCAGGTGGCTTAGCCCGGGTATCCGAAGCCTATATCCTTCCGGCTAGACCTCTGCCACCTGGCAGATTAACAGCTAGGGGTTTATGATCTCTGTATGCTTGTTATTGTGCCACAGTTTACCGTTTTTGTGAGCATTGTGAGTCAGGGTGTGGCTTAGTGACTCTGTCCGAGCAGGCTTGCCTGACTAAGAGTGAGAAGCACACCTGTATGTGGTTATGTTGCGAGTTGCTGCCTTTATTTAATTATACCTATGCCATTATACACTGTATGGCCTATCACTAGTATTTATTCCTGCTTATGAGTTAAGAGTTCTCTAAATCCGTAACGTACTTTCTTTGCTAAGCATCAGATCCTACAGTAGCCACATGCAGTTTAGAAACCCGCATCTTGTCTACCTGTACGATGTTTTGAGGACTGTTTGCTTTCACCTTCTTTCACGCAGGGGTGATTAGTAGTATTAATTAACGTAACGTTAAATGTACTTTCTTCTAGTTTGTTATTAAATTATTTCTGCAATTTAATTCCGTTATCTATCTTTTCCTTGAAACTTTAAGTCAACTTAATTGTGTGATCTTTTATATAGCATGCTTGACTATCAGCAGTCTATAGTGCGTGCACCCTGTAACCGAGTCATAGGATACCTTGTTGTCCAGGCAGGACTCTTGACGGTTTAGGGTGGTTTGTTGCCTGGGTTTATAGATAAGGGTTGGATCTAGCGTTTTCCGTTGTTGCTTGTTGCCGCATACCTAGTCCAATAGAAAGAGCCCAGTGTTTATATATCCCAGGACGTAACAAATGGCGACCTTGCATAGGATTTACTGAACAGAGGAATATAGTGGTCATTTGTTTTGAGATTCCTTATGATTAGAGGAATACAGTGGACATAGTTTTTTTTTGGAGCAACCAATATAACACATTAAAAGACTTTAAATAACATTAGTATATACATACTTGCATAGGAGATAAGGCACATTCTATAACTGTGATAATTACTGCAGTATACAAACATGTCTAATACATCAGAACACAGTGATGGGTCAGGTCACGATACAGGCTCGGAGGGAGAAAGACCTGTGGAGTGGCTAGTCGATAGCGAGGAGGGTGCTAGAAGATTTTTAGAGGTGCCCCTTACCGCTGCCAGGGTGTTGAAGCTGAATAAGTATGGCTTAAAGTGTGTGGCAGGTCTTCAGGGTCACCAGGGTTTAAGTGGCATGAGGAAAGATCAGCTGAGGACTTTGATATTGGGTTTAGAAGGGAGAGACCTGGGTGGAGAGGCGACTGGGGGCCCCGGTCCCCAGCCCCCCTCCACTCTACCCCCATATCAAACGTCAGGGTGCCTGAATTTAGTACATACCTCCAAGTTGATGGTCAATGGCAGCGTGGAATTCAATCACAGGGACCCTCTCCATTAAATGCACCTTCCCCTCCTCAAGGGTTGACTCCAGATTTGTTGTTTCGGCTTGAGATGGCCAAGGTTGAGGTTGCTAGAGCTCAGGTTGAGGCTACCGAAAGACAGACTAGAGCTCAGGTTGAGGCTGACGAGAGACAGGCTAGTGTGCAGGCTGAGGCTGCAGAGAGAACAGCTATACGAGAGGCTGAACTGCAGGCAGAGTCTACTAGGTATCGGGCTGACAGGGAGCTGGAGAGATCTCGAGTGGAGGTAACAGGGCGAAATATTGGGGGAGGTAACAGACATCAGGACCAATCATTGTCGCACCTGCTTAAACTAGTTCCTGTGTTCGATGAATTATGTGTGACTGAGTTTTTTATGCGATTTGAGAAGAAGTGTCAGGTACACCAGTGGCCTCAGGAAAAGTGGGCAGCATTAGTTTCATCAAGACTCCTAGGAAAGGGGCTAAAAGTGTATGATGCACTACCTTTAGAGTCCTGTGTAGTTTATGATGAGCTAAAGAAGGCTGTGCTACGGGCCTATGAGTTACAACCAGAAACTTACCGCTTGAAGTTTCGGGGTGTTACTAAGGGCAAGGATAGTACCTTCCTAGAACACGCCCGGGACTTGTCTGATGCACTACGACATTGGCTGCGTTCTGAGAGGGCAGCTACTTTTGAGGAGTTGAGTGAGCTGGTTCTCTTGGAGCAGTTCTTTAAGTGCACAGGCGGGGACTTAACATTAAATATAAAGGAAACAAATCCTAGGACTCTCCAGGAGGCAGCAGAAATGGCTGACCTCCGACTGTCATTAATTCGAGGGTGCGGAGCAGCAGCTAGGAGTGAGTCGGGTGCAAAGGATCGTACCCCTCCCCCTCCCAAGAATTTTGATACACATAAATACACAAAACCATCTAGCACTGACAATAAAACTGAACATAAACCAAATACCATCCCGTATAAGAAGTCTAATGGTACCTCCCACTCCCAAGGGAAACCAAAGAGTAAAGAGTGCTTTGCATGTCACAAGGAGGGTCACTTTGCAAATGCTTGTCCGAACATGCCACCAAACAAGGTTGTGTCATTGGCCCGCAGCATAGGGGTGTCGCCTATATCTTCTGAGTTTGCCAAGGGTAGTTCGTCAGAGGTTGGGACACAGCCTGTGTTCAAGAGTCCGGAAGTCTCGAACCCTGTCCGCGATGTCTTTGGGGGTCATAGAGGGCATGGTTTTGTGAGGTGGGCTGGCGAAAGGCGAGGAGTTAAGCTATTGCGTGATACGGGGGCTTCTCAGACCTTGTTAAAGAACTTTATTGGTAGGCCGATTAACGCTGCTCAGGTGGTGGTAGTTCAGGGGATCAATGCTACGAAGTCCTACCCGCTGGTGCGGATGGAGCTGGAGGTGGGTGGTGTGGCGAAGGAGCTGGATGTAGGAATTGTAGAGAACTTGTCTGTTGGGGGCGTCGACCTCCTCCTCGGCAACGACTTTGCGGTGCCTGCTTCTAAGGTTTTACCCTTGGTCGTTGCCGAGAAGGCGGCCGACGTTAGTAGGGAGGAACAGGAGTGGGTTGAGAAGTGTAGCGTACAAACCATGGCGTGTGTTGTGACGCGTTCTCAGACATACAAAAGAGTACAAAGGAAATCAAGCAACAACAGATCTAGTGACCCTTCTAGGTTGCTTGTCCTCCAAAACACTGAGGATCAAGTGTCCAAACAGTGGTTTAGAGGGGGTAAGGGAACATTGGAAAGGGAACTACTGCCCTGGAACTAATGTCCGTGGTAGGATTAGGAAGTTAGTAGGGTTAGTAACTGAGGGGGGGATAAAATAAAGTTTTTCATTTACAAACGCAGTCAGTCGCGGGTTTGAAGCGAGATATTTGTCTAAGCGGAGTTTAAATGAATCAATGGTGATGCAGTCTATAACGTTTCGGGGAAGCCCATTCCACAAGTTGACAACTCGATTGAAGAAGAAATTCTTAGATTCGTGTGAGTTAAAAGATTTACCAATAATTTTGCAACCGTTTCCCCGCGTGTAATTAGATTGGTCAATAGTGAAGTACTTACTACAGTTCATATTGTCGATGCCTTTGATGATTTTGAACACTTGAATTAAGTCACCTCTTAATCTGCGCTGGGTTAAAGGAAATAGATTTAATTCTCTAAGACGCTCTTCGTATGGTTTGTTCTTTAGGCTAGGTATCATTTTGGTAACTCTACGTTGAACTCGTTCTAGCTTGTTTATATCTTTTTGGTAATAAGGGCACCAGGATTGAACGCAGTATTCCAGAAGAGGGCGGACTAAGGAATTGTAAAGGGTTAGGATAACTTCTTGGATTTATGCTCAAATGACCTGCCTATAAAGCCAATTATTTTGTTTGCCTTCTTAACAACTTCTGAACATTGTTGACTCGGTTTTAGGTTACTCGATATTGTTACTCCCAGATGGTTTCTCTGTTTACATTCTTAAGCTGAGTGCCATTCATCGAATAGTTTGCTTTCTCATTTAGGTATCCGATATGCAGTACTTTACATTTATCCGCATTGAAACTCATTTGCCAAATTTGGGCCCAACATGACAATTTATCTAGATTGTGTTGCATATCGTCAACTTGTTCTTTTGAGAGTACGCTATTTGCAATTTTTGTATCGTCAGCAAATTTTGAGATTGTACAGGTGAGGCCCTCATCTATGTCGTTGATGTAAATTAGAAAGAGAATTGGTCCTAGTACCGATCCCTGGGGTACCCCGCTACTTACATTGGTCCATTTAGATGCCTTACCGTTTATGACTACTCTTTGCTTTCTGTCGCTGAGCCAATTTTCTATCCATTTCAACACACCGTCTTGTATTCCATGCGCTTTTAGTTTTAGCAGTAAACGTTTGTGGGGAACTTTGTCAAAGGCCTTTTGAAAATCAAGGTATATAATATCTACAGCTTTACTCTCATCGTAGAGGTTGAGGATATCGTGGAAGAAGTCTAAGAGGTTTGTTAAACAGGAACGTTTTTTACGAAAGCCGTGTTGAGTATCTTTAAGTATGTTATTTTCCTCTAAGTGATTTACGAGTCTGTCTCGTATGACCGTTTCTAGCATTTTACATACAACCGAGGTTAAGCTAATTGGACGATAGTTACTGGGTAGGGATTTGCTGCCTTTTTGAATATCGGTGTTACGTTGGCTAGCTTCCACTGATCAGGCATAGTTCCAGACTGCAAGGATTTATTGAATAGTAATGTCAGTGGTTGGGAGAGCTCATCCTTAGCTTCCTTCAGAACTCTAGGCGAGATTGTATCAGGTCCAGGCGTTTTATTTACCTTGAGTTTATCTAAACAATTCAATACTTCTCTCTCTGTAACGGTGATATTGCTTAGAACATCTGAATTATCAATCTGAATCGGCGATGGTGTAGGGATATCACTGAGGTCTTCTGTTGTAAAAACTGATGCAAAGAAGGTATTGAGGGCATTACTCATTTGTACTTCGTCTTTGGTGTATTCTCCATTTTCATCGACTAACGGTCCAACAGTTGAAGTAACTACTTTTTTCTTTCTGATATAACTATAGAATTCTTTCGGGTTTGTTTTACTTTGATTCGCAATATGTAACTCTAAGGTCTTTTTACTTTGCTTAATTAACTTTTTGGCTTTGCGTCGTAGCTCTACAAATTTCACCCGTTCTTCGTCATTTTGTGAGGATTTTAATCTATCATTAGCAAATTTTTTAGAAAGCAGGCAGTTTGAAATATCTTTATTCCACCATTTGGGCTTATTATTATGGCCTGGACGCCGTATTTTCGATGGTATGCAGTCTTGCACTGCTTTTAGGTAAGTGGTTTCGAATAACTTCCAAGATGTATTTATGTCATTATTGCTAATTAAAAAGCTCCAGTCAGTTTCTTTAAACATAGCTCTAAGTTTATGGAAGTTTGCTTTCTTGAAATTAGGGACTTTTTCGATGCTACTATTTGGTTCGTTACTAGTAAACTTTAAAGTGAAAGTTATCGTACGATGGTCGCTGTTACTGAATTCATCACCAACATTCAAATTCTCTATTATTTTTTTTATTTTTTTTTTTATTTTTTTTTAAGAGACAATGAACGGAGGAAGGAAAAACACAGATAAAACAAAAAGGTCCATGTACCTAAAGGCATCCTCCATTCATAAAATGTTTGTAACAACTGGATTTAAACATTTGTAGATTGTAAGTTTGTGGAAAGCAATTCGAGGGAAGTGAATTCCAAAGAGTAGTAGCTCTGGGGATAAATGAATTCTGATATGCAGAAGTTCTGCATTGTGGAGGAGAAAGTGTAAATTCATGGGCGCTCTCAGCTGCCCTAGTTCTACGGGGAAAGATGTGGAGAGGCGGCACAATTGAAGCAAGTTCCTCGGAACAATTGCTGTGAAAATATCTGTAGAATAATGCAAGGGATGCAACGTTTCTTCGTATAATGTAGGAAGGTCCTGTGTGATTGCAGGGTTATTGATTAATCTAATAGCTTTATTTGAATTTTGTCCAACTGCCTCAATGCAACCACTCCACTTCCACCCCACAGAGGTGAACAGTAATCCATCTGGAGAACGCATGACTTTTATATATTACGGCCAACTGCTCGTCAGTGAAGAATTCTCGAACTCTGTACAGAGTTTTTTAGAGGCATTCTTAGCAATGCTTCTAACATAATGTGTCCAGCTCAAGTTAGTAGTTAATGTTACACCGAGAATGTCAATACTAGGGGAAGTGGGAATATTTACATCATTAAAAAATATTTGGGAGTCAGTGAGATTCTGTCGGTTAGAAAATTGAATGTACTTGGTTTTCTGTGCATTAAAGGAAACTAGATTCTTTTGTCCTCCATTACGAGCGGCCTATGCGGTTTATTTATATGTACCGCCCAGCGGGGTGGTTTTTAGCCAAAATAGGGCTGTTTACGTGATCATTTTCATGCCTAAGGACCCAGAACGTAAAACAAGTACCTATCCCTGAAAGGGCATAAACAGAGCTTTCGAATGACACCATAACGATCCTTTTATGATGGCTAGTTTTCTTGCAATAACCGTGCAACGCGATTGCAAAAAGCATGTAATTCGGTACTTTCCCCATATAATTCAGTATGTAGCGAGTGAGAGAGGGAAGAGGGAGCTGAGATTCGTGTCAGTAGGTTCGCCGCGGTGGTCTGGAGCAGTCATACGCTCGCTAGTCTCCTGCCACCACTTGTCTCTCTCTCTCAGCAACATTATGTGCTGAAATTGCCACTCGACCTATGTCGAGCGCCGCCACATAGTCCAGCTTTATTTAACTCGACTTATGTGGTGAGCTGCTAATTAAGGGTTAATTCTAGAAAGGTCCTGGTTCAGAGAAATTGCAGTGTTTATTTTTGAATTTGTAAGATCGGGTTGGGTGAAAGAATTGGTAAATGTGAAAGAACTGTGGAGTGTTGAGTCATCTGCGTAGGAATGTATTGGATTATGAGTGGTAGATATGAGATCATTGATATGAATGAGGAACAGAATTGGGGCCAAAACTGATCCCTGGGGAACACCAGCATTTATTGAGTGAAATTGAGAATAAAGGCCATCTACCATTACACGTATTTTTCTGTTATGAAGATAAGAAGAAATTAGTGGAACTAATGATGCAAGGCCGTAGTGTGACATCTTCGACAATAAGGATTGATGCCAGACTCTATCAAATGCCTTTGATATATCCAGTGCTATTGTATGTGTTTCACCACGTTGGTCTGTAGCTTGGTTGATTTGATGCGTAAGAAGGCAAAGCATGTCTGCAGTTGATCGACATCGTCTAAAACCATATTGCCTATCACTGATTAATTTATTATTCTCAAGATGCTTAATTATGTGATTATTTAATATAATTTCAAAGACTTTACCAAGAGTGGAAGTTATAGCTATTGGTCTGTAGTTTGATGGATCTGAAGAGGCACCTTTTTTAGGAACTGGATGGATGTTTGCTTCTTTCCAGGGTACTGGGAAACTGTTGCAAGTACAATGTCAAGAACGTTATTACCACGGGTCGGCGTTCGAACAAATTGATAAAGCGAACTCTCTTGCAAGTTCGTATACAAGTCATGTCCGGAGTGTGAAGTAAGAGTATCGCCCCACTTGGTCACAGGTAAATTAAAGTCGCCAAAAATTACGGTATCTTATGAGTTACTTACATCTGCAATTTGTTCATAAATTTCTCGGTCAGTTTGCACTGATTGAGCTGGAGGTCTGTATATTAATGCAAGTATTATTTTTGTACCTTTATTCTTTATTAGCACAAAAGATGCGTCGACGTTCACAATTTGAGGTTTTGACAAGAGGGTAGGGTTAAGACTTTCTTTGATATAAAGTAAAACGCCACCTCCATTTCGATTTATTCGGCTTTTCTCAAACATTACATAACCGGGAAGTGAATACTCTGCTAAAAAGTCTCTATCTTCTGTATTGAGCCAAGATTCTGTTATGCCAATCACATCATAATTTTCTGTAAACACTAGCTCCTCTAAATCTGAAAATTTATTACGTATGCTACGAGCGTTTGCATAGAAAACCATTAAATTTGTTATTTTAGAACTCACGGAACGCTCTTTAATAATATTTTGGTTCTTGTCGGATCTACATTTATGTTCATGGCTGTCCTCGGTCCTCGCTGTCTTCGGTCCTTATTGCTGGTGGTCCTCGGTTGCCTCTGTTTTTTTCTTGGCGTTGGATGATTTATGTCACTGCTGCTTCTTCTCTGATGGCGTTTTTTGATCCATGGCTGCGGACTGCTTTGTGTAGGAGACGACCCATGCGTGCTGAACCCACAGGGTTTAGATGAGTGCCATCCTTGCGGAACAGAGTAGGCTGGTTGTAGAAGTTGTCCCAGAGGTTGATGAATTCAACTTCTTCCCTCAGACACAAATATTTTAGTCGGCTATTTGTGCTGAAGGCCTTGTCGTAGAATTTATCAGGTGCGTCGATCCGGAGCCATGCAGCCACCACCTCAGTCAATCATACAGCGGAGGAAAGGCCACAAGAAAACGGGAAGTGTTGGTCAATCGGAGAGTTTTGAGCCGGCAGTGTTTCTTGGTGACTCATTATTGGCACCTATGTTAGAGTCTGGAGAGGCCCCGGGGCCTGTCACCGCTAGTGCAGGTGCAGGGCAGGAAGAGACTCTGCGACAGCATCGTTATGCGCAGCGTGAGGAAAGGATGGCTCAGCGGGACATTGGAGGTGGAAATAAATTATTTAAGATGAACTTGGATAATCTCGCACCTGCTGATATATGTTCCTTGCAGCTGGAAGATCCTGAAGTCAGGGCGTGTGGTAATGGTGCTATCGAACTGGAGAGCGATGGGGATGCGCAGCCTGGTGATTTTTTCTTGTCCGAGGGGATCTTGTATCGGAGACATCAGGATCCCAAGAAAAAGTGGGATGGCGGGTCAGGATTAGTGGACCAGTTAGTAGTACCGAGGGTGTGCCCTGAGAGCTTATTGAGATTAGCTCATGATGTGCCTTTGGCAGGGCACCTGGGGGCACGTAAGACGGAGGCAGCTCTGAGCAAGCTTTTCTGGTGGCCTGGGTTAAAGGCGAGTGTCGTGTCATGGGTGACACAGTGTCACACTTGTCAAGTTGTTGGGAAACCCAATCAGGTCATCCCGAGAGCCCCGTTACAACCCATCCCTGTCATTGGGCCGCCCTTCAGCAAAGTAGTTATCGATATGGTTGGCCCATTGCCCCCCACTAGTGCCGGCAATAAATGTTTACTAACTGTAATGGATGTAGCAACACGGTGTCCAGATGCTTACCCCATGCGCAACGGGATGGCTAAGACTGTTGTCAAAAACCTACTTGTCTATTTCTCTCGTTATGGCTACCCTCAGGAGATCCAGTCTGATCAGGGATCCAATTTTACTTCTGCTCTGTTTAAGCAGACCACGCAGCAACATGGGATAGTGTCTGTGGTGTCATCTGCCTACCATCCCGAGAGTCAGGGAGTTTTGGAAAGGTGGCACTCGACTCTCAAGAGTATGTTGCGGTGTTATTGCATGGAAAATGGGAAGGACTGGGATCTAGGTCTCCCATACGTTTTATTTGCTGCGAGAGAAGTACCTGGGGAGAGCTTGGGATTTAGCCCGAACGAGTTGGTTTTTGGACACAGGGTCAGGGGGCCCCTCCACATAGTCAAGGGGATCTGGGAGGGAGTCACAAAGCCATGCTCGCTTCTAAAGTATGTAGTTGAAAGCCGTGAGAGAATGCTAAAGAGCTTGGAGGTAGCAGGTTGGAACCTTAGGAGTTCACAAGCTCAGATGAAGGACAGATACGACCAGAAGGTGAAGCTGAGGGAGTTTGAAGTAGATCAGGAGGTACTGATACTACTGCCTCTGGTGGGACACCCCTTGTCTACCAAGTATTCTGGTCCGTATCGGGTTGTAAGGAAGGTTTCTGATCTCGACTATTTAGTAGCTACTCCTGATCGTAAGAAAAAGAACCAACTTTGCCATGTAAATCTGATGAAAGAGTATGTGAGGCGCCCCTCCGAGCCTCTCACTGTCCCGGTGTTGATCTGCAGTGATCGTGGTGGAGAAGGAGGAAGGGACAGTCAAGCTGCGGGGGAGGATAATTGGGATTGTCATGTTTCCGCGGATCAGAGGGCGGGGAATTCTAGACAAGTGGCTCACGAGTTGATATTGCACCTGCCTGAGCAACAGCGTGTAGCTGTGCAGCACTTGTTTGATTCAAACCCAGCTGTTTTCGCGGAGCATCCTGGCCTCACTACTCAAGCGGTGCACGATGTCGATGTTGGGGACCACCCGCCCTTTAAATCAGTGCCCTACCGTGTTCCCCCTATTAAATTACCAGCACTTAGGGAAGAGCTGGATTATATGCTGAAACGTGGGCTGATTTCTGAGGGTGCAGTAAGGTGGACTTCCCCAGTCACACTGCAGCCCAAACCAGATGGCAAGGTGCGGTTTTGTATAGATTTCCGCAGGTTGAATGGTTTAACCCCCACAAATGCCTACCCTCTCCCTCGCGTGGCCGACAGTGTGGATAAGATAGGAAAAGCCAAGTTCCTCACTAAGATAGACCTTGTTAAGGGTTATTGGCAAGTGCCCTTGTCTGAGCGAGCGCGAGAGGTGTGTGGGTTTGTGGTGGACGGTGCCACATATCATTGCCATGTTATGCCATACGGGCTGAAAAATGCCCCTGCAACGTTTCAGAAATTAATGAACGACATTGTAGCCGACATTCCCAACTGTACGGTGTACCTAGATGATGTCATAATATACGACGAGGATTTTAACAGTCACTGTGCTCACATCGGACAGCTTTTTAATAAACTGAATGAAGCAGGTTTGGTGGTAAACCTGGGTAAGTGCGATTTTGTCAAAGCCACAGTTTTGTACCTGGGGTTCGAGGTGGGGATGGGTCAGGTGTGCCCTCCACAGACAAAGATCAAAGCCATCGATCAGTTTCCCCAGCCTACGACTAAGAAACAAATCATGCGGTTTCTAGGTATGATAGGCTATTATCGTCGCTTCATCAAAGGCTATTCGACTGTACTTGCACCTTTAACTGACTTAGTATCTAAGGACAAGAAGTTCCGGTGGTCTGCTGAGTGTGCAGAGGCGTTTTCCTTGGTGAAACACCTGTTATGTACCCACCCCATACTCAGGGCCCCGGACTTCAGCAGACCTTTTCAGCTGGCGACTGATGCCAGTGGCGTAGGGGCTGGGGCTGTCTTGTTACATACAGATGATGAAGGTATCGAACATCCAGTGAGTTTTTACAGTAAAAAATTCAATAGTGCACAAAGGAATTACTCTGTAATTGAAAAAGAACTCCTGGCGATAGTGCTGGCGCTCAGGCACTTCGATGTATATCTTCCTGCTTTCAGACCAGTCGTAGTGGTTTATACCGATCATCACCCTCTGAAATTCTTGAATCAGTTTCATAACCGGAATATGAGGCTGACCAGGTGGTCACTCATGCTTCAGGAGTATAATCTGGACATACGCCATATTGCCGGTTCTGATAACGTGATAGCGGATTGTCTAGCAAGGGTGGATGATGTTGGTTAGACTGCCACAGGATTGAGGGTTGAGTGTGGAGGAGAATAGGCTGTCACTGTAGTTCAGCCGAAAAAAAACAAATTAAAAAAAAAGCAAAAACCTTATATAAACTCTTTATTTTTTATAACGTGTAGAATTTTGTATAAGATGTTGTAGCAGTATCTAAGTTGAATGTTTTCGCTTATTGTCGCTAAGTTAGTTGAACTTGCTCGGTGGAGCGCAACAGTCTTTATTTTTTTTTATATATAGTGCCTTGTGTCGCAACAGTGTGTGGTACTATGAGAAGCTTTCTGTTAGATATGAAGAACTTAGTCAAGGGTCTTATATCTTGGGGGAGGTGTGACGCTTCTGCATGGTAGCCACGTGCGGGCATGCGCGCGCGTCGGCTGCCCAGGCGTTTAGAAACCGGCTGGCGGCAGCCAGCCGGCCGGCCGGCTTTTCCTTAGTATATATCCTACGACAATGTAACTAATGTCTGGGATATTCTTATGTTGTTTCACAGCTTGTAGCTGCCCTTATTCTTAACCAACGCATCTTAGTATATTTTATTCTCGATAGTTGATTGTTTCATTATAATATATAAGATGTAAGTCTAGTGAGAGTGGGAGGAGACGAGCGGGAGAGAGAGACCGGCTGGGGGACGTTACTTCGCGCGGAGAGTCCAGCTTGGGACGAGCCTGATGTTGCCACATACATTTGTTTTCAATGTTAGGCTTAGTTTCGACTCACGCACGGGGTAGACGATTTTGACCCGGCAACTGTGTTGAGTGTTGCCAAGCATGGGATGTATTCTGCATGCCTAGGGCGGGGTCCAGACAGATTCAAGACTCAGAGCTCACCTCACTGTCGTACCCTTCGGACCCCCTTGATATCTATCCCTCTCAACCCCACTTAGAAACTTTCTCTCTTACTTTGTATACCTTCCTTCCACTACTTCACCAATCTATTTAATTATCCCATCCCCTTGATAGACCTTATATCTATTATTGTATTAACGACGAGCTCTCGGATAACTAGATAGAATTTTGGGTCTTATGCAGAGACGTAATTGTTAATGAGACCTAGGAAGCTTTTTTGTTGTCTCATATTTGGTGGTTTCATGCTTGCTAGTGTGTTCTTGTGTCAGGTTAGCAGGGGCTAGACTGGAGGGGAGGCGTTTTGCGATCCTTTAAGTAAAGTCTGCTGGTGCGAGTCCTGTGGACCCGCACGACTTTACTAGGATGCCCGTCGGAGTCTGGGGGCATTTTCTTGTCTGTGTCCCTGTGTGTCTAGTGTTGTGTTGTGTGAGGGCCCTTGCCTAGTCCACTCAGCACTGCGCTAGCACGTCTTGCTTTTGTTTTAGGGTCGCCAGGAGAGAGTCAGATACTTGCGATCTGAGTCTCTCAAGAGAGCACCCTTTCAATTAGAGTAATTTGGCGCACAGACTTGGGAACGTCCCTAGGCTAGAGCAGGTGGCTCAGCTCGGGTATCCGAAGCCTATATCCTTCCGGCTAGACCTCTGCCACCTGGCAGATTAACAGCTAGGGGTTTATGATCTCTGTATGCTTGTTATTGTGCCACAGTTTACCGTTTTTGTGAGCATTGTGAGTCAGGGTGTGGCTTAGAGACTCTGTCCGAGCAGGCTTGCCTGACTAAGAGTGAGAAGCACACCTGTATGTGGTTATGTTGCGAGTTGCTGCCTTTATTTAATTATACCTATGCCATTATACACTGTATGGCCTATCACTAGTATTTATTCCTGCTTATGAGTTAAGAGTTCTCTAAATCCGTAACATACTTTCTTTGCTAAGCATCAGATCCTACAGTAGCCACATGCAGTTTAGAAACCCGCATCTTGTCTACCTGTACGATGTTTTGAGGACTGTTTGCTTTCACCTTCTTTCACGCAGGGGTGATTAGTTGTATTAATTAACGTAACGTTAAATGTACTTTCTTCTAGTTTGTTATTAAATTGTTTCTGCAATTTAATTCCGTTATCTATCTTTTCCTTGAAACTTTAAGTCAACTTAATTGTGTGATCTTTTATATAGCATGCTTGACTATCAGCAGTCTATAGTGCGTGCACCCTGTAACCGAGTCATAGGATACCTTGTTGTCCAGGCAGGACTCTTGACGGTTTAGGGTGGTTTGTTGCCTGGGTTTATAGATAAGGGTTGGATCTAGCGTTTTCCGTTGTTGCTTGTTGCCGCATACCTAGTCCAATAGAAAGAGCCCAGTGTTTATATATCCCAGGACGTAACAGTTATTTATCAAGTTGCCCTCCTAAGCTGCCAGAAGAGTGTTGACAGAAACATCGCTCGTGTGATACCGGCTTCAGCTACACAAAGGTTAAGCAAGTAAATTAAGACGGTGCCACACGAACGCATTTTCCGGCAATTATCGATGAGCAAGTATATTCTCGTACTATTATCAGGCTCTTTTGCATTGGAATCGGAATCTAAATCAAAGGTAGATTATTTTTGAGATTTGAAGACGTTTGCCTCATTAGTTTGTCGATTTTAATACCTTTCGCCCCATTTCTTTGTTAATATTTAAATATTTTGTGCGTTTTAGGTGTCGATTTTTTCCTGGCGAGCGATATAGCGAGCCTGTAATTGTGGAGGAACCGGCCTTCGGCCGTGACATTTTTCTACAGAAAAATGTACAAATTTATATCGTAGAGGGATCTGATGGATGTTTGTTTATGTTTGATGGAGATCTAGGGGGGAAACTAAACAAATAAATGCATATTTAAATAAAAAGACCCCCAAAATAACCACTGTTCCCTTTAAACTGTAGCTGTATATGAGTGTAGAGAGAAGCTAATGGCACCAACATGGCGTAAGTTGTCGGCTTAGTCACCCATTAACTCCTTCTGTATCGGCCAAGTCTTTTTAGTTTTATTCTGGCTATATTTAGACGATTTGTGCAATTTAAGAAGGGTCTGTGGTAGTAAAAAGAGTTAAGTGAGACTGCTCTACACGCCTGATACCCCTCTTATAAACACACACACACACACCAGGTAGCACACACTTAAGAACCAGTAACCAGGTGCCTTTCCTCAGTGACACACACACACACACACACACACACACTCACGCCAGGTAGCACACACTTAAGAACCAGTGCCTTTCCTCAGTGACACACACACACACACCTTCTCCAACAAGCCAGTCTTATCACAACTTCGGTAACGTTAGAACCTATATGGTATACTTATACTCGGTTCGGTTTCAGCTGGCGATTAATTGAATCCCTTAAAGCCTTTGAGACCATCAAAGGTGTTTAGAAATCTTTAGTTTAGTTACTTCAACCTCTGCAGTTATCTTTGAGTTAGCTGTCAGCAGAAAACTAAATTGGAGAGGCAATTATAAGATTGAGAGAACTCTATTTATGCTTGCTAATCGGCAAGCCCTGCATCCATACGTGCGTGAAAGGGTTAATTGGATGGCACTGGTACTAAGTGGGTAAACACTCATTTTTGTTTATAACCTTTTTGAATTGCCCCTCCAGATTGATGATGATGACCCGTCGATCCTTGTACTGGAGGAGGAAACTATGGCCAATGAAGATGATGTTGGTGATGATGGTGGTGGTGGTGGTGGTGAAGTTATGTCTGTCTTTCTCCTCCCTCACACACACCATCACCAACACACCATCATTACACACCATCTTCAGTAACCTCCAGTGGACAGAGGTGAGGTGTGGTGTTGGTGTGGTGATTAGTGGTGGTGGTGGTGATTGCGACGGGTAGATAGAGGGAGAAATTGGGTCTTGGAGGCATTGAATGTGACAAGACTTTCTCTGCCCCAATCAGCAATAATTGATAGATCAGAAAAGAGGCGTTCTCTGGCCTCTGCTGTATATGGACATATATTTGACTACCAAACATTATAGGTATGGGATATAGTTACATTTTACAATATATACAGTGTGTTAGTGTTCTCTATCATCATGCGTTGTACACTCGACCAAAACAAAATCTTTACACTGGTGAGCTGTAAATAATCTAGTGTGAACGGAACGAATCGGGTGAAACATACGTCTGTGAGGTATTATCATAAAATTTCCACCTACTTCCAGAATGTTTAAAGCGTTAGTGTAAAGATTGCTTTTTGGTCGAGTGTACCTATTATAAAATGAAACTATATTCAATACCTATATTGTTTGGGATGTACTGTACTGTATGTAGTACGTAATTCAAGGAGTACGATCTCTCTAATAAGTCATGTCTCAGCTGTCATTACGTTTGGCTAGCTCTGTGCTGTATTAATGTCTGTCAGATGTTGAAGTGGGTGGGTAAGAGTAGGAACATGTTTGTATATCTCACTCGAAACGAATAAATCAAGTTTTGGATATTGCTCATACCAAATATTGATCAAAATATACTTGGTGCGGAGACGTGACTTATTAGGCCGATTGTACACTAGCTTCAACGTGCTAGCATATGACATATGATAGCACGTTGAAGCTAGCACGTTGTACACATGCATACGTGTACACATTGTGTACACGTATGCATGTGTGTGTATGTACAGTCCCGACCATAAGTCCCTTCCACCCTTTTGCCCGTCTCTCTGAGAAATATGTAGATCTGTCACCACCGCCTCGGACTATCGCATTAATGAGGTGTGAAGACCGATACGACTATAGATTAACCTTTACCCTACCTCCTTCCATATTCTCTCCTTACCTTCCTTCTTTCTTCGTTTCCCTTTTCCCTTTCTCATTGTGCTCCATCTAAACTAATATTATTTTGATGAGTGTGTTTGATATCGGTGTAGTATAACACCGATATCCTAGCTAACTCCGCCCCCTACCTTAACTATTTGTATATTTATATATCAGAGAGAGAGAGAGAGAGAGAGAGAGAGAGAGAGAGAGAGAGAGAGAGAGACGTGAAATAATATCGATGTTTTTATAGCACTCCCATAGAAGAGTTTTTCGTGGTCAATGTCTCATCACCTAGTATTAAGAAGGTGTTCTTGATCCTGCTATATCAGAAGACTACCTTTAATATTATTCTACATAGACTACACACAGTTGATGTCATTGAAATTGAGGAACAGCGTGGATTAAATACTTTACAATAAAACTACCTTCATATTACCTTCATTATTACAATGGAAATTGCATATAATCTAAAACAATCTAACATAACTAACATAACCTAACATAACCATAGCCTTACCTAACATAACTAACATAACCTAACATAACCATAGCCTTACCTAACATAACTAACATAACCTAACATAACCATAGCCTTACCTAACATAACTAACATAACCTAACATAACCATAGCCTTACCTAACATAACTAACATAACCTAACATAACCATAGCCTTACCTAACATAACTAACATAACCTAACATAGCCTTACCTAACATAACTAACATAACCTAACATAACCATAGCCTTACCTAACATAACTAACATAACCTACCTAACCATAGCCTTACCTAACATAACCTAACATAACCATAGCCTTACCTAACATAACTAACATAACCTAACATAACCATAGCCTACCTAACATAACTAACATAACCTAACATAACCATAGCCTTACCTAACATAACTAACATAACCTAACATAACCATAGCCTTACCTAACATAACTAACATAACCTAACATAACCATAGCCTTACCTAACATAACTAACATAATCTAACATAACCATAGCCTTACCTAACATAACATAACCTAACATAACCATAGCCTTACCTAACATAACTAACATAACCTAACATAACCATAGCCTTACCTAACATAACTAACATAACCATAGCCTTACCTAACATAACTAACATAACCATAGCCTTACCTAACATAACTAACATAACCTAACATAACCATAGCCTTACCTAACATAACTAACATAACCTAACATAACCATAGCCTTACCTAACATAACTAATAATCTAACATAACCATAGCCTTACCTAACATAACTAACATAACCTAACATAACCATAGCCTTACCTAACATAACTAACATAACCTAACATAACCATAGCCTTACCTAACATAACTAACATAACCTAACATAACCATAGCCTTACCTAACATAACTAACATAACCTAACATAACCATAGCCTTACCTAACATAACTAACATAACCTAACATAACCATAGCCTTACCTAACATAACTAACATAACCTAACATAACCATAGCCTTACCTAACATAACTAACATAACCTAACATAACCATAGCCTTACCTAACATAACTAACATAACCTAACATAACCATAGCCTTACCTAACATAACTAACATAACCTAACATAACCATAGCCTTACCTAACATAACTAACATAACCTAACATAACCATAGCCTTACCTAACATAACTAACATAACCTAACATAACCATAGCCTTACCTAACATAACTAACATAACCTAACATAACCATAGCCTTACCTAACATAACTAACATAACTAACATAACCATAGCCTTACCTAACATAACTAACATAACCTAACATAACCATAGCCTTACCTAACATAACTAACATAACCTAACATAACCATAGCCTTACCTAACATAACTAACATAACCATAGCCTTACCTAACATAACTAACATAACCTAACATAACCATAGCCTTACCTAACATAACTAACATACCTAACCATAAACATACCTTAACCTAACATAACATAGCCTTACCTAACATAACTAACATAACCATAGCCTTACCTAACATAACTAACATAACCTAACATAACCATAGCCTTACCTAACATAACTAACATAACCTAACATAACCATAGCCTTACCTAACATAACTAACATAACCATAGCCTTACCTAACATAACTAACATAACCTAACATAACCATAGCCTTACCTAACATAACTAACATAACCTAACATAACCATAGCCTTAACTAACATAACTAACATAACCTAACATAACCATAGCCTTACCTAACATAACTAACATAACCTAACATAACCATAGCCTTACCTAACATAACTAACATAACCTAACATAACCATAGCCTTACCTAACATAACTAACATAACCTAACATAACCATAGCCTTACCTAACATAACTAACATAACCTAACATAACCATAGCCTTACCTACTTAACTAACATAACCTAACATAACCATAGCCTTACCTAACATAACTAACATAACCTAACATAACCATAGCCTTACCTAACATAACTAACATAACCTAACATAACCATAGCCTTACCTAACATAACTAACATAACCTAACATAACCATAGCCTTACCTAACATAACTAACATAACATAACCATAGCATTACCTAACATAACTAACATAACCTAACATAACCTTAGCATTACCTAACATAACTAACATAACCTAACATAACCATAGCCTTACCTAACATAACTAACATAACCTAACATAACCATAGCCTTACCTAACATAACTAACATAACCTAACATAACCATAGCCTTACCTAACATAACTAACATAACCTAACATAACCATAGCCTTACCTAACATAACCTAACATAACCATAGCCTTACCTAACATAACTAACATAACCTAACATAACCATAGCCTTACCTAACATAACTAACATAACCATAGCCTTACCTAACATAACTAACATAACCTAACATAACCATAGCCTTACCTAACATAACCTAACATAACCATAGCCTTACCTAATATAACTAACATAACCTAACATAACCATAGCCTTACCTAACATAACTAACATAACCTAACATAACCATAGCCTTACCTAACATAACTAACATAACCTAACATAACCATAGCCTTACCTAACATAACTAACATAACCATAGCCTTACCTAACATAACCTAACATAACCATAGCCTTACCTAACATAACTAACATAACCTAACATAACCATAGCCTTACCTAACATAACTAACATAACCTAACATAACCATAGCCTTACCTAACATAACTAACATAACCTAACATAACCATAGCCTTACCTAACATAACCATAGCCTTACCTAACATAACTAACATAACCTAACATAACCATAGCCTTACCTAACATAACTAACATAACCTAACATAACCATAGCCTTACCTAACATAACTAACATAACCTAACAAACCATAGCCTTACCTAACATAACTAACATAACCTAACATAACCATAGCCTTACCTAACATAACTAACATAACCTAACATAACCATAGCCTTACCTAACATAACTAACATAACCTAACATAACCATAGCCTTACCTAACATAACTAACATAACCTAACATAACCATAGCCTTACCTAACATAACTAACATAACCTAACATAACCATAGCCTTACCTAACATAACTAACATAACCTAACATAACCATAGCCTTACCTAACATAACCATAGCCTTACCTAACATAACCATAGCCTTACCTAACATAACCTAACATAACCATAGCCTTACCTAACATAACTAACATAACCTAACATAACCATAGCCTTACCTAACATAACTAACATAACCTAACATAACCATAGCCTTACCTAACATAACTAACATAACCATAGCCTTACCTAACATAACTAACATAACCTAACATAACCATAGCCTTACCTAACATAACCTACATAACCTAACATAAACGAATCATAACCATAGCCTTACCTAACATAACCTAACATAAACATAACCATACCTAACATAACCATAGCCTTACCTAGCATAACTAAGATAACCTAACCTAACCATAGCCTTACTAACACTTTTCAGATAACCTATTATTATGACAGTGGATATTGCATAGCCTAATCTAATCTAAAAAAACATAGCAATAACCACAAGAGTAAGGTAAGGTTAAGTTACATCCTGTGAATCATGTTTAGAAACAGGCTGTGTTTAATCCAAGGCTGATCAACTGCAGATCCGGCCACCCCGGGCTAGATCGGTGTGATTAACTCCCCCCCCCCCCACCCAAATCTACTGTATATGGGGGGGGGGGGGAAGATATATATAATATATAAATATATCTGTTATGCTGTATATAAATATATATCTTATATATTGTATATATTAAGAAATATATATATATATATTATATCAGATATATACTATATCATATATATATATTTTTATTTCCATCCCCATGGAAATTGTATACTACAATGTAAGAACACCCAAAAGGCCACGTTGTTAGATGTGTTAATGAGAAGAGGGCAGGAGGGCATTGCTGTCTGTAGATAGAAAGTGCTTTCCCGAGAGGCTGAATGCCCAACACGATGATGTAGATTACGTTCCTGCTGTTCCTATTACTCACACTTATAGATATCCGAGCGGTCATATTGCCCTTATTTTAAAGCACTAATGCATTGATTTCTAGGTTGAAATCCCACAGTTGACGATGACTCCCAATATATTTTCATTATCTGAGTTTTCTTATATTCCCGTTTTATGGATAATCTAAAATCCTGCAGTGTTATCGATTTCCCAAATGTTACTATAACTGCCATTTATTAACTCTACATTGAAACTTCATCTGCCAATTTACTGCCCATTCCTGTAGTGTATATAATATATTTGGAGAGCCCTGAAATATCAATCATCAGATTTATCACTCTTCCTATTTTAGTGTAACCTGCAAATTTGGTACTTATTTTGGTAAGTTCTTCCTACATCAAGGTCGTTAATATATATGATATTAACATGATCAGATCAGGAGAAGAAGCTAGCATACAAGTGTTACATTTCAAATATAAATAAACACAGTTTAGATCAAACCAACTGCATACCTAATATATGTAAATGCAGAGTTTAGGCCATCCCTAGTAGATAAATGAAATGTGTCAATACTGAATTTTAATCGCCCTTGCAATACGGCAAAAAAAAAAAAGTGACTTAGCGTGTGTCATATTGTATCGTCACAAGTAAACAGTTTAAGGTAATAATAATGCGGTGTATTTATTAAAACTCGATTAATGTTCTCTCTCTCTCTCTCTCTCTTTCCTCTCTCTCTCTCATCTCTCTCTCTATTCTTGGAACTGTAAACCTGCAAATATCCAAGGCAAGGAGAGGAGTTAGTTTCCGTTATCGTATCAAGTAACCAGTTTGCTTATATATCATATATATATATTATATATAGATATATAATATATATATATTCTTCGTTTACCTCCTCTCTCCTCTCTCTCTCTCTCTGTGAAATAATAAATAGACCTGCAGTCCTATGCAACTTGTAATATATCTTAGAGTTATAATCGTTCTAACTGCTCCGTGAACCTTGTATTTAGCTTAGGAAAGGGTCTTCACATAATACGACATGGCCGTCCTATTCCAACTTGTACTATATATAGAGTAATCGTTCATCCACTGCTCCGTGAACATTTTATTTACTTAGGAGGGTCTTACATAATCACCACGGTAAATTGACGTAGTTTGACTGTAAAGTGATTTAATCCACGCTGTGTCCTCAATTTCACTGCAATAACATCAACTGTGTGTATCATATGTAGAAATAATATTAAAGGTGTCTATCTGATATAGCAGGATCCAGAACCCCTTCTTAATACTAGGTGATAGATACATTGACCACGGAAAAACTCTTCTATGCTAGTGGCTATAAAAACATCGATATTATTTCACGTGCTTTCCCCCCCCCCCTCCTCTCTCATCTCATCTCATTCTCTCCTCTCTCTCTCGTCTCTCTCTCATCTCATCCTCTCTCTCTCCTCTCTCTCTCTCTCTCTCATATATAAATATACAAGAGTTAAGGTAGGGGCAGGGTTAGCTAAGCAAACGGTGGTTATACTATCACACCGATATCAAACCACTCATCAAAATAATATTAGTTTAGATGAGCACAATGAGAAAGGGAAAGGGAAACAAGAAAGAAGGAAGGTAAGGAGAGCATATGGAAGGAGTAGGGTAAGGTTAATCTATATTCGTATCGGTCTTCACGACCTCATTACTGCGATAGTCCGAGCGGCGGGTGACAGAATCTACAATCTTTCTCAGATAGACGGGCACAGGGTGAAAAGGGACTTATGGCCGGACTGTACGTTATCAAAGCATGAGTATACATTTATGTATGTTTTAGTAGTTTGCAGTGTTTATGTGTTTTAAGTGTGTTTATGTATATTTGCAGTGCTTTGTGAGAGCATAATACTGCATGTTTTTCGTCTCTGAATGTATATGTGTGTATGCTTATAAGTGTATTTTGTGTGCACCTGTAATGTGTGTGTGTGTATGGGTGATGTGGTTGTCGTGTCTGGGTGTAATATGTGTTGTATGCTTATAAGTGTATGTACTAGTTTGTGTGCAGCTGAATGTGTGTGTGTGGTTTGTTGTGTATGTATGATATGTGTGTGGTGTGGTGTGTTTTTAACTGTGCTTAAGGTCAAAACTATCAAACACACTGTGCCATTCTGGCATCCATTAGCACAGGTTGTCACCTGTGAACATAGAGAGCGAGAGAGAGAGTTTGTGGGGGTGTGATGTGTGTGTTCCAAAGAGTTCCGAGGATTAGTTTAGTATCTCAAATACCTTGTGGTCCATTCCCCGGGTAGATACACGAAGAGGAAAGAGTGTTTGATGTCAGTGCACTCACACTCATTGCAGTGTATGCAAATACTATCTACGTTTTTCCTGAACATACTCCTCTAAGACTACTTACAACTTATATACCTTTTGTCTCCCTCCCCTTCCAATAAAAAAAAAAAAAAACATTGAAGTTTTCCTCCCGGTAGACCAGATCCTTCTGTTTAAAAGGTTTTCCACAAATACTATAATAGTGCTTGAATCGTTTTAAAAGGGAGCCACCTCGCCTTTTTCCTCTTTCTCGTCGCCTCTCTCTCTTGAGCTTGTCTCCATTCGGCCACATTCAGCCTACTGTTTTAATAACGTTCCCTACCCCCATTCAGGTGTCAATATTTTTTTCCTGGCGAGCGGTAGCGACCAGCATCTATATAATATTTTTTTTCCTGCAGCAAGCTAAATTTGTACATTTTTCGATAGAACCACTTCTCCGGCGAAGCCGGATTTCTCCATACAATCTGGCTCGCTATCGTCCCCAGAAAGAAATTGACACCCTTTATGGGGATAAACGGTGGCTGAATGGGGCCGAATGGATACAAGCCAGAGAAGAAGAAAATGATGAAAGAGAGAAACAAAAACAGGTGACCCCCCTTAATTCTACCGTCCCTCCATCGCTGCGTGTTTATTCATATTGAGGCCAAACAGTTTGCTCATCCTTTACATATTTTATGTCTGTGTGTGTGTAGTAGAGAGAGAGCGAGAGAGAGCGAGAGAGAGATCGAGAAAATACCGGGTTCCCATACTCATAAGTTACATCGATACACAAACTAACAGAACTTGCGGTCCCTCTAGCAGTCTGGACTTAATTCTATATATATATATACTATTAACTCATCATTCTCAAACCTCCATCAAGTATTTATCCACATTATCACTCATACCCTCTCTTCCGTCCAACAACCCAACAACAAGACAACACCAACAACAACAACAACCACAACAAGGACAACAACACAACAACAACAACAAGGACCAACAACACAACAACACCCAACAACAAGGACAACACACAACACAACAACACAACAGGACAACAACAACAACAACAAGGACAACACTTCACACCCTTCCCTTAAGTGTATACTTTTCAATTGTCCGTGCATCAGGTAAGTCTCTCTGGGTTGTATCCATTCGCCCCCATTCAGCCTATCGGTTTAAGACGTTTACCCCATCCAGGGGCCGCTTTTTTTAAATCTCTCACTCACTTATTTTGGACATGTTTTAGACAGCAGGCTCAATTTGTACATTTTTTTCGATAGAAAAAGTACATCAAGACCTTTCGTGGGCCCTTTAGTTGTACATTTTTTTCCATGTCGCTGCGATAGAGAGCATGTAATTGTGGAGAACCGGCCTTCGGCCGTAGAACATTTTTGTACCGAAATTTACAAAATAATCTCGACAAGTGCTCTAATGAATGTTTTGTTTAAGTTTGATGGAGGTCTAGGGAGGAACTAAATCATATATATATATATATATATATATATATATATATAATTATATCATATATCTATATTATACCGTATATATCGTATATATTATTTTTTTTGTTTTTGTTTTGTGTTTTGTTTTTTTTTTTGGGGGGGGGCCGTCATCTCACCTACATTAATGTTTCCTAATTTGTGCTACTTTAAACAATATGTCTGACCCAGCTCTTTGATGCACCGTCCTCTTGTACGAAGCTGTAATACGCAAATATAATTTAAATCATATTTTCGTACTTTTAGTACTAATAAAACTGAAACCTAGACTTATAGTAATTTTGTAAAGTTTGTATTACATAGTTATTTCTTACTAAGCTAAAACACACACATTATACTACTAATGCAGTTATGATTTTTCTAGATCACAAAACAGGTTTCTATAATTAGTAAGTCACAATCTGTTTAGACTAGATTTACAGCTAAACACTTTCAATTTACTAACACTGTTTTCGGGAGGGAATTATATTATCTTTGCACCATGATAGATTATATATGATTGGGATTGGAAGCGGCATAAAAGGAACCATTAAGGAGTAGTCGGGGGTAAGTCTCGTATGGGGCCGCTGGTTGGTTGACTCTGCTTACAGTATACATTTCCTCTATTTAGATTACTTTAAACATTTAGACACAAAAACTGAACATTGCCAAATAATGTAACTCTGCAGTTTAAGTATTTTGCAATTTAGGAATGCAAATCGTTTGTATGGGTCATCTCGCTGTAAGTCCTTCTATAATTGTGCGAATTACTCTTTTTTTTTTAGGCTATTTCTAGAGGCTTTCGGCAGATTTACAGGCAGCCTCCCCAAATTTTTGACAGTATAAATCAAGTTAGTGTAAATTATTGAATAATTATTAATATCATTGATTGCTTGTCCAGGAACTCACGAGTCAAAAACAAAATGCCACATTGCTTCGATTATTTTCTTGTTTTATTACATTTTATATGTTTTATGGCCAGTGGTAAACCACTGTCTCTAGAATTATTCCAAGAAATTTAATTTCGGTAACCTTTCCTATTAGTTCGTTTCTTTATGACAATGGTACTTGAATTAGTTATTTTCTTATTTCTATGAAATATCATCTAGTGGTTTTTTGTACATTTAAATGTTATATTTATTTGTTTTTTTTTTTCTATGTGATTGAGGTAGGCAACAGGCAGAATTCCCTATGGCGGAGTGCCTCTCCCCTAGTTGAAAGCGTGACAGGGCCAAAATCAAGGGACGATCGACAAGCCAAAATGCCTTGACCCACGGAGTTTCTTTGAAGCAATTTAATTCATAGGAAGATGGACAAGACTGATTCTGGGAGAGAGGTCCCGAGCTCAGCTTTGATGAGTCGAAGAAAGGTTGAGAGTAACTTTTCACGCTTGGGTTAGAGAGTTTGCACAGAGTAGGGGTGGGATTGCGTTGCAAGACGGGTACCATTTACCCTACGTAAGGAGGTGGTAATGCACTGGGAGGTAGAGGGTTTCTGGGAGATTTGAGAGCTTGTCTACAAGGGTTTGATGAATGAAAATGTTTATAGTTTTAGGGACCTATATGCTAGGGTCGGAAATGAGCCCTGTTGAGGGAGTCATCGGTAGTTTTGGTGTGGATGTTGTAAACCTATATGTGGAGAAAGACTGAAAAATGTAATTTGGAGAGAGTGTAGATTGAGTGTAGGTAATACGTTCTTCAAAAAAATGCGTATACACAAGTACAACCCTGGCATAGACTTTTTAGGGGAAGAGTGTAGAGCGGGCATTTGATGGATATGTGGCTGGTGACCGGGAGAAGATTGTGTTAGACGGCTTGAGGTGAACTGTGATGAGAGGTGAGGCGGAGGTATGGTCAGATCATTACCTGGTGGAGGGCAAGCTAAGAGTTAAGAGTTACAGGAGAATAAGAGACCAAGCGTTGGACGTAAGAGAGTAATAAAAGGTAGTGAGTTAGAGAAGAGTGAAAAAGATAGGGGAGTGACAAGGAGAAGTACTAAATGAAAATGGATGGAAGTGAGAGAGATGGAAAGAGAGAAAAGTAGAGGTTAATGGCAACAGTTTAGAGGCTTGAAAGCAAGTGAGGGTAGTATGCTGCAAGTAAGGAAAGTAGATAGGCGGCAGAGGTAAACAGGAAGGGAAGCGAGTGTGGGAATGATACGGTTGAGAACAGGCAGTTGAGGAAAAGACAGTGTTTTGAGAGGGTTTTACAGATGTAGTGTTGAGGTATGTGCAGAGTTACAAAGTATAAAAGGAGAGAGTCAAAACGGGAAAATTAGGAAGCAAAAAAGATGCAAACGAAATGTGAGGGCTCAAAGGCTTGAGTGAGAATTTTGAAGAACGAAAGATGATGTTCTGGAAGGAGGTAAATAAAGTAAGGTAAGGAGGGGGGGGGGGGGGGGGGGGAAAAAAAAACAAAAAGAGGGAAGAGTCATTGAAAGATGAAAATGGAGATTAACTATTGGAACCAGTTGAAGTGCGGAAAAGATATGCGCCGAGTATTTTTGAATCTTTTTTTGTTAAATACACGATGATGGAAGAGAGAAGCATTGATTGAAGCAGAGGTGGATTGGAGATAGGTTACCAGGGCCACCCAGGTGGGCAGGGAATGAATGAAAGGATTGAGGAAAATGATGTGAAAGAAGCAGATGGACAAATAGAGAAGCGTTAAAAGTCCGAAGGTTTGGGATGGTATTGCTGTGGAGTGTATAAAGAAGGGTGGAGATGTGATAATAGATTGTGTTGGTGAGACCTTTTCCATGTGTGCTTTGCTGTGTCAATGTGACCAATAGACTTGAAGCGTGCATGTATTGTGCCGTTTTGTACAAGGGTAAGGGAGATCGGCAGGAGTGTTCAAGTTATAGAGGTATTAGTTTTATTGTCCTGGTTGGAAAGCTGTATGGCAGGGTGTTGATTAGAGAGGATAATAACATGTACGGAAGTTGCAATAGGTAAAGAACAGTGCGGTTTTAGGAGGGTAAGAGGGTGCGTGGATCAGATGTTTTGCAATAAGACATTTACGAGCGATAAGTATATTAGATAAGCATAAGGCGATATTTTGGGCTGTTTATTTACTTGGAAAGAGCATATGATCGTGTGGACCGTGTAAGCAATGTGGAAGGGGTGTTTAAGGATTTATGACATTGGAGGAAATTTGTTAGAAGCAGTTAAGAGTTTTTATGAATTGAGCAGAGCATGTGATGAGAGTAGGAAATGGTGATTTGAGTGAATTGTTTGAGGTAAAGGTAGGTTTTGCGCCCGGGTTTTTGTAATGTACACCATGGCTGTTTAATATGTTTATGGATAGGGTGTGGTGATTGATGTGAAAAGGAGAACTATGGGAAGAGGATTGGGTTTAGTAGGAAAGAATGGTAGAGATTGGGAGTTGAATCAGTTGCTGTTCGCTGATGCACACAGCATTGGTGGCGAATTCTGATGAGACACTGCAGCGGGTAGTCCAGAGTTTGGTGTGGTTTGTGGAAGGAGGAAACTGAAGGTGAACGTCAAGAACGTAAAGTAATGGTGTGTAATAGGGGAGAGCATAGGGTGAATCTAGATGTGAGGCTGGATGGGAAACTATTGGAACAAGTAGAGTGTTTTAAATATCTCGGAGGAACAATAAGCAGGCGTGGAGGTATGGAAGTGGATGTAAAACAGAGAGTGTGGTGAAGTAAGGAATGTTTTCGGATGGCAATGGGAAGTATGTGGAAGACGAGAAATCTCAGGAGTGAAAGTAAAAAGTGCACTGTATCAAGGAATTGTTGTGCCAACATTGATGAATTGGGGCTGAAGACTTGGGCTCTGACGAAAAAGGCGAAAAGAGGGCTGGATGTGATGGATATGAGCTTCTTGCGGAGTAATGTGTTGAGTTAACTCCTATAGTACAGATTGATAAATGAAGATATACAATGAGATTGTGGGGCAGCAGGAACATTTGTCAGCCATAGTGGAACAGGAAGGGTGCTGAGCTGATATGGTCATGTTTGAACGAATGGGAGTATGAAAGGCTTACAAAGAGAAATATGTGAGTCAGGTAATAAGGGGGAGATAGAAGGGCAGGAAGACCGGCGCCCATTGAGATGGAGAGACTGTGTAAGCCAAGGCTATGGATGATAGAGGAATGACTATAGATCAGGCAGGGGAAGTGGTGGTGGACAGGAGTGAATGGAGAATGCTTGGTGAATAGTTGAGTGAACACGTGGTCCCTTTGTAGTAAGGTGTCGGGCGCAAGTTGGACTAGATAATAGTCCATCAGTGTGGCGCCTGGCCCGTGGATGACGATTAATATGAAGGGTATGCCTGGAAGTGTGGGTGGGAGGGCTTGTCGCTTTGGCGCCGCTGCATGTCTTCCTGCCGAGATCTCAAACCTCTCCTGGTGGTCAGGGGCCGGGGGAGTGCTGGAGCGACCTGGGTAACCCTGAGTCTCGGGGTCTTCTCCTGGGTGACCTGGCATGTTTGAGAGGTTTGTGATTTTTTCATCTGTGTTTATTTTTTGTTTTATGTTGTTTGTGTGTTTTTTCCCTGTTCTTGCTCTGTCTTGATTCGGCTACCCCCAAAAATGGGATTGGGCCTGAGCATATAGATAGATAGATAGATGCACTGGGAAAAGCTCTGAGGACCACTGATTATTATAGTAGAGATAGAATTAGCTAGAGAGATGCAACATTTTGCAGCGGAGCGAGAGAGACTGCAGAGGTTAGTTGGGGAGTGGACGGGAGTTACTGCTACTAAAGGCCTTCCTTTCACTTCTTTGTACTAGGAGAGCGGTTTGAGAGGAACCTCCCCACACATGTGAACAATACTCAATACAATGGATGCCCTATGCCCCTGGACAGAGCAAGAAGCTGCGTTGGGGAAAAGAACCCCCATAGGCGGTTGAGCACAAACCCAGCTTCTGGGCCGCTGCCTTAGCAAGACTGGTAATATGGTCCTTCCAAATGAGCGCAGAAGAAAAAGAGACACCAAGAATAGTTGAGAGGAGATGAAGGGTTGATTTTTGTATTGGTTGAAGAATAAGGGATAGGTCCGCTGGGAGATCCTGACTGTATATAGATGGAGAAATTGGGTTTTGGAAGAATTAAAGGTAACAAGGTTTTCCCTCGCCCAATTGGAGATAGTATTTATGATCAGAAGTTTTAAGAGTTTCTATGGCTTCATTTACGTTTTTCGTTAAGGGATTGCTGGCCTGGGGCGTTCTGAAAAACTAATGGAGTAGTTTAAGGTTGAGTCATCTGCCGTATGAATGGCTGTGAATTAAGGTACAGTGTAGAGGAGATTCAGTTATAAAAATTAGAAAGAGAATAGGAGATAGGACAGAGCCCTGAGGAACCCCAGAAGTTTATAGGGTGAGGAAGTGAATCAATGGGCCATCCACCACCGCGGCTATGGAACGGCCAGAAAGGACATTAGAGACAAAGGCACAGATGGAGGGATAGAAACCGAAGGAGGGTAGTTTTTAGAAATTAAAGATTTGTGCCAGACGCTATCGAAAAGCTTTCGATATGTCTAGTGCACTATAAAACACAGTCTCACCCGCGATCTGAGAGCAGATTATTCGAAGAGAAATGCTTAAGACGTTTGGAAGCAAGAAGGTCTTCAAAAACTTTAGAAAGACAAGAGATGAGAGCAATTGGACGATAGTTGGAGGGTTGAGAGCGGTCACCCTTCTTTGGGACAGGTTGAATGTGAGCAAACTTCCAGCATGAAGGGAAGACGTTAGAGGATAGACAGAGACGAAAGAGTTTGCCTAGGCAGGGAGTCAGCACGGAAGCACAGTTTTTGAGAACAACAGGAGGAATACCGTCCGGACCGTACGCCTTATTAGTGTTAAGCCCAGAGAGGGTAGAAAGTACATCTTTAGAAGAGATTAGGATATTAGGCATAAGTAAGAGAGAGGAGGGTGGAGAGGGAGGAATAGCACCGGAATCATCCAAGGTGGAGTTTCTAGCAAAAGTTTGAGCGAAGAGTTTAGCTTTGTCAGAGGAAGAAGTGATGGTTGTGCCATCAGAGTGGGAAAGGGGAGGGAAAGACGAGGAAGAGAAATTGTTGGAGAGGTTTTTGGCTAGATGCCAGAAAGCTTGGGAAGAGCTAGAGTTGGATAGTTCAGTGCATTTATTATTGATGAAAGAGTGTTTGGCAAGTCGAAGAACAGATTTGGCTTGATTCCGGGCAGAAACATAGGAAGAATGAGAGTCTTGAGTTTTAAGGCGTCGGTACCGTTTGAATGCTTCCTCCTTATTGCGGACAGCAGTAGAACAGGCGTGAGTAAACCAAGATTTTTTAGCATTAGTCTGAGAGAAAGAGAATGGAATGTATGCTTCCATGCCCGATAGGATTACCTCGGTAATGCGTTCAGCACTCTCCGAGGGTCCCCGGCCACGGAAGCAGAAATCATTCCATGGGAAATCAAAGAAGTACTGCCGGAAAGCCTCCCAGTCGGCAGCGCCAAAGTGCCACAAGCGCCGCCGGCTAGGAGGATCGGGTGGCCGTACTGGAGAGATAGGACAGGTGACAGAGATAAGTTTATGGTCGGAGGAGCCCAAAGGAGAGAAAAGATCGACAGTATAAGAAGAAGGGTTAGAAGTTAGAAACAAGTCAAGAATGTTGGGCCGATCTCCGATGCGATCAGGGATACGGGTGGGTTGCTGAACTAACTGCTCTAGGTCATTTAGGATAGAAAAGACGTAGGCTTGTTCACCAGGTGGATCAGTAGTGTGAGAGGAGAGCCATTGGCGGTGGTGAACGTTGAAATCTCCTAAGATGGAGATTTCTGAGAAAGGAGAAATGGATAGAATGTGTTCCACTGTAGAGTTTAGATAGTCAAAGAATTTGGGAAAGTTGGTAGAGTTAGGGGAAAGATAGACAGCACAGAAATATTTAGTAAGAGAATGACAGGAAAGTTTGAGCCATAAAGTTGAGAATTCAGAGGAGTCGAAATCGGACACACGAGAGCAAGTGAGTTTGTTGTGCACATATGCACAACATCCACCTTTGGCTTTGAAACTAGGATAGAGAAAGTAGGAGGATACAGAGAAGGGGCTGCTGGATGTTGCTACAGACACCTGAGTTTTGCTGCTAACCAGTTGGAAACTTTTGCAATCTCGTCATTAAAATTATTCACTAAGGTGTTAATATTGCTATGTCGGAGGTAGACTTGCTGTCGTCAGCAAATAGCACACTTTGCAATAATGTACTCGAACTTGATATATCATTAATGTATATTAAGAAAAGAATAGGTCTCAGGATTGATCCTTGAGGTACCCCTACCGTACATTTTGTTTTAGCTGTTAATGAATTATTTACATAGACATATTGTTCTCGATTTGTGAGGTAGCTAGTAAACCAGTTGAGAGTGCTGCCTCTAATACCGTAGTGTGATAACTTGGCAAGTAATATTTTATGGTATCAAACGCCTTTGATAAATCTAAAAACAAGGTAAGGGTAAATTGGCTGTTATCAAAGGAACTCAATATATAATTAATCAAAGATTGCATAGCTGATTCAGTTGATTTTTTTTCTTCTGAACCCATGTTGGTTATCATTAAATATGTTATTTTTTTTTTAAAAATCGGTAATTCTATTGCATGCTAGTCTTCCAAAAACTTTGCTCAGTGACGATAAAACAGATATCGGTCTGTGGTTTTGGGGGAGATTTGTTGGACCGTCTTTATGAATTTTTTTTTTTTTTTTTTTTCTATGTGATTGAGGGAGGCAAAAGGCATAACTGCCTATAGCGAGTGCCTCCCCCATAGTTGAAAGAGTGACAGGGCCAAAATCAAGGGACGTTCGAGCCAAAATGCCTGGACACACGGAGTTTGAAGCAATTTAAGTCATAGGAAGAGGGAAAGACTGATTCTGGGAGAGAGTTCCAGAGCTCAGATGTTGAGTAGAAGAAAGTTTGAGAGTAACGTTTCACTCTTGGGTTGGAGAGTTGCACAGAGTAGGGGTGGGATTGAGTTGCAAGACGGGTACCACGTGCCCTACGTAAAGGAGGTGGTATGCACTGGGATAGCTCTGAGGAACACTGATTATTATAGTAGCGATAGAATAGCGAGAGAGATGCAACATTGCGGCGGAGAGAGAGAGATTGCAGAGAGTTGGTGAGTGGACGGGAGTTAATGATACGAAAGGCCTTCCTTTCAACTTTGTCTAGGAGAGCGGTGTGAGAGGAACCTCCCCACACATGTGAACAATACTCAATACAAGGGCGCACTATGCCCCTGTACAGAGCAAGAAGCTGTGCAGGGGAAAAGAACCCCCTAAGGCGGTTGAGCACACCCAGCTTCTGGGAGGCTGCCTTAGCAAGACTGGTAATATGGTTGGGATCATCTTTGCTACCTTTAGGTCATCGGGGAATATTCCTGTGGCAAATGATAAATTACATAAATGAGTAAGTAGTGGGCACAATATGGAGATGGATTTCTTTATGATCATAATGGGAATATCGTCATACCCGGCTGCCGAATCTCGCATTTTTAATATAGTTTCATGCATTTCTGGAATTGTGATTTCGTTAAATGAACATTCTTCCTCTTGTCGATGTACCAAATAAGATTGGTACGGCGTTCTAGAGGGGGTGATGTTATTTGCTAATAACTGGCCTACTTCTGAAAAATACCGGTTAAACATATCTGCTGAAGGTGTAGAGTTATTATCTTTGGTACTTTCTTTATTTCTGGCATTCCTCTTCAGAATTGAATTTATAGTATTCCAAGTTTTCTTAGAATCACCTGAGGAGTTTGAAAGTTTATTTTTAAAATATTCCGACTTGGCACTCTTAATTGAATTGGCTATTTTATTTCTTAGTTTACGGTAGGCCTCACCATATGTGATAGGTTTCTTTGCGTACTTGCGTTGTAGCTTATTTCTTTGGTTTATCATTAATCTAATTTCTTGTGTTATGTACGGTTTATTGAGGTGTTTTTCTTTTATTTTTAATTCTTTCTCTGGGAAGCAGAATTTGAAGGTGGATAGAAGCTTAGCATAGAACAATTTGAAGGTCGTATTGAAGTCACCGTTGTCATAACAGAAAGTCCAGTCAATTTTACTTAATTCACTTAATTCCAGATTAAAAGCTTCTATATTACTATTTGAATAGTCTCTGTATTTCTTAATTACATTTTTATTACAAGTTGTTAGATTTTCATTAAGCAAAGAGATGGAAAATATCGGAAAATGGTCCGAAATATTTGTATAAACTATGCCATTCGATACATTGTTTATACTATTATTTGTCCAGATATGATCAATCAAGGTTGCAGAGTGTGTAGTTACTCTAGTCGGATGAGTTATTGTACAATAAAATAAATTACAATTCATTAGGGATATTAGTTCTGAGGCAGCTTTACAGTGTTTATGCTTAAGGAGGTCTATATTGAAATATCACATTATATAACTGGTAGTCTTTTCTTTTTGTATAATGGTTAATATATTGTGCAACGCTTGTAGAAACTGATCGGTATTGTTTTGTGGTTTTCTATATATTGTGCCTATGA
>CM064496.1:4934894-5119894 GCA_032716605.1 Paralithodes platypus
CCCGGCTGCCGAATCTCGCATTTTAATATAGTTTCATGCATTTCTGGAATTGTGATTTCGTTAAATGAACATTCTTCTCTTGTCGATGTACCCAATAAGATTGGTACGGCGTTCTAGAGGGGTGATGTTATTTGCTAATAACTGGCCTACTTCTGAAAAATACCGGTTAAACATATCTGCTGAAGGTGTAGAGTTATTATTTTTGGTACTTTCTGTATTTCTGGCATTCCTCTTCAGAATTGAATTTATAGTATTCCAAGTTTTCTTAGAATCACCTGAGGAGTTTAAAAGTTTATTTTTAAAATATTCCGACTTGGCACTCTTAATTGAATTGGCTATTTTATTTCTTAGTTTACGGTAGGCCTCACCATATGTGATAGGTTTCTTTGCGTACTTGCGTTGTAGCTTATTTCTTTGGTTTATCATTAATCTAATTTCTTGTGTTATGTACGGTTTATTAAGGTGTTTTTCTTTTATTTTTAATAAGGTCGTATTGAAGTCACCGTTGTCATAACAGAAAGTCCAGTCAATTTTACTTAATTCACTTAATTCCAGATTAAATCTTCTATATTACTATTTGAATAGTCTCTGTATTTCTTAATTACATTTTTATTACAAGTTGTTAGATTTTCAGCAAAGAGATGGAAAATATCGGAAAATGGTCCGAAATATTTGTATAAACTATGCCATTCGATACATTGTTTATAATATTATTTGTCCAGATATGATCAATCAAGGTTGCTGAGTGTGTAGTTACTCTAGTCGGATGAGTTATTGTACAATAAAAGAAATTACAATTCATTAGGGATATTAGTTCTGAGGCAGCTTTACAGTTTTTATGCTTAAGGAGGTCTATATTGAAATCTCACATTATTTAACAGGTAGTCTTTTCTTTTTGTATAATGGTAAATATATTGTGCAATGCTTGTAGAAACTGATCGGTATTGTTTTGTGGTTTTCTATATATTGTGCCTATGAGGATATTCTCCTTCCGTAGACTTAATTCAACTAATATGGTTTCTATATATGGTTTCTGCAATCTTAGATCAAGTCTCTCTGTAGCTTGATGACTGGAATGTACATACAGGGCCAAACCTCCGCTATTTCTAGACTGATTATTTGTGAACATATGGTAGTTTGGTATACGATACAAATATTCAATATTTGAAGTAAGTTTTGACTCACTAATTCCTGTAGCGGTGAAATCACTACTTAAAAATTAATTGCATTCTTCCATAATATTATCGAGTTTGTTTGGTAAACTATTTACATTACAACACATGATTTTCAAGAGGGATTTGTTCACATTAAATGTATCCAGTAAAGAATCAGAACAATAATAATCACACATATATATATATATATATATATATATATACAGTATATATACAGTATATATACAGTATATATACAGTATAGGGCCCCCGAAAATAACCACTGTCCCTTTAACAGGTTCGGACTAGACGTAAAAGGGCTGGATGAAGCAAGGCGGCGCTACACTTCCTCCACCATGCACTTCTCCAACTACCCCAAGTGGTTCCTGGAGAAGTTTGGGTTCCACGGTCACTCCACTTGCTCCGACTACTCCACACAGCGGGGTGGAGGACAGAAGGTGGTGTCTTACTCCTACTACGATGCCGCCAACATTACTGACCCGGGTGAGTAGTTGTGAACATTCAGTAGTGGTAGTTTTAAGAACCCGAATGAGTCTGATGTTCTACTCTTCCTGATAACACAATGAATGTGGTGTCATACTCCTACTTTAATATTTACAACTTTACATTTGCTACAAATATTCCTCATCCTTTTACTACTATATTGTTTTTTCTATGTGAGTGAGAGACAAAAGGCAAAGCTGCCTGTAACAATTGTTTCCCCCAAAGTTGAAAGAGTGACAGAGAGCCAAATTCAAGGAACGTTAGAGTCAAAATGCTGGGACACACGAATGTTAAAATAATCTAAGTCATAGGATGACGGAAAGATTGATTGAGGGAGAGAGTTCCAGAGTTCACGCATTGAGTAGAAGAAAGACTGAGATTTGTTTTTAATTCTTGGGTAGAACTGGACAGAATAGAGTGGAGTTGGATTGTGTAGAAAGGTGGGTGTTGTTGTTGCTGTTCCCCAGGCTGTCTGGCCGAGCAGCCCCAAGGTCCCGAGCCAGGCCAAGGCCATAACCGACCACCCCCACAAAAACCTTCCCTGCTTACCACTAATAAAGCCCAGGTGACCGAAGCCACTCCAAGACGGGTGAGCTGAGGAGGGTGCGGAAACGCCCGGGAAACCAAAGCCCCACCCAAGGCCCTGTGCCCCTCAGCAATTATGAAGGGAAAGTTGAGGGGTAAAGGAAAAATGTGATGCTTTGGCTCCCAATCTGCCAACCTCTATGGTTGGCAGTACGTAGGTTAATCCACGGAAGAGACACCGTCACTTGAGATCTAGAAAATATATAAGTAAAAGGAACAGTCAGAGTAAGCTATGGGTATGTCAGAGATCGCTCAGCTCTTATTCTGATAGACCAGCCCATCACCACATGACTAGAACCCAATCCTCTCAGCATCATCTAGGAAAGGCCCTAGAAAGCCGCCTTTGGCGGGGGGATAGCTGCCATATTTCAACTCCTTTCAGGGTTGGGCACCTGCCCTAATACAACTACCACTTTCAGATAGCGTGCACTACAAGAAATACTTTGGTCAGCTCCACGGTCGGGCCCGGGTGATCGGTAAGATATACCCGGGGTGGATCATGAGGGTCTACCATAATGTTACTCCGGGGGACACCACGGCCACCAAGTTCCTCTGTAATATTGTCTGCACTCACGGACATGTGGACCTTTGTGACGTCACTACACTGCCAGAGCTGGGTAAGGCTGAGGAGGAGGAGTAGGAGAAATAAAAAATTGTATTGGAAGTGTATTTAGTGCTAGGATGGGCGTAACTCCACCCAGGGAGCAACATAGGCTGGGTTATGTCGTCCTCCAAAGCAATTTAGAGGCAAGCGAATGAAACTCTTGGTCGCTTGCCCTGCTACGTAGGTGCCAGCAGCGATACATAGGTCGGGTATGTACCATCAAGTACTCTGGCACGCGTAGATATATATATATATATATATATATATATATATATATATATATATATATATATATACATAGTAAATGTGCCAGTCTCCTTGGTACCATCGACCTCTGAGCAAGGAAATCAAGCCCTTGCTCACAAGGTATATATATATATATATATATATATATATATATATATATAATTACTTACTTTTATGTACATTTTGCAATATCAAGATAAAATAATTTACTCGACAGACCTCCAACCGTCTCTCTCTCTCTCACTGTATATATGTATCTCCCCAGGTAACTTGGTGGATCGCGGTGTGGTTGGCAGACTATGGAGGTTTGCTGTCATGGGCGACCCCACCGTAGACACCTTCCTCGTACGGGACACGGACAGGTAAGTCGCCGGATATGTACAGTCACTTAGGACAATTCGTGGGACCCCTTTGTTTTTCTTTATACACGGTTTTCGTGTATATGTTTAGTACTCTTTACCCTTTTCTTTAACGACCAGTATTCGTACCTCAGCCAATATATGCAAATATTTGTGTGTAGGAGTAGTGGTGCTATGTATTGTACCTTAAAATAGGCAGTAACTTATTCAAAGACTATCTATATATTTTGAAATCTGTATAAAGTCAAAATCATACCAGGAGAGCTACTTTGGCTGCTCCACTCTGTATCTAGTGAGTAAGTAAATAAAGCTTGTGAATTGTGATTCTGCTCATCGTCCATATCCTCTTTTTCTTATGTTTACCTTCTGTTTATACTGCAATAAACTAAGTTTGTATGCTTTAAAATAGCGGTACAACAATAACTTACTAGGTTTCATAAAACTCCTAGAATACAACCTATTATAAGATAGTTATTATATTTTACTAGTTTAATTTATATATTAAGTAATATTTATATATTAAGATGAAGAGGTGCGGGAGAGGGTACAACAGGGGAAGAGGGTTGTAGGAACGCTAAAAGCAGTAACAAGAAATAGGGTGGTCAGTATGGAAGTGAAGAAGTCCTTGCATGACAGTGTGGTAATCCCGACACTGACTTACGGAAGCGAAGCATGGACGTTGGTTGAGAGACTCAGACCAAGAGTGAGAGCAGTGGAAATGAATTACTTAAGGAGTGCGTGCGGCGTTACATGGAGGGATAGACAGACTAATGAGGAAGTAAGAAGGAGGTGTGGTGTGGAGGTAGATGTGCTGGAAAGTGTGAAAAGGAACAACTTGAGATGGTTCGGCCATATGGAACGTATGGAAAGCGAGAGAATGACTAAGAGGGTGTATGAGAGCGAGGTGGAGGGACAGAGGGGGAGAGGTAGACCGAATATGAGGTGGAAGGATGGAGTGAGGAAGTACATGAACGAAGGTGGTGCTGGTTGGGGGGAGGGGCGTCGACTGACTGGGGACAGAGGTGCATGGGGGCGGTTCGTTCGTGGCCACCCCTTCGGGGATCACGGCGTCAGGCAATAGATAGATAGATAGAAATTTATATATTGATATTATTCGTTTGTTATCTATCCCTCTACGTTATTCTACTTGAACTGACTGACCAACTACCTAAACCTGTCCCCCTGAACCAGCTGGGTGTTAAAGAGAGAGGTGGTGGTTGTGAGGCAGTGGTTACAGTCTGATAAAGAGTTCCATGTTATCAGGGATCATCCGCACCACAGGGCCGTCATGTTGGCAGGTGGGTACTGTAATAATGTCTGACAGATGTTGGCAGGTGGGTACCGTAATAATGTATGACAGATGTTGGCAGGTGGGTACCGCAATAATGTATGACAGATGTTGGCAGGTGGGTACCGCAATAATGTCTGACATATGTTGGCAGGTGGGTACCGTAATAATGTATGACAGATGTTGGCAGGTGGGTACCGCAATAATGTATGACAGATGTTGGCAGGTGGGTACCGTAATAATGTATGACAGATGTTGGCAGGTGGGTACCGCAATAATGTATGACAGATGTTGGCAGGTGGGTACCGTAATAATGTATGACAGATGTGGCAGGTGGGTACCGCAATAATGTATGACAGATGTTGGCAGGTGGGTACCGCAATAATGTATGACAGATGTTGGCAGGTGGGTACCGCAATAATGTATGACTGATGTTGGCAGGTGGGTACCGCAATAATGTATGACAGATGTTGGCAGGTGGGTACCGCAATAATGTATGACAGATGTTGGCAGGTGGGTACCGCAATAATGTATGACAGATGTTGGCAGGTGGGTACCGTAATAATGTATGACAGATGTTGGCAGGTGGGTACCGCAATAATGTATGACAGATGTTGGCAGGTGGGTACCGTAATAATGTATGACAGATGTTGGCAGGTGGGTACCGCAATAATGTCAGACAGATGTTGGCAGGTGGGTACCGCAATAATGTATGACAGATGTTGGCAGGTGGGTACCGTAATAATGTATGACAGATGTTGGCAGGTGGGTACCGCAATAATGTCAGACAGATGTTGGCAGGTGGGTACTGTAATAATATCTGACATATGTTGGCAGGTGGGTACCGTAATAATGTCTGACAGATGTTGGCAGGTGGGTACTGTAATAATGTCTGACAGATGTTGGCAGGTGGGTACTGTAATAATGTCTGACAGATGTTGGCAGGTGGGTACTGTACTAATGTCTGCCCAATATTGGGTTAATTATACTCTCACAGGAACACTATGTTGGCAGGTGTGTGATGTAATAATGTCTGACGAATGATAGCAGGTGGGTGATGTAATTATGTCTGACGGATGATAACAGGTGGATGAAGTAATAATGTCTGCCGGATGTTGGGATATTATACTATAAAAAGGCCGCCATATTGGAGAGTAGGTTCAGTAATAATGTCTGCCGGATGTTGGCCCAGTATACTCAATTGACCATCAGTTATATAATGTCTAAGCGCGCCTAAATAACAAACTCACATACGTTTTTCTTATTATCAGTATTTTTCCCTTAAAAACAATAGCATACCCTTACTCTTACATTAACCCTATCCCAACTTTAATTCACTAACACAAACGAACTCAGTCAATCCGCATTACATCTAACTGATTTTAATACACTAACTTCCATGCACCTTTTTTTCAGACTAACCGTAACATGCCAAACTCACTCAATCCACAGTAACCATGTTTTACCCTAATTATTTGTTCTATGTGGACCAGGGAGACAGAAGGCAAAACTGCCTGTGACGAGTGCCTCCCCCAGAGTTGAAAGTGAAACCGGGCCAAAATCAAGGAATGTTCGAGCCAAAATGTCTGGACGCACAGAGTTTGAAGCAATTTAAGTCATAGGATGAGGGAAAGATGGATTCAGGGAGAGAGTTCCAGAGCTGTTTTAATCCTAATTCACACTCTTCCTAACACATCTAAACCCAAACCTATTTATTTTAGTTACCCCTTCAATACCGGCGACGTCTATTGTATTTTATGCTAGCTATATCTAGACGATTTTATACAAGTTTAAGAAGGATCTGTGGTGGTCAAAAAGGGTTAAGTGAGATAGTTCAAAGTCTGCTAATTGCCAGAAGCCTTTTATAAACTGAATACAATCGCCCAATAGTAGCCAGAATAAAGTTAAAGGACGGCACCAGTACTCAGAGGATTAACTCTAATCCTAATTCCCCCCGACGACTCCCACTTCTTCTCTACTGTGTGAGTCTGGCATAAAGCACTATTATTATTATTATTATTATTATTATGATTATTATTATTATTATTATTATTATTATTATTATTATTATTAATATCCCGCCCATCCAGGATTATGGGGAGGCCACAACCGGAGAAAGAGAGGGCTGGCTCGAGTGAGAGACGCCATGTTTAACCATCCCACCAACCTAACCCTCAAGTTTGATCAGCACCTCCTGGCCACCAAGCTCTGGCCCTACATCAAGGTAAACAAATCTACGGCAGGGTTTATAGGGACGTGGCCTTCACAGCTCCTTCTATCAGAGAGAAAGAGTATACAGACTAATAACACACATAACAACGCCACTCCAACAGCTTCCTCTCTCTCCAACATCCCTTATACAGACTAATAACACACATAACAAAGCCACTCCAACAGCTTCCTCTCTCTCCAACACCCCTTCTCCCCTCTCTACACTCTTCAGAAAAATAGGAAAAGTAGACAGTAACTACGAGATGCCGAGGCTTATCCCTCATTACCTTCACCAAGAGAAGAACATTCTGTGTTGGGGTTTTATAGAGATCGAAAACCTTAATGATGCTTTTATGATGATTGTTTTTGCAAGTTAATTGGTGGGTTAGTTATAATATGAATTTGGGAGAAAGATGTAAAGGCTAATAGAGACTTGGTTGGGAGAGAAGGGGCTGGGGGTGGGAGGGGATAGGGACTTGCTCTTTATAGCTCCTTGAAGTAGAGAACAAAAATGAGAAAGTACTAACATATTGAGGTGGAATTTATAGGGATTATATTTGACCTTCATAAGATCCTTTACCTCGTGAGAGAGAAAAGATTAACAAGGTGAGCACAGAAGGGGATAGGCCTACTCTTGGATAGCTATAATAGTAGATGGGATGTGAGGGACTATTGGTATTGAGGGAAGGTTAAGGTGAGCACTGAAGGGGGTACTCTTGGATAGCTATAATAGTAGATGGGATGTGAGGGACTATTGGTTTGGACGGGAGGTTACGATCAGGTCAACGGGAAAGGTGCTACCCGAGGTCGCACTAGGAATGGCAGAATGGCCTTACGATAGATAGATAGATAGATAGACAGATAGATGTAGATAAATAGATATGAGTTAAATCACTTCACATCCTCTAGTAGTTTAGTAGAATTCAATATAGCTGATCACTTTGAGGTTAAATACTTGTGGTTAACTCAATCAAGTCAGTTTTCTCACAGGAGCCTCATAAATATGTGATATGCCATAAACTAGAATGTTGAACAATATTATGCAAATTAAAATACCACAAAATTATATTGATAAACGTAGAAGCAGTCATAGTACATTTGCTTTGTCTATGTCATATAATGGTATCTATATCTATCCCTTCAGAACCTAACCCTGCAGCACGACAGCTATAACTGCCTGATGAAAACACACCAGGGATCCATACCCTTCCCTGTCAAGAGGGTCGACGGCCTCTACTGTGGGTAAGTTAACAACAAATGTCCAGTTAAGTATTTGTGTCAGCCAAGCAGCCAGTTTATGCACCCAGTAGGTCTTGACTCAGTACCAAAGGAGTTAATCACTGATGAATGCCCATACCTCTAAATCAAATAAAACCATGGAGAGCACCAGTCTCTGACTCCTGATGGCGTGTCTCAAGAGCAGTAAGCGATTATCCAGTGATTTAGCTAGACGTACAGCATCGTATGTGGAATAATTGCAAGTGAATTTACAATTTAATATTCACAAAACTTGTGTTATTTAGTAAAACAAAAATACCCTCATTGTTCCCTGATTAAATAACACTGTATGAATATTCCCATAATCAAAATATGGTACAGGGGGACAATGCCTAGTGAGTTAACTGCTCAATAGGTGGCGTTCTGAGAGTGAGGGTCCGAGTCTTCAGGGTGAGACAGTGAAGCACAGAGGCGAAGCAGCTTAAGAGATGGGGCTGCTTCATGTCGTGGGTCTCACACCTTAGACTAAAACGATACCTCACAGGCTTCACTGTGTTGAGCGGTAGAATGTACAGGCTCTCAGCCTATGCCCGAGAGGGAGTATAGAATATAGAAAAAAAAGACTGTGTCAGCTAGTTAGATATAGAACATATAACTAGTGTTCAATACAGATATAAACCTAAACTTATTTCACCAGGTGGGGTCCGTTCAAGTTCAACGAGCGGAGAAAACTGTTCAACACCAGGTGCCCCTTGGAATGTAGACCACCGGGGAACCACACATGGACCTACTGCTGATATACTATACACATTACACACACACACCCATAATATATAAGTAACACCCCGTTCTTAACATTAATCATCAATTACAAACCCCATTGTACTTGAATGAATTATACCGGGAAGTGCTGCAGGAACCTTGGTGACCCTGGTCTCTGGGTCTTCTCTTGGGTGACCTAGATGTGTGTGAATTTGCATTTTGTGTTTGTGTGTTCATTGTTTTGTGTTGCGTTGTCCCCATTCAGGCTCTGTCTAGAGTACCCCCCCCCCCCCCACCCCCACACACATATATATATATATATATATATATATATATATATATATATATATATATATATATATATATATATATATATATATATATATATATATATAGGTCTATATATATTATTATTATTACAGACTCGTGCCTGGTAGCTTTGTACCTTGATTTTTAGCGGGAGCTGTACTCTCTCGTTTGTTCATATTCTTATATTCTTGTCGCTTATCTTTTGATTCGGCGATATATTTCTTGTAAGCATATAGCATTAGTATTGCTCGGTGTGTCTTGTGTAATTAGTAATATAAGCTGGAAGTAAAGCAGCTTAATTTAGTTATATAAGACCACGTGTACCATTCGAGACAATAGAATGTTAGATTATTTTGCTACAGAATGTTTAGGTTGTGTTTACTGTATGTAACATCAGAGTGAGTTAACTTTCCATTGTTCTGACGTAATTCTTGTTCCTGAAAATAAATGTAGAGTGAATATTATAGCTACGCATACACACTATTTATTCACCAAATACAGATTTTTATTTAATCATACAACAATAACTATTGATGATAAATACATGTTGATGACACATTTGGAATGGGCATTACAAATGCTTCTTTCATATTATATTATGAGTAATCTAGCCTTCTAGTTCACTTAAGGACAATCCACTCGGACAGTAAAAATTACTTGAACCTCTCAATAAAAATAAGATATGTATGTATGTATGTATGTATGTATGTATATACTCAGGCACATACCCCATTGATGGAGGTGGCCGATTCGAGACCGGGCCCGAACAGCAATAACATTCAAGGGTTCTAATTCTCAGGGGCCAGGACCACTTTTGCGTTCCCTCGCCCCTAACTCTGTCTCGATGAGTAGGAAAATTTTGCAAGGGGAGGAGGATTCCTAGCCTCCTGCCCCCTTATAAAATAAGATATAAGTTAATTAATTAACAAATACATTAAAATCTTCCCTTAGTCACATTACAATTTGCCAAAACAAGAAATACCATAATTTTAGGGGACATTAACTTAATAAAATAACCCGTGGATTTTGCTGGTTGTTTACGGTCTTAATGACTTAAAACAAAGGTAAACAACCGCTAAATACCCCAAAATACTGAATACGGTTTCCATGAGGGTATCTTACGGTCTTAATGACTTAAAACAAAGGTAAACAACCGCTAAATACCCCAAAATACTGAATACGGTTTCCATGAGGGTATCTTACGGTCTTAATGACTTAAAACAAAGGTAAACAACCGCTAAATACCCCAAAATACTGAATACGGTTTCCATGAGGGTATCTTACGGTCTTAATGACTTAAAACAAAGGTAAACAACCGCTAAATACCCCAAAATACTGAATACGGTTTCCATGAGGGTATCTTACGGTCTTAATGACTTAAAACAAAGGTAAACAACCGCTAAATACCCCAAAATACTGAATACGGTTTCCATGAGGGTATCTTACGGTCTTAATGACTTAAAACAAAGGTAAACAACCGCTAAATACCCCAAAATACTGAATACGGTTTCCATGAGGGTATCTTACGGTCTTAATGACTTAAAACAAAGGTAAACAACCGCTAAATACCCCAAAATACTGAATACGGTTTCCATGAGGGTATCTTACGGTCTTAATGACTTAAAACAAAGGTAAACAACCGCTAAATACCCCAAAATACTGAATACGGTTTCCATGAGGGTATCTTACGGTCTTAATGACTTAAAACAAAGGTAAACAACCGCTAAATACCCCAAAATACTGAATACGGTTTCCATGAGGGTATCTTACGGTCTTAATGACTTAAAACAAAGGTAAACAACTGCTAAATACCCCAAAATACTGAATACGGTTTCCATGAGGGTATCTTACGGTCTTAATGACTTAAAACAAAGGTAAACAACCGCTAAATACCCCAAAATACTGAATACGGTTTCCATGAGGGTATCTTACGGTCTTAATGACTTAAAACAAAGGTAAACAACCGCTATATACCCCAAAATACTGAATACGGTTTCCATGAGGGTATCTTACGGTCTTAATGACTTAAAACAAAGGTAAACAACCGCTAAATACCCCAAAATACTGAATACGGTTTCCATGAGGGTATCTTACGGTCTTAATGACTTAAAACAAAGGTAAACAACTGCTAAATACCCCAAAATACTGAATACGGTTTCCATGAGGGTATCTTACGGTCTTAATGACTTAAAACAAAGGTAAACAACCGCTAAATACCCCAAAATACTGAATACGGTTTCCATGAGGGTATCTTACGGTCTTAATGACTTAAAACAAAGGTGAACAGCCGCTATATACCCCAAAATACTGAATACGGTTTCCATGAGGGTATCTTACGGTCTTAATGACTTAAAACAAAGGTAAACAACCGCTAAATACCCCAAAATACTGAATACGGTTTCCATGAGGGTATCTTACGGTCTTCTACAACTAATTCTACGGATTTTTTTTTTTTTTTTTTTTTTTTAAAAGACCTCCGTCTACGTATTGTGAAAAACCTGTTATCCTCCGGCAAATTGTGGGGTTGAGTGAGTGAAGGGGGGGATAGTGAATGAAGGAGGATACATGTTTTTCATAATACGTGTTGCTAGCCCCAAACGCGCGAGCAACTGTGGCTTTCAACCATCCGACACATCCCCTTTTATTTATGTGCATCACACATGATACATACAAATAAAGTTTATGTTTTGTTTTACCCTACTGTGGAAAGACTACGGATACACCACTCCTGCCCGGGCCTCACACAGTGTCACACAGTCCTGTCGAACTGAGCTCATGACGCTGGTGGCATTGCCCCGGAGGATAGCCATCCCTAGTCTTTGCTTGAGCCAGAGGGTTTCCCGGGGTTCTCCTGAAACTTCTCTGATTTTACGGCCTATTTCATTCACCATCTTAAGGGTGGTAGGGCCGAAGACTCCTGAAGTTTCGAATGCCAGGGGCTCGAACTGATGATTTCTGGCGATGGCTTGATATTTTTCTCGCTTTTTATTTTCTGCTATCAGGGCGGCTTCACCTGCTTCGTCGGCGTTTCTGGCGATGTTGGTTGTGGAGAAAGTGTCAACACATGTGGCATCCCACACGAGGCACCGGCCATTCTTGTAAGGGAAAGTGGTCATCCCATCTGGCCGTTTGCCGTCTTCTCTGTGAAGTCCATGTGGTTCGAGGATTGATGCACGGTTAGCACTCTGCAGGGCCCGTTTTATGACATCATTTAGTGCAGAGTGTCTTGGCAGGCGGCCTGCGTTGTAATTACATGACAAGGCATGGTGACCTTGAGCATCCATCCCCCCACCACACTTGCAAGTGTGTGGGTAATTGTTTACAGAGTTCACTAGCTTCCAGATAAAATACATTCCTAACAGATTATATAGTTTGCATCCAAAGTGTTTATATACTGTAGTTTGTATGCTCTGGTTAGCACCCCCCCCCCCTCTCCCTCCCTTCACCCCACACCTCTCCCTCACCCCCCCCCCCCCCCCAACCGCCCCCCCCCCCCAAGCAAAAAAGAGGGTGAGTGGGGTCATACAGTATTACGAATCCTACATTACGCTTAGCACCCCCACCCTTCCCCTCCCCCCCCTCTCCCGCCCCCCATCCCCACCCCCACAAATACAAATGATGAGGGTGAGTGGCGTTATACAATATTACGAATCCTACATTAAGGCAGGTTTATCACGTTCATTAAGCCGAGTGACTGACTTTGTATGACTGATATTGACACACTGACATATTTGCCAATATTATAATAACAGCAACCATTATTCTAGTCATTATTATTATTATTATTATAAAGATCTAAAGTTCTAGAATAGCACACACACACACACATGCAACTTTAAACTAAATGAGTAATTAAAAAAATGATGAGAGAGAGAGAGAGAGAGAGAGAGAGACAGAGAGAGAGAGAGAGAGAAGGATGCTGCAACAGACAGCGAGATGAGAAGAGACCCAAACTCGAGAGACCTTGCGCGAGGTAGGAAAGAGGGGGTGGGGGGAGGGGAAAGGGGGGCTAAGAGGGAAAGAGAAGGGGAAGGAGGAGGAGGTGGAGGGGGGCCGACTGGAAACTGGAAGCAACATCCCACAGACTATAGTAGGGTCATTTGCTTGGAATCCGTGACCATTTTGTTCCTACCTTTTTCTCTCGATGGATTTGACAACCTGAACCATTTTAAAGGAAAATTAGCTCCTATGCCCCTCTGAAAAATGACGGCTAACTCTGCTAGAGCCCAATATTCAAAATGGCCGCCAACGCCTTCTTGAAAAACATGAAATGTAATATCTCTGGCATCAGATGAGCTACAAGGACGAATGAGGTTTCCTTTTTCACTAATTCTGACATTACAAATTCACTGGAATGGTTATTGTATTGTATTGTATTGTATATTGTATTGTTATTGTATTGTATTATACTAATTGTACATACTAATCTGCCACTTCACTGTCACTACATGATTCACTGTATGAGCCACTATCAGAATCACTGTCCTCACTTTCGCTGCTATCATCACTGATGTTCTCTGCCTGCGGATTTGTAGGTAGTGGTATGGATGGGGGAAGTGGGGGCTGGGTTGAACGGACAGGCAGACATAGGCCATTTACAAGATGCCATCCATGGCCGATCAGTGAGGGGAGACTTTGGAGCTGGTTTGCAAATATGCAAGATAGTTTGCACGCTCCAAGTGTGGACGGAGACTGTCCAAATCAGGCACAAGTCGGATAGTGCTTTTTTTCTTCTGAGCTCTCCACTTCGCTGCCCTGCCCTCGCATCTCCCAGGGTCTTGCTTTTGGTATCACCATAGACATATCGAATGACAAACCGCTCCAAATCACTGATGACCTGTTCTGTGACTAGGAGCTGTGTACCACATGCTGCTAGCAGGTCGTGTGCCTCTTTAGACTTCTCCAGACGATCTGCGATGAGCTTCTTTCTTGCTCTATAGAAGCCAGAGTTGTGGTCACACCCAGTGAGGACATGAAGTGGTATGATGGATGCAGCCATTGCCTCACTGCACAAACATCGGGCATCGATAAGCTGACGTTTGCGTTTCACACACAGGATTCCTGTTGTCTTCTGAGCAACATATGCCGCTTGCACGTAGTTGTCTGTGTCCTCTGTTTCAAGAACGACAGCTGCTGTATAGCTGTCTGACCGGAGCACACTATATATGTCGTATCTGCCTCTGCATGGGAGCATGTGAGCTCTGGCACAAGCTTGCCTGTGGTGAGATTCTTTGCAGTGCTGCCAACTACACAGTAGATGATCTCGGTGCTAGTTGTTGCTGCTGTTCTCTGGAATTCCGTTTGATGAAATGCCTGAAGGCGGATTTTGTTCTCAGGTTTACCCAGGAGAGCATGGAAAACTTTACTAGAAGGAAATTTATCTTCTGTCTTCATGAAGACATTGCTGATTGGCAGTTTTTTTTGGCGCAGTATTCTCTCACTGTCCTTGATCGTGTAATTCTGATCATATGAATCATTGACGCAAATGATGCGCTCAGCATGCTTGTGTCTCGTTAGAACGAAGTGCACCAACTTCTCTGCATAATCTCCCCAGGTATACTTGGTACCGTCTCCCTTCTCTCTCTCTTCAATGGTAGGAGTTGTTAGGCACCAGATGAGGCCCATATCAATAATAGACGTGTATACATCAGGCTCTGGAATGACAGTCATAGTTAGTGTTTGTTGAAGCTTGCTTTTTTGTGCCTTACGGATGGTTCCATTGACGTTGAAGATGGAAAGGCACTTGGCTGTAACACGATGCTGCAGGACTTCTTGAAGTTTGAGGGCACCACTCGTTTCAACCAGTCCGAGAACAGAGGCCAAGGCATTACGCTCCATTTCCTCAGTCTTTCCCTTCAGGTTCTCACCATCTGCTTTCTTCAATTCCTGAGTTGAAAAGTTCAAACGCTTGCTACGGGGAACTCTGTCGTTAAGAGACTTGGTCTTGGAATACACGCTCTCATTCAAGAACTGCTTCAGTTTGCTTGTGCCATCCTCCTTTGCCGATTTCAAGTCGGCAGCGAGAGCGTCTGAGGCTGGGATTCCTGACTGTAGGGATCGAAGTGTCTTGTTTGTATGGTCAAATGGATCACACTTGAATTCAGTGAGACATGCGCTTATATCCTGTACAGCTTGTTCATCCTTCTTCATTTTACTAGACGAGCAATCAGCATGCTTCCCTTTTCCTTGTTTCTTGCGATTAGCATGGCGATGGACCTTTGTTCTCACCCGATTGATGTTATTCACATTCCGAGTGTTTGAAAGGAGCTGCTTTTCATTGTTCAGAATGGCCAACCAACCAGACTTCAGCTTAGAGCCCTTATTCATTGTTGACTCTATCCATATGTCGAGGGCGACACACGAATATGGTTTTCCTGTCATTGACTGTGCAAACATACCACTCTCCATGAATGCAGCCTGATCGACAGGAAGGGTATCAAGCACTGCGGTGAAATCGGGGAGATGCCGACCATACTTGTCATTATCATAGATTTGCATCAAAGGAAGCATGAGCTTGAGTGAGGACTTGAACTCAGTCCAGTTGCTTGGTCTGATTGCATGGATATTTTGAGTTAGAACCTCAACCATTTCCATGAATGACATCCAGTATTCTGCTTGTGGGGCACCCTCAAAGTCCTTGAAGAGAGCATCAACGAGGTCCTTCAGCTCAGCATTTCTCTCTAGCTCTGCATGTTCATCTGCAAGTTCCTGTGCATCAATCGGATGTCGAAGCTTGGCAAGGGATGCCTTTACTTCTTCAGATAGAGGGGAATCTTCCAAACGTTTGTCTATGACATGGTGGACCAGAGTCTCGTAGAATAGTCGCAAGCAGCGAACCCCACGCTTAACATGTTTTCCACGAAGGGCCTGATCAACAGACCCGTCTGCTATAACACCGGCTGCCACCAACACATCTGAGATGCCAGATCCCTTAAACCTCTAGTATATAGTGTAGATGAACGACATTTGGATGTGGAAGGGTGCCATGAATGGTAAGATTTTGCTGAACAGCTCAGCATTCTCACTTTTCAACTCTAGCATGAGCACGTACACAGGATGATCACCAACAATTATTGCAAAAGGCATTTTTTTTTTCGATTGATTTTGCAAGCTTACACATCACATCATTGAGAATTGTCTTACTGGGTGGGTTGGGATAGGTCATGTGGTATATTGCTCGACTCTTCTCATCTGCATTTGACATACTGGCGTGAAACCCTGAAAACCCAGGCACAGTCTGGTCTTCTGGCTTAGGTCTCGTTCGGTCATCTTGCGCCCTGGCCAATGCATGGATCACACCACGAATTCTTTACACCGATGTGTCAGGAGGAGGAGTACTTTGATCAGCTGGTGGCTTCCTGAGAGGTGGTTCCCCACGCTTCGCTGTCTTGTATGGGTTGACTTTTTGCATTTCACTTCTGAGCTCTTTGAGAATTGTCGAGAGGTTTGATGCAAAGTTGGCACCGGGAACTGGTCTATCCTCGTGATTCTCGGAAGGAAGTTCTGTATCAAATTATTCTGGCTGCACAAACATGACATTAGTGCGGTGTGACTGGCCAGCACCGGTCAGTGTGTCGCTCTTGAAGTCATCTTGAAGCAGGTTGTCTGAGCAAAGACCATGGTAAACAAGGGCAATGTACTGCTACGTACTTAAGGCACTGTCGTCACTGTAAAGGACATCACTTCGACAAGTTGTGTCCTACAGTTGACAAAGGCAAAGACGTCAAACCAGAGGGTACTACAACTTTGGCACTAGGTAGCATGAAAGACACCAATATATTGCCCACAATAAAGATTCCCATGGAAGGTAATGACAGTAACAAGGTTTGTCGGGTGCTTCTTGATCAGGGGTCTCAACGATCCTTTATAAAAAGGTCGATATGAGGGGGACTTAAGCACCGAATCGTAGGGGCTGAGACTCTTCGATTGCAGGGCTTTACAGGGGTTACTGACAAACACGAATACGAGATAGCGGAGATTTCTAATTTCTACCGTAAACAAAGGTACTTTATGTCATGTATCGTAGTAGACACCCTACCAGAATATGTATCTGTAGGAGTGAAGAAGGTGGAACACGCATTACGTAGCAAGGGGGTTAACTTGTCAGATCCCATGGGAGATCAGAGTGAGGTGCATGTTCTACTTGGTGAGGATCATTATTATGATGTAGTATACCCTGGTTTTAAAAGGATGTGTGGTGTGATTTTGATCCCCACTAAATTTGGCTATTGCATGAGCGGAAAGGGACATACTACACAGTCAAATGTCCTGGTCGACACGGTCTCGATATTAAGGGTGAATATAACCGCGGCAGAGGAGTTGGGAAGGGAGGATTCCCAACCTAGTGACCCTAAAATGACTGCCGAGCTCGACCTGGAACGACTGTGGAGATTGGATCACATAGGCATTAATCCTATGGAGACCGATTATGACTCGGAAATTGCGCTGAAGAAGTTTGAAGAGTCTGTAAGCTATAGTGCCTCAGACAAGCAATACAAGGTTAGTTTACCCTGGAAAAATAGTGAGATGAGCCTGCCAACCAACTATGGATTGGCATTGGGTCACTTGCGCGCATTGCAGCGCAAATTAACAAATGAACCAAGCGCGCGCCAGGCGTATGACGATGTATTTCGGCTTTATTTAGACCGAGGATTCATTGAAAGAGTTGATGTAAAAGAACCAACAAGGAAAGGAAGGGTTCACAATCTAGCCCATCATGAGATAAAGAAACACAGCGCCACCACACCAATACGGGTGGTGTATGACTGCTCGGCCCACCAAGGTCAACAACCCAGCCTGAATGATTGCTTGCTGACTGGTCCGTCCATGGTGTCGGATTTGTCACAACACCTATTGCGATTTAGTCTGGGGGAATATGCATTTACTAGTGACATTGAGAAAGCCTTCTTGATGGTCAAATTACAGGAGGAAGATAGAGATGTTAGTCGCTTACTTTGGTTCGAAGATATCAGCGACTCTGAAAGTCTGGTCGTGATCTACCGTTTTCGAGTCGTACTCTTTGGTGCTACATGCTCGCAGTTTTTGTTAAATGCCACAATTAAGAAACATCTGTCAGATACTCATGAGGACACAAGTAAACTATCTCGCGGGTTGTATATAGACAATTTGCAGGGTTCTAGCGATAGTCAGGATGATTTGTTATATACCTACTGGCAAGCACGTATATTGTTTACAGAAGCTCATTTATTTCTCCGCGAATGGGTTACTAATAGTGAAGATCTTCAGAGTCTAATTCAGATGGATGGTACGGCATCTCATAACCAGGAAAAGACCAGAAATTTGGGGATGATCTGGCACCAGAACAAAACAAGAAACCTTTCAAACCAAGTCTTTTGTTCAGCGGACAGGAACGCACTCGAAGAGAAGTCTGTTGAGCAAAGTTTCGCAATTTTTTGATGCTTTGGGTCTAGCATTACTCGTTACCATAAGAGCTAGGATTCTGATGCAAGAAGTTTGGAGACGCAAAGTAGGATGGGATGACAGTTTGCCCGAGGACTTAAGTGATCATGGGACATTATTGTTGAAAGAGTATGACATCCTATGTACTAAACAGCTACCTCGTAAGTGGCAGCATACAGCGACGTTACATTACATAAGTTTTGCGATGCTAGCGCCACGGCATACGGGATAGCCATATATATCGTTACTTCATTTGGGGCGCATTTAGTTACAGCCCGGGCAAAGGTAGCCCCGGTCCAAAAGGTAACTATCCCTAAAATGGAATTGACTGCCATGCTGCTATTAGCACGTCTGGTGCAACATGTACGCGCAGCATACGGGAGCGAATTGTATATTGAGGTCGTTCACGTGTGGTGCGATAGTCAGGTCGCACTCAACTGGGTACATAGCAAGAAGTCTCTGCCAGTTTACGTGCGAAATAGGGTAGATCAGATTAGGGCCCTATTGCCAGACGTTGCATATCACTATTGTGACGCATGTCCAGTGTGAGCATGCTGTACAGAACGCCTAGTCATGCCCCACTCTCGCTAGGATCGTCAGGGCAGGAACTTTGGCTGTAGTCTATGTAGAGTTTCCTAACTTAGTTCATGTGAGCCGTTGTACTATAAGTATTATGAATATGTGTTTTGTTTTCATCTGAGTCAACGAGTTCTATTTTATATCATTAGTTATAAGTATTGTGTGTAAAACTTATTTGTAGTGATGGGGGGAGAAGCAGCCACCGTTGGGGGTCAGTGGGTGCGCCATGCGGGAGGTGGGCCTAACTCACTAGCACTCCCCCCTCCCCCCTCCCCTCAGTGCTAGGGGAGCCTTTGTCTATCCCAGAGGAGAGAGAGAAATTACGTAATGATTGTCAGTGGGCGGTCCTTAGTAGTTCACGTTGGGCTCACTAGAGGGCCGGGTATAAAAAGGGAAGTCTAGCCATTTTTTCAGAACTCATTAGGCAGAGCGACTTCTCATTTCCCTTGCTAACTATATATATTCTTCTGACTGATGTGAACTTTCTCTACTACCTTACATTCTTATCTCCTCTTTTCCCTGCCTGTTTAACTTCCATGGTCCCGTTGGTGCAGAGCTAGTCAGCCAACGTATTATCGCTTGAGTTCTCACTAGATACTTGCCTATTAGATAGCCTATTTTGGAAGGGTTAACTTAGAATAGGATTGATTTATGTTTGTTGCACTTGTATATGCATTTCCCTGTGTGTTATTATTATTATTCCTGTTTTCTGCTAGTCTAGGTAATGCTAGACTGGGGTAAGGCTTTTCTGTGTTACGAGTTGTTGTTTGATGCAGTGGTTAAGCGATAAACCTGCATACTCGTTTCGGTTCAGTGAAGCCTAGGTTGTCTTCGCGGCTGACTGTGTTGAGTTAATAATTTACAGTGCGTGAGGGCAAGAGCCTAACCACCCTGTATTTTATTAACAGTTTGTTTTTACTTTGTCAAGGAGCCGGGAGAAAACCAGATACAAGGGATCTGGATTTCTCAAAGTGCACTTGTTAGTTTTAACGTAATACTTTAACCCTCCTCTAGCGGGTGCTCTGTGGCCGTTTTGGGCCTTTCTGGGCCGTTCTGACTGCTATATCAACCATCAGTATGAAAGTAACTGTATTGCACCGAAAACTAGGTGGAAATCGCTACACAATGATGCCACATACAGCTACGTAGCACTCGTGGAGCACTGACAGTGTTACCTCGAAGATGGAAGTTTAGCAGATTTTGCTACCTTGCTCACTTTTAGCGAACTATTGGTTACACTGTCATCCTCACGCGCGGTGGGGGAACTGGAGTTAGTGTGGGCCGGGAGGCCACAGATGTCGGACGTATGGATCATTACTATCCCACCCATTTTCACTCGATTTCCACCCTTTTTTCACCCGTTTTTTGCCAGTTTTTTCAACACGACTTATGTGGTGAGCCGCTTTTTAAGGGTTAAACAGTTGTGAGGACTTCGCTAGGCTACGAGCCGTTTTTTCTCAGTCACTGCTACCTTTTGCCCACAGTACCCCAGCTAGACTTTACTCGATTAGTAGATACAGAATAGTATTGAAGCTTTCCTTATGTATGATATTGTTTATGCACTATTGATTTCATGTGTTGCACGCTTGGCTACTTTAGTGATTAGTGGCCCACGAGCACAATCCGAGTAGGCTATTGCCGTTGCATTTGCGGAGTACTTCTTTTTAATGTTTGCCATTTACTATTGCATATTCTTTTAATTATTCTTATGCCAATTTAAACCTTTAATAGTATTTAATTGCCAGTGTTTTTGCTTCTTGAATTACTGTTCAAAATCCGATACGTACTTCTTACGAGCATCCGAGAAGCATCTAACTTTTTTCAGAAGATTCCTTGCTCGATGCTTAAGGACTATTAATTAACGTAACATAATAGTGCCGATCCGAAGTAGAGGGTGGAGGACTTCTTAAGTTCTTAGTCAAGGGTGGATTACTTCGGCTTCGGCCAACACTATTCTTTGGTGTTGTTGTTTCTTACTTCTTTGTTTGATTGTTGACCAGACTAGATAATTCCTGTCTCTTTATTAGTCTGTTGTTGAACACTAGTACCGAGTTCTTGTATACCCCGTTATAGCAGATTGAACTCTGGAGGGTATTGGTGTTTTTTGTTCGGCTGGCAGTACTCAGGGGTTGGGATCGTGTGTTTCCGTTGTGGCAGCGAGCCATATTCGAGTCCTGATTGAGAGCCCTTGTGTACCCGAGTGCCAGGTCGTAACAAATGGCGACCTTGCTTAGGATTTGTGAACAGTATAAATTTTTGCAGAGTTGTACAACATTTGTTTGTTTGTATTTTAGCGTGCATATTGAAGAATATTTTTTTTTGTATGGCAATTAGTAAAGCATTTAAGAGACTCCAGTTAATTTAGTAATTAGTGCTTGCATAGGAAGTTTAACACGTTTGTCTCGAGAATTTTTTTGTGGACTTCAGTATGTCGTGCATTAGCACTGACGATGAGCGAGAGATGCCATTTGAAGGTGTGCCGTTAGTAACCAGTGAGGAGGATGCTAGAGTTTTTGTGAGTAAGCGGTACCACGTGACGGAGGAGAGGCTGACTGGGCTGGATGTTTGTGGCTTGCACCTGATAGCCAAGGTTTTGGGCATTTCCAATGTAGTAGGGATGTCCAAGGGGGAGCTGATTTCCTGGGTGTTGCGTGGGTGACATGGGGTTTCGGAGGAGAGGGCGTTTGGGGGGGTTCCTCCCCAGATCCCCTCTCACTCGACTCCCACAGTCCGTCCACTCAGTTACCGGAGGTTAGCACTCTCCCACAGAGGGATGAGAATTGGCAGATTGGAGTGCCCTCGGGTGGTGCACATGGTGGTTCCCCAGTTTTTGCCCCCCCTCCTTCAGTAGTGGCAGCTCCCTCTTCCTGCCTGTCTCCAGATATGGTATTTAGACTTGAGCTTGCTAAGATTGAGGCTAGGAAGCAAGAGATTGAGGCTAGGAAGCAGGAGAATGAGACCAGGAGGCAGGAGGATGAGACGAGGAGGCATGAGATTGAGGTTAGGAGGCATGAGGCTGAGCTTAGGTACGACTCGGAGAAATATTGTGCTAAATTAGATTTAGATAAGACTCGTGCAGAGTCGACAGGGACTCGGATGGGCCATGAGGGCCAAGTAAGAGAACAGTCCTTGGTCCAATTAGTCAAATTGGTGCCGGTATTTAGTGAAACTGAAGTCACAGAATTTTTTAATCGTTTTGAGAAGAAGTGTAGGGAGCGTAAGTGGCCTGAAGAGAAGTGGGCAGCTCTAGTCTCCTCAAGACTTACGGGTAAGGGTCTGAAGGCTTATGATGCACTGCCTTTAGAGTCTTGCATTGACTACCCAGAATTGAAGAGAGCTGTCCTACGGGCATACGAGTTGCAACCGGAAACATATCGATTGAAGTTTCGGGGTGTTACAAAGACTAGGGAGGCGACCTTTCTTGAACATGCCCGGGACTTAAAAGATGCACTTAAAAACTGGACACGTTCTGAGAAAGCTGAAACGGCGGAACAGTTGACTAAGCTGTTTCTGCTCGAGCAGTTTTATAAGTGTACTGGTGCAGAAATGACGTTAAACCTGAAAGAAAAGCAACCAAAAACTCTACAGGAGGCAGCTGAGATGGCTGACCTCCGGCTATCACTAATTCGTGGGTGCGGGTCTGCCCAGCGTAGTGAGGCAGGTAACAAGGGGCGTGATACCCCACCCCCCCCGAGTTAGTGGTATACCTTATGCAAACAAGTACAAGAGCCATGATACCAAGACTGACCACAAGACTAGCACCGTCCCATTTAAGAAGGGGCCGGGCCCTTCCCAGTACCAAGGGAAGCCCAAAGGGGAGTTGGAGTGTTATCATTGTCATAAAAAGGGGCACTTTGCAAGAGTCTGTCCTAGCAAACCACCTACAGCAGCTGTGTCTTTGGCCTGCAACATTGGTGTGTCTCCGAAGTCATCTGAGTTTGCCCGGAGCAGTTCGTCAGAGGCTGAGGCACAGCCAATGCAGAAGCACCTGGGAGGCTCAAACCCTGCTCAGGATGTTTTTTGCGACCATAGAGGGCGGGGTTGCGTGATGTGGGCGGGGCACAAGCATGGAGTAGAGGTCTTGCGTGATACAGGTGCTTCCCAGACTCTGATGAAAAACTTGACTGGCTACCCTATAAACGCAGCTCGGGTGGTAGTGGTGCAGGGTATTAATGCAACTCGGTCATACCCGCTGGTGCGGTTGGAGTTGGAGGTGGATGGTGTGGCACGTGAATTGGATGTCGGGATTGTGGAGAAACTGCCAGTGGAGGGCGTCGACCTTCTTCTCGGCAACGACTTTGCAATGCCCGTTTCTGAGGTTCTACCCTTAGTCGTTGCCGAGAGGCCGGCCGACGTGAGTAGGGAAGAGCAAGAGTGGGTCGAGCGGTGCCAGACACAACCCATGGCGTGTGTTGTCACCCGAGCTCGGGCAGCTAAAGTGTCACAGCCTAGTCCTCCGTCTTCAGACCAGCGGAGGAACGATCAACAGGAGGAGGCTAAAGCTGGAGTTGGTTTTAAGAGTTTTGACTCGGCGGCTCTCCTGGGTGATTGAGTATTAGCACCATTACTTAATTCTGGAGTAGCCCCTGGGCCTGTCATCGAGAGTGACGAGGCTGGGCATGACGAGTCTCCACGACAGCAACGTTATGTACATCGAGAGAGACAGCGGGAGCAGCCCAGTATCGGGGAAGGTCATGCATTGCTCCGGGAGCAGTTAGATCGCTTGGCACCCTCAGATATACGTCGGTTGCAACTAGAGGACCCTGAGCTCCAAACGTGTGCTAATGGAGCTGTAGAGCTCGACGAGGACGGCGATGCACAGCCAGGAGATTTTTTTTGTTTAGAAGGCATCCTCTATAGACGTTTTTAAGACCCTAAACGTAGTTGGCAAAAGGGGTCCGGAGTAGTGGACCAGTTGGTGGTGCCACGGGAGTGCAGGGATAGCCTACTGAGGTTGGCGCATGACATACCACTGGCAGGACATCAAGGGGTGCTTGAGCGGTGGCATGCTTTTTTTTTTTTTTTTTTTTTTCTATGTGATTGAGGGAGGCAAAAGGCATAACTGCCTATAGCGAGTGCCTCCCCCATAGTTGAAAGAGTGACAGGGCCAAAATCAAGGGACGTTCGAGCCAAAATGCCTGGACACACGGAGTTTGAAGCAATTTAAGTCATAGGAAGAGGGAAAGACTGATTCTGGGAGAGAGTTCCAGAGCTCAGATGTTGAGTAGAAGAAAGTTTGAGAGTAACGTTTCACTCTTGGGTTGGAGAGTTGCACAGAGTAGGGGTGGGATTGAGTTGCAAGACGGGTACCACGTGCCCTACGTAAAGGAGGTGGTATGCACTGGGATAGCTCTGAGGAACACTGATTATTATAGTAGCGATAGAATAGCGAGAGAGATGCAACATTGCGGCGGAGAGAGAGAGATTGCAGAGAGTTGGTGAGTGGACGGGAGTTAATGATACGAAAGGCCTTCCTTTCAACTTTGTCTAGGAGAGCGGTGTGAGAGGAACCTCCCCACACATGTGAACAATACTCAATACAAGGACGCACTATGCCCCTGTACAGAGCAAGAAGCTGTGCAGGGGAAAAGAACCTTGAAAGCTACACTTGAAAGCATGCTCAGGTGTTGTTGTGCTGACAGCGGTATGGGTTGGGATCTTGGATTGCCTTGTGTGCTGTTTGCTGCTCGGGAGGTGCCTGGTGAGAGCCTGGGATTTGGTCCAGGCGAGCTGATTTTTGGACACCGTGTCGGGGGCCCCCTTAACATGCTGAAGGAGGTTTGGGAGGGTACTGTGCAGCCTTGTCCATTATTGGAGTATGTGCTTGAGGGCCGTGAGCGCATGCTTGGGAGTCTGGAGATGGCGGGTGGAAGTTTGATAGAGTCACGGGCTTTGATGAGGGACAGGTGTGATCGCAGGGTGAGGCTCCGGAAGTTCACTGTAGGACAAGAGGTATTGATTTTGTTGGCTTTGGTTGGTAACCCCCTCTCTGCGAAGTACACTGGACCTAGTGGAATTGTAGACAAAATTTCAGACTTAGATTGCCTTGTTGCCACTCCAGACAGGAGGAAGGAGAACCAGTTGTGTCACGTGAACCTTGTTAAAGAGTATGTGAGGTGCCCCTCTGAGCCTCTCACTGTCCCTGTGTTGGCTTGTTGCGACCGTGGTCGAGAAGGAGAGGGGGACAGTCAAGCTTCAGAGGAGGATAGCTGGGATCAACATGTTTCAGCGGATCAGTGGGCGGGGAACTCGAGCCTAAGGGCTGACGAGGCTATAGCTCATTTGCCTGAGCCGCAGTTTGATGCTATCCGTCAGTTGTTCGGTTCATACCCCACTGTATTTGCTGAACACCCAGGCCTCACTACTCAGGCTATGCATGATGTTGACGTGGGGGACCATCTACCCTTTAAGTCAATCCCGTACCGTGTGCCCCCCATAAAACTACCAGCTCTGAGGGATGAGTTGGAGTATATACTCGGTAGAGGGTTGATAGAGAAAGGCACAGTTAAGTGGACTTCCCCCGTAACACTGCAGCCTAAGCCAGATGACAAGGTACGCTTTTGTATTGATTTCCGTAGGTTAAACGGTTTGACTCCAACTAACCCATATCCTCTTCCTCGGGTTTGATGAGAGTGTTGACAAAATTGGTAATGCTCGTTTTTTGTCTAAAGTAGATTTGGTAAAAGGTTACTGGCAAGTACCTTTGTCCGAGCGTGCTAAAGAGGTATGTGGTTTTGTTGTGGACGGGAGTACCTACCGGTGCAATGTTATGCCTTACGGACTTAAGAATGCACCAGCAACGTTTCAGAACCTGATGAATGAAATTGTAAAGGACATTCCAAATTGCACCGTATATTTGGACGATGTAATCATTTATGATGACGACTTTGAGAGCCATTGTGAGCACCTTGAGACCTTGTTCCGGAAACTTAGTGAAGCAGGTCTGGTAGTAAATTTGGCAAAGTGTGACTTCGTAAAAGCCACTGTGCAGTACCTTGGGTTTGTAGTGGGAAGGGGACAGGTGTGCCCTCCTCAGAACAAGGTACAGGCTATCAATAAATTTCCGCACCCAACAACCAAGAAGCAGATTATGAGATTCTTGGGTATGATAGGCTACTACAGACGCTTCATAAAAGGTTACTCAACGGTGTTGGCACCTCTCACAGATTTGTTATCTAAAGACAAAAAGTTTTTGTGGGCACCTGAGTGTGAAAAGGCTTTCACTTTGGTGAAACATTTGCTATGTACTCACCCGATACTCAGGGCCCCAGACTTTAACAGGCCTTTTCAGCTGGCAACAGATGCTAGTGGTGTAGGGGCTGGTGCCGTCTTGCTACAGACAGACAATGAAGGTGTGGAACACCCAGTAAGTTTCTTTTCTAAGAAGTTCAATGCTGCACAAAAGAACTATTCTACAATAGAAAAGGAATTACTGGCGATTGTGCTGTCGCTCAGGTACTTCGAGGTGTATGTTCCAGCCTATGGCCCAGTCGTGGTTATCTACACTGATCATCACCCTTTGAGATTCCTGAATCAATTTCACAATCGCAATATGAGACTGACCAGGTGGTCTTTGATGTTGCAGGAGTATAACCTGGACATCCGTCATATTGCTGGATGTGACAATGTGATCGCGGATTGTTTATCAAGGGTGGATGATCAGTCGTAGGCTATCACAGGTGTGTGGGTTTGAGTGGAGGAAAATAGGCTGCCCTTATAGTGCAGCCGGGAAAAACATATTAAAATATAAAAAATCATATAAAAACTCTTTCTTTTGATATAGATAATCGTATAAGTTTGTCATAGCCTATAGAGTTTGAGTAGTCCACGAACTATCAAACGGCTGAGCTGCTGTAAGCTCGCTCTGGGAGCATGATATTGTGTCTTTTTTCTATTGTTGGGAGGAGTTATAAAATGTGATTTTTTTTTTTTAATAATAAGATGTGTTTTGGTGATAAACTCAGCTTTGTTTTAATGCCATGCGGTCGTTGGGTGTGAGGGGCTTGATGGGGTTCTGTGTTTGTCAGATTTTAGCTCAGGGTTGAGCAAGTAAAATCTTGGGGGAGGTGTGACGCATGTCCAGTGTGAGCATGCTGTACAGAACGCCTAGTCATGCCCCACTCTCGCTAGGATCGTCAGGGCAGGAACTTTGGCTGTAGTCTATGTAGAGTTTCCTAACTTAGTTCATGTGAGCCGTTGTACTATAAGTATTATGAATATGTATTTTGTTTTCATCTGAGTCAACGAGTTCTATTTTATATCATTAGTTATAAGTATTGTGTGTAAAACTTATTTGTAGTGATGGGGGGAGAAGCAGCCACCGTTGGGAGTCAGTGGGTGCGCCATGCGGGAGGTGGGCCTAACTCACTAGCACTCCCCCCTCCCCCCTCCCCTCAGTGCTAGGGGAGCCTTTGTCTATCCCAGAGGAGAGAGAGAAATTACGTAATGATTGTCAGTGGGCGGTCCTTAGTAGTTCACGTTGGGCTCACTAGAGGGCCGGGTATAAAAAGGGAAGTCTAGCCATTTTTTCATCAGAACTCATTAGGCAGAGCGACTTCTCATTTCCCTTGCTAACTATATATATTCTTCTGACTGATGTGAACTTTCTCTACTACCTTACATTCTTATCTCCTCTTTTCCCTGCCTGTTTAACTTCCATGGTCCCGTTGGTGCAGAGCTAGTCAGCCAACGTATTATCGCTTGAGTTCTCACTAGATACTTGCCTATTAGATAGCCTATTTTGGAAGGGTTAACTTAGAATAGGATTGATTTATGTTTGTTGCACTTGTATGTGCATTTCCCTGTGTGTTATTATTATTATTCCTGTTTTCTGCTAGTCTAGGTAATGCTAGACTGGCGTAAGGCTTTTCTGTGTTACGAGTTGTTGTTTGATGCAGTGGTTAAGCGATAAACTTGCATACTCGTTTCGGTTCAGTGAAGTCTAGGTTGTCTTCGCGGCTGACTGTGTTGAGTTAATAATTTACAGTGCGTGAGGGCAAGAGCCTAACCACCCTGTATTTTATTAACAGTTTGTTTTTACTTTGTCAAGGAGCCGGGAGAAAACCAGATACAAGGGATCTGGATTTCTCAAAGTGCACTTGTTAGTTTTAACGTAATACTTTAAACAGTTGTGAGGACTTCGCTAGGCTACGAGCCATTTTTGCTCAGTCACTGCTACCTTTTGCCCACAGTACCCCAGCTAGACTTTACTCGATTAGTAGATACAGAATAGTATTGAAGCTTTCCTTATGTATGATATTGTTTATGCACTATTGATTTCATGTGTTGCACGCTTGGCTACTTTAGTGATTAGTGGCCCACGAGCACAATCCGAGTAGGCTATTGCCGTTGCATTTGCGGAGTACTTCTTTTTAATGTTTGCCATTTACTATTGCATATTCTTTTAATTATTCTTATGCCAATTTAAACCTTTAATAGTATTTAATTGCCAGTGTTTTTGCTTCTTGAATTACTGTTCAAAATCCGATACGTACTTCTTACGAGCATCCGAGAAGCATCTAACTTTTTTCAGAAGATTCCTTGCTCGATGCTTAACCCTTAAAAAGCGGCTCACCACTTAAGTCGAGTTAAATAAAGCTGGACTATGTGGCGGCGCTCGACATAGGTCGAGTGGCAATTTCAGCACGTAATGTGGCTGAGAGAGAGAGACAAGTGGTGGCAGGAGACTAGCGAGCGTATGACTGCTCCAGACCACCGCGGAGAACCTACTGACACAAATCTCAGCTCCCTCCTCCCTCTCTCACTCGCTACATACTCAATTATGTACCGAAAGTACCGAATTACCTGCTTTTTGCACTCGCGTTGCACGGTTATTGCAAGAAAACTATCCATCATACAAGGATCGTTATGGTGTCATTCGAAAGCTCTGTTTATGCCCTTTCAGGGATAGATACTTGTTTTACGTTCTGGGTCTTATTTAGGCATGAAAATGATCACGTAAACAGCCCTATTTTGGCTAAAAACACCCCGCTGGGCGGTACACATAAATAAACCGCATAGGCCGCTCTTAAGGTGTTAAGGACTATTAATTAACGTAACGTAATAGTGCCGATCCGAAGTAGAGGGTGGAGGACTTCTTAAGTTCTTAGTCAAGGGTGGATTACTTCGGCTTCGGCCAACACTATTCTTTGGTGTTGTTGTTTCTTACTTCTTTGTTTGATTGTTGACCAGACTAGATAATTCCTGTCTCTTTATTAGTCTGTTGTTGAACACTAGTACCGAGTTCTTGTATACCCCGTTATAGCAGATTGAACTCTGGAGGGTATTGGTGTTTTTTGTTCGGCTGGCAGTACTCAGGGGTTGGGATCGTGTGTTTCCGTTGTGGCAGCGAGCCGTATTCGAGTCCTGATTGAGAGCCCTTGTGTACCCGAGTGCCAGGTCGTAACACTATGTCATTATAAAAGACAACCCTAGTGATCTCATAACTAGGGGTATAACGGCTAGCCAGTTAATAAAGTCCGAGTTGCGGTGGCATGGTCCAAATTGGCTGCTCCATGAAAATGAATGGACGATATGGCAAACTGTTGGTGAGGGACTTCTACCACTGGAAACAGTGGCAGTTACATCCCAACCAAATGAGCCACCGGGTCCAGTAATAGAGTGGGCAAGTTTCGGTGACTATAATAAATTATTCAGAGTTGTAGCTTGGGTGTTGAAATTTATATACAATATCAAGGTTAAAGTAACGGGCCAACTCTGCAATAAGGGTCACAACATTAATGCTCGTGAATATACAGCAGCTGAAGTAACTTTGATCAAGTTGGTTCAAGCAGAAACCTTTTCCAATGAATTACAATCTTTACAAAGCTCTAATAAGTTAATAATGCCTAACTTAGTGTGTCAATTCAGGTTGCACCTAGATAATGACCTCATCAGGTGTGAGGGTTGCCTGAAGTGGTCGGGTGTAACGGACGGCACAAACCGTACTATACTTATGCCAGCAAGACATCACGTTACTGATCTATTGGTCATACGTGCACATAAGGAAGTAAAACACTACGGGGTCTCTCACACCATTTCGAAATTGCGTCTCACATGATGGATACCCAGAGTTCGACAAGTAGCTCGACGCATAGTGAAGAAGTGTGTGATATGCCAAAGACTAAAGGGTAAACCTTATGCGACTGGACCAGCTCTGCCTTTACCTGAATGCTGTGTAAAACACATCGAGCCTTTCCAAGCTGTAGGGTTAGATTACACAGGTGCATTGAAGACGAGAGAGCAAGTTAAGATCTATATATTATTGTTCACTTGTGCAACGTCTCGCGCGGTACACTTAGAATTATGTGATAATATGTCTAGCGAGGAATTTATGCTGGCATTTAGACGGTTTTGTGCACGTCGTTCATTCCTTCAACTAGTACTTAGCGACAATGCTCCTACTTTTATCCAAGCATCTAGATACCTTAAGGATATGAGCAGTGATCCTACAATCATCACTTTTATTGGAGAAAAGAAGTGCGAATGGAGGTTCATTCCAGTTAGGCCGCCTTGGTTTGGTGGAATGTGGGAACGGTGTATCGGCATTGTTAAATCAGGACTGAGAGCGGTAGTAGGATGTGCTTTATTGAAGAAGAGTGAGTTAATGACAGTTCTCACCGAAATAGAAGCAGTCGTGAATGATCGTCCGCTCACATATGTGTACACCGACCTGCAAGAACCACTACCATTAACGCCAGCTCATTTACTCTACGGTAAACCATTGACTGCATTCCCGTCCGATTTCCAGTCTATCATAGAACTAGAGGATCCTTCGTTGTACTCTGAAGCAGCGGTGATACCAGTATATTTCGAAGGTAATCGAGGAATTTAGAAAGAGGTGGTTTGATGAATATCTGCTAGCATTAAGGGAAAGAAGCATCAAACCCTCTGGTAGACCATTGGCACCTACTGTTGGTGAAGTAGTTTTACTGAGAGAAGATAGTCCTCGTTTGTACTGGAAATTAGGCCGCATGTTGGAGGTGTAAAAGGGGGAAGACTCTGTAGAGCGGGTGGGACTATTGAGGACGGCCACTGGAACTACTGAAAGGCCTATCACACGTTTGTACGCTTTGGAGCTCGGTTCCGCATTGCAATCTGATGCTCCACCTGTTATTGCTGGGTCCGAGAATTCTCAACCTGACGATTCACCCATTACGAATGGTGATCAATCTCGGACTGGGACGCGTCCCAAACGCGCTGCTGCTGGCGCCGTTGATATGTGGTGTCAGAAGATAGCCTCTGGGCAACTTTAGTTTAAGGTGGGGTTCAGGTTATATTTTGTGGGGGGAGTGTATCGTGTATTACGATGGTGAAAGACAATTTCTGTGCTAATGTATGTCTCTGTGACGTCACGATAATCTAACATGGTTCGGCGTAGGAAGATTAGATCTTGATTACATGTTGTAAGTAAGTTAAGATTATAAAAGGCCTAATATGCCATTAAGCAATATTGACATGGTCTTATGTAGTATATATGAATTTATCGTATATATTGATTTAATTTATCGTACTGAGCAACGTAGATACGGTACGATAATTTGGGCCCCTGGCGTATGCCAAGGCAGCAAGGTGAAGGGCTGGAGGAAGGCAGAGCCTTCACGAACACCACCCAGTTAACATCTAATTTCCGCCTTCAGTTGATCGTGCTTTTGTGCCTCTAATCACATTAAACTTCCAGCAATACACACATCTACACATTCACGACGCTCTCATCGACGCCATGACAGACAGCTAAGCATGTTATTCATGTCCAATCTAATATAACCATTCATATAATTTCCCAGACCTGTACTTTCGGGCCTGTCTCTGGTTTCCCCGTCGTCCGCCATATTTGGTAAGCGTTCTCCTTTGTCTCAATGCCACGTGGTACTATTCGTGAGTTAATTCCTGGAATATTATTAACCCTTATAACCTTACCTTATATATAAATAATTGTGTGTGACCTTTGGATATAAATTAGCTTGTTTCAGATTGAACTCAATTTAGATTTGGAGTAAATTAATTTAGATTGATTTTGTTTGAATAATTATAGCTTAGAAATATTTAACTTCCACTGATATTATACCACACCCGTAGTTTGTGAACTACTTTGCACATTAATGATGTGTCTGGAGGCAGAAATAGAAAAATAGAGATCCATTTGTTCCAGTCTACCAGAAATGCGTCTGGACCCCCCGCCGGAGTCTGACTTCGACGTGTAAGGTATTGAGGCAGCCTGTGGTTTGCCTCTGACGCGAACAAGTCCACTTGTGGATGGTAAGGTTCTGCAATCATCTCTTGAAAGATGTTTTGCTTGAGAGCCCATTCTACTTGAGTGCTCTGTCTCCAAGACAGAGCGTCTTCCCAAACGTTCGCCACGCTGGGCAGATATGTTGCATGAAGATAAATCTTTAGCCTTGCAGCTAGTCGAAAGATCTTTTCCGACAACCCTTGTAACACTCGAGATCTTGCTGACCCTTGCTTCTGAATGCATGTTACTGCAGTCAGATTGTCCATTTTGAAGGCTAGGGACTTTCCTGTCTGGCTCATGCCATGCTCCTGTAAAAAGAATAGGGGGACTAACAACTCCTTGGAATTAATATGAAGGTGATTTGACCTGGACCATAGACCCTGACCCTGATGACCTAGGTTTGACTGGTAACCCCACCCCAGGGTACCTGACACGTCCGTATCGATTCAGACTGTCGGAGGAGGAGCTGTCCATGTCAAGGAGGAGTGTATTACTTCTGGCTTCGCCCAAGCCGCCAGGAGGTTGTGGATTAACTTTGGAATTTTCCGTAGTGTTTCCGCTGGCAACAGCGGAAAGCACCTGTTTCCTTCCAAAATAATTTGTTTGACCTTCAGACGACTTAACGGGACCGTCAGCTGTATCCAATTGAGTGAGCCTACCAGAGATTCCCAGATCCTCCTCGTTGTTGTCAGAGAATGAAGAAACCGAAAGAGTTTCCTCTGAAATCTCTGACGGTTGTCTTCACTCTGACTCAGAGTGAGTAACTCGGTATCCCAGATGAGGCCCACCCACTGGATTTTCCTGGTGGGGATCAAGGAAGACTTTGCTAAGTTCACCTTGAATCCCAAGGCAGCTACATGAGTTAACACCTGTTGTACATGTTGGAGGAAAATGATTTTGGATTCTGCTACTATTAACCAGTCGTCGAGATACCATAACACCATGATTCCCTGATTTAGCAATGGTAGCAAAGCCTGTCGGACTAATTTTGTGAACATTTGGGGTGCCAGATTTAGACCAAAGGGCATTCTTTGAAAGACAAACGTTTGATCCCCGTTGTGCAAAGTTAGATATTTCTGAAAACGTTTGTTGATGGGGACATGCCAATAGGCTTCTGTTAGATCGATGGAACACATCCAACCCTGCGGCGGGAGTGTCAATCTGATCTGATTCACAGTCAGCATCCTGAACGACTGATTGTAAATATGGGTGTTGAGATAAGAGAAGTCGATCACCGGCCTCATCTGAACACTGTCCCTTTTTGGCACCAGGAACAAATGGGACGTGAACACGGGTTGTTACGACCGGGGCTACGAATAAAACAAGGGCACTTAATGATTGGACTAGTAATAGGGCACTATGCAACAACGGTACGCTAGATCCAAACCCTTGAACTTATATGCCAGCGAACAAAAACACCTATACCCTCCAGAGTTAATCTGCAAGAACGAGGTATCCTTAACTGGGCATAAATGTACTCTACTTCAGGCTAACCCACACTGGCATAGCCTGATAACAAACAAGATGCAAGTTACGTTAAAATGCATAAAAGGGAAGCTATGGAAAGATCAATTAAATCACTGCAAGATTTAATACAATAAAAAGATGCTTCAATAGAGTTGCTCTAAACTACAATAAACTCTTCACTCCTATCTGAAAGAAAGTGAAGTATAGTCCTACAGCATAGACCTGGAAACTTCTGTAGAAAGTCTGATGCTCATAAGATGCTCGTATCTTAAATTATATAAAGGCAGGAGGCAGGACACCATATGTGTAGACCGAATACACTAAAAGATAGGACATATAATGTTAACTGACACGAGAATATTATAAATGCGGAACGGCAGACACTAAAAGAAGTACTTCCTCATCAACGAAACAGTCTGCTATGGTTGTGCAACTCAACAACAACCTAGACTCATAAATGCTGTGAATAATAATGCGTACATATCAAAAAGAACTCATGTCCTATCTAGTGTCTGCTCGGCGAATAAAGTCTAGCTGGGATATCAAGGTTAGGAAACCGTGGCTGAGCAAGGCGGGCTCATAGCCTAGCGTTGTCCTTAACTCCTTGCGACATATATGACGCGATCGCGTCATATGAATAAGTCCACCAAAAACTCATATGACGCGATCGCGTCATATGGACTTATCTCTATACCTTTATAATAAGTTATATGACGCACTAGCGTCATATGGAGCTCAGTAAGTCCGATAAGTTACCTCACGATAAAACCGTTGGTGGCAACCTCATTCACCGCTGATAATTCTAACGGCCGCAGTGTTGTTGTGAGTGTAGTGCGAGGCAGTGGCAATGATCCTGGGGCTCCCGCCTCCTCGGACTTACTGGAACATAATATGTCTGAGGGAGTTAAGGCAGTATGATTAAAGTTACGTTAATGACGGGGATGCTCTCTTGGTAGATCCAGATCTCAAGTATCTGGTTCTACCCTGGCGATCCCTCTAAAGTCAAGCAAAGAGGCAGCACTGTGTTATAAGGTAGTAGGCTAATGCCCTCTTACAACACGATGCTGCACTCGCAAAAGGCACAACCAAAAGGACAACCTAGGCTACCACAGAAACCGTCGAAGTCGTGTAGGTATAAGCAAACCGTACACACATCGCTGACAACGACAACAGAAACCCTATCCCAGTCTAGCATTAAATAACCCAGCAGAGCACTAATGATAATGAGGGAGACACACAAAGAGTCATCAAACCTCCATAAACTAAGGACACTGAGGGAGACACACACAGAGTCATCAAACCTCCATAGACTAAGAACCCTTATAGCCTATTCTAATACATGGAAATATATATGAGAGCGACGCACACAATACTATGGGCCGATATGAAATCGTGTACAGAACCCAAAGGGAGTGCTGTGACGTTAAAAGATTAGAGGAATGAAAGAAGGAAGTTGAGTGTGAGAGACAGTATCAGAATGGTGGAGATATGGGGGACAGTTGTAAAAAGGATGTTAGTCATGTGCGTCCCTAGCCTGCTCTGAGGAGGGTAGCTCCTCGGGACCCTCAGGATCCCACAAAGGCATGGTGGTCGGCCAATCACAGGCCGATACGTCACAAGGCAGCAGGCCCCTAGGACGCGCCAAGAACCACCAGCCAATCAGAGGCGAGAGAAAGCCCACGCGGGCGGAAAAAACTCCTCCAGGAGGGAGGAGGGAGGAGGGAAGCAACACTCACTACCCCCACGCTGCCCGCTCGCTCTCTCTCTCAACTTTACACTACAATGCATCTTATATTCTACTCATGATATAAAATACTTTCCGTTGTCACAGACAAAAATAAAGACCACCACTGGACTGTCTGTAACAATGCAAGTACTATGAAAGAAAGAACAACATTCTCTGATAACTGTAGCCCATTTTACTGCCCTGGCGAGTGCTAGTGGCTAACGAGAGGCGATTCTGCCAACGCTGGTAGGTGTCACACCCCGCCCAAGATATGGGACGCTCAACATTAGGCAAGCACCATATCTGACAAGGCAGAATGCCGACAAGACCCGCCACAACCAGCCACTCCACCAGAAATGAAATGCAAAGCTCAATCATAAATAAAACTACATTTTAGCATAAATAAAATCTTATAACCCCTCTGTGACGCCTGCAGCGTGGCAGAACGCCATGTGGGCTCAGCCGCTCGCTTGGCCACTCGCTAGCACTCGCCGGGGCAAGGTATTTGGCTACAGTCTATCTACAATGTTGTTCTTTCTTTCATAGTGTTCGCGTTGTTACAGACAGTCCCGTGGAGGTCTTTATTTTCGTCTGTGACAATGGGAAGCATTTTATATCATGAGTTGAACATAGGATGCATTGTATATAGTTAAGGAGAGAGAATAATATAGGCAGTGGGGTGGTAGTGTGTGCGTGCGTATACATGTGCTGCCTCCCCCATCGCTTTGTAGGCTCGTGCGTGTGCCGTCTCACGCCTCTTGATTGGCTGGTGGTTCCTGGCGCCTTCTGCAGGCCCTGCTGCCTGGTGACGTAGCAGCCTGTGATTGGCTGACCACCATGCCTTTGTGTGTGATCCTGGAGGGGTCCCGAGGAGTTCCTTCCTCAGAGCTTGCCTGACACGCGTATCACCTACATCCTTTGCAATTCTGTCCCCCATACTCGCTATTTTGCATACTATCTCTCTCTCTCGACTTCTCCTTTCTCATTCTCTAATCTTTATTAAACTCAACATCCCTTCTGGTTTCAGCATAGATGTTCACCGTCGACCAGTCGTATTGTACGCGAAGCTCTAGGATATTTCCATGCATTAGGTTAAGGAGGTATTATGCTTTATTGAGGTTTAGAGAGACGGACTTTTCTGTATGTGTCCTCTCTCGGGAAGGTTGTAGACCGGTATATGTCTCCCTTGCAAGGTGTTGAGTGATTCTGCTTGGTTATCTAAAGCTAGACTAGGGGTAAGGTTACTGTGTCGTTGTCTCCGATGTGTGCAGTGTTAGCTAAGCTCTGCACGACATCGACAGGTACTGTGGGAGCCTAAGTTGTCTTCGGGTTGGTTTACTTTGTGAGCACAGCGCTGTGGTGTGAGAGGGCCATAGCCTATCCCTCACAACAGAGTGCTGCCTCTTTGTGTTGACTTCTGAGGGATCGCCAGGATAGAGCTAGGTACTAGAGACCTAGATTTATCAAGAGAGCATCCCCGTCATATAACGTAATCTTCATTATACCACCCTCGGACAACGTTAGGCTACGAGCCGCATGCTCGCCCATTGTTGCCCTGCCTTGATGCCCCAGCTAGACTTTATTAACTGAGCAGACACTGGTTAGAGATAAGCCCCATTATTATATGTATGCAGCATTATTATTCACTGCACGTTTGAGCCGAGGTTGTTTTTGAGTTGCACAACCCGAGTAGGCTGTTGCGTTGTGTCACGAAGCATTTCTTTAGTTGTCAAGCATTACTACCTTTGCGCAGTCTTTATTATTCGCCTGCCTATTATTACTATATGTCCTAGAATTTATTGTGACCCATATTCTGCATTATAATTGTTCAAGATTCTTTACGAACATCTTCCCAGCATCAGACTTATTTCAGAAGTTTCCAGTTGATGTTGCAGGACTAGCATTGCACTTTCTTTAATACAGGAGTGCCAGTTATTTGAGTATCTACCGTAACGTTAATTAATCACGTTAACTATCTTTTCTTTGTGTAACCTAATCGAGTAATCTTTTACTGTTTGAGAATAGGCTGTTTCATTGAGCGTCAGCCTAGTGTGTGTGCACCAGTTACCGAGTCATAGGATACCTCGTTGTCCAGGCACGACTCAGGGCGGTAATGGTGTTTTGTTTTCCAGTGTTTAAGGCAGGGGTTGGATCTAGTGTTACCGTTGTTGCTTTTTGCCATTATCTAGTCCAATGTTGAAGAGCCCTGTGTCTTTGAGAACCTGGATCGTAACAAATGGCGACCTAGCTCAGGATCTTGTGAACTAAGAGATAATTGCAGGGTTGTTGTGGTCATTTGTTTTATTGAGGAATATAGTGGGCACGTTAGATTTTTGTTGGCAAAGTAGTATAGCACTTGAGAGTCTTCAGACATTTTTGGCAAGTGAATAGTGCTACATAGGAGCTTGGGTACTTTTTTTTTTTTTTATAAACGTGAGAATTTTTGGTGGACACCATGGGAGACGAATCAGATCATACTGAGGGTTCAGGGAATGATGCAGGCTCTGATGGGCAGATGCCAGGGGGGTTAGTAACTAGTGAGGAGGCCGCAAAGAAGTTTTTGGAGGTGCCTATAACAGCTGATCGACTAGAGGGAATTAGCAAGTATGGTCTACAGTGTTTGGCTCCCCTCATGGGGCTTAAGGTGGCTCATGGCATCAAGAAGAACGATTTGAGGGCTTGCGTACTGGGGGCGGCTAGTGAGGTCCAGGGTGGAGAGGGTGCTCGGGGACTTCTGCTCGAGCCCCCCCTCCACTCTACTCCCATCGGGACCTCTAGGATGCCGGAGTTTAGAACGTTCCCGCAGTCCGATAGCCGCTGGCAGCGTGGTTTAGGATCGCTGGGTGGGCCTCCAATAGTTGCACCTCCTCCTCAAGGTTTCACTACAGAAATGCTCTTCCAGCTTGAGATGGCTAAGATGCAGGCTGAGCGTGAGGAACGTCTCGAACTCGCTAAGATAGAGGCTAAGCGACAGGCTGATCTCGAACTCGCTAAGGCTAAACAACAGACTGATCTCGAACTCGCGAGAATAAAAGCCCAGTCGGAGGCTGAGTCTACCAGGTACCGTGCAGATATCGATAAGACTCGGGTGGAAACGACAGGGCAATGTCTCGGTGGTGGCAATTGTGGGCATGATCAGTCTTTGTCGCACCTGTTGAAGCTAGTCCCTGTATTTGATGAGTCGGGTGTCACCGAATTTTTCATGAGATTCGAGAAGAAGTGCCAGGAACACCAGTGGTCTGGGGAGAAGTGGGCAGCCCTTGTTTCCTCTAGACTTGTGGGCAAGGGACTCAAGGCTTATGATGCATTGCCTATAGAGTTGTGTATTATCTATGAGGAACTCAAGGAGGCTGTCCTGAGAGCATACGAACTACAACCAGAGACGTACAGGTTGAAGTTCCGAGGTGTTACCAAGGGTCGGGAGAGCACCTTTTTGGAACATGCCCGGGAGCTGTCCGATGCTTTTGGGAATTGGCTGAGGTCGGAGAAAGCTACCACGTTTGACGACATTAAACAGTTGGTGCTTTTAGAGCAGTTTTTTAAATGCACGGGCGGCAACCTGACGTTAAACCTGAAAGAAAAGCAACCAAAAACTCTACAGGAGGCAGCTGAGATGGCTGACCTCCGGCTATCACTAATTCGTGGGTGCGGGTCTGCCCAGCGTAGTGAGGCAGGTAACAAGGGGCGTGACGCCCCACCCCCCCGAGTTAGTGATATACCTTATGCAAACAAGTACAAGAGCCATGATACCAAGACTGACCACAAGACTAGCACCGTCCCATTTAAGAAGGGGCCGGGCCCTTCCCAGTACCAAGGGAAGCCCAAAGGGGAGTTGGAGTGTTATCATTGTCATAAAAAGGGGCACTTTGCAAGAGTCTGTCCTAGCAAACCACCTACAGCAGCTGTGTCTTTGGCCTGCAACATTGGTGTGTCTCCGAAGTCGTCTGAGTTTGCCCGGTGCAGTTCGTCAGAGGCTGAGGCACAGCCAATGCAGAAGCACCTGGGAGGCTCGAACCCTGCTCGGGATGTTTTTTGCGACCATAGAGGGCGGGGTTGCGTGATGTGGGCGGGGCGCAAGCATGGAGTAGAGGTCTTGCGTGATACAGGTGCTTCCCAGACTCTGATGAAAAACTTGACTGGCTACCCTATAAACGCGGCTCAGGTGGTAGTGGTGCAGGGTATTAATGCAACTCGGTCATACCCGCTGGTGCGGTTGGAGTTGGAGGTGGATGGTGTGGCACGTGAATTGGATGTCAGGATTGTGGAGAGACTGCCAGTGGAGGGCGTCGACCTTCTTCTCGGCAACGACTTTGCAATGCCCGCTTCTGAGGTTCTACCCTTAGTCGTTGCCGAGAGGCCGGCCGACGTGAGTAGGGAAGAGCAAGAGTGGGTCGAGCGGTGCCCGACACAACCCATGGTGTGTGTTGTCACCCGAGCTCGGGCAGCTAAAGTGTCACAGCCTAGTCCTCCGTCTTCAGACCGGCGGAGGAACGATCAACAGGAGGAGGCTAAAGCTGGAGTTGGTTTTAAGAGTTTTGACTCGGCGGCTCTCCTGGGTGATTCAGTATTAGCACCATTACTTAATTCTGGAGTAGCCCCTGGGCCTGTCATCGAGAGTGACGAGGCTTGGCATGACGAGACTCCACGACAGCAACGTTACACACCGAGAGAAAAAAGGGTTGCTCTGTTTGATATTGGGGGAGGACTTGGGTTGCTTCGGAAGCATCTAGACAAGTTGGTTCCCTCAGATATTTGTAAACTGCAGTTGGAGGATCCGGAAGTTCTGAAGTGTGGTAATGGTGCTGTCGAGATCAAACACGAGGACGGGGAAACATGTCATGTGAACCTGTTGGAGGAGTTTGTGAGGCAACCACCTGAGCAGCCTACTGTCCCTGCGTTGATCTGCAGCGGCCAAGGTGGAGAAGGAGAGGGGGGCAGTAGGGCACAGGTGGAGGAGAGTAGGGATTGTCATGTCTCGGCGGAGCAGTGGGCGGGGGACACGAGTCTGGTGGCTGTGGAAGCGCTAGAGCACCTGCCTGAGCAGCAGTGGGCAGCGCTCCAGCACCAGCTCGGTTCATACCCCACTGGTTGTGCCGAGCCCCTGAGCCTCACAACTCGGGTGGTGCAAGATGTTCCGCGGGCAGATCATGTGAATGTTGAGAGACCGTTAGCCTCGTTGTTTCGGTGGTTCAAGGTGGGCGACGAGGCTTGGACATGGTTGTCAGGTCAAGGTCGACCCATGGCTGCCAAGGGTGGTGGTCAAAAGGAGGACTTTGAGCAGATTGGTGAGGTTGGCTGTGGCATAGAAGTGCCCGGTCGTCGCATAGCCTCCCAATGCTGCTCTAGTCGAATGCAACAGCCCTACCATAGACCGACTGTATCTGGCCATGTCGCTAAAAGCGGTGATGCTGCGCAGGCAGATGTAGTCGTAAGGAATGCGGGGGTGCGGCATGTACGGTATCGGTGGGGAAGCCTTAGCAATAATGAACTATGGGAGTGACTGCACAGGTGGTACTGATTGTCCCTCTCATGACCTGGCTGTTCAAGGGACGAAGGTGGAGAAGGAGGGAGACTACAGGTTAGAAGCTGCGGTCTCGGCTGGGTTGTGGGAGGGCACTAGGATTGTTGTTCTGCGAGATAAGTTGTTTACTAGGCTGTGGCAGTGCATCCGCATGTTTGTTGCTTCTCCAGGCCTGATGTACGGGGTAGAATCCGACATGCAGGCTGGAGATAGTGCAAGGCTCAGTTTAATTCCCTACCGTATAAATCCTGCTAAAAAGCCTGTCGTGAAAACAGAGCTAGACGACATGTGGAAAAAGGATCTGAGGGATAAAGGATATTGTGAGTGGTCGTTGCCAGTGAGTTTGCAACCTGAGTTGAGTGGCAAGATCAGTGTGTGTGCATTATCCCTGACAGACACCTATCCATTGCCCAAGGGTCTGAGGGATAAGGAATGTCGTGATTGGTCGTTGCCTGTAACTTTGCAACCTGTGTTAAGTGGCAAGATCAGTGAGTGTGTTGATTGCGAGAGTGTGTGTGCATTATCCCTGACAGACGCCTATACCTTATCTTGAGTTGACGACACCATAGACCGCATCGGGGCTGCATCGCTAATCACGAAGGTAGAACTAGGGAAAGGTTATTGGCAGGCCCCGTTGCCGGAAAGAGCGAAGAGAAGTGCCAGTCTTGTGATGAACTGGGCAGTTTATCAGTGTCAGGTGTTGTTGTGCTGCCGGAACACAAGTTGGATGTGTGGCATGCTAAGGGCACTGATAATGTTTTGGCTGATTGCTTGTCACGGGAGGGTTTGTTTGCAGGAGAACCCTCGCCGTTCTGTCAGTGTGTGTTGAGAGTGGAGTAAAATTGGCTTGGCCCTGTAAGTGCAGCCGCCATAAACATATTAAAAATGAAAATTCTATAAAAACTCTTTCTTTAATAGTTAATTTTTGTTAAAGTATGTTATAGCTAAAGTTCTGAGTCGAACCTGTGCTTCTCTCAGAAGGCTGGGCTAGTAGAAGCTCGCTCTAGGAGCATAGCAAGATGAATTAATTAAGCTATTGTGTTGGGAGGGGTTGTAATTTTTTTTTTTTTTTGAGGAGAACTGAGCATTGCCTTCTTTGTTGCGAAGTGATTAGGGGTGGCGAGTTTTATCGGCGTTCTGCTTGTCAGATATAGAGCTCATGGTTGAGCGTCTAATATCTTGGGGGGGGGTGTGACGCCTGCAGCGTGGCAGAACGCCATGTGGGCTTAGCCGCTCGCTTGGCCACTCGCTAGCACTCACCAGGGCAAGGTATTTGGCTACAGTCTATCTACAATGTTGTTCTTTCTTTCATAGTGTTCGTGTTGTTACAGACAGTCCCGTGGAGGTCTTTATTTTCGTCTGTGACAACGGGAAGCATTTTATATCATGAGTTGAACATAGGATGCATTGTATATAGTTAAGGAAAGAGAATAATATAGGCAGTGGGGTGGTAGTGTGTGCGTGCGTATACATGTGCTGCCTTCCCCCTCGCTTTGTAGGCTCGCGCGCGTGCCGTCTCACGCCTCTTGATTGGCTGGTGGTTCCTGGCGCCTTCTGCAGGCCCTGCTGCCTGGTGACGTAGCAGCCTGTGATTGGCTGACCACCATGCCTTTGTGTGTGATCCTGGAGGGGTCCCGAGGAGTTCCTTCCTCAGAGCTTGCCTGACACGCGTATCACCTACATCCTTTGCAATTCTGTCCCCCATACTCGCTACTTTGCATACTATCTCTCTCTCTCGACTTCTCCTTTCTCATTCTCTAATCTTTATTAAACTCAACATCCCTTCTGGTTTCAGCATAGACGTTCACCGTCGACCAGTCGTATTGTACGCGAAGCTCTCAGATATTTCCATGCATTAGGTAAAGGAGGTATTATGCTTGATTGAGGTTTAGAGAGACGGACTTTTCCGTATGTGTCCTCTCTCGGGAAGGTTGTAGACCGGTATATGTCTCCCTTGCAAGGTGTTGAGTGATTCTGCTTGGTTATCTAAAGCTAGACTAGGGGTAAGGTTACTGTGTCGTTGTCTCCGATGTGTGCAGTGTTAGCTAAGCTCTGCTCGACATCGACAGGTACTGTGGGAGCCTAAGTTGTCTTCGGGTTGGTTTACTTTGCGAGCACAGCGCTGTGGTGTGAGAGGGCCATAGCCTATCCCTCACAACATAGTGCTGCCTCTTTGTGTTGACTTCTGAGGGATCGCCAGGATAGAGCTAGGTACTAGAGACCTAGATTTATCAAGAGAGCATCCCCGTCATATAACGTAATCTTCATTATACCACCCTCGGACAACGTTAGGCTACGAGCCGCATGCTCGCCCATTGTTGCCCTGCCTTGATACCCCAGCTAGACTTTATTAACTGAGCAGACACTGGTTAGAGATAAGCCCCATTATTATATGTATGCAGCATTATTATTCACTGCACTTTTGAGCCGAGGTTGTTGTTGAGTTGCACAACCCGAGTAGGCTGTTGCGTTGTGTCACGAAGCATTTCTTTAGTTGTCAAGCATTACTACCTTTGCGCAGTCTTTATTATTCGCCTGCCTATTATTACTATATGTCCTAGAATTTATTGTGACCCTTATTCTGCATTATAATTGTTCAAGATTCTTTACGAACATCTTCCCAGCATCAGACTTATTTCAGAAGTTTCCAGTTGATGTTGCAGGACTAGCATTGCACTTTCTTTAATACAGGAGTGCCAGTTATTTGAGTATCTACCGTAACGTTAATTAATCACGTTAACTATCTTTTCTTTGTGTAACCTAATCGAGTAATCTTTTACTGTTTGAGAATAGGCTGTTTCATTGAGCGTCAGCCTAGTGTGTGTGCACCAGTTACCGAGTCATAGGATACCTCGTTGTCCAGGCACGACTCAGGGCGGTATTGGTGTTTTGTTTTCCAGTGTTTAAGGCAGGGGTTGGATCTAGTGTTACGGTTGTTGCTTTTTGCCATTATCTAGTCCAATGTTGAAGAGCCCTGTGTCTTTGAGAACCTGGATCGTAACACCTCCCCAAACATAATAGTATAATTTTAGCCTGCTATGCTCCCTGAGCGAGCTTCACAGAGCCCAGCCTACTAAGTGAAAAACAGGTTCAACTTGGGACTTTAGCTATAACATTGGCAACTTACAATTAACTATCAAAAAGAGAGAGTTTCTATGTGATTTTTTTTATTTAATTTTAATTTTGTTTTTGACGGCTGTTCTACAGGGGCAAACCTGATTTTTCTCCACTCTCAACACACACTGACTGAACGGCGAGGGTTCTCCTGCAAACAAACCCTCCTGTGACAAACAATCAGCCAAAACATTATCAGTGTCCTTAGCATGCCACACATCCAACTTGTGTCCCGGCAGCAAAACAACACCCGACACTGATAAACTGCCCAGTTCATCACAAAACTGGCCCTTCTCTTCGCTCTTTCCGGCAACGGGGCCTGCCAATAACCTTTCACTAGTTCTACCTTCGTGACGAGCGATGTAGCCCCGATGCTGTCTATGGTATCGTCAACTCTAGGTAATGGATAGGCGTCTGTCAGGGATAATGCTTCCACACTCTTGCAATCACCATACACACGGATCTTGCCACTCAACTCAGGTTGCAAACTCACTGGCAACGACCACTCACGATATCCTTTATCCCTCAGACCCTTTTTCCACATGTCGTCTAGCTCTGTTTTCACGACAGGCTGTTGAGCAGGATTTATACGGTAGGGAACTAACTTGAGCCTTGCACTGTCTCCAGCATCCATGTCGGATTCTACCCCGTACATCAGGCCTGGAGAAGCAACAAACTTGCGGATGTACTGCCACAGCCTAGTAAACAACTTATCTCGCAGAACAACATGCCTAGTGCCCTCTCACAACCCAGCCGAGACCGCAGCTTCCAAACTATAGCCTCCCTCCTTCTCCACCTTCGTCCCTAGAACAGCCAGGTCATGAGAGGGACAATCAGTACCACCTGTGCAGTCACTCCCATAGTTCATAATTGCTAAGGCTTCCCCGCCGATACCGTACATGCGCACCCCCTCATTCCTTGCAACTACACCTGCCTGTGCGGATTCACCGCCTTCAGCGACATGGCCAGATACAGTCGGTCTATGGTAGGGCTGCTGCATTCGACTAGAGCAGCATTGGGAGGCTATGCGACGACCGGGCACATCCACTCCACAGCCAACCTCACCAATCTGCTCAATGTCCTCCTTCTGACCACCACCCTTGGCAGCCATGGGTCGACCCTGGCCTGACAACCATGCCAAAGCCTCGTCGCCCACCTTGAACCACCGAAACAACGAGGTCAACGGTCGACAAACACTTAAGTGACCTGCCAGCGGAACCTCGTGCACCGCCTGAGTTGTGAGGCTTGGGTGCTCGGCACAACCAGTGGGGTATGAACCGAGGTGGTGCTGGAGCGCTGCACACTGCTGCTCAGGCAGGTGCTCTAGCGCTTCCACAGCCACCAGACTCGTGTCTCCCGCTCACTGCTCCGCCGAGACATGACAATCCCAACTCTCCTCCACCTGTGCCCTACTGCCCCCCTCTCCTTCTCCACCTTGGCCGCTGCAGATCAACGCAGGGACAGTAGGCTGCTCAGGTGGTTGCCTCACAAACTCCTCCAACAGGTTCACATGACATGTTTCCCCGTCCTCGTGTTCAATAGCCCCGTTCCCACAACTCTCCTCCACCTGGGAACTACTAAGTCGCAGAGTGCCATCACGCCCAACCATGTCACTAGGGGTGACAGGTTCTGGGGCCACTCCGGAGCTCACCTCTGGGTCAAGTACTAAGTCGCTAAGGAGAGCCGCTGGAGCAAAACTCACAAAACTCCCAACTTTAGCTTTCTCCTCCCGACCGTTCCTCCGCTGGTCTAGAGACTAAGGAATAGGCTGTGACACTTTAGATGCACGAGATTGGGTGACAACACATGCCCTCTGCTGTGGTTGACACCTCTCGACCAACTCCTGCCCCTCCCTACTCACGTCAGCCGCCCTCTCGGCACCGACTAAGGGTGGAACCTCAGAAGCAGGTACCGCAAAGTCGTTGCCGAGAAGAAGGTCGATGCCCTCTACTGGCAGTTTCTCCACGATTCCGACATCCAACTCTCGTGTCACACCTTCTACCTCCAGCTCCACTCGGACCAACGGGTATGACCGTGTAGCATTGATACCCTGCACCACAACTACCCGTGCCTCTTTTATAGGTTTGCCTGTAAAGTTTTTCATCAATGTCAGGGAAGCACCCGTATCACGCAAAAATTCTACTCCATGCTTGCAACCAGCCCAACTCACGCAGCCGCGCCCTCTATGGTCACAAAAAGTATCGCGGACAGGTGTCAAGCCTTCCGGACACTTCTTCACTGGCTGTGCTCCAGCCTCTGACCATTTACCCCGGGCAAACGCAGACGACTTCAAAGACACTCCAATGTTGCGAGCCAAAGACACGACTGCTGTAGGTAGCTTGCTAGGACCGGATCGTGCAAAATGCCCCTTCTTGTGACAATGAAAACACTCTACTTCACCCTTGGACTTCCCCTGAGGTGGGGAAGGGCCCTGACCTCTCTTAAACGGGACGGTTTTAGGGTTGTGATCAAAATTGGTATCATTGCTCTTACTCTCGTTATTAACTTGTGCATCACTGACTCGGGGGGGGGGTCGAGTGTTGCGCCCCTTGTTAACTGCATCGGTCCGTTGTGCAGACCCGCACCCACGAATCAGTGACATTCTCAGGTCAGCCATCTCAGCTGCCTTCTGTAGAGTTTTGGGCTGCTTCTCTTTGAGGTTCAAAGTCAGGTCGCTGCCCGTACACTTAAAGAACTGCTTGAGAAGCATCAACTATTTTATCTCATCAAACGTCGTTGCCTTCTCCGATCTCAGCCAATTCCCAAAAGCATCAGACAGTTCCCGGGCATGTTCAAGAAAGGTGCACTCACGACCCTTCGTAACACCCCGGAACTTCAACCTATAAGTCTCTGGTTGTAACTCGTACGCCCGCAGAACAGCTTCCTTCAGTACCTCATAATCGACGCAAGACTCCAAGGGCAACGCATCATATGCCTTGAGTCCTTTGCCAACCAACCTCGAGGAAACAAGGGCTGCCCACTTAACCTCGGGCCATTGGTGCTCCCGGCACTTCTTCTCAAAACGCAGGAAAAACTCGGTGACACCCGACTCGTCAAATACAGGGCCTAACTTAAGAAGGTGCGATAAAGACTGATCAAGACCTCGATTCCCAGAACCGAGGCGCTGCCCTGTCGACTCCACCCGAGACTTCTCAAGCTCTATGTCTGCACAGTACATGGTCTTTCTCTCCTCAGCCTGAATCCTAGCCATCTCAAGCTGGTATTCCTGCTGCTTAGCCATCTTAGCCATCTCAAGCTGGAAGATCATATCTGGAGTTAAACCTTGAGGAGGAGGAGATGCAACAATTGGAGACCCACCCAAGTGCAAACCACGCTGCCAGTGACTATCGGCCTGGGGGAACGTACCTGGCTCCGGAGCCCGAGGGGGCGCCATGGTAGGAGTCGAGTGGAATGGGGGCTGGGCCGAAGGTGCCCCAGCTCCCGCTCCCCCCGAAGCCCCACGCACCCCGCCGAGCACACAGGCCACCAGGTCACCTCTCGTCATGCTCCTAGTGCCCACATGACCCATGACCGTGGCCAAACACTGGAGACCATACCGATCAATCCCCGACACCCGGTCAACAGTAATAGGCATCTCCAGAAACTTCCTTGCATCCTCCTCACTAGTTATTACTCTAATGCCTTCTAACAAACCCCGCTGCTGCACCTCAGAGTCTGCTTCCCGTACTGTGACCTCACTGTACATTGATCCGGCATTCGACATAGTGTCCACCGAAAATTCTCAACGTTTATAAAAAAAAAGGGAGTACCTAAACTCTCATGTAGCACTATTCACTCAAAAATATAAAATGCTCGAAGACAACTCAAGTGCTATACTACATTGCCAAAAAAAAAATCCACGTGTCCAAAATATTCCTCAAAAAACAAATGTCCAACAATCCTGCAATTCTTCCTTAGATACCAGGCAAGGGCACTATTTGTTATTACTGCAATAATCAACAAATGGATCCGGGTTTCTACTAAAATAAGATACTAGGCAAGGTCGCCATTTGTTATTACTGCAATAACAACAAATGGATCCTGGTTTCTACTAAAATAAGATACTAGGCAAGGTCGCCATTTGTTACGACCGGGGCTACGAATAAAACAAGGGCACTTAATGATTGGACTAGTAATAGGGCACTATGCAACAACGGTACGCTAGATCCAAACCCTTGAACTTATATGCCGGCAAACAAAAACACCTATACCCTCCAGAGTTAATCTGCGATAATGGGGTATCCTTAATTGGGCATAAATGTACTCTACTTCAGGCTAACCCACACTGGTATAGCCTGATAACAAACAAGATGCAAGTTACGTTAAAATGCATAAAAGGGAAGCTATGGAAAGATCAATTAAATCACTGCAAGATTTAATACAATAAAAAGATGCTTCAATACAGTTACTCTAAACAACAATAAACTCTTCTCTCCTATCTGAAAGAAAGTGAAGTATAGTCCTACAGCATAGACCTGGAAACTTCTGAAGAAAGTCTGATGCTCATATGATGCTTGTATCTTAAATTATATAAAGGCAGGAGGCAGGACACCATACGTGTAGTCCGAACACACTAAAAGATAGGACATATAATGTTAACTGATACGAGAATATTATAAATGCGCAACGGCAGTAATGCTCGACACTAAAAGAAGTACTTCCTCATCAACGAAACAGTCTGCTATGGTTGTGCAACTCAACAACAACCTAGACTCATAAATGCTGTGAATAATAATGCGTACATATCAAAAAGAACTCATGTCCTATCTAGTGTCTGCTCGGCGAATAAAGTCTAGCTGGGATATCAAGGTTAGGAAACCGTGGCTGAGCAAGGCGGGCTCATAGCCTAGCGTTGTCCTTAAGGCGGTATGATTAAAGTTACGTTAATGACGGGGATGCTCTCTTGGTAGATCCAGATCTCAATTATCTGGTTCTACCCTGGCGATCCCTCTAAAGTCAAGCAAAGAGGCAGCACTGTGTTATAAGGTAGTAGGCTAATGCCCTCTTACAACACGATGCTGCACTCGCAAAAGGCACAACCAAAAGGACAACCTAGGCTACCACAGAAACCGTCGAAGTCGTGTAGGTATAAGCAAACCGTACACACATCGCTGACAACGACAACAGAAACCCTATCCCAGTTTAGCATTAAATAACCCAGCAGAGCACTAATGATAATGAGGGAGACACACATCAAAGAGTCATCAAACCTCCATAAACTAAGGACACTGAGGGAGACACACACAGAGTCATCAAACCTCCATAGACTAAGAACCCTTATAGCCTATTCTAATACATGGAAATATATATGAGAGCGACGCACACAATACGATGGGCCGATATGAAATCGTGTACAGAACCCAAGGGGAGTGCTGTGACGTTAAAAGATTAGAGGAATGAAAGAAGGAAGTTGAGTGAGAGAGACAGTATCAGAATGGTGGAGATATGGGGGACAGTTGTAGAAAGGATGTTAGTCATGTGTGTCCCTAGCCTGCTCTGAGGAGGGTAGCTCCTCGGGACCCTCAGGATCCCACAAAGGCATGGTGGTCGGCCAATCACAGGCCGATTCGTCACAAGGCAGCAGGCCCCTAGGACGCGCCAAGAACCACCAGTCAATCAGAGGCGAGAGAAAGCCCGCACGGGCGGGAAAAACTCCTCCGGGAGGGAGGAGGGAGGAGGGAAGCAACACTCACTACCCCCACGCTGCCCGCTCGCTCTCTCTCTCAACTTTACACTACAATGCATCTTATATTCTACTCATGATATAAAATACTTCCCGTTGTCACAGACGAAAATAAAGACCACCACTGGACTGTCTGTAACAATGCAAGTACTATGAAAGAAAGAACAGGATTCTCTGATAACTGTAGCCCATTTCACTGCCCTGGCGAGCGCTAGTGGCTAACGAGAGGCGATTCTGCCAACGCTGGTAGGCGTTACAGGGTTGTGACAAAGGACTGGGGATAATTATCTGTTTTGGGGCCATCTCATTGATGACGGATCCCACCTCTAATGAAACACGATTAAATTCTGTGGGGATACGTAAACAGGGTCGCCGGGACTACCGACATGAGAGGCCCTTTCGGACTACTGTCCTTGCCCATGTACGCCGGGGCCATGCCCGATGACAATCCCGGAAGTTGCCAGTCGCATGACTAGTGTTGTCCGGCAGTACTACTCTCGGATCCGGCTCGCCTTGCCTTGGTACTTGGAGTGAGAGAGCCTTGTGGTGTCTCAGTTCTTAGGATTGGAGGGTTGTGACTCTGATTTTGGATATGGGGAATTAGAGGCCTTGCTACCATCGCTACCGGGTTTACCCCTAGACTGCCCCCAGAACCAACGCCCTCTACCCCTGGACTTACCTCGTCCTCGAGACGTCCCGCAGGGGTTGTGTGAGTCTTGGATGACTGAAAGGACTGGGACTGACCACGAAATGAACTCTTGGCATTAAATTTAGTCTTAAATGACTGCTCACCCTTTGGCTTAGAAGTAGTGGCAGGTTGAGAGTCTAATAGAAAATTAACAGTGCGCCAGGCATCTTCAGAGGCTAGGGTTTTGGTGAAAGCATTTGATAACATAAGTCTCCTACCGATCTCTACAGGGAGTCTCCTTACCAGGTACACCCTCAGATCTTGACGAACCCGCACCGTCTCAAAGAGAGCAGTCCAGATATCCCCAAGGGACTGAATGGAGTTCAGGAGAAGGAGGCGCCTAGTAAAAGGAAGAGCCTTTTGGGTGCCAGCGTCCGTTACCGACTCAGTCGTCCTGGCCAGAGAGGCCGCAAGCTGGCGGCTGAGCAGGTATTGAGACGCTAGTCTCCAGGCTTTCTGCCTCATCTTGAAATCTTTGTTTATCTGGACCTGTGTGGGAGAACAAAAGGGTTCAGGCATTTGACATAAAGATAATTTAGGAGCCCCCAAAAAGTAACAAATTTGCTGTGGGATCCCTTCCGCCTTACCTACCGGCATAGAGAACCAATGATTGTCCTCTTGCGGGAGCTGATGACTGCTCTTATTAGTTATAGTTTTGGCAAACAGCTGGGCCTCTTGTCCCCATGTCGTCCACGGCCCTAATTCCCCTCCCTGAATGTGCATGACTGATGTACCAACATAGTCCCTGAACTGTACTGAATTTAACTCTGGGGTCATCCCCTGTAAAAGTTTTAGATCATTGAACCCGTCTGACTTTGTCCAATCAGAAAACAGTTTTCCTGAGGAAGGGGGAGGCAAGGCAGGGGAAGGCATGTAAACAAAATAGTCAGGATTTTAAATGGTGAGAATGGCTTTTACAACAACATCGAGTCCCTCCTCAGATTGGTTCTTGGCCCTTAATTTCTTAGCCTCACTCGCCTCTATTACCCAAAGATCCAGAACAGGAGACTCACCTGTAACTGTGGGCTGTGCGACCTCAGGCCGGTTCGGCTTAATGACAGACCAAGATGTATCAGGTCCATATAACAGGGGCATAGGGCCCTTCTTACTAGGAATTGATTTATCAAGTGTGGGAGGAAGCAAATCTGAGAACAATTTCAGATTAGATGGCAAAAGAGCCGCGGCTCCCAAAGTGGTAGCTGCCGGAGTGACAGTGGGGGGAGGTATGTTTACGTTAACCTGAGGTTGAACTAGTACTTGCCCTAGAGGTCGCACCGCCTGGGCTACAGGTACTGAAACCTTTACTTGTCGCTCACCCTTCACCTGCTTCATAAAATCCAGCCACTCCTGTAATTGTTCACTCAAAATATAAACCCCACTTCCTTGGTCTGATTGGGACGTGGACTGTGACATCTCTGACTCCTGCGTTCCTGAATGCCGAGAAAAAGGTCGATGGCCAGGCGTCTCCTCCTCGGCGTTTACCCCTTGGTGGTGTAAAATAGATCCTGGTGGCCGGGTCAGGGGGGCCGGGAAAGCCTCCAACCGAGACTCGCCAACCTGGGCAGCGGAATCATGTGTTTCTGTTTGTGAGTCGTCGAGAACATTGAACTCAGAGAGGTCCCGCAGATTCAGATCCGGTATATCATACTCCATAGGTTCTTGCACAGAGGCGGGCCGGTCAGAGGAGCACTCATCCTCCTGCCGGCGAGAAAACACACTGCTGCCCCTCTCCGATCCCAATACCGGTAAGACCTTAGGTTCTGGCTGAGTACAGTGTGGGATGGTAAACCGGTGAGAGTGGCCTGAGCCATTGCTGGATGTGTCTCTGGGTGCCTCCTGGTGCGACGAAAACTTGTGTTCCGGTTGAGGTGGAGGCTGAGCTTCCGTCTTCGATGAGGAGGATCTATTGGACTGCTTCTTCCTGTCTTCGTCATCGCCAGAGGAGAGTGCGGCGACAAAATCAGTACGTGACCTTTTAGACGCTTGTTGCACAGTGGGCGACTTGGGCCTGGAAGCATGTCTGGGAGAGCGGGACCGATCATGCCGGGAAGCCGAGGAAGGTACGTACGACGGATTCTTGGTCCTAGGTCACTTGTTGTGGCGGGAGGGAGTTTCACGAGTATCAGCCACCGAGGGCGAAGTAACTGACGGCACATTAAGAAAATCCTCTAATAACTGGTCATCCAACTGTAAAGATTTGTGGGCCACTGTCTTACAGTAAGTTACATAACAAGATTGAATGTGGAGCAAAATTATCTTACACTGTCCATCTGAGTGGGTTAAGCATGCAATACGGAAAGCTGAACACTTGAGGCATGATTTGGAAAGCCAACGACAACAAGATCGATCCAAACAAGGTACACATTTAACACAGAGGAGGTGCCCAGTGACTGCTAAATTTTTGCAACCCAAAGCCGAGCAAAACGAAAACGCACTCTTATCAATGACTCCCTCTCGCCAGGGAGATGCAGATCCTCCTAGGTGTCCCAACTGCGAACCTGAGGGTAAGAAGACTTAGAGATGGAACGAATATCAATTTTCACTATTTGCGAATACGAATACGATTACGAATTTTTGTTGATAAAATTTGCGAATATGAATAGCGAATAGTGAATATTTCAATATTTCTTGAAGGATGAAATTGTCATCCTTCAAGAACTGATAATCCTTTTGATATCACCAACAAACGTTAATTAAATTACTATGAAATTAATTACCGGAAGCCAATTACGATGTGAATGTGTAAAGCTGCGTGTTTCGTTACCACCACTGATTAGCCATTGGGATTTTGGCAGAAAATGCCAAAAATGATCAGTGATATCCGAGACATGTTTACATACAGTATTCTCATCGTCCAGCATATTACTGTTTCATAATCATCAGCCAACGTAAAATAGCCCTGTATAATATTTAATTATCACTAGAACAATACACTATATCATGTAGGAACTCTTCTGGAGAAATAGGGCAAATATATTAAACAATGCATGATAAACTAAAGCACAAATGTATGTTAGAATAGCATTGACAAATCGCTAGATAGTCACCAGACACAAAAAACTTGTATGTCACTAGAAAACATATGTTGAAGTATCTAGAATAATCTTTAACAATCGAAAAATCTCTACAATTCCTTAAAATAGGGAACATAACTTGAATATCGCTAGAATTCATCACATCTTGATGTCGCTAGATGGAAGTGATGGAAGTGATTCGCTGGATCTAGAGGTAGCCGGTACATTGACAACATTGTACCAAGACCATTAATTCTGTTATAATGGACAAGGTTAGATTTCGGAACTATTACAATTATTTCAAAGTTCGAAGATCATCAGAATGGCTTGGAAGTCGATGTACACAATTTCAGTTCCATTAGTTTAAAAAACATTCACATACTATGGTACTTAGAGGGTTTAATAAAGAAGCATGCCTTTCTCCGACATCGTACAAGGGAACGCACGCTTTAAAATATAATATTTTACATTTGTGTATATCTTCTATTGGTTTCGTGAAAATATTCGCATGTTTGCAAATAGCTATGAATGGAAATGCGAATACGAATACGAATACGAATATTGAAAAACATAGCGAATATTCGAACATACGAATACGAAACGAATATTCGGTCCACCTCTAAGTCTAAGAACATTCCAAGAATCAATGCTCATAAGGACACGCTAGGCTGGAAAAGCTAATATTTAAATATCGCCAACAATAAAGAGAAAACAAAAGTTGAATAACACGAGACAATCTTAGTTCCCCTTACCTTAAATACATTCCCAGAAATGTAAGTGAGTAGTTAGTAGCCTACCATGTGCTACCTGAGTATATAACTTCTTACCTAAGTGACCAACACTGACCTCATCCCGTCTTGCTATGAAAGAACTAAACTCGGCGACCAACGCTACAATGGATCTAATGTCTTTACCCCGCGGTGGACCAGCGCCTTAAAATAAGCTATACAAATAACTGTAAAGCTGCAAGATAGGAATGGGTGAGTTCAATTCTCGGCTCAGCCGTTACCTTCCCGGCGGCAGTGGCTCCCCACATTCCACCACCAGGATCAACGTTCGGACAGTACCAAGCAACGAACGTTTTCTCTGTTAAGTTTATGCGGCAGAAAAATTTGCTTTGTAATGGAGGCGGGATAGACGAATTCTCCAAGAAAACAATTTAGTAAAATGGTGGTCAAGCCGAAATTATACTAGACGCCGTAAACAAAACAGACATAATTCAAACTATCCCGCACCAAACCCGGATATCTGAATTTTAACATAGCTCTAGATGTTTCTGGAAGTGTCCCGGCAGGAAAACCGCTTGAAACAACTAGAGGCATGTTGACTAAGTCTCACTTTCATAAATCTCGCTGGAAGGGCCAACCCCCCAGAATGGATCCCAATACAACGTGCTCACATATGGCATAGTTAAACATGAATAAGACAATATCAATAATAACACTTCCTAGCCATATACTGTATACACAACCTACATGAGGTCAACTAGATGGGGGCAGGTGGCGATGATATCAGATATTATAGCACAAACCTCCAATCCAGCGTAGGCCCAGATAACACGTAGTAATCACAAAGCGTAGGTTGAAGAGCAGCATGGCTCCGTGCAGGACCCCTCAACTACGTGAGAAAATCCAAGATGCACTAGCCCACATGGCATACTGTTGAACACCCAAAACGAACCGAACAACAGGCCCCGGTTCACTAACAACAAGTCTCATGACTAACAGTGAACTAATAATGAGCTAGGATAATACAACAAGCACGTGGGAGCCTCACCTTATCACAACGAGGACTCCGCCTAACACACTCGCCTTTACAACAGTACCCAGAAAAACAGTCTCTAGGGCCCGCGAAAGGACGTTCACAGCCTACTCCTAGTCTATAAGCTACCTATCCTCATCACTTAGCATGTACATATGAGCAAAAGACTCCCCATGTTTGAGGGGAGTGAACAATAAAGAAGAGCTGGAGCGCCTTCGAGACACGTCCGACGCAAGCGGGCACGGGAGGAATAGCTTCGATGAGTGAGGCGATGTGTGCGAGATGATAAAAGCCTCAGGGGAGACTGGTGTCAATTTAGTCACAGAGTTGATAAACACCATTATTAGAGATGAGAAAATCCCAGAGGATTTTGGCTCAAAAGTGTAATAGTAAATATATACAAAGGAAAGGGGGATGCGCTAGATAGAGAAAATTATAGGGGCCTGAAAATGCTTGACCAAATCATGAAGGTCTGTGAGAGAGTCTTTGAGGGTTTGATCAGGCAAAGCATCTCCATTGATGATATGCAGTTTGGTTTTATGCCAGGACAGGGTACAACCGATGCTATCTTCATAGTCAGGCAGATACAGGAAAGATACTTACTAAAAGGCAGGGATCTTTACTTTGTGTTTGTAGACCAGGAGAAGGCCTTTGATAGGGTGCCTAGATATGTTGTACAGTGGGATATAAGGAAACTTGGTGTGGAAGAGTGGCTGGTGCGTGTGATAATGAAGATGTATGAGGATTCGCGAAGTGCGGTGAGGGTGAAGGGTGTACCGAGTGATGCGTTCGCAGTCAGTGTTGGAGTCCATCAGGGTTCAGTGTTAAGCCCCCTCCTCTTTATTATGGTCTTGGAGGCACTGTCTAGAGTTTTTAGAGGCGGACTCCTGTTGGAACTGTTTTATGCAGACGATTTAGTCCTAATAGCCGACAGTATGCAAGATGCTGAGGCCAAATTCAGAGAATGGAGAGAGGGCATGGCGAGAAAGGGTTTAAGAGTCAATATTAACAAAACCAAGGTTATGCATTGTAGATTGAGACGAGGCAATGTGGAAAAGAGCAGTGCTTACTCATGTGCAGTGTGTGGAAAGGGTGTGGGCGTTAACTCAATTCAATGTAGCATCTGTCGATGTTGGGTACCCCATGCGAGTAAGCGCTGTAGTAGAATAGAGGGACCCCTGCCGAAAAATGTCAGAAATAGAGAAATTTGAGTGCGTAGTGTGCAAAGGCGAGCTTGTGTTAAATGATGATCCTGTGGCTGTGAATTTTGGAAATAAGTCATTGGAGCTGGTGAACAAGTTTTGTTACCTAGGAGATACCATCTCTGCCGGTGGTGGGGCCGAGGCTGCCACTGTTGCTAGAATTAGATGTGGCTGGGGGAAGTTCAGAGAACTGCTGCCAATCCTGACCATGAATAGAATGCCTCTCCCCCTGAAAGGAAAGGTGTATGCCTCATGTGTTAGAATTTTCAATGACGTATGCCTCAGAAACATGGGCCGTTACAGTAGAGGATGTCAACAGAATGGAATGTAATGAGATGAGAATGGTGAGATGGATGTGTGGGGCCAGGCTACAGGATAGAATAACAAATGTTGAGCTGAGGAGACGTTAAGGTATAAAGAGTATTAGCGAGGTGATGCGTACTAGTAGACTGGGATGGTATGGACATGTGGAGAGAATGGATGAACAAAATTGGGTGAAAAAATGCAGGTCTGTGATTGTGGAGGGAGCTGCACCAAGGGGTGTACCGAGGAAGACCTGGAATCGGACTATTCGTGCCGATCTCAAATCCAAGAACTTGACAAGTGAAGACAAGAGACTGAAACTGCATGTATGTGTGGAACACTCAGTCTTAAAATATTATGTATGTATGTATGTATGTATGTGTATTTATATTATTAGAGTTTAACCATTGATCCAACAGATCTTCTTTACTGTGGCATACTCAACATAAGATTGCTTATCCTGCTTGTAAGTGGTCCTAAATTTAGCTCTGTAGACTTCAGGGACAAGCTCATAGGCTTTAACACCTTACGAGCGGGCCCGTCAGTTTTTTTCCACTACGCGCCCAGCGGGTTTTTTTTTTCCCTAAATGGCCTTGCTTCTGTGCTTTTTTTCATGCATAAACAAGAGCCAGAGCGTAATACAATTATGTATGCCTGAAAGGGCGTAAATTGAGCTTTCCAATGACATCAGAACCATCCTTCTACGACCACGCGTTCTCTTGCAACGATCGTGCAACACGAGTGCAAAAATCCTAAAATACGGTAATTTCCTTATATAATTCCCTGTGTGGCGAGGTAGGGAGTGTGAAGTTGTGTGGAGTAGATGTCGGTAGGCGCGCGGGGTCCGTGCTGAGCGGTCATGAGGCAACCTACGCTCCTCCCGTCGCTCGTCTCTCTCAGCCATTCTTGCTCAAAAATTGCACACAGACTAAAGTCGGGCCCTGCCACATAGTCCAGGTTTTTAGATACGGACCTAAGTCGGGCCCCACTAATAAGGGGTTAAGAATCAGGCTCTTAACTACATCATAATCAGACTGATCCTGAGACAAAGATGTATAAGTAACTTGATTCTAAGAATATAAATACACATACATACATACATACATAATATTTTAAGACTGAGTGTTCCACACATACGTGCAGTTTCAGTCTCTTGTCTTCACTTGTCAAGTTCTTGGATTTGAGATCGGCACGAATAGTCCGATTCCAGGTCTTCCTCGGTACACCCCTTGGTGAAGCTCCCTCCACAATCACAGACCTGCATTTTTTCACCCAATTTTGTTCATCCATTCTCTCCACATGTCCATACCATCCCAGTCTACTTGTACGCATCACCTCGCTAATACTCTTTATACCTTAACGTCTCCTCAGCTCAACATTTGTTATTCTATCCTGTAGCCTGGCCCCACACATCCATCTCACCATTCTCATCTCATTACATTCCATTCTGTTGACATCCTCTACTGTAACGGCCCATGTTTCTGAGGCATACGTCATTGAAAATTCTAACACATGAGGCATACACCTTTCCTTTCAGGGGGAGAGGCATTCTATTCATGGTCAGGATTGGCAGCAGTTCTCTGAACTTCCCCCAGCCACATCTAATTCTAGCAACAGTGGCAGCCTCGGCCCCACCACCGGCAGAGATGGTATCTCCTAGGTAACAAAACTTGTTCACCAGCTCCAATGACTTATTTCCAAAATTCACAGCCACAGGATCATCATTTAACACAAGCTCGCCTTTGCACACTACGCACTCAAATTTCTCTATTTCTGACATTTTTCGGCAGGGGTCCCTCTATTCTACTACAGCGCTTACTCGCATGGGGTACCCAACATCGACAGATGCTACATTGAATTGAGTTAACGCCCACACCCTTTCCACACACTGCACATGAGTAAGCACCGCTCTTTTCCACATTGCCTCGTATCAATCTACAATGCATAACCTTGGTTTTATTAATATTGACTCTTAAACCCTTGCTCGCCATGCCCTCTCTCCATTCTCTGAATTTGGCCTCAGCATCTTGCATACTGTCAGCTATTAGGACTAAATCGTCTGCATAAAACAGTTCCAACGGGAGTCCGCCTCTAATAACTCTAGACAGTGCCTCCAAGACCATAATAAAGAGGAGGGGGCTTAATACTGAACCCTGATGGACTCCAACACTGACTGCGAACGCATCACTCGGTACACCCTTCACCCTCACCGCACTTCGCGAATCCTCATACATCTTCATTATCACACGCACCAGCCACTCTTCCACACCAAGTTTCCTTATATCCCACTTTACCAGTGAGTACACTCTGAAGGAGAATTGGCCAATATTGCTTGGGCCATTTGAAACATTAGCTGCCTTCTCAAACAATTGAAAGTATTTAATTACATCAGATTTATTACAGACAGGGACAAGTCTAACATTTTTGGCCACATCAAAATTATCAGGATTAGATGACTTATTCACCCCCTGTTTCATACGATACTCTTGGTCTAACTTAGCAATTTCAATTTGTGCCTGTGATTGTGCCTGTGCCTGTTGAGGACGAGCCTGTGCTTCAGCTTCCTGAACACGAGCCTGTGCTTCAACTTGTGCTTGAGCTAGTTTAATCTTTGCAAGCTCTAATTGTGCATTCATATTTGTGTCAACTAAAGGAGTTATATTAAACAGTTTCTGATTAATCATGTCAACAATGTTATCTTTATGAGCACTTGAAGGAGGAGCAATCTGCAGGTATTGTGCAACAATTTTGAGTTCATTTGTATTCCTACCTTCTACCTCAACAACTGTCTTTACACTCTCTACAAAATCTTTTGCTTCCTCACAGGTAGAAATAGTTGAAGAAGACATCATCAAAATTTAAATAGTACAATCACAAGCAAATAATCTACTATATTCTTAACCCCTTACGGACGGGGATATTTGTAACATCTACTACCTGCCAGGTGGGCAGATTTACCCTAAACAAGCATCATTCCATGCTCTTTTTCATGCATAAACAAGAGCCAGAGCGTAATACAATTATGTATCTGTGAAAGGGCGATAATAGAGCTTTCCAATGACACCTGAATCATCCTTGTACGACCATGAGTTCACTTGCAATGATGTTGCAACACGAAGGGAAAAACCCTAAAATACAGAAATTTCCTCAGTTTTTACCCTGTCTCACGGGACCAGGGATGTGTAGACGTGTGGTGGGGACGTCAGTGGCGGGACTAGGCCCATGCCGAACGGTCAGAGCCCGCCTGCGGTCCTCCGCGTGGACTCTCTCTCAGAGCCGATAGTGTGCTCAACATCTCTTGCGACTTAAGTCGGGACCCGCGGGTTAGGCCATGGTTCTCTATCCCGACTTAAGTCGAGAGCCGTGGCTTGAGTTTTTTTTTTTTTTTTTTTTTTTTTTTTCTATATTCCAACTTACTTCCTCTCGGGCATAGGCTGAGAGCCTTAACATTCACCGCTTTACAATGAACAGTGAAGCCCGTGAGGTCTTGTTCCAGTCTAGGGAGTGAGACATGTGAAGCACGTAGAGTACAACGAGCACCTGCCATCTTGCCTTCACATGAGGCACGGTGCTCACTCATGGCCCGAAACGACCCCATCTCTGAAGCCATCTCTTCCCGTGCTTCACTGTCTCACTACCTACACTCGGACCCTCACACTTACACACACACAACGCCACCTGTTGAGCAGATAACTCACCAGGCATTGCACCCCTATAGCATATTTTGAATATGGGAATATTCATACAGTGCTATTTAATCAGGGAACAATCAGGGTATTTTATTGACGTTTCGGTGGGCTTTGTGGTAATGCACTGATACTAGGTACAGCACAAAGTGTTAAACAAGTCGCGAAGATCCTTGCTCAAGGTCGCCAATGTTGTTTTTGGGCGAGGTGAGATGACACAAACAATAGGCTAAATATGAAATTCAAAACTAATGTCAGAACACTCTCAAAAATGTCCAGGTTCAAGGAAACTAGAATACAAATTCTTAGTTTAATTAAATAAAGTGTTATAATGTAACAATAAAATCAAAGTCTCTTCAAGACGAGAATAAGAATATATAATACACTAAGATTTGGCTTAGTAACAAAAAGAATGATTGTCAGAAAATATGCAAGTGCAAAAATAAATAAGTATATGTCTTTACTGATGCAATGCAAGGTAAAAATAGCTATATCACACAAGAATTAATATTTTCTCAAGATCACTGGAAATGGATAATATATGTTTAATAACTTTAAGAAATGCACAATACGTTAATAAAAGCAATAAAAGTAATTAATACAACTATTTAAAAGTGAAATAAGCACTAAAATATCACTTGAGAAAATATTCTTACTGAAAATACAATAAAGGTGTAACTAAATTAAACTGATCAAATTCACAAACTTGGAAACTAATCGCAAATTAATTCAATGCTTTGCAATGATAATTAAGGCACTCAAAAGGAAATAAAGAAACAATCTTAATTTGGAAACTAGTTCGAGATGTAAAGGTCATCCCGAGCGAAGAATGTATCCCCCAGCATAAGCTACTTGTGTGTGACATGAGCATATACAGAGATCCTAAGCGCAAGAAGGTTTACATACCCAAAAGGAAAGTGTGGCTGCTGAAGGACAAGGAAGTTAGGGACAGGTTTCATAATGAACTGGAGGAAATGAATAGAAATAAGGAAGCTAGGCCTAACGATGTAAATAGCCAATGGAACTTTCTTAAGCATAGCCTTATCGCTGCCACTGACAAAGTCTGTGGGAAAACAAAGGGTCACCCCAGGAATAAGACCTCTTGGTGGTGGAACGATGAGGTAGAACATGCTGTGAAAGAGAAAAGGAGATGCTTCAAAGCATGGAAGAAAGGAGGCAGCAGGGAGGAATACCAGGCAGCTAAACGAACTGCCAAAAGAGTTATTTACAATGCTAAAAATCGCATTAAGGACCTGGTCCTCGAACAAGTGTGTAACACTGACAATCCCAATGGGATCTTCAACCTAGCTAGGCGAGTTAAAAATGACAGTAGGGATATTATAGGTGAACAGTGAGTTAGAGATGATAATGGGAAGATTGTGTATGCAGAAAATGAAATCAGAGAAGCATGGAAGGTACACTATGAACGATTGCTAAATGTAGAGTTTGAATGGGATAAGGAACAGCTTAGTATCGAAAAAACCAATATCTGGGCCCCCTCCTTTGATAGCACCAGCTGTAGTGAGCGACGCAATCAATAAAATGAAGGACGGTAAAGCTCCAGGTTGCTCCGACATTGTCGCTGAGATGATAAAAGCCTCAGGGGAGATTGGTGTAAACTTAGTCACTGAGTTGATAAACACCATTATTAAAGATGAGAAAATCCCAGAGGATTGGCTCAAAAGTGTAATAGTAAATATATACAAAGGAAAAGGGGATGCGCTAGATAGAGGAAATTATAGGGGCCTGAAAATGCTTGACCAAATCATGAAGGTCTGTGAGAGAGTCCTTGAGGGTTTGATCAGGCAAAGCATCTCTATTGATGATATGCAGTTTGGTTTTATGCCAGGACGTGGTACAACCGATGCTATCTTCATAGTCAGGCAGATACAGGAAAGATACTTACTAAAAGGCAGGGATCTTTACTTTGTGTTTGTGGACCTGGAGAAGGCCTTTGATAGGGTACCTAGAGATGTTGTACAGTGGGCTATGAGGAAACTTGGTGTGGAAGAGTGGCTGGTGCGTGTGATAATGAAGATGTATGAGGATTCGCGAAGTTCGGTGAGGGTGAAGGGTGTACTGAGTGATGAGTTCGCAGTCCGTGTTGGAGTCCATCAGGGTTCAGTGTTAAGCCCCCTCCTCTTTATTATGGTCTTCGAGGCGTTGTCTAGAATTTTTAGAGGCGGACTCCCGTTGGAACTGTTTTATGCAGACGATTTAGTCCTAATAGCTGACAGTATGCACGATGCTAAGGCCAAATTCAGAGAGTGGAGAGAGGGCATGGCGAGCAAGGGTTTAAGAGTCAATATTAACAAAACCAAGATTATGCATTGTAGTTTGAGACGAGGCAATGTGGAAAAGAGCGGTGCATACCCATGTGCAGTGTGTGGAAAGGGAGTGGGCGTTAACTCAATTCAATGTAGCATCTGTCGATGTTGGGTACACCATGGGAGTAAGCGCTGTAGTAGAATAAAGGGGCTCCTGCCGAAGGATAAGTCAGAAATAGAGAAATTTGAGTGCGTAGTGTGCAAAGGCGAGCTTGTGTTAAGTGATGATCCTGTGGCTGTGAATTTTGGAAATGAGTCTTTGGAGCTGGTGAACAAGTTTTGTTACCTAGGAGATACCATCTCTGCCGGTGGAGGGGCTGAGGCTGCCACTGTTGCTAGAATTAGGTGTGGCTGGGGGAAGTTCAGAGAATTGATGCCAATCCTGACCATGAAAAGAATGCCTCTCCCCCTGAAGGGAAAGGTGTATGCCTCATGTGTTAGAAGTGCAATGACGTATGCCTCAGAAACATGGGCCGTTAAAGTAGAGGATGTCAACAGAATGGAGCGTAATGAGATGAGAATGGTGAGATGGATGTGTGGGGCCAGGCTACAGGATAGAATAACAAATGTTGAGCTGAGGAGACGTTTAGGTATAAAGAGTATTAGCGAGGTGATGCGTACAAGTAGACTGGGATGGTATGGACATGTGGAGATAATGGATGAACAAAATTGGGTGAAAAAATGCAGGTCTGTGATTGTGGAGGGAGCTGCACCAAGGGGTGGACCGAGGAAGACCTGGGATCGGACTATACGCGCCGATCTCAAATCCAAGAACTTGACAAGTGAAGCAGCCTTTAACAGGGTTGCCTGGAATGCCGCCATTAGGACAAGAGACTGAAACTGCACTTATGTGTGGAACACTCAGTCTTAAAATTTTATGTATGTGTATGTATGTTGGAGAGACTCAATGATAATTAATTATTAACTTATAACTAGTACACAATATGTCACAGTTTAATAAGTAGGCTATAATAGGTGGCACACTTATATACTCAACTCCTCGATGACAGGTAAGGATTTTCAGACTGCAATATCTTATGGGTAGCCAGGAGAGATATGTCACTTCACTAGGTATAATGGTAAACTATGTACAGGCAGGAGAGAGAGAACAGACGTGGCGAGTCAGCTGGTCTGAGTGTCCCAGTGACAGGAAGCGGCGTGCTTATATATGCCTAACAGTAGCCAGAATATTCCACCACACTCGCAATAATGCCAGACAGACAGGCGCCGCGCGTCTACAAATTCGGTACGAGATATGAACACGTGAATGATGATGCAATATCTACTCATACTTACAAATCAAGAACTTTCTCTAAAATGCATATATTAACCCTATCACTATTGCACTTAATAATTTTATGTTATTTTAGCTCACATTACATAACAACGACCATTTCTTTTCTTGCCTTGATGTCCACTAAATTATCCTCAACATCACCGAATACTATTACGCACTTTCCACTATCTATTGTTTCCCTCACATTTTCTTTCTTCTTTATCACTTGTACAACTTTACTTTCAAAAGCCTTCTTTTCCTTTTCTCTTCTTTTTGATCCTTCAGTATTTCTTCCAGAACAATCCTTTTTCAGTCTCTAGCCTAGACCACTCACTTTTCCCTTTACTGATAGCCTTCACTTTATTATTAAAATGACTTTCATAATTTTTTTTCTTTTTTTAATGCAGTGTTTTCTGCCACAAGCTCGTCCACTTTACTTATTAGGGTCCCAAGACTATCATTAACCCACAGGACCCCAGTGCCACAGCGTATGAGTCAGCAATGTATGTAACGCTAAACTCCAGCGCCACATATGTTGCGTCCGCTACTTCGAGATGATTTACTCTTGTCCTATGGTAGCTAGAGGCTTGAGGATGGTATGGGAAACTACCTTATGATGTTGCCAAACAGTGGCGGTACGCGGCAACCCCCAAGCCCATCCGCGCGGGTGATTAAGGGCGGATGGGGAAAGCCAGCTTACCCTCTTATTCCACCGCCAATTTTGTGCTTATTTATTCTTATCCTATGATAGCTAGAGGGTTCAAATTCATATGAGATATACCTTATGATGTTGCCCAACAGTGGCAATACTTATCAATTGGCAATACCCAAGTCCCACCGCGGTGGGGAGAGGAAAGAGACAGCGCGGGAGTGGAAGGTCTGGGCGGCTTCCCACCTCCCTCCGGGCCCAGTTGCCTGGTTTACTTCGTCGCCTCGCTATGCTTAACGCTCCCCTAACGCTTCCCATAACATAGTTGACTCCCCACCAAGTGGGGAAGAGGAGGAGGAGGATGACCCAGACCCCACGGCATTCTTAAAAATTCTGCCAGGTCATGGTAGGGGTAAGAAGAAACAAGATAGTGTGCCATGTTGCTGCGTACACAGCAAGTTTAGGTTTTTGTGTACACTGGTCCTCCCCCACTCCCCCTGCCTTCACCACCACCTCCCCTGTCTCCCCACTAAGAATACGTCAAAACCCATATTGCTAAGTCAAAGGTGCCTAAAACAATGTGTAACACTCATATCCTAACTATAAAATATACGGTAAAGTATAAAATCAATAAACAGAGTACGTGAGAGAGGCATAACAAAAGTGAGAGTGAGTGAAGGAAAAGTCGGGTGTCATTCAGCTGGCAGTGTGTATGTGCGTGAGCCCATGAACAAGGTGGCCACCAGCCCGCCAGTCGTCATGGTAACCACGACGCGCGCGAGTCTTGCCACACCCTCGACACTTATAAAACTTGAATCTATGCACTTATCACACTGTAACTTCACTTACAATGACAATATGTGATAAATGTTGCTAATATCTGAACTATGAAGGCACACATGATGCTCGGGTGGTGTAAATAACCGTCACTCGAAAACTGGACGCATCGTACATCACATGCTGCTGCGCTCAGCTGTGTCTAGCCGGGCGGGAAGCTTGAAGGCCGCCTGGCATCAGCTGATGACTGAGGCTGCCCCCCTGCATAGGATCCCCAAATGACCGAGGTGAGCGTTTTTTTGTGTGTAATTCTTAATTTTTCACCTATTTAAGCTATTTAATAAAACAAAAATAAATGCCAAATCAGCTGGTCTCTCGATGTACATTTATTCTAAACTAGATAGGGTTCAGTGGGTTAAGAGGCCTAGGCTTCACATCACTAGCACATGCTCCACAGATTTCACATAACATTTCTACCTTTGCACTGATTTCCCTTCTCATTTTTCTAGCCCTCCTTTCCAATTGACAATAGCATTAATTTTTGTTTTTAACTTGCTAACTGATTATTGATTCCATCTCCATCAAAGCTTTGAAACACATCATTCTCTTCCACCACCGCCAAACTATTCCTACGATCGTCGTCCAAATTTTCACCCGCGTCGGCCATATTGTCTCTCTCCCCAACCAAAACAAATCGACCCCAACTAACTTTTGCCCATAATCAAATTCACAATGTAACCTCGGTAATCTATCACTGCCAGCCCGTTCCATTATACCTCCCCCAACTCTGACCCAGTATGTGATTCGTTTACTATACTTATCGCCGAAATATCGGCAAAACTCGAATCTGCAACTTTGTCCTGCCACCACCACTCACGCCGAGCCAACCAGACCCAATAGGGTCTTGTTACAATATATGTTTACATTTTACATTCATAAATAGTCCACTAATATACTAGATTAGGTTAGGTTAGGTTAGGTTTTGGTTAAAGATTTTGATCAATCAAATAGGCATCTGAAAAACAGTTCTCCCCGCTACACAGCTGGATCTTACCTTTTAATCTTGTATCTCATGATCATATGTTGTTTTGGAGAACTAATAGCACAAGCTGATAGTGATATTGTATGAAGTACTTTTGTCACATTGATCAGTATCACTTGTATCATTATGAACAATATAATCATAAAGCAATGTTTACATGAACTAAAGAAAATCATCTAACGGTAACCAGAATATGATAAACATTACGGCATCGTGCTGAAGGGGTTAATCCTTTAACCCCAGATTAAGTATAACTATTACTTACTGTTCACCACTATCTATATGTTGATAATGTTTGTCATTCCATCAAAGAATCCCTCCTCCTCATCATACAGTAAACAAGACTCTTGATAGTAAGAATGGTAACTCAAACATTGTATCGATAGTAAGAATGTTATCTAGAACAGTTTATGGATAGTAAGAATGGAAATTCGAGCATTATATATTGAACATTAGGGGTATATAATAATAGATGGCGCTATCATACTTGCACAGATGAAAAATATTCGGGGCTTCATTATACTAGTTGATAGAAATTTTTCTACCAAAAAATGTACATATTTATCTGGAAGGGATGTCTTGGAGGCATTTTTAAGCTTGATGGAGGTCTTGGGAGGAAACTTAAAGGAAACAATACAACAAATAGATAAATGAATGACCCAATAAACACAAGCCTCCGCTTCACTGCCCGAGGTACGGATAACAGTAGTCGCTGATGATCATGTCTCCGTACTGGTCTACCAGGATGAAACCCACGTGACCCACGTCAAAACAACGCCAGTAGTAGTACGGAGGGGTGGCGAGTCGCGGGTACTTGTTGCACACCTGAGGAAAAAAAATCAGCATGTACACTCCGATGCCATTGTCTCTAGCCCACTTATAAATATTTGTGGGCTTTACTTATTTCTAATAATGGAAGTATATCACTGGAAACAAATTTACGAATAAAACTTTCTATACATCATCTGCAAAACAATATATACTATTTATTAACAAGCAAGTTACATCCAAAAATCCAATCAGACAGTTATACTTGCAAAAAGAAAAACATAGGGATTCACAAATTCTTATGAGTTGGCTAGATATTGTGGCATCCGAGTGTACTTGTAGTCTGCATAAGTTCTGTTCCTCGTCGTGATCTTAAGTATGAAAGAAAAATTAGTATGAATGAACTGCGAGTGTGGTTTATCTTAATTATCAGTTGACTAGTCAGACGAGTTAACCACTGCATAGGAAACTACACTCGTTATTCAATCGTGCACATTATATTTCCATTTATAAGATCAAGGAGAGGAAGATGACTTATATGGGCAACTGTACTCGTTGCATATCTGAGGGGAGAAAATTAGAATGTACACTTAGCCCCATAAGTTCTGCACCTCTCTCTGATATTTTTACATGGAAATATAATGCACAGGATTGAATAACAAGAGTAGAGTTTTATGCAGTGGTTATCTCGTCTGATTAGTCAACTGATAATTAAAAGAAATCACCCTCGCAATCCATTCATACTAAATGTACTTGCATACAAAGCTCACGACGTGGAAAATTACTTATTTGAGCAACTATATAGTTCATAGCATATTATAAAATTACACCGATTCGAATCTTTGAACCTTTAAAGCCAAATTGTGAAGCATCTGAGCTGCAAGAAATTATTGTATGTAGTTTGATACTGACTCAAATGGGTGGTTGCAACTTATGCTCTTGACAGTACGTGTTGCATGGCTGAGGAGAGAGAATAAGAATTAACACCATCTTATCTTTGTGGGTTATTTTGATAATGATTTCGTTACTTCTCACAGATACTCACAGATGATGTTCTGGAAGAGGCTCAGGCCTGTGGCTCCAGCTCTGTAGCCTGGACCCTGGCCACTCCTGCGTGTAGTGGTTATGTGTGCCCTATAATTATATATTTGGTCCTGGCCCCTCCACACTTTATCTATGCCAGACTCAAATTGTTCAACGGATTCAGCGTTGACTACCCACTCCGGCAAGTCATTCCAGGTGTTGACGATCCTGTGTGAGAAATGGGATTTCCTGAGGTTAAGTCTTGCCCTGGGCTTGTATAGTTTCTTTGAGTTTCCTCGGGTATTGTTATCCTCTCTCAGTTGAAAAATGTCCTCTGTAGAGTCTCGGTCGTATTTTCTGGTTGACGATCTTGTAGACTTCAATCTGATCTCCTTGTGATCTTCTGTAAGCCAGGGTGGGTAGATTCAGCTTACTCAGTCGTTCTTTGTAGGTGAGGTCTTTAAGTTGTGGCACTAACTTCGTTGCTCTTCAGTGTACGTTTTCCAGTGCGACGATATCCTTTAGAGTTTAGGAGGTGTGGACACAACACTTGGTTTGCATATTCCAAGTGTGGTCTCACAACTGCGGTGTACAGAGCCTTGAAGATAGTTGGGTCTAGGTACACGAATGTTCTCCGGATCAGGCCTACTATTTTGTTTGCGTTATTTATTTTCTCAGCTAGGTGATCAGAGAAAGACAACTTATCATCTATCACCACACCGATGTCTTTTTCTGTATTGGCCTTCGTGATGTTATTGTACATTGTGTAGACACGTTCCTCCACGCTGGACCTCCCTATCCTCATGAATTTGGTTTTGTCTGGGTGAAAGTTTAACATCCACCTCTCGGACCAGTTCTTCAGCCCATCTAGATCTTCCTGGAGTTTCCTACAGACCTCGCTGTCTACAATCCTTCTGAAGATTTTGGTATTGTCTGCGTACAGGTACACTTCGCTTCCGTGCTTTATTGCCTCAGGAAGATCGTTGATGAAGAGGATGAACAGCAAAGGACCTAGCACTGAGCCTTGTGGAACTCCACTTGTGACCTCTCTCCATTTAGATGACTCGCCATTGACTTTCACCTTCTGTCTTCTGTCTGTCAGGAAGTCACTGATCCATTGGTAGATGTTTCCTTCAATCCCATAGCTTCCGATCTTCTCCATCAGCCTCTTATGGGGCACTCTGTCAAATGCCTTCATGAAGTCACAATGGATGACATCAATAGCCTCTCCCTCGTCTAAAGCCTCTGTCCACTTGTCAAGAACCTGGATGAGTTGAAGTACTGTCGAACGACCCGATATGAAGCGAAACTGTTTTTTAGTAAATAGGTTGTGACTTTTCATATAAGAGATTATTTCTTCCCTTAACCCTTTGGTTGAGGCCATTTTTGGACTATTTAGGGCATATTCAGGCACTCCTGAATGATAAATCAAGCATCTGCATTAAATGAAGTGTATTCTGCCGAAAACTAGGCGAGAATAGCTTCAAAATGACACCAGAACGGGCCCCGTACGTGGTCTGGTTCACCCGCAGTGGTGCCAGTGAAACGCGGGAAACCCGCTATTATGTAACACTCGCTCGCTTGGCTACACTGCTGGAAGACACAGAGAGAGACCCACGCGAGACACAGTCAACCTCAGTGAGCCGCTCGGTGCTCTGAGGGTCGGAGGTGGGCCCCTCACGCTCCCGCCCACTGACACTCGATTTTTGCAGTTTTTACAGGCTTTTAAAGCCTGGAAATTGCTGTAACTTGCCAGGACGTTCCAGAACGTCACCCGCAGCGAAAGGGTTAACAAAGATTCCATAAGTTTGCTAAATATAATAGTGAAGCTCACCGGTCTGTAGTTTCCTGGATCACTCTTGTTGCCCTTTTTAAAAATTGGGGTAACATGAGCAACCCTTCAGTCGTCCGGCACTCTGCCCTCCTGAAGAAAACTTTCAAATAAAATGTTCAGAGGCTCTAGGAGTTCTTCAGTCAGTTCTTTCACTATTCTTGGATGTATTCCGTCTGGGCCTGGGGATTTGTTCCTGCTCAGCTTTTTTAGGATGTTTCTGATCTTTTCATGGCTAATTTCCATACTTCCCAGCCCTGGTACGTTCCTTTGTTGTGGTCTGGGTATTTCTCCTTCTGTTTCTTTAATAAAAACTGTGGCAAGTTTGTCAGAGAGAACTTGTGCTTTTTCCTTGTCACATGTCTTCTCTTCTCTAGTTTCGTCCTTGTATAGGTCTGTTATTCTTGATTTGGTTCTTGATTTGGATGCTACGTATTTCCAGAATATTTTTGGGTTATCTTTTACATGTTTTGCGATTTCTTGTTCTTTAACCCACTGAACCCCAGCTATTTACAAATAAAAGTACACCCCAGGATCAGCAGGTTGTAATTATTATTTTTGTTTCCAGAAAACACCTGGAATAGGTTAGAAATGAAGGAAAACTCACTAAAAAACGATCCCCTAGGTCATTAAGGGGTCCTACGAGGCGCCCGAAAGTCGGAATTACAAGAGGGGAAATTGGTAGGCAAAATCATGCAAAAACAAGTTTTTGCGCGCTCACGCGCACGCGCTTGGACTTTGAGGGTTTTCAACCATCGGCATTGCTGCATGGGCTACTTATGCAGTTCCCATACAAATCTGAGCCCTCTACGTGCCATAGGACGGGAGTAATTAACCAGGACGCACCTTTTGCGTCCCTGGGGTTTAGCGTTACATACATTTTGGACGCAAACACTGCGTCGCTGGGGTTCTGTCGGTTAAGCTTAACGGAATTCCTCGTTTCCCACCTGATTTGGTTATTAAGCCTTCTGTACTCTGTTTCAGTTTCAATATGTATACTGTCAGTGTTTATTACAGCCTCTTTCTTCATCTGTTTTAATCTTTCCCATAGTCTCTGCTTCCTCTTCACTTTGGTCCACAGTTTCTTTGAGAGTTGAGGGTTTCCGTTGGTTATCTTCCTCGCAGTTCGTTGGCCAGCATGTTTTTTGGGGACACATTCTTCAATAATCTCTCTTAGTTTACTTACAAATTTTGTCCACTTTTCTTCCAGTTGTTAATTCCTGGTCCAAGTACCTATTCCAGTCGATACTCAGCTCCCTCTTCATTCTTTGATAGTCCGCCTTCTCGTACCTGTAGATTACCCTTATGCTTTTGTCCTCCATTTCCTGTAAATCACATACAACCTGTATGCAAGCATGGTCACTTCTACCCAGTGGACTGTTTACCTCCATTTCTTCAATAATGGAGTCATCATTGGTGAACAATAAGTCCAAGGTGTTCCCTGTGCTGTCACCCCTGAACCGAGTAATGTCTGTAATATGCTGGTTGAGGAAGCAGTCCCTTACTTTTTCTATAAACATCGTGGAGAAGCTTGAAGCTCCTGGTACTGTGGTGCAATGTCTCCAGTTGATATGTGGAAGATTAAAATCTCCTATTACCATCTTGTACTTTATTTCATATTAATTTATCGCTTGAAGAAGTTTGAGTAGGTTTTCATTGATGTCTGTGTCACTGTTCGGACTTCTGTATACTGAGGTTATTAACCCTTATTTAGCGGCGAGCAACATAAGTCGAGTTAAATAAAGCTGGACTATGTGGCGGCGCTCGACATAACTCGAGTGGCAATTTCAGCACGTAATGTGGCTGAGAGAGAGAGACAAGTGGTGGCAGGAGACTAGCGAGCGTATGACTGCTCCAGACCACCGCGGCGAACCTACTGACACAAATCTCAGCTCCCTCCTCCCTCTCTCACTCGCTACATACTCAATTATGTACTGAAAGTACCGAATTACCTGCTTTTTGCACTCGCGTTGCACGGTTATTGCAAGAAAACTATCCATCATACAAGGATCGTTATGGTGTCATTCGAAATCTCTGTTTATGCCCTTTCAGGGATAGGTACTTGTTTTACGTTCTGGGTCTTATTTAGGCATGAAAATGATCACGTAAACAGCCCTATTTTGGCTAAAAACACCCCGCTGTGCGGTACACATAAATAAACCGCATAGGCCGCTCGTAAGGTGTTAAATTAATAACCTTGCACTATTGTCACAGCCCAAGGCAATACTGCAATATTCACAGTAGTTTGTATTAAGTTCAACTGTATTGCACCTAACCCCTCTCATCACATATAAAATTAGTCCTCTTCCTATATTATTCTCAAGAGTATGTACAACAGTCTCGTAGCCATCTATGTTGTATTCCTCTATGCACCTTTCATACCTGTGATTTTTGGTTTAACCTCTTGCAAGGCTATGACATGTGGCTTGACCTCCATTCCCTTTAACTTTTCAACTAACTCTAAGTGTTTATTTTTACTAAGTACATTTACATTACTGAAAATATATTAAATTTCCTATGGTTCATAGTTGCACTATTTACACCAATTCCTCTCCTTATGCTTTGGTTTGCGCTTCCTACCTGGTCCTGTGCTCGTCTGACTCTGTTCCTATTGAACATCTTGTTTGTTTGTTTTTGTTTTATGTTATTTCTTTTTACCATATTCTAGTGATTTCAATTAGCCTCTCCCCTATTCTTCAAAGGATTAAATTTAGTACAGTATATGGGGCTATTATTTTGCGAGTGTTGGAAAAGAAAGGTGAATCTCATAGTATGCCTAGAAAAACTGTTTTCTTTGATACTTTGGGGAGTTGATAGAAAACGCAATTACGAATTTAATGGCAAACTATGATGCAGGTTTTAGCACGGAAAATTTAAAATATAAATTAAGTTGTCACGGTGTACTGAAAGAATTAAGAACAATTATCATATTCGGCGAACTAACGATTTGGAGTGTACCTCATGGTGCTGGAAGGAGAAGGGGTCCATAGTCAATTTATTATTAGTAGGCCAGAAATCACAACCCCTTACATCAGTAACTCAAAAAGAGATAGAACAATCTGAATAAATGGGCTATAAATTCCATACCTATTCCTTGGCGGAATAGGAATGATCAGAGTAAAATTAAAGTGTATGGAGCGTAATGAAGGCGACTATACCTTGTTGTATTGGTAAGAAAGAGGCCTAGTACTGTCCAAAATGATTATGCCAGTACCCTCAAGTACTTCTATAGCTAAGCGGCTTGGTTGAAATGGACAGGGTAGGCTATAGTTTAAGAGATTGGAACTAAATGACAGTAACTATACCTTGTTTTACTGGTGAGAAACAGTCCTAGTACTGTCCCAAATGATGACTCCAGTACCCTTGAGCACCCCCTAACTGCCGGTTGAAATGGACAGGGTATAGTTTAAGAGATTGAAACTAAATGACTGGAACTCTACCTTGTTGTACTGGTAAGAAAGAGGCCTAGTACTGTCCCAAATTATGACGCCAACACCCGCGAGCACTTCTATAGCGACTTGGTTGTAATAGGGGTAGTTGCTGAAGGTGTTGACAGCTTTCCGGGCTCCCTTCTTGTTTCTGCGCTGGATGAGACAAGGAGGATAGTTGGTCTGGGTGGATATAAACAATGCAGGCATTCAGGGCAGTATATATTTCAAGAGAGAGAGAGAGAGATCTATTAGAATTTGTAAAGGGGCGGTAATATATGCAGAATCTAGAGAGAAAGCATATCGGCACTACTTAATTTTTTTATGTGGATGAGGGAGACAAAAGGCAAAACTGCCTGTGACGATTGCCTCTCCCATAGTTGAAAGAGTGACAGGGTCAAAATCAAGGAACGTTCGAGCCAAAATGTCTGGACAACTTCATATTATATAGTATATGAACAGAATTGTTAGTGAACTAACCCCTTCAGCATGATGATGCAATGTTCATAATATTCTGGTTACCATTAGACGATTTGCTTTAGCTCAACATTCACCACATTAGTTTGTCTCCACCCCATGAGTTAACCCTTTCCCTACCGGTGACGTATTACCTTTTTTATATCAGCTACATTTTGACGATTTGTATGAATCTTAGGAAGGATATTGGGTAGCTAAGCAATTAACAGAGATAGTCTGTAACCTCTTAATTGTTAGAGGTCTTTCGTAAGCTGAATACATTATCTAATAATTGTCAGAACATAATGAAAAGAACGTCACCTGTACTGAACGGGTTAATGTACTGAAGGAAACATAGTGTGATTGGCTTACAGTAATAATTAGCTATAAATCCGTTAATCAATCATAATATTTAACTAAAGCATAACAAATTATACACATCAAATTCAATCATACATATAATTTTCCTTCTATACATCAAAACATGGACTGCATCCAAATTTAGGTGGACAACTGTATAATCATGGACTTAAATCATGGCCCTGACTTTTCGAAGATATCCCTTATTTAATTAACCCCTTCAGTATGATGACGCCTTTTCTACTTTTCCTTCTGGCTAACATTATACGGTTTTATACAGTTACGAAGAACCCATGTTATGCAGATGATTTATTTATATATGTGTTAACCCTAAAAGTCCTAGAAACAAAAATATATAAACTAAAGGAAATCTTGTAATGGTAACCAGATTAAGACGAAAATTACATCATCGTGCTGAAGGAGTTAATAAAATATTTTAACTAATTGTTTATCTATTACTTACATTTCCGAGGTTCGCTTCGCTGTAAAAGGGTTCATTTATGGGCCAGGATTAACCCTTTCAGTACTGGTGATGACTTTTATATTTTGTTCTAGCTACATTTAGACGATTTTTTGAAGCATAGGAAGGATATGCAGTAGCAAAAGGGATTCATTGAAATGGTCTGTGACCTTTAATGGGTAGATGTTCTTTCTAACCTGAATAAAATCGTCTTACAGTTGCCAGAATGTAATGAAAAGGACGTCGCTGTTACATAATGGGTTAATAATTTACACTAGCATTCAAAAGTTTCGGCCATACCCTAGTATCGTCGAGGAGTCTGAAGACTACTCGTGTGGCTGCAGCGAGTCGGATCAGGTGGGGCCGGATTCGAACCAAGTGCTGACGGTACTTCTCCGCCGTCGCCTTAGGGCCCTCACTTGCAAACACCTTCTGAGTTTTTTCATCCACCAGTTGCCACCATCTGAAATACATATAATAATAAGAAGAACAAGAACAAGAAGAAAAATAGAAATAATAGAAATAATAAAATAACAAGAACAATTACGGCAACAACAAAAGCAACAACAACAACTACTACTATTACTACTACAACTACTACTACTACTACTACTAATAATAATAATAATAACAATAAGATAAGAAAAATTGAATTGCAAGCACAAAAATAACCACAACTACTACTAATACTACTACTACTACTTCTAATAATAATAATAATAATAATAATAATAATAATAATATTAATAATAATAATGATGCTGATGATGAAAATAAAATACCGATATATCATATTAAAACAAACAATTATGCAGACATTTGCCAATTCAGAAAAATAACTAACATGTGTGTCTCTGTCAAGATAAATATAGAAATAAATATATCAATATATTATCAATTTGTTACTTATTGAATAATTGCATACATATGTACATATCACTCATTCCTAGCAGAGGTAGGGTATATATATATATATATATATATATATATATATATATATGTGTGTGTGTGTGTGTTATGTGATGATCCTGTGGCTGTGAATTTTGGAAATTAGTCATTGGAGCTGGTGAACAAGTTTTGTTACCTAGGAGATACCATCTCTGCCGGTGGTGGGGCCGAGGCTGCCACTGTTGCTAGAATTAGATGTGGCTGGGGGAAGTTCAGAGAACTGCTGCCAATCCTGTCAATGAAAAGAGTGCCTCATCCCCTGAAGGGAAAGGTGTATGCTTCATGTGTTAGAAGTGTAATGACGTATGCCTCAGAAACATAGGCCGTTAAAGTAGAGGATGTCAACAGAATGGAATGTAATGAGATGAGAATGGTGAGATGGATGTGTGGGGCCAGGCTACAGGATTAGTATAACAAATGTTGAGCTGAGGAGACGTTAATGTTGAACTCACTTTGTATTCGCCTTACCTCGCTGTATCACCGGCAGAGTTCCATATGCTGAGTATTGCAGGCAGAGTTGGCGGAAAATACTTGATTCATTGTCCAGGGCAGGGTGAGCAGATTATATACCAGTGCACTAATAATCTTTGAGTGCTGACTCATTTCTTGTTGCCTGGCCAGGACTTGACTCCACTGTCAGCACTTCCATCCGCTATAGTTACTCACGGTCAACTGTCTTCCGACGCCATGACTCAGTTACTCATCGCCCTGCTCATGACGTCACAACATCGACGCTCCATATACGCACTAGTTTCCGTGTCCCACTTGAATTAATTTGGTTTTTTATCTTTCTTTCCTTTTCCGATTACGTATCTTTTAGGCAATATATATTGTATTTATTCCACATTATTCTTATTGTACTTTCCCACTTATGTTGTGTGTTTTCTCACAACATAATTACTTAATACCCATTTATCTACTTATTCTTATTGTACTTTTTCCACTTATGTATATTGTCATTGTAACAGGAAGAAATTGTACTTTCACTTTTGGTATATGTTGTAAGGTTTGACTTAACTGGAAGACTTTTTCCCCTTCATTCACTCTTCCCTATATTTAAGGGAAATGTATCGTTTAAGAAGGGTTAAGTAACCCTTGTCTATGTAAAGAGGGAATTAGCCTAGATCAGGAGGAGAACTAATATTCTCAAATCTATCTAAAATACTTTCAAGCCTAATTTATCCTTTTACCCCCTTTTTGTTATTCCCTGGAAAAATCCGTCCTTTTCGAATTTAGAGTAATGCCCCCTTGTGTAAAAAGACCGCCAACTCCTACCCAAGCGACGCCACCCTTTGTGGTCACCCTCCCCTTTTTTGGCGGGATCCCTGGCACTGGCCCTCGGCCCCTCACTGTCGTGACCCCAGGCCTACGAGAAAGACACTTACCCACCCCCCAGTCTCTGTCATCATTCCCCGCTTCTTCTCCGGACTTAGGCTTCCTTTCCCTCCATTCAGAGGTTCGTAATTAAGGTTTATAGTGTTATAAGGTATTGCTTATTCAGTTAAGTAAGTACTAGGTGTGTAATGTAGGAGGTATTGCTGTGATTGACAAATTCGTGAACTCGAGCCTACCATCGGGTTGGTCGACAGGCACCCCTCACCTGCCAAGTGTCTACAACCATTCAAATTCCCCCATTATCATTGTGTTCAGTAAAACTTTGTCTGTGCGCCTTTGCTAAGTGTTATTCTGATATTTTAGACTTTGTTATTCCAAATTAACGTCAAATTAACTTCGTGTGTAATTATTTCAGTCAGAGGGACGCCATTTGATGGCCTTCGAATTCTTGTGTTTTTCCATAATTCCCGACCAAACTTAGGCTAGCCTATTTTGCTAGTTTGTCTTTCACCGTTTTACATAATCCTGAGGTAGTGCGAGAACACCAGTTAAGAGTAGAATTGAGGACGAAGTTGATTAAAATGCTTTTGAAGCTTGACCGCCATTTTAGGATTTAGACCATTTCGGAGAGACGACCAGGTTGAGTAAATTACTAATGTAGCAGTTGTATTGTATGTTTAGAACTTGTTCATTACTTTGAGTTTATAAAACCATGCATTTTGGTAAATATGATTGTATTTTAACGTGTAAATCAGGAAAGGACATTCGTTTGAGATCGTGTCCTTGAGTTTTGTTTACCTTTCGTGTCTCCGACGTTCCAAAGTTAGGCCTATTCAGATAAGTATTTATAACTAATGTCTCCTAGGCCTGGTTATTGTTCATTTTAAATGTTTTTACTGGGTTATAGTGTAAAGAGTTACTTGTTATCTTGATTTAGAGGTCCTCATTTCCCAACCCCAGTACCGTCAAATTTCGGACCCCCATTGGGTCGGGTTGATTTCAGATGATTATTTGTTCTTACCTATTGTTACTTAAAGTTAACTTGTGAAAAGGCCGTTTAGGTATGGGTACTTGCTGAATTATTATGGTAGGTTATATGATTTTACATTTTTAATTAGGCTACCTAACTTTCACCTAATTGGAAGTACCATAGGCTATTATTAATTATTGTGCTTTTTGAGTGTATTATGAGTATTGATTCCTATGATATATTTTTGTTTGACATGGTCTAATGTACAGAGTTGCATTGCAAGGGACGGAACGCTGTAGTGAGATTCTGGGCAGCTGATTTCAGGGGATAAGTTACTCGAGTTACAGTAGAAATAACGTTTAGCTTTGTTTGAGCCTTGTATAGCACCCTCCGCATTGAGCAGTCCAACCTGTTAAGTTTGACCATGACAATTACCTTTGATTTATGCCATTATTGTATTGATTTGACTCCATAGATATGCTGTGTAATTATGTATTCCCAATTGTGTGTAGAGTACTGCTGAGTAACATATGTACCTGTACTTAATGAGAGGATCTTTGGATGCCTTACGAGATTATTTCGGTACTGTACTGTAATGTCATAATTTGATCTGTCATTGTATTTCTGTACTTATATTAGCTCATCTATTTTATACGTTAATAGGAATCCATGTATTTTTATATGTTTATATTAACCTATATTTTTTATATGTATTTGTTTTAGTATTACTGTGTACCGTAATTAGGATATTGATTAACCCCATTATTAAGGGTTAGCTATATGTCAACCGTGGGTTAAGAATGTATTCAACTTACTAGGGAACCAGTTTGGGACGGAGTCGATGTGATGCTGAATTGCTGATGGCGGAGAATCGGAGATTCACCCCTCCCATTGGCTGAGTGCAGGATGCTGAACTCGTGTACTGTACGAGGGTTCAAGGACCGCAGGAAGACGTATGATTACCCCCTATACCCCAGGATACGGTAGGCCGAAGAAACCTACAGGCAAGCCTGGCCGATACCGGTATCTAGCGGAATTGGGATGTATAATACTGAGAGGAATGGGGTGGATACAGACAGCAATATTCGAGTCCTACTCCGAGGTTAAGAGACTGTCCCAGTACGGTAATGGATTGGTCCCAGGTTAATGGTATAGAGATAATTAGATACGGACCCTACGGTACCAATGTTAAGAGTTGTAAACGGTAAAATGTTCCTGAAATATTAATATCAAGCTTAAGATTACTGCAATATGTTTGTATCTATCCTCCCGTACCTATTTGGATCTAAATGTGTTGTCAGGATGGTAAATCGGAGCCGTCAGTATTAAATTGGTCTAAGAGTAGTACCAGAAGCCTAACCGAGAGTTAAAGTCTTGTCAGCCAACATTGAAGGTGAAGTTCTTGATTGGTCTTTGCTAGCCTCCGATTTATCCTACTGTCCTAATGTACCTGAATAATGAGCATGAGTCACGATTGCATAAAGAATAAGAAAACCATGGGGACGGCCAGTTCACCTGAAGGTGGGCGATCAAATAATTCGAATGAATTACCGTTCCCAAAAACATCCTTATGTGATATCTAGAAAGTAGAGAATATGCTAGGTCTCAGTGGGGTTTTTGTGGTTCTTTGGTCTTATCATCGTGTCGGAGTTGCAGCCTTTCCTCTTCCTCGAAGGATGTTGGATGTGGGTCAACCAAACAGGGTTGTCCTCTCGTTAATTAGAATGCAATAACGGGTTTGTTGTCATCTCTTCCTTTCTATCCTTGAGTACCTATTTTCCACCTTCGCAGCTTAATCTATCTTTTTCTGTCTTACCCTCTCTCTCTCTTGTTAGCAGAAGAAGGAGAGATATCCCCCCCCCCCCCCCCGTTACATCATAACATATTCACTTTAATACCCAAGTTTCTGATTACTAAGACTAACACATTCCCCTCTTTTTCTTTTCTGTTTTTTTTCTTTTTTCTTTTCTTTACTCTGCTTTGCTCAACTCCTTTAGTAATAACATAGGAGAGGCTCCTTTCTTCGTGAGACAGTCTGCTATCTGCTTCGTTGTTTCTATCCACTTCACTTCTTGGATTTCTTTTCTTGCTATCATGTCTCGCAACACAGCTATATTTATCCTTAGGCTTCTGTCATCTACCAACTTGGTAGACTGCAAACAATCCACCAAAGATTTGTTGTCTGAAAAACATTTTACCGGAATTGTGTGCTGATTTCCGAGGATTGTTCTCAGCATATGTGCCAAATACATCCCATTCTCTGCTGCATCTAATAGACTAAGGGATTCTGCTGCCAAAGTCGATTTCACCACCCGTCTCACCTTTCTTGATCTCCACGCAATGGGGCAGCTATTTCCCTCTCTGTCTCTCACAAATATGATGTGACCACCCTGAGACCCAAGGTCTGTCAAATTGCCAAAAGACGCGTCACTGTAGCATTCAAGTGTACACTCGTCCAGGTCCACTTTCCCAAACCAAATTGACAGTGGGTTATCCTTGACCTTCTTGACGGCTTTGTTGGCTCTGATTACATCTCCGACAGTTGTCCGATTAAATGCCGTACTCAGTTCACATACATCATATGATATATCTGGCCTCGTTTGTGTGGCTACCCAGTTTAGTTGGCCCACAACATATCAGTATTTTGTTCTCTCCTCTTGACTGACTTCATCATTTCTTCTGTCCTTATAAGATTTGATCATGTTCATCTCTTGGAGTCCATGTCTAATGTAATTGTCTTGATTGATCATAATGCCATTCTCTGCTTGTTCTATTGTGATACCCAGGTACTGGAAACGAGTCTTCTCTTCAGAACCAATCAGAAATAATTTTTCCAACTGGGACATTACAGATATCTTGAATGCATTTGACCCGCTCCAATAGAAGTCATCTACATGGATGCAAATGATCCCTTCTAATCTTCCATCATTATGCCAGAAGAACAGTCCTGGTTCTAAACCACACATGGACATACCCAATGTAAGCAATTCATGCTTCACCCTCTCATACCATGCTCTGGCTGCATCATTGAGACCATATACTGTCTTCTTTAATCTCCATAGATATCCATTGTAGAATTCTTCAGGGGGCAACACGAAAATCTCTCTATTAATAGGATGCCCCTGTCAGAAAGCGGCTTTCACATCCAGTGCATGGAAGTCCCAATTCTTGGCGGACACAATACTTAAAGCCAGTCTAAAAGCTTCCTTTGAACACGTAGGAGAATCAATGGGAAAATCCTTTAATTCTTCCTCAAAGCCATGTGCCACTAAACGGGCCTTAATAACCTGAGTGCCAGATTTTATTTTCTGTGTCATTATCCACCTTGTTGATATGGCCTTCTGACCTTGGTCCTCAACTTCCTCAAACACATCATTATCAATCCAATTCTTCATTTCTGCCCTTTTTGCCTCTGTGCATGCATCATTGGAATATGTTATCATGACTTCCTCTGTATCGTTCACAATCCGCCAATTATAGATGTCTTTATCTACATCAATCCATTTTGTCACATTACTTGTTTCGTCTCTGATGTTGAAACATGTTTTGTACTTGCCAGTTGCTTTACCGGCTCTACTTAAGATTGTGATAATTACTTTTTCCTTGTTTTCCACCATGTATCCTTCTATTCTATCCCCCACTCTAGGCATTCTAGGCACTCTAGCTTCAGCGGCTACACTGTTTCCGTCTGCGGACTCCTGTTCACCACTGCATTTCTCATTATCATCCATTTCAGCGTCCTCAGGCTCATTCTCTGTTTCGTTTTCTATGTTAACGTCGTTTGATTCGTCTTCAACTGGAACATGCAATCCTGTCTCCGTTGTTTTGCCACTACTGATATCGTCCATGTCTTGCATCTTGCAACTGGCATTCTGCAACCTACAAGTGTGCACTCGCACATATGTTCCTCCATGTTTCACAAGAACTTGTTTACCATCCTTTCCAATCACTATACCTGGGCCTTTCCGTTGGTTTTCACTGTTTCGTTTGTAATATACTCTGTCTCCATTTTGCAAGCATACCATGTTGTCTGCTCTTACGTTATGCAGTAGTGCCCTACGTATTTTCTCATTGGACTCATTTTTGATGAACACTTCTCTGGCCACACGCATAGCATTAAGGTTTTCAGCCACGATTTCCGATGATGTCCTGTTTTCAAGAGCAGGAATCTTATTATTCAGCACACTAGGTATACTTGGGTTGAATCCATACACCAGCTGGTTTGGGGAAAAGCCATTGTTGTTCTGGAGTGCATTACGTGCTGATACAGCCCATGCCACATTTTGCATCCAACACAATCTTTGCCACATTATCACCAAGTACGGCATTCAGCCGCTCACATACGCCATTGCTCCATGGGCTTTCAGCGGCTGTGCACATCACTTGAATATTATAATTTTCGGCCATGCTCCGAAAATCACTGTTATTGAACTCTCCACCATTGTCGGTCAAGAACTTGTCAGGTGCTCCAAACCGGCTGATCCACTGAATCACTACCTCTCTTATAATGGTCTCAGGTTTCTTATTGTGGATGACCGTAGTCACACAATATCTTGTTGCCAAGTCAACCAAGACAAGAAAATAGTCACCCTTCCATGCCTTCAGATCCATTCCTACTGCCTCATTGAACGTCTTACCAATGGGGAGTCCCACCACAGGACGGGGAGGCACTTTCTTAAATTTTCTACAAATATCACAACTATCACTCACTTTATTTATTTCCAGTTTCCATTGTTCATTGAGTATCCCTGCCTCTTTGATTAATCTCGTTAACTTCTCTGCAGTGGGATGTGAGAATTGCCGATGTAACTTCACCACCTTCTTGGAAATGTCTTCATGATCTTCTGTGGCCAATACCCAGTCTACCATTTGCTTACATGGTGTCTTCACTATGGGAAGTGTATAATGCCCTGTAGAGGTGATATGCAGCTTACTTTCTCTGCCAAACATACGCACTGTATCCTTTCTGAAGTTCAATATCATGCCTCCACGTTTCATGGCTGACCTGCTCATTAGTAGTGGCATTCTACAATCCACCACATCGGTCCGAATCATGATTTGTATCCCATGTATATAACAGGGAATATGGACAATACCTTTTGATGTCACCTGTCTTCCATCTCCGAATTTAAATGATGTCTCTGAACTCTCTCTTTTTATCAACTGTACGTCTTCTGATGATACTGTATCCACATAAGCCTGTAACCAGTCTTTTCCACACACCGTTGTAGAACATCCTGAATCAAGAACCAGGGCTCCCAAAGCTTCCGACATTAATTTTTCTCTCTAATCAACCCCGTCTGATAGCAATGTCAGCTGCACTTCGCCAGTATCTTCCATCACAACCTTATTTTCCATATCCCTATTGTGACGCCTCCCGGCGCTGGCAGAATGGTTGCGTGGGGCATTGCAGCTCGCTAGCGCTCGCCAGGATGGGGGGATAGGCTACAGTTGTCCTAGAATGATCTGCTTTATTTCATTAGGGTCGTGTTGCCACAGACAGTCTAGAAATGGTCTTTGTTTTGGTCTGTGACCGCGCCTTATATTTTATATTCGCTATAATATAAATGTTGCTTGTGTGGGAGGCGAGCGAGAGAGGGTGAGGGGGTACACCTGGCAGCGGGGTGAGCTATGACGCGGCTCGCTTGGGCGCTGACGGCGTTGGCGGCCGGGTGGTCAACTAGTCCCTTCCCATCGCGGCCGCGTGTTCTTTACCAGCTCAGAGCTTGCCTGACACGCGTATCGTCTACATCCTTTGCAATTCTGTCCCCCATACTCGCCACTTTGCATACTATTTCTCTCTCTCGACTTCTCCTTTCTCATTCTCTAATCTTTATTAACCCTTAATTAGCGGCGAGCAACATAAGTCGAGTTAAAAAAAGCTGGACTATGTGGCGGCGCTCGACATAGGTCGAGTGGCAATTTCAGCACGTAATGTGGCTGAGAGAGAGAGACAAGTGGTGGCAGGAGACTAGCGAGCGTATGACTGCTCCAGACCACCGCGGCGAACCTACTGACACAAATCTCAGCTCCCTCCTCCCTCTCTCACTCGCTACATACTCAATTATGTACCGAAAGTACCGAATTACCTGCTTTTTGCACTCGCGTTGCACGGTTATTGCAAGAAAACTATCCATCATACAAGGATCGTTATGGTGTCATTCGAAAGCTCTGTTTATGCCCTTTCAGGGATAGGTACTTGTTTTACGTTCTGGGTCTTATTTAGGCATGAAAATGATCACGTAAACAGCCCTATTTTGGCTAAAAACACCCCGCTGTGCGGTACATATAAATAAACCGCATAGGCCGCTCGTAAGGTGTTAAACTCAACATCCCTTCTGGTTTCAGCATAGACGTTCACCGTCGGCCAGTCGTATTGTACGCGAAGCTCTCAGATATTTCCATGTATTAGATTAAGGAGGTATTATGCTTTATTGAGGGTTTGGAGAGACGGACTTTTCCGTATGTGTCCTCTCTCGGGAAGGTTGTAGACCGGTATATGTCTCCCTGGCAAGGTGTTGAGTGATTCTGCTTGGTTATCTAAAGCTAGACTGGGGGTAAGGTTACTGTGTCGTTGTCTCCGATGTGTGCAGTGTTAGCTAAGCCCTGCACGACATCGACAGGTACTGTGGGAGCCTAAGTTGTCTTCGGGTGGGTTTACTTTGCGAGCACAGCGCTGTGGTGTGAGAGGGCCATAGCCTATCCCTCACAACATAGTGCTGCCTCTTTGTGTTGACTTCTGAGGGATCGCCAGGATAGAACTAGGTACTAGAGACCTAGATTTATCAAGAGAGCATCCCCGTCATATAACGTAATCTTCATTATACCACCTTCGGACAACGTTAGGCTACGAGCCGCATGCTCGCCCATTGTTGCCCTGCCTTGATACCCCAGCTAGACTTTATTAACTGAGCAGACACTGGTTAGAGATAAGCCCCCATTATTATGTATGCAACATTATTATTCACTGCACTTTTGAGCCGAGGTTGTTGTTGAGTTGCACAACCCGAGTAGGCTGTTGCGTTGTGTCACGAAGCATTTCTTTAGTTGTCGAGCATTACTATCTTTGCGCAGTCTTTATTATTCGCCTGCCTATTATTACTATATGTCCTAGCATTTATTGCGACCCGTATTCTGCATTATAATTGTTCAAGATTCTTTACGAACATCTTCCCAGCATCAGACTTATTTCAGAAGTTTCCAGTTGATGTTGCAGGACTAGCATTGCACTTTCTTTAATACAGGAGTGCCAGTTATTTGAGTATCTACCGTAACGTTAATTAATCACGTTAACTATCTTTTCTTTGTGTACCCTAATCGAGTAATCTTTTACTGTTTGAGAATAGGCTGTTTCATCGAGCGTCAGCCTAGTGTGTGTGCACCAGTTACCGAGTCATAGGATACCTCGTTGTCCAGGCACGACTTAGGGCGGTAATGGTGTTTTGTTTTCCAGTGTTTAAGGCAGGGGTTGGATCTAGTGTTACCGTTGTTGCATTTTGCCATTATCTAGTCCAATGTTGGAGAGCCCGGTGTCTTTGAGAACCTGGATCGTAACAAATGGCGACCTAGCTCAGGATCTTGTGAACTAAGAGATAATTGCAGGATTGTTGTGGTAATTTGTTTTATTGAGGAATATAGTGGGCACGTTAATTTTTTTTTGGCAAAGTAGTATAGCACTTGAGAGTCTTCAGACATTTTTGGCAAGTGAATAGTGCTACATAAGAGTTTGGGGTACTTCTTTTCTGAATATTGTGGTGAGAAATTTTTGTGAGCATCATGTCTTATACCGGGTCAGAGGAGAATGGAGACAGTACGTAATGTCGAAACTGAGGAACAGCAGCATGATGAAAGGGTTAATCGGGTGAACTGTGAGGAGGATGCTAGGATATTTTTGCAATGGCCTGTTACTGCCGAGCGGTTGGAGGGTATGAATCGGTACGGTCTTCAATGCCTGGCCACAGCTATCGGTCATGCGGTTACTAGCAGCATGACCAAGGATAACTTGATAACGTGTGTACTGGGCAGGGTGACTGGTGAGCGAGATGGGTTGAGTGCTCAGAGCCCTTCGGCCATGCTTCCCCTACACTCGACTCCCAGCCATCCCAGTAGTTTGCCGACCCCGGGTACGCTTCCGCAGTTGGGTGGTGACTGGCAGGGTGGGTTGTCCCTGGGGGGACCACCGGTAATTTCAAACATTGTAGCACCTTCACCTCCTCAAGGGTTAACTCCAGAATTATTGCTTCAGCTCGAATTAGCTAAGCTTCAGCATCAGCAGCAATTAGAATTAGCCAAGATAGAAGAGAGAAAAACTATCAGTCAAGCAAAAATCCAAGCTGAGTCGACTAGGTACTGTGCCGACATGGACGTAGAGAAGTCGCGAGTAGAGACAACGGGACAGCGACTTGGGGCTGGTAACCGTGTTCATGAGCAGTCTCTCTCGCACTTATTGAAACTGGTTCCGGTGTTTGATGAGAGTGGTGTAACAGAATTGTTCACACGATTCGAGAAGAAGTGCAAGATCCACCAGTGGCCTGGGGAGAAGTGGGCAGCCCTTGTTTCCTCTAGACTTGTGGGCAAGGGACTCAGGGCTTATGATGCATTGCCGATAGAGTCGTGTATTATCTATGAGGAACTCAAGGAGGCTGTTCTGAGAGCATACGAACTACAACCAGAGACGTACAGGTTGAAGTTCCGGGGTGTTACCAAGGGTCGGGAGAGCACCTTTTTGGAGCATGCCCGGGAGCTGTCCGATGCTTTTGGGAATTGGCTGAGGTCGGAGAAAGCTACTACGTTTAACGACATTAAACAGTTGGTGCTTTTAGAGCAGTTTTTCAAATGCACGGGCGGCGACCTGACGTTAAACCTTAAAGAAAAGCAACCAAAAACTCTACAGGAGGCAGCTGAGATGGCTGACCTCCGGCTATCACTAATTCGTGGGTGCGGGTCTGCCCAGCGTAGTGAGGCAGGTAACAAGGGGCGTGACGCCCCACCCCCCCGAGTTAGTGATATACCTTATGCAAACAAGTACAAGAGCCATGATACCAAGACTGACCACAAGACTAGCACCGTCCCATTTAAGAAGGGGCCGGGCCCTTCCCAGTACCAAGGGAAGCCCAAAGGGGAGTTGGAGTGTTATCATTGTCATAAAAAGGGGCACTTTGCAAGAGTCTGTCCTAGCAAACCACCTACAGCAGCTGTGTCTTTGGCCTGCAACATTGGTGTGTCTCCGAAGTCATCTGAGTTTGCCCGGGGCAGTTCGTCAGAGGCTGAGGCACAGCCAATGCAGAAGCACCTGGGAGGCTCGAACCCTGCTCAGGATGTTTTTTGCGACCATAGAGGGCGGGGTTGCGTGATGTGGGCGGGGCACAAGCATGGAGTAGAGGTCTTGCGTGATACAGGTGCTTCCCAGACTCTGATGAAAAACTTGACTGGCTACCCTATAAACGCGGCTCGGGTGGTGGTGGTGCAGGGTATTAATGCAACTCGGTCATACCCGCTGGTGCGGTTGGAGTTGGAGGTGGATGGTGTGGCACGTGAATTGGATGTCGGGATTGTGGAGAAACTGCCAGTGGAGGGCGTCGACCTTCTTCTCGGCAACGACTTTGCAATGCCCGCTTCTGAGGTTCTACCCTTAGTCGTTGCCGAGAGGCCGGCCGACGTGAGTAGGGAAGAGCAAGAGTGGGTCGAGCGGTGCCAGACACAACCCATGGCGTGTGTTGTCACCCGAGCTTGGGCAGCTAAAGTGTCACAGCCTAGTCCTCAGTCTTCAGACCAGCGGAGGAACGATCAACAGGAGGAGGCTAAAGCTGGAGTTGGTTTTAAGAGTTTTGACTCGGCGGCTCTCCTGGGTGATTCAGTATTAGCACCATTACTTAATTCTGGAGTAGCCCCTGGGCCTGTCATCGAGAGTGACGAGGCTGGGCATGACGAGTCTCCACGACAGCAACGTTATGTACATCAAGAGAGACAGAGGGAGCAGCCCAGTATCGGGGAAGGTCATGCATTGCTCCGGGAGCAGTTAGATCGCTTGGCACCCTCAGATATACGTCTGTTGCAACTAGAGGACCCTGAGCTCCAAACGTGTGCTAATGGAGCTGTAGAGCTCGACGAGGATGGCGATGCACAGCCAGGAGATTTTTTTATTTAGAAGGCATCCTCTATAGGCGTTTTCAAGACCCTAAACGTAGTTGGCAAGAGGGGTCCGGAGTAGTGGACCAGTTGGTGGTGCCACGGGAGTGCAGGGATAGCCTACTGAGGTTGGCGCATGACATACCACTGGCAGGACATCTAGGGGTGAGAAAAACGGTGGCAGCTTTAGAAAAATTGTTTTGGTGGCCGGGGTTGAAGGGGCAGGTAGTAACCTGGATAGCAAGGTGTCATACGTGCCAGAGGGTTGGAAAACCTAACCAAACAATTCCGAGAGCCCGTTGCACCCCATTCCTGTCAGTGCACCGCCCTTCAGTAAGGTCATCATTGATATGGTCGGACCCCTAACCCATACTAGTGCCGGTAATAAATTTCTATTAACTATCATGGATGTGGCCACTCGTTATCCTGATGCATATCCAATGAGAAATGGCACGGCGAAAACTGTTGTCCGGAACCTGCTCTTGTATTGCTCGCGGTATGGTTACCCGCAAGAGGTGCAATCGGACCAAGGTTCTAATTTTACCTCTAATCTGTTCAAACAAACTATGATTCAGCATGGCATCAGCACTGCGTATCACCCGGAGAGTCAAGGGGTGTTGGAGAGGTGGCACGCCACGCTGAAAAGCATATCCTCTTCCCCGGGTGGATGACAGTGTGGATAAGATCGGGAAAGCAAGGTACTTGACCAAGGTAGACCTCGTCAAAGGCTACTGGCAAGTACCACTGTCTGAGCGGGCTAAAGAGGTGTGCGGGTTTGCGGTGGATGGCAGTACTTACCGTTGCAACGTGATGCCATATGGTCTGAAAAACTGCACCGGCCACTTTCCAGAGCTTAATGAACGACATCGTAGCAGACATCCCAAACTGTACTGTCTACCTTGATGACGTGATCATTTATGACAACGATTTCCAAAGTCACTGTGAGCACATAGAAGCCTTATTTAGTCAACTTAGTAAAGCAGGCTTGGTGGTTAATCTGGGCAAGTGTGACTTTGTGCAAGCCACGGTGCAGTATCTGGGGTTTGTGGTTGGGTTAGGGCAGGTGAGCCCGCTCCAACAGAAGATACAGGCTATCAACTTGTTCCCCAGGCCGACCACCAAGCGGCAGATCATGAGATTTTTGGGCATGATTGGGTATTACCGCCGCTTTATAAGAGGCTATTCTACTGTGTTAGCTCCTTTGACAGATCTACTAGCCAAAGATAAAAAGTTCCGCTGGGCACCTGAGTGTGAGCAGGCGTTTCGAGTAGTTAAACACCTTTTATGCACTCACCCTATCCTCAGGGCCCCGGACTTTGAACGACCATTTCAGTTGGCGACTGATGCCAGCGGAGTAGGGGCTGGTGCCGTACTTTTGCAGACAGACGAGGAAGGTCTTGAGCATCCAGTCAGTTTCTTTTCAAAGAAATTTAATTCAGCACAGAAAAACTATTCGGTTGTTGAAAAGGAACTGCTGGCAATCGTGTTAGCGCTCAGACACTTTGAGGTCTATGTTCCTGCCTATGGGCCAGTCGTGGTAGTGTATACCGACCACCACCCGCTTAAATTCCTCAATCAATTCCACAACCGGAATATGAGGCTGACCAGATGGTCGCTCATGTTGCAAGAGTACAACTTAGACATTCGCCATATTGCCGGTTGTGAGAATGTGATTGCGGACTGTTTGTCGCGGGTGGAGGATCCGGGGTAGGCTACCACAGTATGTTGGTATAGCCTCCTGTCTTGGCTCGCGGTGTATTTTTGCGCTGGTGCTTGTTGGCTCGCGTGTGTAACATCAGCGTAGGGTCGCAGGGCAGGAGTTGTTGGCTTTGATTCGAAGAAAATTAGGCTACATCTATAGTAGCCGCCAAAAACAACATTAAAATAAAATATGAAAAAATTAAATAAAAACTTTCTTTTTGATAATTAATTTTAAGATAATATTGTAGCTGAGTACAGAGTGCAGATGATTTTCCCTCAGTAGGCTGTGCTTCTTAAAGCTCGCTCTGGGAGCACAATGTTATGAATTAATGTATTATATTTGGGAAGGGTGATAAGATTTTTTTTTTATATAAATGTTGTTGTATTTTTTTGAGGAGACTGAGCTTGCATTCCATGAGTGGCAGAGTGGTTAGGAGTGGCAGATTCTAGCGACATTCTGCCTGTTCAGATATGGGCTCATGGTTGAGTGTCCCATATCTTGGGAGGGGTGTGACGCCTCCCGGCGCTGGCAGAATGGTTGCGTGGGGCATTGCAGCTCGCTAGCGCTCGCCAGGATGGGGGGATAGGCTACAGTTGTCCTAGAATGATCTGCTTTATTTCATTAGGGTCGTGTTGCCACAGACAGTCTAGAAATGGTCTTTGTTTTGGTCTGTGACCGCGCCTTATATTTTATATTCGCTATAATATAAATGTTGCTTGTGTGGGAGGCGAGCGAGAGAGGGTGGGGGGTACACCTGGCAGCGGGGTGAGCTATGACGCGGCTCGCTTGGGCGCTGACGGCGTTGGCGGCCGGGTGGTCAACTAGTCCCTTCCCATCGCGGCCCGCGTGTTCTTTACCAGCTCAGAGCTTGCCTGACACGCGTATCGTCTACATCCTTTGCAATTCTGTCCCCCATACTCGCCACTTTGCATACTATTTCTCTCTCTCGACTTCTCCTTTCTCATTCTCTAATCTTTATTAAACTCAACATCCCTTCTGGTTTCAGCATAGACGTTCACCGTCGGCCAGTCGTATTGTACGCGAAGCTCTCAGATATTTCCATGTATTAGATTAAGGAGGTATTATGCTTTATTGAGGGTTTGGAGAGACGGACTTTTCCGTATGTGTCCTCTCTCGGGAAGGTTGTAGACCGGTATATGTCTCCCTGGCAAGGTGTTGAGTGATTCTGCTTGGTTATCTAAAGCTAGACTGGGGGTAAGGTTACTGTGTCATTGTCTCCGATGTGTGCAGTGTTAGCTAAGCCCTGCACGACATCGACAGGTACTGTGGGAGCCTAAGTTGTCTTCGGGTGGGTTTACTTTGCGAGCACAGCGCTGTGGTGTGAGAGGGCTATAGCCTATCCCTCACAACATAGTGCTGCCTCTTTGTGTTGACTTCTGAGGGATCGCCAGGATAGAACTAGGTACTAGAGACCTAGATTTATCAAGAGAGCATCCCTGTCATATAACGTAATCTTCATTATACCACCTTCGGACAACGTTAGGCTACGAGCCGCATGCTCGCCCATTGTTGCCCTGCCTTGGTACCCCAGCTAGACTTTATTAACTGAGCAGACACTGGTTAGAGATAAGCCCCCATTATTATATGTATGCAACATTATTATTCACTGCACTTTTGAGCCGAGGTTGTTGTTGAGTTGCACAACCCTAGTAGGCTGTTGCGTTGTGTCACGAAGCATTTCTTTAGTTGTCGAGCATTACTTCCTTTGCGCAGTCTTTATTATTCGCCTGCCTATTATTACTATATGTCCTAGCATTTATTGTGACCCGTATTCTGCATTATAATTGTTCAAGATTCTTTACGAACATCTTCCCAGCATCAGACTTATTTCAGAAGTTTCCAGTTGATGTTGCAGGACTAGCATTGCACTTTCTTTAATACAGGAGTGCCAGTTATTTGAGTATCTACCGTAACGTTAATTAATCACGTTAACTATCTTTTCTTTGTGTACCCTAATCGAGTAATCTTTTACTGTTTGAGAATAGGCTGTTTCATCGAGCGTCAGCCTAGTGTGTGTGCACCAGTTACCGAGTCATAGGATACCTCGTTGTCCAGGCACGACTCAGGGCGGTAATGGTGTTTTGTTTTCCAGTGTTTAAGGCAGGGGTTGGATCTAGTGTTACCGTTGTTGCATTTTGCCATTATCTAGTCCAATGTTGAAGAGCCCTGTGTCTTTGAGAACCTGGATCGTAACACTATCCTCTCTCTTAGGACAATTTCGGACCCAGTGGTCAACAGATCCGCACATGAAACATTTTGTGAGCTCACCATTTGGTCCTGTCGGGTTTTTGGCATCACCACCAACACCTCTAGGACTCCAGTACCTGTTACGTGTTCCACATCTATACCCACGTCTATATCTGCCTCCGGTGCCTCGAAATGGAGCTCTACTGACTTCCAAAATGGGCTCAGACTTCACCTGCACCTGCACTGTGTCATTATGTGCATCTCCACTTAAATTGTGGTCTACAATTCCACCTCCGAACATTCTATTTAATGTCTTTTCATCTCCTCGAATGTGATGGTTGTCGTAGTTGACATCGCTAATTGAAGTGAATATCTGACAAATTACAACTTTTCAATAACCGAAACGCCAACACCTGATCTGGCAGTTCCATGCCATGTTTCTTGAATCTATAATATCTTCTACCAAATTCCACCAAATAGTCAGTTATCGTCATCTCAGCGGGGCGCTTGAACGATTCAAATTCAGAATAAGCCATAAAAGCCCGTCTATTTTTATCTAGCATAAAAACAGTCTAATCTTGTCAGCAAATGTTCCATTCCTTAGTCACTCGCCAAGACTGTTGTATCTATTTCGCTGCTGACATCTCTAGCCCTGCCAGTCAATGTCAAATGAACCGCCAATGCTTGCTTCTCCGGTGTCACACTCGTTAGTTTCTGCCATATTTCGATATCTTTCTTCCACCTCTCATAGTCTTTTTCCGATGTCATTTGTGGAGGATTTTTAATCACCGACGCCATATTTCGGTAAAACTGCGAACTACGCTCTGCTACCACTGTTGAACTCACTTTGTATTCGCCTTACCTCGCTGTATCACCGGCAGAGTTCCATATGCTGAGTATTGCAGGCAGAGTTGGCGGATAATACTTGATTCATTGTCCAGGGCGGGGTGAGCAGATTATATTCCAGTGCACTAATAAGCTTTGAGTGCTGATTCATTTCTTGTTGCCTGGCCAGGACTTGACTCCACTGTCAGCACTTCCATCCGCTATCGTTACTCACGGTCAACTGTCTTCCGACGCCATGACTCAGTTACTCATCGCCCTGCTCATGACGTCACAACATCGACGCTCCATATACGCACTAGTTTCCGTGCCCCACTTGAATTCATTTGTTTTTTATCTTTCTTTCCTTTTCCGATTACGTATCTTTTAGGCACTATATATTGTATTTATTCCACATTATTCTTATTGTACTTTCCCACTTATGTTGTGTGTTTTCTCACAACATAATTACTTAATACCCATTTATCTACTTATTCTTATTGTACTTTTTCCACTTATGTATATTGTCATAACATATTCACTTTAATACCCAAGTTTCTGATTACTAAGACTAACAGTTAAGGTATAAAGAGTATTAGCGAGGTGATGCGTACAAGTAGACTGGGATGGTATGGACATATGGAGAGAATGGATGAACAAAATTGGGGGAAAAAATGCAGGTCTATGATTGTGGAGGGAGCTGCACCAAGGGGTGGACCGAGGAAGACCTGGGATCGGACTATACGTGCCGATCTCAAATCCAAGAACTTGACAAGTGAAGCAGCCCTAAATAGGTTTGCCTGGAACGCCACCATTAGGACAAGAGACTGAAACTGCACGTATGTGTGGAGCACTCAGTCTTAAAATATTATGTATGTATGTATATATGTATATATATACTGTATATACAGTATATATACAGTATATTAGGATGGTTCTTATTTATTAACTGTTGATTTCTTTGAGTCTGACCCTAATAAAAGTTGCCAATTGGGCTAAAAACAATGTGTGGACAGTTTTATAAAGAAATATTAATATTGAGGGGTCGCTCCAGGCCACACAGTTTTACTCTATTGGCCTAAATTTTGGTCTATGGAGAAAACAAACTGATATACGTGAGATATCGTTAGTAAATGGTCCCATCTATTTTGCCTGGGTCACCCTAAAAAAAGTGAGTATTATCTCTTTAAAACAGGGGTATCATGCTGACCAGGCACTCATTGTGGCCCAGTTAACTCACAAAAAGTGGGCATGCTTGTTTACATGACCGTAGTGCTGGACGGGTATATTTACCGAAAGCAAGCTCCATTCTATGCTCTTTTTCATGCATACGCAAGACCCAGAGATTAATACAATTATATATCCGTGGAAGGGCGATAATAGAGCTTTCCAATGACACCTGAATCATCCTTGTACGGCCATGGGTTCTCTTGCAAGGATCGTGTAACCGGAGGCGAAAATACCCTAAAATTTGGTATTTTCCCAGATTTTTTTCCTTGTTGAGCGAGGTAGGGAGGTGGGGATGAGACATAGTACTGGTCAGCAACAGCCACAAGGCGTTGGAGAGCAGTCCGAGGCCAGCGATCGTCCCCCCAGCGCGCGGTCTCTCTCTCATGGCTCAAAATGTCCTCAAAATGGCACCCGTCATATGAAGGGCGCCGCAGGGGAGGCCAATGTTCTCTCCCGTCATAAGACGGTCACCGTCACTTGAGGGTTAAGGTCCGCTTCAATGCATCTGGGAATCACTTCCTGTGGTCGGCTACCACCTGGCGAACAAATTGCAGCTATGGTCCTCGTCTTTGCTCCTGGACCAAGGCAACACTACGCTCGGCATGGTCGTTTGTGACAGCCAACTTTGCTGCAATAACCCTTGCATCTTTGTATGCCTCGTTGTCTTTGCAGTTGGATGCAGGAACCTCCAAAAAAGCTGTTATGCCCTGTTTTTCTACAGGATTAACTTGGGTAATGTGAGTTCTAACTGACTGGGTATAGAAGGCTGCATGCACAAAACAAGGTATGAGGAATAGAGAACACAAAATAAACACACGGTAACAAGACGCATGATCACGTTTATTGATGAAAACACTTCTGTAGTTTTCTTGATGATGATTAATATGAAGCATAAGAAGATATGAATACTCGTACAAGACAAATGATAGAATTGAACAACACTAGCATTAAGTGGATCTGGATGGAGCCTAGTCTCCCACTTCCAACGTTCAGGTATTAATCTTCTGATCACTGGCTTTATTCACAAGTTTATATACTGGAGACCATAAATGTTACTTATAGATTCATATTCACTATTAGATTTATCACTGGTAGCTCTGGTGCACAAGTAGTAGTTCACAGACTAGATTAGACATGCGTATTTTAGAGCACGGGAATTCTAGTAACCTCAGGGGGGTACTGATCTAAGTTTTATATTCTTGTATCAGAAACACATAGAACGCAAATCAGTGGGCGAACATCAGATATCACTAGGGTTTCACTGCGATGTAATAATATCTGGATATATGAGTAATTACGAGAGTTAATATCGCCTGTTAATTAATAAACACTGATACGCTTAGCACTTCCTAATGGAATGGTTATATATGAATTGTACTGGGGCAAAGATATAGCCACTTCATAGAAATATTAATAAGTGAGTCTCTAAATAGCACTGTAACACTGTAGCACTGATAGAGTGAATCTTGGGTAGTATTTGATTGGTCTGGTCCTGGTTATCTTGCGTCCGTGATGTTGGGGGCTAACGACTGGTTCCGCGGCCGTCCAGATGGTCCATATGTAGAAAGTTCTCAAGACGGATCTCTTGGCGATCGTTGCTGGTTACACTCTTATATACCCTCTGGTTTCTAGACCTGAATCACAGATATTAGGATCTTCCTGTCAATCTGGATCGGAATTAACGCCAAGCGCATCTCACGTCAATCGCTCAGCTTCCCGGTCTGTATGAAGGTTATAAGGTGCACGTAGATTTCTTTTACGTGGACAGATCCTTCTATCTAAATCTGTCACGGAGTCTGCCGGCTCTGGAACTCAATTCTCAGGAACAAACAATGATAGAGCTAGAGGTCAACTCAAGGGACCAACCACTGGTTGGTGTCTATCTTTCAACTGATTTTACTGGGGGCTGGAGCTTGGTTTATAGGTTCGGTTTTGGACCCTGTAGGCAATAGGGATCTCGAGTTTTGATGGACTTATTTGAGCTCTCAATTGATACAGGAACTAGGTAAGGTGGTGATTACTGTTGTGGCACATGGCTATATGGAGCCTTCATAATGTGATATAACTGAGCCTTAGTAAGAGGTACTATTTTGGCTATACTGGAAGTATTTATGGGAGAGAGACTGGATCTACTTTGCGAGGAGGTTTGGGACATCTTTGATAGGAGCATCTCTCTTAGATTGCTCAGTCTTCATTCTATGGTATAGCTGAGGTGCTAATTTGGTTATCGGAGTATGCAAGAAAGGTTAATGGGTTATTGTGGGTTAATAGAGGTTAGTAAGGGTGTTAGTCATACATGGTTAGTTCATTGATAGGAAGAATTCCTGTGCTACCTGGCAATGACCCGGAAGTCAAAACAGGGGTCAGGTATACCTCCGCAGGGGTAGGGGTCTCCCTCCTCGGGTGGGTGAAAGGGGTAGGTGCGCGTCCTCTCTCTGTGATGGTCGTCTGGGCGGCTGTGGCTGGGGGCTTGCCATATTACAAGTGTTTGTAATAACCCTCTGTTTATGAGACAGATGTGGGTGTTCGTAATACCAAAACCGAAGGTGCCTTGATCAGCTGGTTTAATTGGTTGGGTTGTTAATTGCATGGTTTGTTGGATGTGGTGGAGACTGGGTTGCTAACTCTGCCACATTTATCTGGAAGTATGGCAATAGAAGTTAGTCACTGGCGAGGCGGCTAGCCTCGCACTGACGATCATTTGGTACAGGGTTGTGAATGGGTTGTGAGGGAATAGATGGCATGCAAAGGGTTAGTAAAGTTCTAATGGTGTTTCTTCCTACTGGGGGAAGGTAGGCTGGATAGGAGTATATATACAAAAGGTTTGAGAATGTTAGTAACGGAAAAATTAAGGATATTCAGGGGGTATGGTGGAGAGGCTAGGTTAGGAGGGGGTTGAGGAGCGTGGGGGGGTTAACGAGAGGGAGAGGCTTAAGTGGGGCTACGTGGAAGTTTGACCCTATGGTCTCTGGGCGTAGGGGTGGCATTAGGCTACAGTTGGTATCTTAGACTGGGGGTTACCGACAGGGAAGGTAGGGTAATCAAACGCTACCGGGGGATGAGCAATAGGTGGTGGTATATGAGTCTGGAAATTATAGAATCATGTGGACTGTGGGGAAGATGAGGTTAGCTGTAGGTGTGTGCTTGACTGTGGATAAAAGTAGAGAAAAACATAGTGTACTATTACTCGTCAATACGAGGGGTTATGGACACTATTAGTCGACACGATTTCTTGCTGATCTAGTTGTCCCTGGGAACTGCGTTTTCTATGAAATATATACCAAAGAAAGCGGCAGTTCGTAGGGGTAGCTTCATTATTGTTTCGTGGTAGATATGCGTCGAGACAATGGTAAAAGAGGGTTATCTATACAATCTCTGGTTAGAATTGGGCAATACAGGAACAATGGAATTTCCTATACCATCTCGTCTGTGCAGGAATATAGTTACTGGATTGCTCGCGGCATCTTTAGTCGTGAGATCTGGCAAGATAGGGCAGGCGTAATGGTTGCACGATGGTGTACCCGTGGGTATTATAGTTTCTTATCAATTATGACATGGGGGTTAATGTTATTACTTCTCAGGTGGAAGAACATACATAGATTTATGGGGGCGGTTGGTCTTCAGAAACTTAGTCTGGCAAGACCAGGTATTTTAGGGGGTTAACATATTACTTCTCGGATGGAAGAACATACATATATTTATGGGGGCGGTTGGTCTTCAGAAACTTAGTCTGGCAAGACAGGGGTTACCATATTACTTCTCGGATGGAAGAACATACATAGATTTATGGGGGCGGTTGGTCTTCAGAAACTTAGTCTGGCAAGACAAGGTATTTTAGGGTATGTTGATATTGATATCTTAACTTAGGGACAGGGCATGGGTGTATTAAATTAAGGTGTATTCATGTTCATCATCATGTAGGTAGAGTCTGGCGGGTAAGAGGTGTAGGACACGAGGGGTAGTGGATACGCGAGGTGGGGGAAGGGTCAGTGGTTAGAAGCGATAGGCAGGTGTGGTTTGGAGCTGCTTAGCCCTGCGGGCTTCGGCCTGTCTGAACTGGTTGGCTTGGTCACCTGGTCTTTTCGTTCTGTGGGCCTTTCCTTCGGGTGTTTCTGTTCCCGTTTCTTTGTTGTTCTCGCTCGTGGCTTCCGTGGTGGGCTTCTCGTTCTGGGGCATTTTACTTCCCTCTCCTTCGTTGTAGGCTCGTCCTCGAGCCTCAAGGGTGAAGTAAAGAGAAGTATAGTCATGGTGGGTCATTTGGAGGTCCCACCAGGCAAGAGAGCGAGGGTCAGGTTTCTTATGCAGGTGTATGTAGACCTGTAGGAATGTGTCTTCGGTGTTGTGGAGGGCGGCTGCCCGGGCTTGATGTGGCCGTTGTAGACGGGCTAAGCGTCCTGTGGACGTTTTTAATTTAATAGGTCTTATGAACGGTGTGTATTCGTCCTCAGTGGGGGTAGGGACGGAAGCGACGAATGGTATGGATGTGTTCATGGTGGAGGTCAGGTATTGAGTGAGGTGTGTGGGACTGACAGGAGGCCTCTTCAGTGTGGTGAAGGGGTTAACAACTGAAGGGGAGGGACTAACGCGTGAAGGCGGAGCTGGGGGTGAAGGGGGGATATGAGTCTGGGGGTTTTGGGGTTGTCTTGGGTGGTGTTGCAGGCTGGGAAAATATATGGAGGCAATATGCAATATTGGTTTAGGTAAGGTGCGTGATGGAGGTGTGTGAGAAAGAGGGGGTGTGTGTGTTGTGTGGCTTGGGCTTTTAGTGGAAGAAAGGGGTTTTGTTTTTACATAACTGTCTTCAAATCTGATGGGTCTGTTGATGATTCTAGCTTTGGAGGTTCTTGTAGGAAGGTAGATTTTTGTAGTGGGACTTTGAGTCGCTCGACGATGTTTTATATTGAGGGGAAGAACGCTTTACAGGTGGAGGGCATTTAGTGGGGGTGATGTAGGGGGTTATTCGAGAGGTAGATGCGTGTGGAGGTTTTTGTCGAGTGAGGGTGGTAGGAGGAATGGGAGAGGATTGGGTGGGGGTATTGATGGGCGTTCTCGGAGGGGCGACTTTGTGGGGGTGTGGAGGTTGGGTACATCATTTTGGAGGGGCTTTGGTTGGGAGTTACTTGTGTGGTAGACGTGGTGGGTGAGGAGGGGTTGGTCGTTGGTAGTCTTTAGGGGGAGGTTGGTTGGTGGTTTTATGAGATGATGAGGTTGGTTGATGCGTGGGTGGGGTCGCAGTGATAGTGGAGGGGAAAGGGGTGGATGCAGGGGGGGGGGGGGGGGCTAGACGAGTGGGTAGTGAGATGAGGTTTAATTTGGAGGGTTGGGGGTAGGAAAGTGTGTTGGGTGTGTTCTTTGGTGGGGTTGGTTATTTGATGGTGGTGGAAATAGGTGGTTTTGTGGGAGTTTGGTGGGGGGGGCAGATCTAGAAGGTCATTCGGGGTGATGAGGTGGGGGTTGAGAGGGGATGAGGTTGAAGGGGAAGGAATTTGTTCTCGTGGGAGGGTGGGGGTGGTTATTTTTGGAATATAGTTAGAGGGGTGATGGTGTTTGCTTGTGATTATTCGTCTTCTTTCCCTTTGTGGAGGAGAATTCGACGAAGAAGAAGAGGAGGAGGAGGATAGTGGTCTGGCAGCTCTACGGAACTTTGTTATCAGGGTGTGTTTTCTGGAGGGTTTAAAGGATTTCAGTCGTGGGCGTAAGTTGTAGCGTGAGGTGACTGGGGTAGATTGTGTGGTGCGGTTAGGTATGTACTTGGTTTTAGGTGGGGGTGGTGGTTTTCTTACTGTGGTGCCTGGTGGAGGTACTTCAGGGCTAGACGGGAGGGTTTCTGTTGTGGTCGGGGTTGTGGGTGGAGGTTTTCGTACTTTGATATTTTGGGGAGGTACTTGACTATCAGAAGTGAAGGAATTGGTCATGGTGGAGGAAGGTGTGATAGTGGGGGCTTGGGGTTTGTGGAGGTTAGTTTGGGGGGTATGTTGAGGAATGATCGGCAGGTTCTGTGCTGGAGGGTTTAGGCCTTTAGGGGTTTGTAGGGGAACATTCATAGCCTGAGTGGGAGGGGTAGTAGGGGTGTTCAATTCAGGGTCGGACGTGTGGGGTGGGGTAATGTCTTGTGGTTTTAGAGGTTTAAATGCTCGGACGAATCTATTTCTGAACGTGCGAGTCACGCCGTGATAATCAATGATGACTCGATAGGCATTTGGGACTTTGATGATGGTGTAGGGGCCGACATAGCGAGGGCCTAATTTGTTGGTGACAGAGAGGTTGGCTACCATTACGGTGTCATGGATGGGGAAAGGGTTTTTATCATCGGAGTTATCATTTTTGGTGTCTTGACAGGTTTGGGCGGTATGGAGGGTGTTTTGCAGATGTTGCAATGGGTCAATTGTGGAGGTGTTGGAGGGGAGGTGGGTGTGATGGTGGAACGGCAGTAACAGGGGGGGTACGCCGTAAACACGTTCATGAGGTGAAATACCGTCTTCTCGGGGACAGGTGTTCATGCCCCATTGTATCATTTTTATCTGTGATGGCCAGTCTGAGGTGTTAAGAGCAATCATTTTGGTACGTAACTGGTTGTTGATGGTGTGATGGCTGCGTTCGCATATAGCATTTCCTTGAGGCCAGTACGGGGATGAGTGTTTGATCTTAATACCGCATTGTTGGGTGAACTGGTGCCAAACGTGTCCGCTAAATTCGGGGGCATTGTCGGATAGAAGAGCAAGGGGAAGGCCGAATATAGGGAACACTTCTGTGGCAAGCAGTGCGGCGACGTTGGTGGCTGTGTGGTCTTTAACTGGGCAGGCTATTAAAAATTTTGAATATACGTCAACAAATGTGACGATATAGCGGTTGCCAGCGTAAGAAGGAAACGGGCCCATGATGTCGAGGGATAGGACTTGGAACGGTTTGTTGGCAGAAATGGTACCAACTGGGCCTGGGGTGCGTGATTTATCCTTCCCCAATAAACAAGCTTTGCAGGATTCTGTCACGCGTTGTGCAATCTTGGAGGGGTTGGGGGTCCAGTACTGATCCGTGAAGATTTTTAACATCTTCTTTTGTCCAAGGTGTATGCCGTTACCCTCGTGGATGGCAATCATGTAGTCATGGGCAATGGTGGGGTCTAGGACTATGTGACCGGAGTCTGTGGCAAGTTGATCTCCCCAGCGAGTCAGTTTCTTGAAGATATTTAACGGTATCCAGGGTGGTCTGATCCTGGTTTCCCAAGATTGAATTAGTGAGGGGGCTGGGGGGGAATTATGTTGGTTGATGGGGGTTATGTAAGAGCTCAGTGTTTTGTAAGGCGGCTAGGTTGGTGGGGGGGTCTTTCGGTACTGGCAAACGTGACAGGGCGTCTGCATTGGTGTGAAGTTTACCTGGACGATACTGTATTGTAAAATCGTAGTCCTCTAGTGTCTTTCTCCAGCGTACCAAGATGGCTGAGTTGGTTTCGCACCTACGCAACCATTGCAAAGATTGATGGTCGGTATTATATCTAGTTTCGCGCCCAACACAAATGACCTGAAGTGGTTGAGTGCCCAAATGATCCCTAGGCACTCTCTCTTGGTGGCTGCATAATTCTGTTGGGCTTGGTTGAGTGTGGAGCTGGCATACGCTATCACATGTTCCTCTCCGTCTCTTCCTTGAGCTAAAACTGCACCAATGGCATACAGAGATACGTCGGTATAAAGACTGAAAGGTTTATGGTAATCAGGGAAAGCGACAATAGGGGATTGGATCAGCTTTTGTTTCAAAGTGTTAAAAGCGAGGTCTCTTTCAGGTGTCCAGGTGAATGTGGTGTCCTTGTGGGTGAGTTGGTGGAGGGGTCTGGCTATTGCGGCAAAGTGTGGGACGAAACGTCTGTAGTATGTGGCTAAACCTAGAAAAGAACGTACTCCTTTAATGGTGGTGGGTGGGGGTTGGTTTTGTATGGCTTGAAGTTTCTTGGGGTCTGGTGCAATGCCATGTTCAGATATTACGTGGCCGAGGATATCTACCTTATTTCGTGCAATCTCGCATTTTGAGGGTTTCAATTTCAGCCCGGCGGCTCGGATTCTTTGAAGAACTTGTTTCAACCTGAGGAGGTGTTCTTCCCAGGTTTGTGAGTATACAATGATATCGTCTAGATACGCTAGGCAGGTTTCCCAGGTAAGGCCATGTAATACCGCTTCCATCAAACGGGAGAAAGTGGCGGGTCCGTTGCAGAGGCCAAAAGGTAGGACGTTAAATTCGTAGTGGTGGCCACCACTAGTGGAGAATGCTGTTTTTTCTTGGTCCTCTGCCTTGATGGGCACTTGCCAATACCCTACTTGCAAGTCGAGGGTAGTGAACCATCTGGATCCGTATAGGGAGTCAAGGGAATCGTCTATCCTGGGTAATGGCGTAGCGTCCTTAATGGTTACGTCATTCAATCTCCTGTAATCTACGCAAAAACGGGTTGACCCATCTTTCTTTTTTACTAGGACAACAGGGGAAGACCAGGGGCTGATGGACGGGGTAGCAATTCCGGCCTCTAACATCTCTTGGACTTGGCGTTCCTCTTCCTGGCATTGTATGGGATTTTTTCTACGGGATGGTTGTCTTATGGGGGGGCCTGTGGTGTTAATGATGTGTTGTTCAACATCGGTCTGTCCTATTTCAGTGGGTTGTTGGGCAAATACGTCACTGAACTCTAGCAATAGTTAGTACATGCCGTGTTTTTGGTGGTCGGATAATGTGTCAGGGAGAGGGGGTAATTTGAGACTGGTAGGGGTTTCATTGGAATCTATGGGGAGGTCATCAAATGTTTCGAGGTCTCCTATGATGAGGCCTTTTGGTAATGTCAGGGATTCTTCAGAGATATTGGCCACTAGAATGTGGTTTATGCGAGTGGAAATGATGGCGGGTTGTAGGAGGCAACGATTGGGGTCGGTGGACGTGGTAGTGGGGGAAAATATCATGTGAGTTTGGGGTATGGGTCGAAGGTTAACCCATTTTTTATGGCGGGGGGGAATTTGACATTTATCTTGAACTACAGCTGGGCTAATGATGGTGGGGGACCGACTGGTGAGCAGGTGCTCGGTACGCATGAGGGGGGGGACTCACTTTGGTGGGGGTCACGCGTGAGGGGGGGGATTAACGGTGCGTGTGGGAGGATCAGAGTGGTGAGGTGTGAGTGATTTAGAAAACGGAATTTGTTGGTGGGACTGTGGAGGGTTGGTGGGGGAAGAGTTAGGCATATAACATGGGTTATTGGTGGAGGACTTATGTACTGATTTGTGGTTGTTAAAAGGACGAATTTGGGGAGTTTTGTCGGTGGCAGTGACGGTTTGTTTAGAGGTTATATGGGATTGGTGGGTTTGTCTGTCATGAGGGGGTGAGTCAAGTGTGGGGTTTTGAAGTTTTTTAGGGGTGTGAATTGTGTGGGGGTGGAAGGGAGCTACTGACGGAAAGCTGTCACAAGGGAAATTTTGTTGGTTGTGGAATAGCTGAGCATTTCTGGGGGCATGGGGAAAACATTGTTGGGTACATAGGTCGGCATTTTCCCTGGAAACATGTGTACATAAATATTTGGTAGAATGGTTTTTACAGACATAAGAGTCTGTCCTGGAAACATGGGAGGATTGATCCTGGACAGAGTTAGGAGAAATGGGGGGGGGGGTTTACATCATTGAGTTGCTTGGACTTGTCTTCTTTCGTTTGCCGAGGCATTTTTTCAACGGAATGAGTGATATTTGAGAGAACTCGGGGCAAGGGGGGGGGGGGGGGGGGTTAGGAGTTACCTTAGTGCTAGCTGCAACTTGGTAATCTTGACTCAGAGTTTGTTGAAGGTGGAGGTGTTTTTTTCTTTTTGTGAACTGGTTTCTGCGTGATGGGTTTGTCAGAGGCTTTGGGTTGGATTTTTTTTTTTAATGAGATCAGCCTCTGGCCGCAGTCAACCTGGGCCTGGATTTTTTTGAGGAGGTCAAGTCCAAGGAAACCATCGTAATGTTTACAGTGGGAGGAAAATACTGTGAACGGGTGATAACAACGGGCATGGGGGGCAGGAGTAGTTACTGACAGGGGCAAAGTGTCTCCTAGGAGATTTAAGTAGGTATCAGCAGCTGAGATTAGTTCTGCTTTGGTAGGTAACAAGGGGCCAAATAGTCGGTGGTGTTCATCATAATAAGACTTGAACAAACATGACTTAGCAGCTCCCGTGTCGATTAACAAGCGGACAGGAATGTCCTTGATTTTGGCCATGTAGTAAATGGGGGCAGTGCGATCAGTTATGGAGTCCCCCGCCGAGGCCATCGTGGGCGGGGGATACTTTAAAAATCCTGGGGGTCGGTATCTACCTCCTCCAGGGTTTCCTCGGTATCGTCTGAGGTCATGATATGGGCTATGTCTTCGGTGTGCATTTCCTCCATTTCTTCCTCTTGTCCCCACTCCTCTTCATTTACAGAAATGCGAGGAGTAAAGGGGCGAGGTTTGGCAGAGTCACGAATTTGATGGAGGGCACACTTAGCACTACAGGCAGGGAAATCATAGGGGTTGATAATCACTAATGTAGGGCTCTTACTTTGGTAGGTGTTGTAGGTTTTGTTCCGGTTGAAGATTCTGCGTGGCTGGGTAGGTTGGAACCGGGGCCTACTGGGTTGGGGCTTGCCGGAAGGGTAGGTAGGTTTGTTGTGGAAGGATGAGGATGGGTAGGCATTCTTGGAGTTGAAGGTTTGAGCCTTGGGGTTTTGGTTGTCGAGGTGCTGCGGGTGTGTGGGGAACCTCTTGATTACAGCGATTTGGGTGGGTGTTTCTGTGTGCACGGCCAAAATACGTCGGATCGTGATGAGATCTATTTGATATCCGACGAAATCGTGCACACGGAAATGATCCTTTACTGCTGAGGGCAATATTGATACAAGGTTGACCAGAATCTGCTGTTCTTGCTGGATTCTGGTCAATGTGGGGAAAGACACTTTGATATGTTGGGCGATCTTATTCACTGTGGCATCTAGATCGCCTTCGAATTTAGTGTCTTGGAGACGGGTGTGGGCCACGGAAACGCCCAACGAAGGCTTAATGGCCTCTATCACTATTGGGCGAAATTCGTCCCATGTGAGAGCAGGGTGCACTTGGTAGGCAACCAGGGAAACGGCTTTTCCCAGGTGCGTTAATGTCACGGCTATCTTTTCTGCGTCCGTGGTATAAACTAGGTCAAGTACGGGTTTCACTATGTTCATGAACGTTTCGATCTCGTAAGTCTCCCCATCATAATGTGGGATGCGGATGTAAGAACGGTGCGCCATGATGTTATCGTGTTCTGGCTGTTCCAAACTTGCAACGTAATGCAACCTTTTATCCGAATCAAGAACCACCGCTGCCACCAATGTTATGCCTTGTTTTTCTACAGGATTAACTTGGGTAATGTGAGTTCTAACTGACTGGGTATAGAAGGCTGCATGCACAAAACAAGGTATGAGGAATAGAGAATACAAAATAAACACACGGTAACAAGACACACGATCACGTTTATTGATGTACACACTTCTGTAATTTTCTTGATGATGATTAATATGAAGCATAAGAAGATGTGAATACTCGTACAAGACAAATGATAGAATTGAACAACACTAGCATTAAGTGGATCTGGATGGAGCCTAGTCTCCCACTTCCAACGTTCAGGTATTAATCTTCTGATCACTGGCTTTATTCACAAGTTTATATACTGGAGACCATAAATGTTACTTATAGATTCATATTCACTATTAGATTTATCACTGGTAGCTCTGGTGCACAAGTAGTAGTTCACAGACTAAATTAGACACGCATATTTTAGAGCACGGGAATTCTAGTAACCTCAGGGGGGTACTGATCTAAGTTTTATATTCTTGTATCAGAAACACATAGAACGCAAATCAGTGGGCGAACATTAGATATCACTAGGGTTTCACTGCGATGTAATAATATCTGGATATATGAGTAATTACGAGAGTTAATATCGCCTGTTAATTAATAAACACTGATATGCTTAGCACTTCCTAATGGAATGGTTATATATGAATTATACTGGGGCAAAGATATAGCCACTTCATAGAAATATTAATAAGTGAGTCTCTAAATAGCACTGTAACACTGTAGCACTGATAGAGTGAATCTTGGGTAGTATTTGATTGGTCTGGTCCTGGTTATCTTGCGTCCGTGATGTTGGGGGCTAACGACTGGTTCCGCGGCCGTCCAGATGGTCCATATGTAGAAAGTTCTCAAGACGGATCTCTTGGCGATCGTTGCTGGTTACACTCTTACATACCCTCTGGTTTCTAGACCTGAATCACAGATATTAGGATCTTCCTGTCAATCTGGATCGGAATTAACGCCAAGCGCATATCACATCAATCGCTCAGCTTCCCGGTCTGTTGAAGGTTATAAGGTGCACGTAGATTTCTTTTACGTGGACAGATCCTTCTATCTAAATATGCCACGGAGTCTGCCGGCTCTGGAACTCAATTCTCAGGAACAAACAATGATAGAGCTAGAGGTCAACTCAAGGGACCAACCACTGGTTGGTGTCTATCTTTCAACTGATTTTACTGGGGGCTGGAGCTTGGTTTATAGGTTCGGTTTTGGACCCTGTAGGCAATAGGGATCTCGAGTTTTGATGGACTTATTTGAGCTCTCAATTGATACGGGAACTAGGTAAGGTGGTGCTTACTGTTGTGGCACATGGCTGTATGGAGCCTTCATAATGTGATCTAACTGAGCCTTAGTAAGAGGTACTATTTTGGCTATACTGGAAGTATTTAGGGGAGAGAGACTGGATCTACTTTGCGAGGAGGTTTGAGACATCTTTGATAGGAGCGTCTCTCTTAGATTGCTCAGTCTTCATTCTATGGTATAGCTGAGGTGCTAATTTGGTTATCGGAGTATGCAAGAAAGGTTAATGGGTTATTGTGGGTTAATAGAGGTTAGTAAGGGTGTTAGTCATACATGGTTAGTTCATTGATAGGAAGAATTCCTGTGCTACCTGGCAATGACCCGGAAGTCAAAACAGGGGTCAGGTATACCTCCGCAGGGGTAGGGGTCTCCCTCCTCGGGTGGGTGAAAGGGGTAGGTGCGCGTCCTCTCTCTGTGATGGTCGTCTGGGCGGCTGTGGCTGGGGGCTTGCCATATTACAAGTGTTTGTAATAACCCTCTGTTTATGAGACAGATGTGGGTGTTCGTAATACCAAAACCGAAGGTGCCTTGATCAGCTGGTTTAATTGGTTGGGTTGTTAATTGCATGGTTTGTTGGATGTGGTGGAGACTGGGTTGCTAACTCTGACACATTTATCTGGAAGTATGGCAATAGAAGTTAGTCACTGGCGAGGCGGCTAGCCTCGCACTGACGATCATTTGGTACAGGGTTGTGAATGGGTTGTGAGGGAATAGATGGCATGCAAAGTGTTAGTAAAGTTCTAATGGTGTTCCTTCCTACTGGGGGAAGGTAGGCTGGATAGGAGTATATATACAAAAGGTTTGAGAATGTTAGTAACGGAAAAGTTAAGGATATTCAGGGGGTATGGTGGAGAGGCTAGGTTAGGAGGGAGTTGAGGAGCATGGGGGGGGTTAACGAGAGGGAGAGGGTTAAGGGGGGCTACGTGGAAGTTTGACCCTAAGGTCTCTGGGCATAGGGGTGGCCTTAGGCTACAGTTGCTATCTTAGACTGGGGGTTACCGACAGGGAAGGTAGGGTAATCAAACGCTACCGGGGGATGAGCAATAGGTGGTGGTATATGAGTCTGGAAATTATAGAATCATGTGGACTGTGGGGAAGATGAGGTTAGCTGTAGGTGTGTGCTTGACTGTGGATAAAAGTAGAGAAAAACATAGTGTACTATTACTCGTCAATACGAGGGGTTATGGACACTATTAGTCGACACGATTTCTTGCTGATCTAGTTGTCCCTGGGAACTGCGTTTTCTATGAAATATATACCAAAGAAAGCGGCAGTTCGTAGGGGTAGCTTCGTTATTGTTTCGTGGTAGATATGCGTCGAGACAATGGTAAAAGAGGGTTATCTATACAATCTCTGGTTGGGGCAGGAATTATAGTTACTGGATGCTCGCTAACATCTTCAGTCGTGAGATCTGGCAAGATAGGGCAGGCGTAATGGTTGCACGATGGTGTACCCGTTGGTATTATAGTTTCTTATCAATTATGACATGGGGGGTTAATGTTATTACTTCTCGGATGGAAGAACATACATAGATTTATGGGGGCGGTTGGTCTTCAGAAACTTAGTCTGGCAAGACAAGGTATTTTAGGGGGTTAACATATTACTTCTCGGATGGAAGAACATACATATATTTATGGGGGCGGTTGGTCTTCAGAAACTTAGTCTGGCAAGACAGGGGTTACCATATTACTTCTCGGATGGAAGAACATACATAGATTTATGGGGCGGTTGGTCTTCAGAAACTTAGTCTGGCAAGACAAGGTATTTTAGGGTATGTTGATATTGATATCTTAACTTAGGGACGGCATGGGTGTATTAAATTAAGGTGTATTCATGTTCATCATCATGTAGGTAGAGTCTGGCGGATAAGAGGTGTAGGACACGACGGGTATTGGATACGCGAGGTGGGGGAAGGGTCAGTGGTTAGAAGCGATAGGCAGGTGTGGTTTGGAGCTGCTTAGCCCTGCGGGCTTCGGCCTGTCTGAACTGGTTGGCTTGGTCACCTGGTCCTTTAGTTCTGTGGGCCTTTCCTTCGGGTGTTTCTGTTCCCGTTTCTTTGTTGTTCTCGCTCGTAGCTTCCGTGGTGGGCTTCTCGTTCTGGGGCATTTTAAAAGCCAAAATCCCCAAGATCATGCCCAAGACTGCGAGCAGCTTCTCCACATACCATCATGGTTGCTCTGTCGGAGATATTGTTTCGGTCTAACGAAGAAGCCAGCTCTGGTGTGATTATTTATTTTCATCCACTTTTTTCTGGGCTAAGCTTAAGCATTACAGTTACAGAGCTAGGTCCGGCAACTGGTTCATATTCATCATATGAAGACATAGGTGTCTTCTTCACCTATGTCTGAACTATCAGGCAAAACTTGTGTTGCAGACGCTTCTTTTGCCTGGTTCTCCGCAGTTCGTTGTCTTTTTCTTTCCTGTTCTATTCTTTCTCTTTGCTTCCCTTCCTTCTTCCACAACACTTCACGTACCGTCAACATCGATCCTTGACGTCCCTTTTCTCGCTGCACTATAAGAAACTGCCGGTCTTCTTCGCTTTTTATCAAGACAAGTGCATCAGCATGGGCGACATCGAAGAGATCGTCAAAGGTGGCCGCAAAGTTGTCTTAATATTTCTTTTGTGTTTGACTTTGTCTTGATGATTTTTTCTTCAAAGCCAGCCATCTTGCAAAATAGCCTTCAATTGTCTTGATGCAGTCTTGCTTATGACGGAGTGGTATCCTTGCCCGATACCAGAAACTGGCAATTTTATCTATGATTTGCGTGGCTGCCTCACAAATTATTATTTTTTTCTCTCGATGACAATATAGAAAGTAGGCGAGGGCCTGTTTGTTCAATGGTAACTTGTATCCTTTTATGTCGTCTTCATATTTGTCAATACGGTAAATCTTCACTATAGTCTTTGGTTTTGACTGCTTACTCAAAGCCATTGCAAGATTGCAACTGACCGCATGCCCGAGTACACTAAGAATCTATTACTTCACACACCTAGGACAATGTAAACACACTAGGTAATGGCTATGCTGGCCCATGCCTCAATCAGCGCCACCCAGGGTTGCAGGTGCTCCGAAGTGTTTTTGGCATTTATAGCATCAGTACCACCCTAATATATATATATATATATATATATATATATATATATATATATATAAGGGACTGATAGCACTCTGTCTCATCTGCCTACCCACACCCTTACCTACCTACCTACTCTAATTTTAGTATCGCTCTTTCTCTCTGTAGGCTATATATATATACATACATATGTGTGTGTGTGTGTGTGTGTGTGTGTGTGCACTCGTATGTATCGAACGCACATTACAAAGAAAAATTACTTAAAACAAGGGTACACATACTCGCTCACTCGCATTTAGTCGCTCACTCTTACCTACACACATTTGTGGTATATACACGCTCCGTCGCCTCTCACTTATATATATATATATATATATATATATATATATATATATATATATATAGAGAGAGATAGAGAGATATAGATGTATAGAGAGAGAGAGAGAGAGAGAGAGAGAGAGAGAGAGAGAGAGAGAGAGAGAGAGAGAAAGCGAGACTAACATCGGGGTAGGTAGGTAGGTCAGGGTGTGGATAGACATATGAGACAGAGTGCTATCAGTCGCTTGTTGGGTAGTTAGTATAGTTAGTTAATATAGGACTTCAGAGGCTATCAACCTTTCAGGATTATTAAGCCAGCACACTGTAAGTAAAGAATAGCGTCATGACTGGAGCCCCTTTTCGAGAACCCCAGTCCCTTTAGTTAAAATAGGACATCAGAGGCTTTCAACCCCATTTGATTATTTATTTAGGAACACCCTGTTCTTAACATTAATCCTCCATTATAAACCCCAATGTACATGAATAAGTTAATCAAGCCAGCACACTTGTCAAGAATAACGTCAGGACTGGAGCCCCTTTTCGAGAACTCCAGTCCCTTAGTTAGTTAGGTAATATAGGACTTCAGAGGCTATCAACCCTTCTGGATTATTAAGCCAGCACAATGAAAGTCAAGTACATTTCCAGGACTGGAGCACCTTCTCGAGAACGCCAGTCCCTTGTATGAAGTTTCTTGGAAGTTAGTTAAAATAGGACTTCAGAGGCTATCAACCCTATTGGATTCTTGAGCCAGCACATTAGGTTAAGAATTGCGTCATGAATGGAGCCCTTTTTCGAGAACCCTAGTTAGTTAACATTTTAGTTAAAATAGGACTTCAGAGGCTATCAACCCTATTGGATTATTAAGCCAGCACACTGTAAGTCAAGAATAGCGTCAGGACTGGAGCCTCTCTGCGAGGACCCCAGTCCCCACCCTTGTGTTGGGCATCCAAATTACTGAAGACTACACGGTTGGGAATCTGTTGTGTAATAAAAAGAATGAAAGGAACTAAAAAGGATGTGACCTATTTCCAACTTAAAACAAATTTACTGAAGGTTGCAATGATGAAACTTTTTTAAGAGGGTATTGCTTGTTTTTTTGGACTATAGACTTATTTATCTACTGTATATATACCGGTATAAATATTTTTAGTTTCCTCGCTAGACCTCCATCAAGCTTAAAAACACACCCCCTAAACCCTCTTTCAAGATACCGTACATTTGTGCCGGCCAAAGGCCGGTTCCTTCTAAAATTACAGAATCGCTATCACTCGCCAGGAAAAAATCGACACCTAAATGGCACAAAAAATCTTAATATTGAAAAAAAAAAAAAGAGGCGAAAGGTCTAAAAATCGCCAAATTAACGGAACGGACGTCTTATAATCTCAATATGCTAAACATGAGGGAGAAAGGGGTCCAGAAAATACGACTACCTCGCCCTTAAGTAGTGAAAAAGAGAGTCAAGCATCACATGTTTCGCCAAATTACTGAAGACTACAAGGTTGGGAATCTGTTGTGTAGAATGATCTACCTACCAACGACGATATAGGTAGGAGTGGTCTGCGGTGCCTGTAGCCACTGATCGATGAGTTTGGGGATGTTTTCAAGGAACACATCCCAGTAGAAGGTCATCTCCATAGGTACAGTCAAATCCCGAACATTTGTAGTTTGATCCAGTTTGCTGCCGTGGAGGCGAACCTCTAGGGGTCCAGTGCTTGACCAATTTGTCTAGAAATAATCATCAGGTCAGGTCAGGTGAAGGTATTGAGGGATAAGCCTATACAACGGCACCTCGTAGCTAATTTCTACTTTTTCCTATTATTATCATAAACTTTTTTGTTTTAAATTAAACACATATGAAAGCTTAAGAACATGTAAACACATAATAAACAGAAGGCCTATTGCCTCACGCCAATCCATTTTACATGCAATCCATCTCATTCTTACGACTAAATGATTATATTGTGGTAATAATACTGTAAGTATATTATATACCGATATATATCTACAAACTCACTTGACAACCAGTACATTTTTTTACAACGAAAATTTTCTAAATTATAATCATGTGCTAAATATCATAGTACATTAATAACAGGTGCTCTTTATGTACAATTTTTCAGAAGTTCAAATTGTTGCTTATTCCCAAGTTACAAGGACACATACTTTGGATTTACTTGTCGGATAATCTAGGGTGATCGTTTCAGAATACAATCCTTCTACGAATTTGACTACCTTATTGCTGATACTAATGCAACAGAGTAACGAACATTTGACAAAAAAAGTCGACAAGGGATTTTGAAGATAGCACAGATGTGTTTTTTACGATCATAAATTTAGATATATATATATTTTTTTTTTGAATAGGTAAACCGAGAGAGAGGTGGAAGCATGGAGTTAAAAAGTATATGCGTTAAAGCGGTGCTGGATGGGAGGAGGGGCGCCGACTAAGTGGGGTGAGAGATGCATGGGGCGATTCATTTGTGGCCACCCCTTTGGAGATCATGGCGTCCGACAATAGATACATAGATAGCATAAGTACTAAGTTAATATATCAATTTGACTAACGTTTACAAACTTGTACTGAAGGTGGGGGCCGCTGAACCGAGTGAGGAAGGTAGCGAACAGGCAACGCATGTGTGAGTCTCCGAGAATCACCCAGTTTACATGTCTCTGTTTCTGGGGGTCACTGGTGTTTCTGAAAGTATTATGTGGCTGTTAGTAGTAGTAGTAGTAGTTATAATAGCAGTGGAGAAGAAGGTGGCGAACAGGTAGTGCATATGTGAATCTCCACGAATCACCCAGTTGACATGTTGACATGACAGTTGATTTGGGCTACTATCGGTGAGGACTACAGGGTGTGCTCTCACCGTAGGCTGGGCAAACAAAATGATGATACCTACATAAAGCGACCTATTCTCGTTATGATTGGGTCAAGGGGCATCTGTGACAGTGTATTAATTAAGTAAAGCTATAAACTTAAAAGAGGCAGGTGAACAATATGAGAAAATCTATATCAAGCGTGACGATCATCCTAGCGTTCGTAAGGAGTGGAAAAGATTACGAGATGCTGAAAACAAAACGAGAAGCAGCGACCAGAAAATGTGGGGTGTGTGTTCCGCCTTGATTTTAGGGAACGAAAATTATACAGAGATGATGTCGTGATTGATCAATGGAACCCTCGGCCTTTTTAACTAGACCACAAGTTTGCAAATTTAATATCCTGTCATGGAATATTAATGGTGTAAGTACTAAGCTTGAACAAATCAAACCAGCCTACTCTGTTCCGCAAGGATGGCACTCATCTAAACCCTGTGGGTTCAGCACGCATGGGTCGTCTCCTACACGAAGCAGTCCGCAGCCATGGATCAAAAAACGCCATCCGAGAAGAAGCAGCAGTGACATAAATCATCCAACGCCAAGAAAAAAACAGAGGCAACCGAGGACCACCAGCGATAAGGACCGAAGACAGCGAGGACCGAGGACAGCCATGAACATAAATGTAGATCCGACAAGAACCAAAAATATTATTAAAGAGCGTTCCGTGAGTTCTAAAATAACAAATTTAAAGGTTTTCTATGCAAACGCTCGTAGCATACGCAATAAATTTTCAGATTTAGAGGAGCTAGTGTTTACAGAAAATTATGATGTGATTGGCATAACAGAATCTTGGCTCAATACAGAAGATAGAGACTTTTTAGCAGAGTATTCACTTCCCGGTTATGTAATGTTTGAGAAAAGCCGAATAAATCGAAATGGAGGTGGCGTTTTACTTTATATCAAAGAAAGTCTTAACCCTACCCTCTTGTCAAAACCTCAAATTGTGAACGTCGACGCATCTTTTGTGCTAATAAAGAATAATAAAGGTACCAAAATAATACTTGCATTAATATACAGACCTCCAGCTCAATCAGTGCAAACTGACCGAGAAATTTACGAACAAATTGCAGATGTAAGTAACTCACAAGATACCGTAATTTTTGGTGACTTTAATTTACCTGTGACCAAGAGGGGCGATACTCTTACTTCACACTCCGGACATGACTTGTATACGAACTTGCAAGAGAGTTCGCTTTATCAATTTGTTGGAACGCCGACCCGTGGTAATAACGTTCTTGACATTGTACTTGCAACAAAAGAAGAATTAATAGAGAATTTGAATGTTGGTGATGAATTCAGTAACAGCGACCATCGTACGATAACTTTCACTTTAAAGTTTACTAGTAACGAACCAAATAGTAGCATCGAAAAAGTCCCTAATTTCAAGAAAGCAAACTTCCATAAACTTAGAGCTATGTTTAAAGAAACTGACTGGAGCTTTTTAATTCACAATAACGACATAAATACATCTTGGAAGTTATTCGAAGCCACTTACCTAAAAGCAGTGCAAGACTGCATACCATCGAAAATACGGCGTCCAGGCCATAATAATAAGCCCAAATGGTGGAATAAAGATATTTCAAACTGCCTGCTTGCTAAAAAATTTGCTAATGATAGATTAAAATCCTCACAAAATGACGAAGAACGGCTGAAATTTGTAGAGCTACGACGCAAAGCCAAAAAGTTAATTAAGCAAAGTAAAAAGACCTTAGAGTTACATATTGCGAATCAAAGTAAAACAAACCCGAAAGAATTCTATAGTTATATCAGAAAGAAAAAAGTAGTTACTTCAACTGTTGGACCGTTAGTCGATGAAAATGGAGAATACACCAAAGACGAAGAACAAATGAGTAATGCCCTCAATACCTTCTCTGCATCAGTTTTTACAACAGAAGACCTCAGTGATATCCCTACACCATCGCCGATTCAGATTGATAATTCAGATGTTCTAAGCAATATCACCGTTACAGAGAGAGAAGTATTGAATTGTTTAGATAAACTCAAGGTAAATAAAACGCCTGGACCTGATACAATCTCGCCTAGAGTTCTAAAGGAAGCTAAGGATGAGCTCTCTAAACCACTGACATTACTATTCAATAAATCCTTGCAGTCTGGAACTATGCCCGATCAGTGGAAGCTAGCCAACGTAACACCGATATTCAAAAAAGGCAGCAAATCCCTACCCAGTAACTATCGTCCAATTAGCTTAACCTCAGTTGTATGTAAAATGCTAGAAATGGTCATACGAGACAGACTCGTAAATCACTTAGAGGAAAATAACTTACTTAAAGATACTCAACACGGCTTTCGTAAAAAACGTTCCTGTTTAACAAACCTCTTAGGGGCGGGTGCTCAACCCCGAAAGGAGTTGAAATAGGGGAGCTATCCCCCCGCCAAAGGCGGATTTCTAGGACCTTTCCTAGCTGATGCTGAGAGGATTGGGTTCTAGTCATGCGGTGATGGGCTGGTCTATCCGAGTGAGAACTGAGCGATCTCTGCCATACCCATAGCTTACTCTGACTGTTCCTTTTACTTATATATCTTCTAGATCTCAAGTGGCCTCCCTACTGCCAACCTAGAAGTTGGCAGATTGGGAGTCAAAGCGTCACATTTTTCCCTTACCCCTCAACTTTCCCTTCATAATTGCTGAGGGGCACAGGGCCTTGGGTGGGGCTTTGGTTTCCCGGGCGTTTCCGCACCTTCCTCAGCTCCCTGCCTTGGAGTGGCTTCGGTCACCCGGGCTTTGTTAGTGGTAAGCAGGGAGGATTTTGTGGGGCGCTCGTTTGTGGCCTTGGCCTTGCTCGAGACCTTGGGGCTGTTCGGCCAGACAGCCTGGGGAACAACAACACAAACCTCTTAGACTTCTTCCACAATATCCTCAACCTCTACGATGAGAGTAAAGCTGTAGATATTATATACCTTGATTTTCAAAAGGCCTTTGACAAAGTTCCCCACAAACGTTTACTGCTAAAACTAAAAGCGCATGGAATACAAGACGGTGTGTTGAAATGGATAGAAAATTGGCTCAGCGACAGAAAGCAAAGAGTAGTCATAAACGGTAAGGCATCTAAATGGACCAATGTAAGTAGCGGGGTACCCCAGGGATCGGTACTAGGACCAATTCTCTTTCTAATTTACATCAACGACATAGATGAGGGTCTCACCTGTACAATCTCAAAATTTGCTGACGATACAAAAATTGCAAATAGCGTACTCTCAAAACAACAAGTTGACGATATGCAACACAATCTAGATAAATTGTCATGTTGGGCCCAAATTTGGCAAATGAGTTTCAATGCGGATAAATGTAAAGTACTACATGTCGGATACCTAAATGAGAAAGCAAACTATTCGATGAATGGCACTCAGCTTAAGAATGTAAACAGAGAAACCGATCTGGGAGTAACAATATCGAGTAACCTAAAACCGAGTCAACAATGTTCAGAAGTTGTTAAGAAGGCAAACAAAATAATTGGCTTTATAGGCAGGTCATTTGAGCATAAATCCAAAGAAGTTATCCTAACCCTTTACAATTCCTTAGTCCGCCCTCTTCTGGAATACTGCGTTCAATCCTGGTGCCCTTATTACCAAAAAGATATAAACAAGCTAGAACGAGTTCAACGTAGAGTTACCAAAATGATACCTAGCCTAAAGAACAAACCATACGAAGAGCGTCTTAGAGAATTAAATCTATTTCCTTTAACCCAGCGCAGATTAAGAGGTGACTTAATTCAAGTGTTCAAAATCATCAAAGGCATCGACAATATGAACTGTAGTAAGTACTTCACTATCGACCAATCTAATTACACGCTGGGAAACGGTTGCAAAATTATTGGTAAATCTTTTAACTCACACGAATCTAAGAATTTCTTCTTCAAACGAGTTGTCAACTTGTGGAATGGGCTTCCCCGAAACGTTATAGACTGCATCACCGTTGATTCATTTAAACTCCACCTAGACAAATATCTCGCATCAAACCCGCGACTGACTGCGTTTGTAAATGAATAACTTTATTTTATCCCCCCCTCAGTTACTAACCCATCTGTCCCCTACTAACTTCCTAATCCTGCCACGGACATTAGTTCCAGGGGAGTAATTCCCTTTCCAATGTTCCCTTACCCACTCTAAACCACTGTTTGGACACTTGATCCTCAGTGTTTTGGAGGACAAGCAACCTAGAAGGGTCACTAGATCTGTTGTTGCTTGATTTCCTTTGTACTCCTTTGTACTCCTTTGTACTCCTTTGTACTACAGTCTATGTTGATGAAATATGACTTAATAAGGGAAAATTAAGTGAAAACATCGCATAGAGTTTCATTACCAGGAAATACAGAGTCGCGAAGCAGTGTGGAGGGCATAGACTACATAATTATAACCTAGACACGAAAGCGTGACGTCACACGGTTAGTTTGCCGCGCGTCCTAGGGATTTGGTGGCAGCACTATTGTATTGTACTGTAGCAAAGCACCTCAGTGTCTTGTCCTTATTATAGATAGTCTGTGCGCCGCACGCGCCTGCCAGCTAGCTTGCTGCAGTGTTTCCAAAGTTAAGGGAATATCCGCAAAATGAGGGAGCAATAGATTAACCCTTAACTGGCGGCGCGCATCATATGTCGAGTGAAAGAAATTTGGACTATGTGGCGGCTCACAACATAAGTCGTGTGGCATTTTCAGCACGTAATTTCCTGAGAGAGAGAGACAAGTGGTGGCAGGAGAGTAGCGAGCGTATGACTGCTCGAGACCACCGCGGTGGACCAACTGACATGAATCCCACCCTCCTCCACCCTCTCACACTCGCTACACAGTGAATTGTTTAGGGAAAGTACCAAATTACATGGTTTTTGCACTCGTGTTGCGCGTTTGTTGCAAGAAAACTAGCGGTCATACAAGGATCGTTGGGGTGTCATTGGAAAGCTCTGTTTATGCCCTTTCAGGTATAGATACTTGTTTTACGCTCGGGGTCTTATTTAGGCATGAAAATGATCACGTAAACAGCCCTATTTTGGGTAAAAACACCCCGCTGGTGGCTACATATTATTTACCGCCTAGGCCGCTCGTTAGGTGTTAAAGAGGGAACGTATTTAAGAGTTAATTAATGTTGGTAAAAACACTTGTAAATTATTTAGTATAAATTAGATATATATATAAGCAAGATGAAAACATTAAGTATACATATACACTATAAAACATAGGCTACTCATATATGATGCAAGCTGTATACCTTCAAGCAACACAACAAGAATTAAATTGTCATTTTAAATATATATTAGTATGTTACATGTTATGTAGATGTTAATTTGTCAAGTAGCACTAAAGCTTGACATTTATACTTATGACATCTAGGGATATTTTGTCCCACCATTGACGTTGGCAACTCCCGAATCTCACATCAACAATGGAGGATGTTGGAGGAGTTTTGCTTGTGCACCTCATCATAATGATGACAATAACACGATGACTGGCGCCTTTACAGTAGCCTCTACTTATGTCTATTTAACTATGTCATGTCTGCAGAGTCTCTGGATAATGTTCAATTGCTTATTAATAGCGTTATTAGTACAAGGTAGGGATTAGTACGAATTAATGAGGACCAAGGACAAGGATAGTCAATATAATGTCTTTGTGGGGACCCTCCCCTCCCATTGTCCTTTGCGATCGTGCTGCCATCTCTCGAACGAGCGGATCACTATTTACAGATTTGTGGCGTCTTCTTTAGTGTCTAGGTTATATGTAGTCTATGGTGGAGGGTAGTGAGTACCGTGCTGGTACAGTTGTGCTCATAAAAAAAAGTTCTATGTTCACAGGTTTCGAATGTTGACACTAGTATAGAAGATCAAGTATGGCTTCAGTTGAAATGTGTTCCTGATGTATTATTTGGATTTTGTTATATTCCACCAGTACATTCAGCTTCTTTTAAGCCAGAGTTGTAAAGTGCAATTCAAGAGAAAGTTAAAGTATCAGTATACAATATGTTGGAAAGGCTGAGCAATGTTTAAGAGAAAGAGCCTACGGGCATAGATCAGGAATTAAGAACGGCATCGACTCCAAGATTCTTCTATATAAGCATTTTAACACAGATTGTACTAAATTTGATTGTAAATACAAAATTATAGAAATTGTTCAAAGTAATCAAAATGTTTTGGATAGAGAAAATTATTGGATTGGAAAATTAATGACCATCTATCCATTTGGATTTAACAATCAAATAAAAAATGTAGGCAACATTTTGTATAAAGATTTATTAAAAAACGATTTTAATAACCCATATTTTAACTTCCCTGTTTTAAACAGAAGACCTGGTAGACACGGTAATAGAAGACTAAATACATTTAATAAAAAGAAAAACAGGTCTGATATTAAAATTATTGTTAATAATTTATATTCATTATATCGAAATTTCGGAATTAAAAAATTAAAAGATTCATTGAAAGGCCTACAAAAGAAAAGTTTTGCTCCTTTTATAGAAAATATTCTAAACAATAGACATAATTTCACAAATAAATTTAAGAATATAGTCTTTGCTTTTATGGCATATATTAGAGCTAATTCTAAGAAATCCAAAGATAACCGTATTAAAGATAAAGTCATGTCCACTTTAAATTATTCCTCTAAAATTTTAGACAAAATTAATGTTAACAGTCTTATTAATTCAAAGAAAGTTAAGTCCATGTTACCAGATGGTTGTAAAGATTTCAAACCATTAATAGTGTATTCATATGAACGACCTGTTGGGTCTATTATTTGTAATTATAATAAAGTTTTAGGAAATCTTTCAGATAATGATATTTTCAATAATAATAAATGCGTGTGTGAAAGAGTCATGGATATGCCAGCTAGCAGACGTGATGCACTAGCAAAGTTCATTTATAGTCCGATATGTCACATATTAACAGGTGATGTAGAACTAGTTAAACATTTTGCAAACGACAAATTAGCGGAGCTATGTCGTAAAGGGTTTAAATTTAGAATAGGGAGTAATAAAGTAACATGGGACATAATTTTAAAAGATATTGTTTTTTCAGTCAATAAATTAAAAGATAAATTGTTAAAAATTGCGTGCTGCGATGCGAGAGAACTAGAAGCATGGTCTAAATTATTAATTAAGTTAATTAGAAATAAAATTTTCTCGCTTAAAAATGAATTTAATCTTTCAGATTTTATAGACTATAATTATAATAAGCTTAAAGCTGATTTAATAAATTTACATAAACATTTTGTAATCACTACAGTAGATAAAGCCAGCAATAATTATAGCTTCACATGTAAGAAATTTTATCTTGAAAACATGAAAAAGGAATTAGGTATTAAGGGTAACATATTACGTAAAAATATTTGCGGTAATTCTGTTTATGAAATTCAAAATAATCTGAATATTGATAACTTAATCGATGAACATACCAAGAAAAATATAACATTTGATATTAAACTTTCTGATAAGAACAAGTGCATTGCAAAATTATACATGTTACCTAAATTTCATAAAAGACCTTATAAATATCGCTTTATTGCCGGAGCAAAATTTGCTACCACTAAAACTCTATCAGAACAAGTCGTAAATTGCTTAAAATACATTAAAAGTACTCATAAAAGATATTGTAATACCATCATGAGAAGAACTGGCATTAACTATTATTAGAGTGTTGACAATTCGTTAGAAGTTATTGATAAAATAAATACCATGCCGAAAGTTACCTCGGTACATAGCTTCGACTTTTCAACTTTGTATACCAATTTGCCTTTAGATTTAGTATATTCAGAGCTTTGCTTTATTATAGATTTGCACTTTGACAGGTTCGTTAGGAATGGTAATTATTTCATAAATGTTTATACATATTTTAATAATGCATCACTTAGCTCTACTCCCACTAGTTCTGTATATTTTGATAGAACTAAACTTAAAGATGCCCTTAAATTCCTCCTTTTCAATACTTATGTTAGATTCGGCCCGTACATTTTCAAACAAATATTAGGAATTCCTATGGGTGGAAATGCTAGCCCTTTAATTGCAGACTTATTCTTGCTTGCTTTAGAATTTAAATATATAAAAGACTTAGTTGACAGTAGCAAGAAAAATAAAATCCCAGAAAAATTAGCACTTGCTAAACTGTTAAGTAATAATAGTAGATATATTGATGATATTCTTGTTTGCAATTTGTTAAATTTTAATCAAGTTACTAAACTTATTTACCCTAATTCTATTCCCCTCACACAATGTAACGTAAATTATAAAGTTGAAAATGTTCTTGATATAAATATAGAGATTGTTAATGAACAGTGCATACTTAAAGTATATCACAAAGTTGATGATTTTAATTTTAACGTAATAAACTTTCCTTTCCCTAGTAGTAATATCGATAGTAAAATAACTTATAATTGTTTTTATTCCCAATTAATAAGATTTTGTAAAATCTGCACTAAAGTAGATGACTTTTGGGCTAGAGCTAGGTTACTATACAGACTCTTAGTGGACAGAGGTTTTGAGGCAAGTAAATTGTTCCATAAATTTAATCTTTTTAGGGTCAATTATTGTGACTGTATTCTAAAATTTGACATCAATAATTTTAATCAAGCATTTTTAACTTGAAGTTTCTTGTATAACCTCTGCTTACTTTTTGTCTGTATTTATTGTATTTTGTCTGTATTTATTGTTTATCTTTTTCTTTTTCTATTATTAATATTAATATTGATGATTTTTTAAATTTATTGTTCTTGTTAAAAGAGTACTCTTTGGTTAAATCTGTTGTTACTTCATATTTTGCAATTATTTGTCTTTATATTATATGTATTCATTGTCGATAGTATCAATTGCTTACTTTTGCGATTTCCTTAGTTTATTTGTGCTATAAATGTAGGTTATTTGTAGGGTAGTTATTGATAGGGGTCACTTGAGGCATGCTATGCTTACAGGTACACTCACGCGTACTAAAGTTGCTCAGGGGTGGGTCCTTCCTTCCCCTACTCCACCCTGGGCAGGTGGAAGGGGGGAGTCGGGTCCAAGTCTACCCCCACCTTCCACCCCCAAACTATCCCCAACTCTCCCACCTTGCTTCTCTAGCTGGCAGTTAGTGATTAGCGACGATTGTTCTCATGTATTGCAAATTATTGTTAAACCATCATTGCAAATGTTTACAATGGCCGACATTTAACATATATTAGGAATGTATACAATGTACTGTATAATTGTATTCTCAAATTGAGTTTCTATACACAACGTGGGTTACACGAATCTTGGTCTTGTGCTTCTCTCTCTCTCTCTCTCTCTCTCTCTCTCTCTCTCTCTCATTGCACTACTTGCTACGATCAAGACTTAATGTGATTTCAATATAATAATACCATTATTAAATTTAATCTCATACAGTATTCAGAATATAATGTTCATCATTATTGCAATACACATCAACGTGCCCTCTACGATCTACTCCTAGGTTCTCAAATTAGTTACACAGTCGGGCTTTTATATCATAACAGGAAAGGACTAAAGGCAAAGATTGGCTGGAATAGTGTTGCGACTGTTATTGGTGGTTTCGTCTATCATTTCAATAAATGTCTACCATTTATTCATTACCATACATGCTATAAACGGTCTGCATTTCATTTTGTGTGGCCTATACACTTTTGTCAATCAATTAAATAGAGAATTCGATACAACTTACTATCAAAGTCGGTGTTAACTTTTAGTGAGGTTTGAGTATAGAGCCCTTGAGTAACAGAGCTCGCCTTCTCACTTCTCCCTTATCTGTCTCTATCTGTGATCCCAGCCTCTCACCTCTAGAAATTTCGAAATAATTAATAGGATTAATACAGTTTTACCATCAACTCTCCTCTGTGTATCGAATGCAGGCAACATTCATCACACACACTAATGAAGGGAAATATACCACATTCAGACCCGTTTAATCTTGGTTATAGAAAGTGTGTGCTATGAGAGTTACAAAGAGTTACATGGAATAGTTAGTATCTCAAAGATCTTGCGGTCCATTACGGGGAAATATTCGAAATGGAAGGAGAGACATTTTTCAGTGCACTACACTCCTTACAGAATATGCAAAATACTATATACTGTCTTGTTGAACTGTTCAACTGAGATAATGTTTACAACTTCTGAGGAAAGTTTGTTCCAGGTAGAACAGATCATAAATAGGAAACAGTTTCCACAAATACTAGTGCTGAACCTTTTCAATTCTAACTGCCAGTAATGGTTGCGTATTGTAAAGCATTGCGTATTGGCTAAGCATTTTGTTATGATACATATTATCAAACCCATTACATATTTTAAAAACCTGAATGAACTGACCTCGTAGGCTGGTGTTACGAGAGAGAGAGAGAGAGAGAGAGAGAGAGAGAGAGAGAGAGAGAGAGAGAGAAGCCCACTACAACCGAGATTCTTGTAACCCACGTTGTGTATAAAGACTCATTTTGAGAATGCAATTATACAGTATATTGTAATAATAAATTCCTAATATATTTTAAATGTTGACTATTGTAAGCATGTGCAATGATGGTTTAACAATAATTAATACTACATGAGAACAATCGTGGCTAATCACTAACTGCCAGCTGTCAAGGTGGGGGAGTTGGGGATAGTTTGGAGGTGGAAGGAAGGTGGGGGCAGACTTGGACCAGATTTCCCCCTTCCACCTGCCCTGGGTGGAGTAGGGGAAGGGAGGACCCACCCCTGAGCAACTTTTAGTACGAGTGAGTGTACCTACCCGATAGCACTATCGTTAGTGAGTTCTGTACTGTATTTTATATATTATTTTGTAATAGTATAGATATCTTATCAATATTTGTATTTTGTACTATTGTTAATGTCTTGTCATGTTGCAAATTTGATTTTAAATAATATTTTGACATTTAACATTTAGTTTCTTTATTCATGCAGAGTTTAATAAAAATTTGCCAGAACGTCCCGGACTTCCCAAACTTGACTACTTCCTTTAACGTGACGATAGTGCGTTGTTATATGTGCGATTAGTTTGCTTGGGAAACAGATTAACTTGCTCATGTAGTAATGTACACCCTATGTGGTGGATTGTGTTCTTTTATTTAATAATTTTCATTTTAGTAAGCGTTGTTTCCACATAGCGATTTTGATAATTTAATTTGACTTTATATTGTCCTTGTCCCAATTTTGGTTTGTTTAGTTTGCAAGTTTTACATTTTAATGAAAAATGTCGATATTATTATGGGAGACACGGACAGCAGGTTCAGTGAACTGCTTCGGGATTTACCAAAAAGTGTGAATATCGCGAATCGTAGTGATTACTGGTATCCCTGTAAACCAGACCTAATTAATCGTCCCTCTGATAATGCCTATGTTTTGAGTTCTATTTGTTCCAAAGTAGATTTGCTTGTTGTAAACAATTTGAAAGTTGCTGGGAAACATTTCAAGAGTAGCTTAACATTTCGTAGGAGACATGAGTGGATATCGGAGATTGATACTTGTATTGCATCAGTCGAACTTATTGATCATATATTTTGTTTTGTTAACCAGGAACTGAAATCAAGCTTCATGCACCTGTTGTGAATAGGGATTCATTGCTGCTTCGTTCAAGGAGTTTGGGGGATCATGTTGTGTTGTATGACTGTCAGCTAAGCAAGGCTTTCGTAAAAAGGCCTGCAAAAGTGAATGTCAGTAGTAGGGCAGTATTTAAAGTACCTCCTTATCACAGCGAGATTTACCAAACCCTGACGATAATATTGATGTACAGTATATGCTTATTCACTAAGTGGAGTGCTCTATGAATGTAGTCGGGGCTGTGTACATAATGAGAGAGAAGGGACTAATTATGTGTCGCAGGAGAGATGGGAGAGACTGTTGCATGACCAAGATGACAGTAGAGTTTGGCGCACGATTGATTGGCGCGGATAATTTAATGAAGCACCAGACCCTCTCAACTCACCCTCAGATGATGCATTCAAAGATCACTTTGAAAAGATTCTCAATCCCGATGATGTCCCTGAATTGAACCCTAACGTTTATCAGAAAATGACTACCATACCTGTAGGCTACTTGATGAACCTATTATGATAGATGAAGTGCAAAACCAGATTAGACAAATGAACCCCGATAAGGCTTGTGGTCCTATGGAGTGTCACCTGCTGTATTTAAATTGTTGCCAATGTCGTTGGTACTTGATATTACCCATTTGGTTAATGTGTGTGGATATTATTGGAGGAAATTAACTATAAATTGAAGAACACCACACAATAGTATATTACCTGGTTACTGGATCATAGGCGACAGGTAGGGTTAAAGTGGAGTGGAAACAAGGCAACAGGTTGGCGGTAGAGATGGTGAAACGAATGATAAACGAGGAGGAAATTAATGAATAGTTAATGACAGAAGGTGGCCTCAATACATAGATGATAACTAGGAGGATAATAGATGATAGGTGAAATGATGGGAATCTACACTGAGGTTAGTTCTAACGGGTTAATGGAATGGAATGATAACGAGAGAAATAGTACTGTCAGCGGCGGTGATTGGAGAGAGAGTGAGCTCCGTCATCAGTTGCGGGAGCTCGCTATTCCGCACATGCGCAATGAGGTCGGGACTTATTTCCCTTCCCAAGGATTCTTACCTAAGTTTATAGGAACTATATATTACTTAATATCTAATACAGAACATAATTCAATATTCTTCCCATTTATACTAAATCATATTATTATGATTCTTATTCCTACAAACTTATTACTTATTACTTAAGATTACACTTAAATTTAGACTGTCCAATACTTATGGAAATAAAAGTATGGACATATACCCGCCACCGAGTTTTTACAACAATTACAACAGCCCGGAGGCTAATTTATCCCGCCATAATTGGGAGGATGCTTGAGCCACCTGTCGACGCGTCCTCCACTTTGGTCGTCAACAGGATGGCCATCTGAATTTGCCACTACGGGAACGTCTCTGGGCAATGTCTCCGAGGTATCACCCTTGTTCTCAATATCCCCTTCAAGAGGGTATAAACGGATAGTTGGCCGTGTAAAGATGCCCGTCTTGGTGCGGATTTTAGTCACTCGGACTTCACTGTCCCGTCTGGGTAATAATTCCGTGATACGGCCCAACTTCCAGAAAGCCCGAGGACCCTCGTCATGGATGGTAACGACATCACCGATATTTGGCCATCGACCGTTGATTGGTCGTAGTTTGTTCCTATGTGCTTCCCTGAGTGTCACCAGATACTCATTAGACCAGCGTTTCCAAACATCCTGCGATAGTTTGCGGATTTACCGGTATCTGGCTGAAATCACATCTTTGTTGATGTAGTCCAGGTCCTTCATCTCATCCTCCACTTCAATTTCCCCAGGAAGATCCCGCAACCGATGTCCCCGCACCAACACTGAGGGTGTGATTGGGGTAGGATCCTCTAGGCCACCCGATGCATAGTAGAGAGGACGGTCGTTGATAGGTGCCTCAATTTCCAGGAGTAGAGTTGTCAACTCCTCTATGGAAATGAGAGCACGTCCTAATACCTTCTTCAGTCGCACCTTGACAATGCCAATGGCTCTCTCCCAGATGGCACCAAACCATGGAGCTCTGGCAGGAATAAACCGCCATTCACATTGTACACTGCCAAGTTGAGACTGAACCTTTGGGTTGCATACATCAGATAAGTACCTAGAGGCCCCAACAAACGTAGTTGCTTTGTCACGTCACTCAAGATGATATGGGGAAAACCTTGTCGACTGCAGAATCTCCTGAATGCATGGAGGAAACTATCACATGTGAGATTGGTGACTACTTCGATGTGTATTGACCTGGTGACAGCACAGGTGAATAGGATCATGTAAGCCTTGACTGGTGAGTCTTTATCTAAATCTAAATCGAAGATAGATTACGTTGGGTAGTTAAATTTTGATGAAGCCTAAATTTTGAAGCTCCCAGACTACAATTGCCCATAAAATTAGACGGAAAAATCGCTTGTGTGACACCGCCTTAAGTAACATTACCCGCTCTTCTCGCGCAGGTCCGCATTGGCCCTCCTGAAGCAGGCGTGGATGGTGTCGAGGTCGCCGGTGAAGTTGCGCAGCCTCCGACAAGTGTTCTCAGCCGTCATGTTGTTGTGATATATGTAACACCTCTGGTCGTAGTAGGGGTACGGTACAACCGCCTGCAGAAGTGAAGCATACATTCTGAGACACATATTCAATGTTATTCTTACTCTTTAAACTGCTTATATGAATCATTGATTAGATCATAGCAATAATACCGTAAGTCATTTTCCCATCTACAACCCTCTTGACTAACCAATGCTTGATTATTTGTTTACAACAATAATTGTCGAAATTATCATAATTTGAAAAAAATATTATACTTTATTTAGCATATTATCGAACCTTAATAACAGGTGCACTCTATGTACATGTACAGTTTACCACACATATTCTGTTCCGTTTGAGTTTGAGTGATATAGCAGCACTGCACCTACTTCCCTTACCCAACTCCCTCACTACACCTCCTATTAGAGGTGGAGTTGGCGAGGTGGGTGCAGCCCTGTCAATTCACGAATCCAACAGAATCGAATATGTGCGGCAAACTGTACATAGCCAAGCTATTGGGCCAAACGTCTCAAAATCAGTGGTGATGGGCTGGTTTATCAGAGTGAGAACTGAGCGATCTCTGCCATACCCATAGCTTACTCTGACTGTTCCTTTTACTTATATATTTTCTAGATCTCAAGTGACGGCGTCTCTTCCGTGGATTGACCTCCCAATCTACCAAGATTGGAAGCCAAAGCGTCACATTTTTCCTTTGCCCCTCAACTTTCTCTTCATAATTGCTGAGGGGCACAGGGCCCTGGGTGTGGCTTTGGTTTCCCGGGCGTTTCCGCACCCTCCTCAGCTCCCCGCCATGGAGTGGCTTCGGTCACCCAGGCTTTATTGTGGTCGGCAGGGAGGGTTCTGTGGGGGTGCTCGGTTATGGCCTTGGCCTTGCTCAAGGACTTGGGGCTGTTCGGCCAGGCAGCTTGGGGAACAACAACAACAACAACGTCTCAAAATCACAAAACTAATGGAGCTCAGCATGGATGAGAATGGGGTCCAGAAAAAAAAAAAGTAAATAAACTTAAACTTCCCCCCTTACTTCTGTGGATGAGTTGAATATTTCTTCAGGATGATTTTGAGAGGCTGGTAGACGAATTCCCAGCAACCGTCATATCGTCCTTCAGCCTCCCCAGAGTATCCTGCATCTTGAAGTATACGGTCTTGAGGCTGGGTTATCTGAGACTGGCGTAGAAGAGGATGAACAGGGTTACTAGCAGGCCCAGCAGGAACCTCTTGATCTTCTTGTGGCTCAGCATCTTGGACGGGTTTGTGGGGTTGGGTTCATGAGGTGTGCAGTGTTTTTAAGGTTTGTTGGTGTGTACAGTATATATCTTAATATTTGTTGGTGTAAACTGTGTAATTCAAACTTTGCTGTTGTGTGCAGTGTACTCAAGCTTTGTTTAGGTATGCTGATGTATACAATATTAATTCAAGGCTTGTTGATGTGTACTGTATAATCAAGTTCAGTTGTGTTGATGTGTACAGTATCTTCAAGCTGTGTTGATGTATACAGTATATTCAAGTTTTGTTGATATATACAGTATATTCAAGCTTTGGCAATGTGTATAGTATATTCAAGCTTTGTTAATGTGTACAGTATCTTCAAGCTTTGTTGATATATATAGTATATTCAAGCTTTGTCAATGTGTACAGTATATTCAAGCTTTGTTAATGTGTACAGTATCTTCAAGTTTTGTTGATGTATATAGTATATTCAAGCTTTGTTAATGTGTACAGTATATTCAAACTTTGTTAATGTGTACAGTATCTTCAAGTTTTGTTGATGTATATAGTATATTCAAGCTTTGTCAATGTGTACAATATATTCAAGCTTTGTTAATGTGTACAGTATCTTCAAGCTTTGTTGATATATATAGTATATTCAAGCTTTGTCAATGTGTACAGTATATTCAAGCTTTGTTAATGTGTACAGTATCTTCAAGTTTTTTTGATGTATATAGTATATTAAAGCTTTGTCAATGTGTACAGTATATTCAAGCTTTGTTTAGCTTTGTTGATGTGTACAGTCAGGGGCATCGTCACTAGGGGGCTATATACTGCTTCGATTTACAATGATAGCCCCCTCGTTTTTTAATCCTTTCAGTACCGGTGACGTCTTATATATCTGATTTCAGCTACATTTAGACGATTCTATGAAGATATATGGTAGCTAGGAGGACTAATTGAGATAGACTGTAACCCTTTAATTTGTAGACGTCCCTCCTAAGCTGAATAAAACCGTCTAATAGTTGTGAGAATATAATACAAAGTATATCACCGGTAATGAAGGGGTTAATCAGATGCTTACAGCTATTTAAACCTATGAGTACCAGCGAAGTGTAATTATATTTTGTTCTACCTATATTTAGACAATATTTTGCAGCTTTGGAAAGATATTCGGTTGTTTAAACGGTTGGTTGAAATAGTGTAAAACCTTATTATTGCTAGAGGTCCTTCCTAAGCTGAATGAAATCCTCTATTGGTTGCCAGAATATGATAACAAGGACGTTCCTTGTACTAAATGGGTCATTGACACAAAACTTAGGTGTGTTAGAAGCTATTAATTTACTAATGCTCTACAATATAAATAGCATTAATGTGGTAATATGCACTTATACCTATTGTAGTGTAATGAAAAGAACCTAACAAATAAGCTTGAAATATAGTTCTGTTTTCATGTCGACTCCCATATTTCAACTCCCCTCACGTAACTCCCGGACCTGTAAGATGAACAGAACCCTGGCATTAGTTTAGAAAATGTTTAACCCTCTGAGGATTATGACGCGTTTGACAGTTTATTCTGGCTATCCTTAAACGATTGTATTTAGCTTAGGAAGGAATTATGGGACTCAAAAGGATGATTGAGATATTGTTTACCCCTTTGATTGCGAAAGGGCCTTTAAAACTGCATAATATAAGTTGGTGATAGCCAGAATATACTGTCAAATGCGTTACAATCCTCAAAGGGTTAATTCTGATTTTCGAAGGTAAACAGAATCCTGGCATTAGTCTAAAAATACTTTATTCTTATTTTCGAAGATATATTAATAATTAACCCTTTCAATATCCGATTACGCATTTCTTTTCTGTTTTCTGGCTATTATTAGACAATTTTATTCAGATAAGGAAGGGTATATGGAATCTCCTTCCTAAACTGTATAAAGTCGTCTAATGATAACCAAAATAGACTGTCAAAATGAGTCCTAATATCAAAAGGTAAATACAAGCAATGTTAGATTAGGTATGTTGGTTGGCTCTCCAAACTAAATATTTAATAGTGGCCCCTTCATCATTGACGATATGCCTTATACAGTAATGGTATTCTTCAAACTCATGTATCAGCTGTTTGAACCAACCGCCTCAGTGTTAAAGCGACCTACATCGTAAGCGTATGCTCATTCTCTTACGGAATCGTCATTATGATCGGGAGTTTCTACGAAAAAACTATGTAAACAATAATAAAATAAAAATAAATTAGAACTACTAAAAGCAATGCTTCCCATCGTGTGGATGTTGATAGCGTGGGTGTGCCCGCAGACGCTGCTGTGCCTAGCGCCATTCGTCCTTCGCACTATGGGGCCCATTGCAGACGGACGTGTGTTTGCCGACCTCTCTTCATTCTGCATTCTAGGGTATCTACTAGCAAGTCCTTTGCTCATTTGTATTATCTGAGATGTTTTAGAATAGGTTTAAATTAGATAGGTCGGGCGTCCCCATTGGCACGGCCCCCGGGAGTGTGTTATTATAAGGGAGATTAGGCTAGCGTCCCCTCGTTCGCCTGTGAACTTGGCCGCCATAGTTGTTGTGATTTGTGCTCTCAGGTTAGCCTAACTAGTTATTTAGGAGGCTTATTGATCCAGGGCACCGCTTTTCGGCTACCTTTCTGGTAGGCTATGCGTTTTTGTGTTTATCGGCAGACTCTATAGTTTAAGAGTTGCTTCAAGTGGTGAAGAACTTTCTATAACGTTCTGCGTCGTCCCTTCCATGCGAGCTGTTTATCGTGATGAGGTTGGCTATTGGTTTCTTCCTGGAGGCAAGAGTATTGCTGTGTCGTCGTGCTGATTGCCCTAGGCCTCGTGGTCAGCCTCGATGTAGGGGTGTTTTATGGATAGGTTGTATTATTATTATTAATTGTTAATTTTAATAATTGTATCCATAAGATGTGACCTTCACTTTCATGACTAATTTATAATTTATGAAAGGAAGGTGTCAGGAGACGTCCTGACAATTATAACTATGTAAGTGTTGTGTTGGGTTATCTTGTTGCAAACGAGTTAAAAACACAAAGGTTCAACTCTTCCGGCGGAAAATAGCCGAGTGCTAGGTTTACCGGAGGCTGTCTGCGGAGGGCTAGAGTAACGATCCAAGTAACCCGTTCGTGGTCAAGCGCCAGAACTAAAATTCCCGGCGGAAGGGGAAGGCTTCCAAACGGGATTTCGGCTCAGCCAGAATGACTCGCCTATACTAAAAATATCCTCACACGGCGGGGAAGACTTTTAATCTGTCGTCACGGACGAAGGGTCAATCAATCTGTCAGTGGGGCGGGTGAGTTCAGTTAACGGAGCTCAGTCAGTGAGGCGGAGAAAAAATGTTAATATAATACATTCAATCGGAATAATAACTTAGATATAGGCCAATGATAAGGATTATCATGGATAAATAGTCTTAATGCCTTCACGAGAAAGCCGGAGAGTGGTTTTCCAGAAGGGTACGAAGGAAAATTAGAGTAGTAGTGTAGTAGATCTAATTTTCCGGCATATTCAAGGTATATAACGTGTGTTAATGTCTTGGATTATCCTTACGAGCATTGCTTCTTGGAACTTTCTTTCCAGATCGCACACTTCTACCTCGGCAACGCGCCCCAGACTGGGGGGCCGATTCCGGCGGGGGGGGCTGGTAAACATGCAATACGGTACCCTATGTACTACACCGACATGCATGAACGTTCCGATCTTTAGCCATAAACTATGTATAAAGTGCGTAACATGGCTTGATCGCTCTAGGGGACTTTGGCTGTCTAAGCGATGTGGTGTGTGTACTCGACTTTGTGATGGATTATTGAATCACAAAGAAGCAACGTGTCAAGTGGTCCTATTGGAAATAAAGGCGCACTTTAATAACTATGCTAAAGAGGTAGCCTATAAAGCGTTACAGTGAGGCGATGAGGCTTTGTGGGAATATTTGGTTGTTAAATCTCCTCTTAGCCTCTGAAGTGCGCATGGGGGTAATTAGACACCTCTCCCTGTGCGCATGTATTTGAGGTGTTTCCGTCACTAAAATATTCATTGTACCATTAATAGCATTAATACTTATCCATATGCGCCTATTATGGGTTGATTATAAAGGTATTAACCTGAAACAACAATAAAACGAGTGAAAACAGCGTTTGGATGGTCAAAATCGGAGATATAGCCCGCGAGTTGTATAATGTATGGGTGAGGCAAGCTGCTTTCCCGCCAATTTCCCCCAAGGCCACTGAGACACAGTCGATCGATACTCTCTCTCTCTCTCTTGCATTCCATTCGCTTGCTATCAGTGATGACCACACCCTGCAACCGGATTTCTAATGTTAGCACGAAAATATACCTCAGAATAAGGGAATAACAGGGAAAATAGGTTATAACTGAAGGAGAGGAGGAAAGTGGGGAAGGAGGGGAGGTAGAGGACTGAGATTTTGCATGGCCCAGGGGCCCAAAAAAAAAAAAAAAAAAAAAAAAATTCGATGTCAAAAGTTGATTTTTTTTTTCTCTGACTTTTAAGAGTCTCCCCGCAGTCCGCCGGGGGAACTCTTAAGAGTCTCCCCGCAGTTCCCGGGTTAGTAAGCATAAGTCAACTCGTTCAATGGTGATCAAAAAGAAACCAGCTAAAGAAACGATCTCAGCCAGATTCGCCGCAAGAGGGCAGGACCCGGCTAAAGCCAGGTCGCCCTTAAACCAATCTTCACATTCATTAGACAAATCGAAATAGCCGGCGACCAGGAAACGAAGAATCATGCCAGAAAAAGTGACATCGCAACTTCAGGCAGTAAACGGGTTACGTCTCGTTCGGAGGCGTAGAGTGCGCGGCTCCGGCAAACGCCTTGACGACACCTCCTCCCTCCGTCACTACCTCCTCCAAGCCTGAAGTACAATCTGGCAGGTCGGATATGGTGACGGAGGTGGCAGAGACGCCTCCCAGAGACAGTGATAGTGACATGAGCCAATTGTCGCAGTCAGTTAGGCAGGGTTATTTAATCCCCCATTCAAATGTTCAGCCAGGTTTTAAAGTTCCACGTTCTCATGTGCCGGCGAAAGTGTTAGCCGATCATTTTCGAGGGTACCAGTGGGGCAGCAGGGAAGGTTCTGAATGATCGCAAAGTCAGATGTCCACTGCCTCGGAGGCCACAGACAATGTATGTGTGCGGCAAACCATTGAGATACAAGTGCCTTCATCCATACCAAATTTGAGTTGGGAAACCTTTGAACGTGAACAATTAAATCCCGTGGTTTGATCGCATTCAACCCGGCAACCAGAGGAAGAGTTGGTTGAGGACATGTAATACCAGGACGATTTAGGAGAGGAGTTAGAACAATTACCTTTCGGTCAAAAACTGGCATCGTCCTGCCACTCGAACGTCCCTTGATTTTGGCCCTGTCACTCTTTCAACTATGGGGGAGGCACTCGCTATAGGCAGTTATGCCTTTTGCCTCCCTCAATCACATAGAAAAAAAAAAAAAAAAAAAAAAAAAAAAAAAAACTCAGAAGGTGACTCGGTAGCTTCTACGGACAGTACTAAAGACTATGTTACTAGGGCAGATTTGCAATCTGTGTTGGATCAAATGATGCAAAACTTTCCTGATGGGTAAAGTGGTGCCGGAAGCTCCGCCGCCAGAGTCAGTTGCTAGACCGCTGGAGTCAGTTCGAATATCAACTAGGCAACCTATTTTCCCTCACCTATGACAACTAGTTCTAGTCAGTCATCTTCTACGTCAACTTTGACTACTTTCAATGTCCAAGTTGTCACGGACGTCATTATTCCACCTTTGGATAAAGTTCCCTTTAGAAAAGGCCTAATGCCTTTACTTTACGGGCCAGATCAGTCATGGGTTTATATCGTCGCCCAAAACCCAAAGGTCGCGCAACATACATTCTCGGGAGAGCTTCCGGTACCTGATCACTGGGTTATTCAGGTTAATGAGAGTAAAAAGTGACGTGCTCTTAATATGTCCGGTGAAACTCCCGTATCCATTAAGGTTGTTCCAAATTTATATGCCCCAGACTTCTTTGTATATGCTTTCTCCCCAGCTTTGCCACCTCCCTCTTTTGCACGACTTTACTCTGGTTGGTCGAAAGTTGATGGGTTTAATGACGTTAAGGCTCTGGCACATTTAATGCCGGAATTAGACGCAATTCATATCCGTGACCAATCCGGCAACTCGGTCCTGCAGATTGGGGAGGTAGATACAGGTCCATGGATGGAATGGGAGGCGGAGACACAACAGTTTGCTTCCACAATTACAAATTAGTCTTCTCACCAGATGCCACAAGAACAGCACAGCTGGTTTTCACTGCCCGTCGCTATAGCCGGGGATGTACCTCAATCTTTGCTTGATTTTCTCACTGCCTTTAAGTTGTCTTTGTGGGAAATACAAGACCCATTTTCTAGTCCCTCCTCCAACTCAGCTGGATAAAGACTATAAATTGAGGCAAAAGGCTCTGAGGCTTCTGTCTCAGTTCTTGTTCAGTCGCCAGATCGCACAGTCTCTGGTCATAACGGCTCAGGCAATAACTGATTCCCACGCTAAGAAAGCCCTCTCTCCCTCTAGACGTCTTGTTCTCCAGAACTATATTCAATCCCTTGGCGACGTTAGGGTCCCCTTCTTGGAGGCGGTCCGTGCGCGTCAGGACCTAAGAGTCTATCTGGGAAGAATTTGCCGGAGGAGATTGGGCGCCGTGTCATTCTGTCCCCAGTTTTAACATCAAATCTTGTAGGTCATGATACCTGGAGGATTATGTTTAGCCTCAAACTTCAAAACCCCTTCCACACTGGAAAGCAGTCATGCTAACAAAAGCAAACAGGGTAAGAGTTCCGGTAAGTGGTACAAAGGACAGACTAATAGTAAACCAGGACAAGGGTCAAAGTCTACTACTGCCAACCAGCCGTCTACCCCTATCACATCTCATTAAAAAAACTAGTCATTCACAAAACCACCACCCCTTCGGGGATCACGGCGTCAGGCAATAGATAGATAGATAGATCCACAAAACTCTCTCACTCCCAAGGCCTGTATTGGGCGAGGTGGATCCGAGAATATTTCTGCCGGACAAGCCCAGTTACGTGACTGGCTAATTTCCTGATGTGTCACCAGGCTAGGCCCCGGCGGACTTGGGCACGGACAGTGTTAGGCAAGGGCATCACTTGGCGGTTTCTCCGACGACCTCGTTTACGTCAACCTTTAGAAGTCAATCATGTTTCTTTAGAGGTGGAGTCACTAGTCCAGGAAATAATAACCAAGCGTATCATTGTCCCAGTCAATCCAACTTGCTCAGTTTACACGACCAGAGTTTTTCTCGTGCCAAAGAGGGACAGTGCTCAGATGAGGCCGGTCGTAGATCTGTCTCACCTGAATCACTACATTCACAACGCATCGTTCAGGATGCTCACTGTGAATCAGATCAGGTTAACACTTCCGCTGCAAGGTTGGATGTGTTCTTTTGACCTGACAAGCCTATTGGCATGTCCCAGTAAACAAAAGGTTCCCAAAATTCCTCGCTATGAGGATCGAGCATCAGACTTATGTCTTTCAAAGGATGCCTTCCGATCTGAACCTGGCACCGAGGATCTTTACCAAATTAGTCCGACAGGCTCTGTTACCACAGTTAAAGCAAGGGTTCATGGTAATGTGGTACCTAGATGACTGGCTGGTGGTGGCAGAGTCCGAGATACAATGCCTCAAAGATGTACATTCCATTCTAACCCTGGGGTTCAATATCAATTTGGCAAAGTCGAATCTTGTCCCAACAAGGGTAATTCAGTGTGTGGGGGCTGGTATGAGACACAACACACCTAACACTCAGTCAGAGTGTGGACAATCAGAACAGATTTCGCAAGAAATTGTTCCTTTTTCTTCACAGCTTGACTACCACGAGGAAGGTGTGGGAGTTCCTTGTCGGCTCTGTCAGCTGGATTCAACTTACTGTAAAGTTGGGCCGGTTGAAATTAAAGAGGTTAATCTTAGAGGTAAACAAGCATTTTTCACTGTTACTGGCGGAAAAGTTGTGGCAAATCCCAAAATTAATCCACAACTTGCTGGCAGTCTGGGCAAGGCCATAAACATTGCATTCAATTATGACGTGGACTTCTCCTCCGCGGACGGTATGGGTGGATATCGATGCTTCGGGGACGGTGGGTTGGGGTTATCGGTCAAACCTGGGGCATCAGGGTAAAGGTCTTTGGTGCCAATCCAAGGAGTTTCACATCAATGAAACAGAGTTACTAGTTCCCTTAATATTCCTTCAGGCTCACAGTTCCACATTGGAGGGGAAATCAATAGCTTTTCGAATGGACAATCTGAATGCCGTGTGTTGCATTCAGAAGCAAGTGTCAGCGAGGTCTCGAACGTTGCTAGAGTTGTCGGAAAATATTTTTGTGTTAGCCGATAAGCTAAACATACATCTTCATGCATCTTATCTGCCAGGCGTGGCCAACGTCTGGGCAGATGCTCTGTCAGGGAGACTGAGCAAAATAGTAGAATGGGCGCTCAAGCAAACCATCTTCCAAAAGACGATTGCAGAGCCATGCCATCCTCAAGTGGACTTATTCGCGTCAAAGGAAAACCACAAGCTCCCTCTCTACCTAACCCGCCGGGGAGTCACTCCTGACGCTTTGTTGACGGATTGGAACAGGTTGAATTCCATCAATCTGTTTTCACCACCCGACGCTTCACTCATGTGTCAAGTAGTTCACAAACTACAGGATTATTTGGGTATAGTCTCGCGCTGATCGTGCCCCTGTGGCCTGCTCAGGTTTGGTACTCCCAATCGAAGGCGTGGTGCGAGAACCTGGTGTCACTCCCGATCTCGTACTTCCACTTGGAGACAATTGGCAACCTAAAGACCTCGCTGACTTTTGCATTCTGGACATTCAAAGGGCCAAATGGTTAGCCCCTTTTGGAGAAAGCGTGACTAATACATTTATTAATCAGTACACACCTTCAACCAGACATCAGTGTCAGTCACACTGGAAATCTTTTACTACTTTGATTGTGGAAACTGACCAAACTGAAGCATCGGTAACGTTAATTTTCAAATATCTGGATTACATATTTGAGCATAAATGATTGTCAGTAGTAACACTAAAGAATCACATGACAGCTGTAAGAGTCCCCTTTTTTGTACTTAACTGGGCTCTCTGTACTGCTGGCGGAAGAGAAGGGTTTCATGCATGCATGATTCAAGTTTCACCTACCACCCCATCAGCTCATGCCTACCTGGTCACTTGACAAAGCTTTGTCTTTATTAAATTCTCAGAAATATAATCACAATCCAACTTTTGATTCAATCTTAAAGAAGGTTGTGTTCCTTATGGCCTTGGCTACCGGAAACCGGGTATCTGAGTTTGGCGGCGATGAGCAACAAACCAAATTGTCTCAGGTTTGGACGACACAATGTAGATGTACAAATTGTGCCGTCTCCTAATTTCATAACTAAAAACGAGCACAGTGAGCATGTTTTTACGGCAAAGAGGAGATACTCACCATAAATTATGCCCTGTGAAATCTCTAATGAATTTTATGGGAGTGTCCCGGCCTAACCAACCTCTGCGTAAATAGAACGGGTATACGCCTTACGAAGACGAAGTTAGCAACTTTACTTGTGGATGTTGTTAGCCAAGACCCTCAGCCCCGCCGGACAGGTGATAGACTTAATCTCAAGAACTGGAAGTACAGTTCAGTAATATATTTTTTCGTTTTTGTATTTCAAATACACGGAAATATAGTTTAGGTAATATGCATTTACCATAAGATCCTCAGTAATTGCAATAAGTCTTAATATTTTTGTATTGATATACATGACCAAATATTTTGTGATATGCATGTACCTTAACATACTCAGGGACTTACCAGAGTAATGAGTTTGTATATTTTTGTATAAGAACATATATATTCCTAAAACAAAGATTTATTTAATTATTAGAATGTTGCATATATTTATGATCTATTTTTACATGTACCTAATAGGTTATGTTAATTACTTTAGAAACATCAGAAATCATGCCAAAATTGTATTAAATCTAACTAAATCAAACTTTCTCCACAAGCAGGCAAATAAACTTCTAAATAATCCAAATGATAACAAAATATTTTGGTCTAGGCTACTCTTAACTCATTCAACTCCAACTTCACTACTGTTTCATCCATTCCACCATTAAAATCTCCGACTGGCAATCTTGTAAGTGACCCACGAGGTAAAGCTAACCTTCTTGCGGATATTTTCTCCACCAACTCAACCTTAGATGAAATAAATCAGGATGTCCCTGTACTTAATTTTAATTCGCCTGAAAGTCCCTCACTTAAGATCCACACCAGACATGTCAAAACTATTTTGCAGAATCTCTCAGTAGATAAGGCTCCTGGTCCAGATGAAATTCCTCCAATAGTACTTAAAAATTGCTCCTTGGTGCTCGCTCCTGTATTGGCAAAAGATTTCCGTCTGTGTACTCATACCTCATGCTTCTCAGTGCCCTGGAAAGAAGCAAACATTCATCCAGTTCCTAAAAAAGGTGCCTCTTCAGATCCATCAAACTATAGACCAATAGCTATAACTTCCACTCTTGGTAAAGTCTTTGAAATTATATTAAATAATCACATAATTAAGCATCTTGAGAATAATAAATTAATCAGTGATTGGCAATATGGTTTTAGACGATGTCGATCAACTGCAGACATTCTTTGCCTTCTTACACATCAAATCAACCAAGCTACAGACCAACATGGTGAAACACATACAATAGCACTGGATATAGCAAAGGCATTTGATAGAGTCTGGCATCAATCCTTATTGTCGAAGATGTTACACTACGGCCTTGCATCATTAGTTCCACTAATTTCTTCTTATCTTCATAACAGAAAAATATGTGTAATGGTAGATGGCCTTTATTCTCAATTTCACTCAATAAATGCTGGTGTTCCCCAGGGATCAGTTTTGGCCCCAACTCTGTTCCTCATTCATATCAATGATCTCTTATCTACCACTCATAATCCAATACATTCCTATGCAGATGACTCAACACTCCACAGTTCCTTCACATTTACCAATTCTTTCACCTAACCCGATCTTATAAATTCAAAAATAACACTGCAATTTCTCTGAACCAGGAACTTTCTAGAATTAATGAATGGGGACAAAAGAATCTAGTTTCCTTTAATGCACAGAAAACCAAGTACATTCAATTTTCTAACCGACAGAATCTCACTGACTCCCATATATTTTTTAATGATGTAAATATTCCCACTTCCCCTAGTATTGACATTCTCAGTGTAACATTAACTACTAACCTGAGCTGGACACATTATAATTAGAAGCATTGCTAAGAATGCCTCTAAAAAACTGGGACTCCTGTACAGAGTTCGAGAATTCTTCACTGACGAGCAGTTGGCCGTAATATATAAAAGTCATGTGCGTTCTCAGATGGATTACTGTTCACCTCTGTGGAGTGGAAGTAGAGTGGTTGCATTGAGGCAGTTGGACAAAATTCAGAATATAGCTATTTGATTAATCAATAACCCTGCGATCACACAGGACCTTCCTACATTATCCATACAAAGAAACGTTGCATCCCTTGCATTATTCTACAGATATTTTCACAGAAATTGTTCCGAGGAACTTGCTTCAATTGTGCCGCCTCTCCACATCTTTCCCCGTAGAACTAGGGCAGCTGGAAGTGACCATGAATTTACACTTTCTCCTCCACAATGCAGAACTTCTGCTTATCAAAATTCATTTATCCCCAGAACTACTACTCTTTGGAATTCACTTCCCTCGAGTTGCTTTCCACAAACTTACAATCTACACCAGTTTAAATCCAGTTGTTACAAACATTTTATGAATGGAGGATGTCTTTAGGCACATGTACCTTTTTTGTTTTATCTGTGTTTTTCCTTCCTCCGTTCATTGTCTCCTAAAAAAAAAAAAAAAAAAAAAAGTGCAGGAGACAAGGGAGGAATGATTTCATGTGTCGATGGTTCTGAGGATCCTAAATTCTGATTATTAGATGCAGGCAATATATCATTCTGGTCAGGATCTGCAAGCATAATCATATTCTCATCAATAGGCTTAAATCTACATACATGTATGTTACGGTATGTGCGTGACTCCCAAAATAGTTAATGGTAACCTGATGATAATTTGGCACAGTTTAGATTTCGAATGGACCTTTAAACCTCGGTTTGAGTTTAGACGGCACAGGTAATTGAGCAACCATCACGAGATCGCCGACACGGTGTGGACTGGCTTTAGTAGTTTCATCTGGTTGAAGATCTTGAACATACTGGAATTGACGGAGGCGGTTTTTCAGGTGCACTAGTGATTGATCGAAGTTGGAGGAGGGCTCATACGGGGCAGCTAGATGTCGCAGAGGTAGGAGCAATGGTGGAACTCTAAACACGCGTTCGTGGGGTGATATTCCATCTTCTCTGGGGCAGGTATTTTTTCCCCATTGGACTATTTTGACTTGACTGGGCCAATCCTTGGTATCCATTTGTTGCAACCGTGTTCTGATTTGGTTTGCAATAGTCCTATGGCTCCTTTCATAGATGGAGTTGCCTTGAGGCCAGTATGGGGATGAATGGCTGATTTTAAAGCCACACATTTGGGATAATTGAGACCATATGTAACTGCTGAATTCGGGGGCATTATTCGAATGAATGGCTTCAGGTAATCCGAAATATGGAAAGACATGTTGAATGAGGGCTTCTGCTACTGCTATGGTTGATTGTTCTTTTGCAGGTCAGGCAATTGCATATTTGGAATAGGTATCAACAAATGTTTTGATGTATTTAAACCCTTTATTTCCTTCCATTGGTCCCATAACGTCTACTGCAAGTAATTGCCATGGTTTCGAGGCTACTAGCTTGCCAGCAGGTCCTGCTGTGCGGGTTCTATCTTTACCCAACGCACAAGCTCTGCAAGCTTCTGTTACTCGTTTTGCAGTTATATAGGATGAAGGGGTCCAATACACTTGTTGAAACGTGATAATTAACTTTCTTTGTGCTAGGTGGATGCCATTATGCATATGAATAGATTGCATGGTGGATAGTGCTGCTTGAGGTGTAATAACAAAAATTTCCATCGATAGTAAATAAATTGTCTTCTCGTCTGGTCAGTTGAGAGAATTCTTTGCTTGGCATCCAGTCTGGTTTATCCTTCCTTTGAAAACATCGAAGAAGGTCTTGTTGATCATCTATCTATTGCCTGACGCCGTGATCCCCGAAGGGGTGGCCACGAACGAACCGCCCCCATGCACCTCTGTCCCCAGTCAGTCGACGCCCCTCCCCCCAACCAGCACCGCCTTCGTTCATGTATTTCCTCACTCCATCCTTCCACCTCATATTCGGTCTACCTCTCCCCCTCTGTCCCTCCACCTCGCTCTCGTACACCCTCTTAGTCATTCTCTCGCTTTCCATACGTTCCATATGGCCGAACCATCTCAAGTTGTTCCTTTTCACACTTTCCAGCACATCTACCTCCACCTCCACACCACACCTCCTTCTTACTTCCTCATTAGTCTGTCTATTCCTCCATGTAACTCCGCACGCACTTCTTAAGTAATTCATTTCCACTGCTCTCACTCTTGTTCTGAGTCTCTCAATCAACGTCCATGCTTCGCTTCCGTAAGTCAGTGTCGGGATTACCACACTGTCATGCAAGGACTTCTTCACTTCCATACTGACCACCCTATTTCTTGTTACTGCTTTTAGCGTTCCTACAACCCTCTTCCCCTGTTGTACCCTCTCCCGCACCTCTTCATCCATAGTCCCATCTTTACTCAACACACTGCCCAGATACTTAAAAGAGTTGACGATCTCCATAGCCTGACCATTCAGCTTCACCTCACACTCTGTGACTTCACCCCTTTCGAAGACCATAACCTTGCTCTTCCCCGTATTTACCTTCAAATTCCGTTTTCGCACACTGTTCCAAACTCATTTACCAGACCCTGCAACTCCCATTCATTATCACTCATCAGAACTGTATCATCCGCAAACAGCAGTATAGGTAGCTTCCACTCAATTCCCTCCCTTTTCAGCGATACACCAACATCCAATGTTCTTGATAGTATTTCTTTCATAACTCCATCCATATATACAGTAAACAACCACGGGGACATCACACACCCCTGTTTCAAACCAACATTCAGGTCAAAGAACTCGCTCTGCTCACTCTCCACACGTACTGCCGCCTTTGCACCTCTACATGCTCTTCACTGCTTTCAGCAACTTGCCCTCTACTCCGTATATTCTAAGTACTTTCCACAAACCTTCTCTATCCACTCTGTCATAGGCCTTCTCCAAGTCCATAAAGGCAACATACACCTTTTGTTTCCTCTCCAGATACTTCTCCACAACACAATTCAGGGTAAAAATCTGATCTACACATCCTCTTCCTTCCTAAAACCTCCCTGCTCGTCGCCTATCCATTTTCTCCGTTCTCACTCTCACTCTTTCAATCACTACCCTACTGTATACCTTCCCTACTACGCTTAGAAGACATATATTCCTCGGTGGTTACCACACTCCTCTTTCCCCTTTGCCCTTATATAGGGGGACTATTATGCCAGTCTTACAGTCATCGGGTGCACCCCCCTTCTCCCATGCTAGTTTCCACATTTTCCCTACCCATTCTATCACTATCTCACCACCATACCTCAACACTTCCCACACACTCCATCTGTTCCTGGTGCTTTCCCCAACTTCACTCTTTTCATGGCTTCCCACACTTCTGACCTCCTGATCCCCACCTCCTCCTCCACTACTTTCTTCTCTTCTTCTCCTCTCCCATACCATATCCAGCTATGTTTGCTGGCTCTTCATTCCTTTCATTTAGCAACTCACTGAAGTACTCCCTCCATCTTTCGACTCTCTCTTGCTTCTCGGCTAGCATTCGTTCTCCCATTCTTATCTTTCACACCCTTACGGTTTCCCTTGCTACCTTCCCTAACTTTCTTGACTTCTTTCCAGAACAGTTTCTTACTCTCCCTCCATTTTACACTCAGATTCCTTCCAAATTCCTCATCTACTCTTCTCTACTTTCCTTCACTACTCTCTTCACCACCCTCTTACTCTCCACGTAACCTCGCTCGTTTCTGTCTCTCGGAATCTTCATTCCCTACTACCCAAACCACTCTCTATATGCTTTCTTTCTTCTTTTCTTCCACAGTTTATTTTTACCTCTTCTGTCCACCATGCTGTACCTTTCACTCCCCTCCCTCTTCTCCTCACTCCACACACCTCCTCACATGCTGCACAGATCTCATCCTTAACCCTTATTTAGCGGCGAGCAACATAAGTCGAGTTAAATAAAGCTGGACTATGTGGCGGCGCTCGACATAACTCGAGTGGCAATTTCAGCACGTAATGTGGGTGAGAGAGAGACAAGTGGTGGCAGGAGACTAGCGAGCGTATGACTGCTCCAGACCACCGCGGCGAACCTACTGACACAAATCTCAGCTCCCTCCTCCCTCTCTCACTCGCTACATACTCAATAATGTACTGAAAGTACCGAATTACCTGCTTTTTGCACTCGCGTTGCACGGTTATTGCAAGAAAACTATCCATCATACAAGGATCGTTATGGTGTCATTCGAAAGCTCTGTTTATGCCCTTCAGGGATAGGTACTTGTTTTACGGTTCTGGGTCTTATTTAGGCATGAAAATGATCACGTAAACAGCCCTATTTTGGCTAAAAACACCCCGCTGTGCGGTACACATAAATAAACCGCATAGGCCGCTCGTAAGGTGTTAAACACCTTGCTCATCTCCTCCACTTCCTCCATAACTTCCAGGTCGAACCCACCTAGTCGTCTTTCTACTGCTCTCCTGTACTCCTCCCTGATTTCCTCCTCCTGCAACCTCTCCACCCTCCTCACCATTCCACCCTCCTCTCGCCTCCCTCCCGCTCTCCTCACCCACTTCTTTTGTATCCCAACCTTACCTACCACTACATAAATGATCAGACAGACCCCCCCCAATACCCCTATCACCCTAGCATCCATCACAGATTTCTTCATTCGTTCATCCACACATACATAATCAATCAATGACTTTCGTTCCACCACTGTCTTATCCTTCATCGTCAACATCCGTTTTCCACGTGTAACTGTGGATCATTCTGTGTCGGAAGGTGTTGGCTATCCACAGCCTCCTCCCCACACGTACGTCCACAAGTGCACTACCATTCCCATTCACCTCTTGATGGTACCCCCCACCCTCCCACCCACTCCCTCAACTTTCCTATCACCCACCTTACCATTCATATCCCCAATCAGAAATATTCTTTCGTTCTTGTCAAACTTCTCCAGGCACGCCTCCACATTCATCCAGAACTCCTCTTTCTTTCTTTCAAGTATATCCTCTGTCGGGGCATACACGCATACAATCACCCACGTTTGTATCCCTACTTTCATTCTCACCCACACATCCTTTGAACCCACAGACCCATACTCTCTTACACATTCCTTCCATTTGCTACTTACAAACAAACGTGCACCTTCTCTCGCTGTTCCTTCACTCACTCCAGCACACACACACACCCATTCCACACTCCCACTCTCTCACATCTGAACCTTTCCATTTGGTCTCTGTCATTCCACATAATCCAGCCTGGCATTCACTAACACTTCCAGAACCTCTCTCTCTTTTGTGCCATCATTCATGCCACTAACATTCCACGTAGCCATTCTCAGAATGTCCGAAGGCATGTCCTTAGTCGGTCGTGGTTCGTCAACGTTGGTTCCGTCCGCATCCGAGGCTGTTCGTTCGTTTTTCCTTGCTTCGATATTTTTTCCGGGTGGGGGTCGCAAGCCCACCCGACCCAACCTCTTTAGTCGCCTCTTACGACACGCAGAAGGCACGTGGGGCATATTCTATTCCCTAACCCCCAGGGGGGATCATCATGTTGATCATCATCCAACGAATCTCTATGATGAATGGCTAATATTGGTTGATTCTCTACTTGATGTTCTAGAGGAATGTGTGCAGAATTGAGAGGAAGTCTTGATAGGGCGTCAGCATTGGTATGGAGTTTTCCTGGCCTATAAACAATGTCAATGTTAAATTCCTCTAATGATTCCTGCCATCTGACAGTTAATGCATTTTTGGTGTCAGATTTACGGAGCCATTGAAGGGCGTGGTGATCCGTGATTATGGTGACCATGACACCGGCCAAGTAAGCCTTGAAGTACTGTAGGGCCCATATCATACCTAGGCATTCTCTTTTAGTCACTGGATAGTTGACTTCTGCCGGATTTAGAGTGCGGCTGGCACAGTCTATGATATGTTCTTTACCATCTCTAGTTTGTCCAAGAATGGCACCTATTCCGAGCTGTGAGACGTCTGTATATAGTCTGAAAGGACGGGTGTAATCTGGAAATGACACTACCAGAGATGCCACTAATTTCTCTTTCAGACTGTGAAATGCTTGGATGCGTTGATCTGTCCACTGGAATGGTTCGTCTTTTCTTGTTAGATCATGTAGTGGTTTGGCAATAGTAGCAAAATTCTTGACAAATCTACAATAATAGGATGCCAACCCAAGGAAAGCTCTTACTCCTTTTACATTAGTGGGAGGAGTGATTTTGCTTATAGCTTCTAGTTTACTAGGATCTGGTGAAATACCCTGCTCTGATACAATGTGTCCTAGAAAGTTTACTTTATTTTTTAGCTAGGGTACATTTTAATGGTTTGAGTTTTAAACTGGCATCCCTGATTCTCTGGAATACATGTTTTAACCTTTGTAAATGTTCTGCCCAAGTTTTCCCGAATACAATAATGTCGTCTAAATATGCCAGGCATGTTTCCCAGGTTAATCCTTGTAGAACAGATTTCATTAACCTGGAGAATGTGGCAGGGCCATTGCATAGACTGAAAGGCAATACAGTAAACTTATATAGTCTGCCTTGGCTGGTGGAGAAAGCTGTCTTCTGTTGATGTTCGGGTAATACTTGAACTTGCCAATATCCTGCTTGAAGATTTAAGGTAGTGAACCATTTTGCTCCAAGCAGGGAGTCTAATGAATCAACAATTCTGGGGAGTGGTGTAGCGTTTTTGATGGGGACGTCATTCAGTTGCCGGTAGTTAATACAAAAGCCAGTTGATCCGTCTTTCGTCCGGACGAGTACTACCGGATAAGACCAAGAGCTGGTAGAGGTTTTGACTACTCCTGTGGCAAGCATATCTTGTACCTGTTTCTCTTCTTCTTTCCTCTGAATCGGGTTTTCCGACGGATTGGTTGCTTTATGGAACGTCCTACAGTATGTATAGGATGATGACGCATGTCGGTTTTCCCCATGTCTCGGCTGGAGGTAGCGAATATGTCTTGATATGAGATCAGTAAGTTTCTGAGATCAGTTTGTTGACAAGTAGTAAGAGTGGACATTATCAGGAAGGGGGTTATTATATTGGGGGTAAGTATCTGTAGGTACAGATAATTCTTCTGCATATACTTCAAGCTCCCCAATGGCTAGTCCCTTTGGCAATGTAATTGACTTATCTGATATATTAGCTATTTTGATACAGTTATCCCCAGAGCTACTACTCTTTGGAATTCACTTCCCTCGAATTGCTTTCCACAAACTTACAATCTACAAATGTTTAAATCCAGTTGTTACAAACATTTTATGAATGGAGGATGCCTTTAGGCACATGGACCTTTTTGTTTTATCTGTGTTTTTCCTTCCTCCGTTCATCGTCTCTTTAAAAAAAAAAAAAAAAAAAAAAAGTTTAACTGATTTGGTAACAAGCTCACAGAAGATATTTTCATGGGGGAAACCCAGCCTAGGAGCCATTCCCTGGGTGCAGAAGAATGCAAAGGGCATAAATAACCAGAGGAAAAAGCTATGTGGCCGATTCCTGGTTACAAATACAGGTCACAGGGTACATCCAAGAGTAGAAAATCCACCTGTGGAGCGGATTTCTAGAGATAGAGGAAGAGGCAGAGGACGGGGTGTCCTGTTTGGCGGAAAACGTGTGTAAACACAACGTGGAGTCAAGGCCTAACCACCCTGTCAGTAAAAAAGTCACGTGCGAGCTTCCCAACAACACCCTATTGGTATAAATAGGAGGGGTAACCAAGGCACACAGGACAATATCCAAGTGAGTAGAGTCCTCGGACTTTTCAACAAATCCCTGCGTCCATCTAATATACTAGAAGGCCGCTTGTTGGGCGGAAACTAGGCACAGAAGGAGGACACAGAGGATAAGAAAATCAGCCAAGCAGCCATTTCCAGGATTGTACATACCAAGCTGTGAGTCTACCTAGTATGCTAGAAGGCCGCCAGTAGGGCGGAAACTAGGCACAGAAGGAGGACACACAGAGGAAATCAAAGCAGCCATTTCCAGGATTGTACATACATTCAAACTTAACAGGGGAAGAACAGAAACAGTGTAAAATTGTAAGAACAGCGAGAAATTTGACAAGACCGAGACCTCCAAGTCAGTTGAGACAAGAGGAGAAAGAAGGAAAGGTCCTGTATGGACCAACCCAACTGCGGTCAGCTCAAGGCAAAAAACCGATTAGCTTAGTTACACAATACATAAAGGCGAGAATTTTAACAAGAACGTATAAGACCTAAGCCACCAAGTCAGTATAGACAAGAGGAAAGAGAAGGAAAGGAGGTGTATGGGCCAATCCGACTGTGGTCAGCTCAAGGTAAAAAACTGGCCTAGCCTAGTTATACAATACACACAAAAAGATAAAACACTAGGGCAGCATCAATCCCTGAGTGAAAGAACCTAGTAACAAAGCTAAACACTGCCCAAAAGAAACCCCACAATTACGTTAAAGGAAGCAAAATAAAAGTTAGTGTAAGCGAGCGACCGACACTGTTAAGCTCGGTTCACACATGCACGAATTAACGTCCCGTCCATCCCCTACCCTTAATTTGCCATGCCTGGGCGGCGTCCATTTTTGCATAAAATGGTCCGTATGGGTCGAGGCAACTGCCAGATTTTTTTTTATGTCTGTTACAATATTGGTAATAATATTGTAAGCTAAATATATAATCTACAGGCGAGCCGATATCAAGGCATGGCTTCCTAAACCTCCCTTGACGACAAGAAGCATGTAACCAGACTCCCCCAATATATGTGAACCCCTATCCAGTGTGTCTCATTAAGAACCCGATATATATACCCATATCAACATGGTGGCAGCTGGGTAAGCAGTGTACGTGTGAATGAAGTACTGCTGACCAAGTTCTACAGCTGAAATAGTGAGTTATCCTTGGATTTAACCTCAAAAAGTCGAAAGATATGAGTGACGTCATAGCATCCACTTCACAGCCTTTATTCATCTGCAAGTCTGAGATTGAGCAAGCAGTGGCGTGGAGGCGTTACAAGAAGAAACTCGATCTTTACATCATTGGCAACGGTCTGAAGGGTAAGAGTGATGATATTAAAATAGCGAAATTGTTGACTGGAGGTGACATTCTGCTAGATATCTACGAATCTTTTGGCATAGAAGATGAATCTGCCCTGACTTATGCAACATTAATTGGGAAATTTGACAAGCATTTTTCACCAAGAGATGAGCAGCTGATGGCGAGGTACAACTTTCATGATAGCATGCAAAGGAAAGATGAATCCTTGGAATCTTTTATCACTAGGCTGAAGACTTTGGTAAGACACTGTGGATATGGAGAACTTCAAGATGAACTTCTGAGGGATAAATTTTGTTTTGGTTGCCAAGAGGATACACTTCGGGAAAAATTCTTTAGGGAGGATAGCCTAACTCTAGATGTTGTACTTAAGATGTGTACTGCCTATGAAACTTCAAGGAGATCAATGACAGCATTTCGAAGTGACAAGCAGGAGTCTCAACACAAACTCAGTGCAAAACCCAAGAAGAAGAGTAATCCACAAACAACAAAGACTAAGCCTAACCTCACACAGTGCGACTGGTGTGGTTTAGCACATTATTGGGGTAAGAAGAACTGTCCTGCAACTGATGCCAAATGTCATAAATGCAAGAAAACGGGACACTATGCCAAGAAATTTCCAAGTAATGCAGCGACCGGCGGAGCACCAAGAAGCGCAGCGATAGGAGGCAAAAAGAAGACATCGCGCAGAGTCCATGCGGTAGAAGATGGAGACACAGAAGAAAGTGACGACTCAGAAGATAACTCAAGAGGACGGGAATACATCATGAATGTATCGACCGGATCCAGAGGAAAACACATAATGGCTAATCTCATGGTCAACGGTAATAAAGTGAAGTTCCAGATCGATAGCGGGGCAAGTGTGAATGCCATTCCAAGTCATCTGGTACCGGACGCAGAGCTACAGCCGTGTGAGTCAACTCTTCAAATGTGGAACTCTACTACAATTCAGCCGTTGGGAAAGTGTAGGGTTGATGTCCGCAACTGCAAGCAACCACAAAGGTACTATTCTGTTGAGTTTGTTGTTGTAAAACAGGTTGTTACACCAATTCTTGGTAAGCGAGCGTCTGAGAAGATGGGATTCATCACAGTTAACTATGAAAACATCTGTGCAATGAATGACATCCTAACAGACTACGAAGACGTATTTGCTGATGAAGTTGGCAAGATACCAGGAAATGTTCATCTAACAGTGGATGAGTCGGTGAAACCTATTGCAATTCCTTCATGTAGAGTACCATTGAGCATCAAGTCGAAGGTTAAAGAGAAACTGGAGCAGTTGGAGCAGGAAAATGTCATTACTAAGGTCGACGAGCCTACAGAATGGGTAAGCCGAATGGTAGCAGGAACCAAGAAGTCGGGGGATCTGAGAATTTGCATTGACCCTCAAGCTCTGAACAAAGCACTCATAAGAGAGATGCACCCTCTACCGGTAATCGACGACATTCTGCCTGACCTTGCAAAAGCCAAAATTTTCTCCAAGCTTGACCTCAAGAATGGCTACTGGCACTGTGTGTTGGATGAAGAATCATGCAAGCTGACAACATTTCAAACACCGTATGGGAGATACAGGTGGAACATACTTCCTTTTGGTCTGGCTGTAAGCAGCGAAATTTTTCAGAAGAAGCTACAACTGGTTCTGGATGATCTACAAGGCGTAATTTGTGTTGCTGATGACATTTTGGTCTTTGGAGTTGGTGACACTGATGAAGAAGCTGCAAGGGATCATGACTCAAAGCTGAGAAACCTACTGGACAGATGCCGAGCAAAGGGTCTGAGGCTGAACAGAGCAAAGACTGAGCTTGGTAGTACTGAAATCACATTTCTAGGTCACAAGATCTCGCGGGATGGTCTGATGGCTGACCCAAAGAAGATTGAAGCAATCGTGAAGATGCAAGCACCAGAGGATGTGACTGCAGTACGACGACTGTCTGGAATGGTGAACTACTTGAGTAAATTTGTACCCAGTCTATCGGATGTCATGGAGCCTATGAGGAAGCTGACCCATAAGGACACCGAGTGGAAGTGGACAAGAGAACACGATGAGGCGTTCAAGAGGATCAAGAAGATGATGACCCAAACACCCATCTTACAGTACTACAACCCAGAGCAAAAGTTGGAGATTCAATGTGATGCATCTCAAAAAGGTTTAGGAGCAGCGTTACTTCAAGAGGGTAAACCAATCGCATTTGCAAGTCGAGCACTGACTGACACGGAGACACGATATGCGCAGATAGAGAAGGAGACTTTGGCAATCGTCTTTGCACTGAACAAGTTTCATCAGTATTGTTTTGGGAGGAAGACGACAATCCAGAGCGACCATAAACCTCTAGAAGCTATCCAAAATAAGCCTTTGTCAAGTGTACCAAAACGACTGCAAGGGATGTTGATGAGGATACTACAGTATGATGTCGAGATTGTTCACAAGAAGGGCAAAGAAATGTATCTAGCCGACACTCTATCAAGACCTTATCTGCAAAACACAAGAGATATGCAGGAAGAGGTGTTTGAACAGATCAACATGACAGACTACGTACCCATCCGAAGTGAACGATTGCAAGAAATCTGTCGAGCAACTGAGGAAGATGAAGCATTGCAACTATTGAAGGAGATAATTCTCAAAGGATGGCCAGAAGACAAGAGTGAAGTAGAGACCATACTGAAACCATACTTTAATGTACGAGCAGAACTGTCATTTCAAGATGGATTGATCTTCAAGGGAGAACGTGTTGTAATTCCTACCAGTCTACGTCAGAAGATGAAGTCCGCTATACATTCGTCACATATGGGAGTTGAAGGTTGTCTACGACGTGCAAGAGAATGTTTGTTTTGGCCAGGAATGAATGCAGAGATGAAGCAATTCATTTCAGAGTGTGAAATTTGTAACACATACTCTACAGCTCAACAAAAAGAACCTCTGATGACTCATGAGCAAACCAGCCGACCATGGGAGAAAGTAGGTGTAGACCTTATGACAATCAAGAGTCACAACTATCTTGTTACAGTGGACTATTTCAGTAATTTCTGGGAAGTTGACTACCTGGAAAGCACTAAGTCGAGCGCTGTTATCAAGAAGTTGAAGGCGCACTTTGCAAGATATGGACTGCCAAATGTACTAGTTAGTGACAATGGTCCGCAGTTCAGCAGTGAAGAATTTCAAGAATTCGCGGAGAAGTATGACTTTGAACATCGAACGAGCAGCCCACATCATCCCCAGTCTAACGGTAAAGCAGAATCAGCGGTCAAGACGGCGAAGAAACTGATCAAGAAAGCTGTCGAGAGTGGTGAAGATCCGTTTTTGGCGATTCTAGACTACAGAAATACGCCTATGCAAGATTTGGAAGAGAGTCCAGCGCAACTCAACTTTGGTCGACGTACGAGGACGTTACTGCCGACTACTAGCAAGTTGTTGGAGCCGAAAGGAATTATGTTGGAGCGAGTGAAGCGGAAGAAGATGCTGAAAGATCTCAAAAGCAAGAAGTACTACGACAAAGGTTCGAGAGTTTTGGAACCATTGGTTGAAGGTGACGTGGTGTGAATCAAGCCAACATCACTAGGCAAGAAGAAGTGGGAACGAGGAGTTGTAACCAGGAGATTAGACGAGCGATCGTATGAAGTGGAGACAGAAAATGGAGCGATAAGACGAAATAGAGGTAATTTACGGATGACAAGTGAAAACGCTGACATAAGAAATAATGGAAAAGTCACTAATACAGAACACCACAACCATTAGATCTACAGATAGGAATTATACAGACATATGTGTTCCAGTCTACACAAACAACAGACACGTGAGAGACATACACGGTAGACTTGATGAACCTGTCACTACACATGAGAACAGGACGAGCGTGAGACGGAATAGGAATGTATTACCTACCAGGTACCGAGAGTTTGACATGACCAGGTAAGAGTACAGTACCGGTATGACTGATTGCATGTCTGACTAACAGTCTAATACTGGTATGAGATGAGGCACTGGCAGAAATGTAAATGCTGGATGAGAATGTTACAGGATGAGAAAGATTATCTAAATGGAGTAAGTGAGTGAGAATACGACTGAAGCCACTGAATGAGGAGTAACCTAACATTACAGTCTGAATGATAAAGGTTTTGTAATGTGAATGGGAGTGTAAGGATATTATAATGCAGATCGGTATGCAAAGAAATTGTAATGCGAAAGGAAAGAGATTGGATGATTTTGAGTACGGTACTGGGTATCAGGATCTATAAATTTAAGTCAATCATATAACCTTTGTTACTAATTTACTAATCCTGCATGATATAACCAATAACTTTGCATGAAACATTTTGTAATTTTCAGAACATTGAATATTAATGTTCTAATGTACTAACTTTACTAATATACCAACAATTACTAATCCCATATAATCTCATAAAATAGATTCTTTATGTTTAGTTGGCACAAGGGTATACAATATATTTTTGTATCATATATATTCACTATTTGTGGATATTCTCCTGTAGAACAGTACTATCAACTAATAATTAACCTACCTCACCTAGTCTTGTAATACCATATCAATAGATTTGACTAATATACCTCATCTACTTCATATCTCATATTTACATACTAATAGATTAATATTCTAACAAAATTAATCACATTCCATACTGTACTAAAACACTAATTACTGTACCGGTAACATACTGTATACAGTACAGTACCAGTAACTTAACAAATCATAGTACTGTACAATTTTATAAATCATATTGGTACTATTATTACTCTAGCTCATGTGCCATAATAGAATAAGCATTACTTAATAATCCTAGGGGACCTCAAAATGTCAAAATATAATTATTCTTATAATACCAATTTCACTGGTAGCTATCTTCTCAAAAGAGAGAGGATGTTACAATATTGGTAATAATATTGTAAGCTAAATATATAATCTACAGGCGAGCCGATATCAAGGCATGGCTTCCTAAACCTCCCTTGACGACAAGAAGCATGTAACCAGACTCCCCCAATATATGTGAACCCCTATCCAGTGTGTCTCATTAAGAACCCGATATATATACCCATATCAACAATGTCGGGGACACCCAGGGGACACACACGGGAGCAATCGTCGTCTAGGCGCAGCCTGGCAGCGTCTAGACGACGACTGGCGGCATCTAGACGACGAATATAACGGGATGAGAACGGCGGCAAAAAAACGTTGGAACGGTTGGAACGTTGGAACGGAACATGGGGCCTCCAGATTGATGCCGTCCTGCCTATTTTCTTGGTCGGGGACGGACGGGACGTTAATTCGTGGATGTGTGAACCTCTTGTAAAACGTAACACAGACAAAAAAGGCGTGTGTCATGGACGGTGTGCGCGAAGAGACTGATACTGTTATATGTACTGGTGCAAGCTCATAGAAAATGAAGCATGGCTAAGAGGAGAGCAGCTAGATTAAATGGGAAACTCTAACTTTTTTCTCTCCTTCGCTATCCTAATTTCTTTTCCTTCTTTAGACGTCTAAGAGTGTGTACAACGTGCCTAGTAGTGAATTGGGGTGCAACTCTAGAGATTATTAGTACTTCGCGTTAGTACCAATAAATCGGCCCGCTGTGGTAGCGGCTGTGATCTTAAGAGACTGCTACTAAATATATATATATATATATATATATATATATATATACAGCATATATTTTGTACTAATTGTAATTCCTCAAATTAATTGGCTGGCTTATTTTACAATGTTAAAGTGTTAACCCATTCAGTACCGGTGACATCCTTTTCATCATATCCTGGCAAATAATAGACGATCTTATTTAACTTAGGAAGGACATCTAGTCATCTACCAATTGAAAGTGTACAGGCTATCCCATTTGTTGTTGTTGTTGTTGCCTGGCCGAACAGCCCCGAGTCCCTAAGGAAGGCCATGGCCGAGATCGGGCTTTCCCAAAGGGCTCTCAAGGAGTGTAGATTATGTTGCTGGCGTAAGTGATTGTGTGGAATGCAGTCTTCTATGATGTGTTTAATAATACAGGATGCTCTGTTAAATCCTGGACAGGTGTCACCGACGGAGTCATCCAGTCTCTTCTGATAGCTCAGAAGAGCTGGATGGTGCCCACATCTCAGTCTAGCCAGGTGGACTCTGTCCTCACGATGAAGGGAGGATTCAGAAGGATGGATTTCATGGATTTCGGGAGGTCGTGCCTGCAGCTGTGTGTTGTCTATGATTGACTGGATGGAACGGCGAGTTATATGAATATGGATGTGCTTCTGGAAGCTGGTTTGGGTGGGCAGGGAGGGAGAGATGATAGTATTTGTGTGTGATACCGTGTGCTGGGTGTTGTTTTGATATTCTTTGGTGTCTGTGTGTGTGCTGCCATGTAGTGTAATGGATGGTGTTGGTTTGTGTAGGCTACATCCAGGAGTTGAGTGCCTCTCATGTCCAGGAGGCTATCTCAGTTATGTGATAGCTAAGGTGATTAACTAAGGCTAACTCAGTTAATTATCTTATCCATCACATAGTTTTCCTAAGCTTCATAAAATCGTCTAAATGTAGCTGCAATTAAGGTAGTCATCTGACTTGATTTATTAATTAATTGTCTAATTGTTGATCTTTAGTCTCCTCCCTAGACCTGTATCAAGTTAAAAACAAAGTTACTTCCTTCAAGACAAATTTGTACACTTTTCATTAGAAAATTGTCCCGGCTGATGAACGGGTCCTCCAAAATTATAGGCTTGCTAGCGCTTGCCAGGATGAAAATCGACACCAAAATGGCACGAAACTTCTTAATAGTGGCAAAGGAATGAGGCAAATGCTCTTAAAATCACCAAACTAATGGGGCAAACGTCTTAAAATAGAATGGGAAAAGGGGTGGGACATTACTTTTGTCTTCAATATTTTGTTGTTTTCAATTTGTCGTTGATTTGTTTATCCCTGGAACAGATTGTTGACTCCCAACAATTAAAGGCAAGACAAAAATATATTTATATATATTGTTTTTACAGCAAGCTAAATTTGTAAATTTTTTGATAGAAAAATCTCTCCGGCGAAGCCGGATTTCGCCATACAATGCTGGCTCGCTATCGCTTGCCAGGTAGAAAGAGGAAAAAGGAGAGAAAGATAAAAACAAAAACAGGTGACCCCCCCTTAACTCACACACGTCTACAGTAATCGTGCTAATATGTATATCATTTAGGAAGGATCAGCCAGGGGATAGGTGTTCATATATATAGCCCGTTTGTTTTAGCCATTTTTTGAGTTACAGAGGAAAGAGGTAACGATTCTAGCTTACCTATAATGAATGGACTATAGAGTACTCAAGCTAATATTTATACCATTTAGGAAGGGTCGGCCAGGGAATATGTGTTCACATTTAAAACCAATTTCCTCTAGCCTTTCTTGAGCTACAGAGGATAGAGTCCATAACCAATGTATCTTAAAAAGGACTAGAGAAAATGGGTTATAGATTTCCACACCTATTCCCTGGCTGACTCTCCCCAAATGGTAGACATATTAGCTGGATTACTGTAGTCCTTTATGAGTAATGGATATGTTCACACCTCCTCCCTGGTTGACTCTCCCCAAATGGTAGAAATATTATCTGGATTACTTTAGTCCTTTATGAGTAATGGATATGTTCACACCTCCTCCCTGGCTGACTCTCCCCAAATGGTAGAAATATTATCTGGATTACATTAGTCCTTTATGAGTAAGACTCTCCCCAAATGGTAGAAATATTATCTGGATTACATTAGTCCTTTATGAGTAATGGATATTTTCACACCTCCTCCCTGGTTGACTCTCCCCAAATGGTATACATATTATCTGGATTACTCCAGTCCTTTATGAGTTATGTGAGGTTGGGGTCGGGAACAGGGCATACCGTACAGTAACTCATAACATTCCTGGACCTCACCTATTTATATTTATGGAAGTATATCTATGAAACTAATGTATTAACCCCTTCTGTACCGGTCATGTACTTTTCATTATATTCTGCCAACTATTGGACGGTTTTGTTCAGCTTAGGAAGGACGTCTACCCATTGAAAGGCTGTAGATTATCTCAATTAATATTTTTTGCTGCCACATATCCTTCCTAAGCTTCATAAAATCGTCTAAATGTAGCTCAAATCAAATACAAAAGACGTCGCCGGTACAGAAGTGGTTAATGTGATTTAGTTAACACCAACTACAAAACAGTATAATACTGTTTATTGACAAGCAAGTTCCTTCCAATAATCAAGACATAGGGGGTCCACGAATGTTCATAAGTCACCATACCGGTACAGTGGCGCAAATAAGTCAAGTCTCACCTGTCATTATGTTTGGCTCGCTCTGTGCTTTATTAATGTCTGTCAGATGTTGAATACGGTGGGTAAATGTAGGAACAGGTTTGTATATATCACTCAAAAAGAAGAAATTGCAGATTCCAATTATTGATCAAAATATTTGAATTGGTGCCGAGACATCACTTATTAGGCCGACTGTGTACGTACATGTATTATGGAAACGGAACAAAAAACTCCAACAAATTAAAATATTTAATTATCTGGACCCCCTTCTCCATTAGGCTTTGAGATAATAGGTTTTGAGATAATGAGGCGTTCACTTCATTCGCATGGCAATGTTTTACCACAAGAAAACTGTCAACCTCTAAGATACTCTACATTTATCAAAACACTACATTATATGACCACTATAATTATATATATATATATATATATATATATAGAGAGAGAGAGAGAGACCGTTTTGGTGAGGTCGGTTCCCATGGTATTAGTGAGCTGGGCCTATAATTAGGCCTTGTAATTGTGGTTGGGTGTGAGAGGGATCTGCCTTGTGGGGGTCAATCGGCTTTCTGCAGACTCCCATTTTCTTATGTTGTTATGAGAGAGACTGTAAATATATAATAAATAAAGTGCTATCCACCATATACTACAATTATCATACTGCTATAGTAACTAGACGGTAAGAAGGGACACTTAACCCTTTCATAATACGATTATGTATTTCTGGTCTGTCTTCTGGCTATTATTAGACGATTTTATTCGGATTAGGAAGGGGATTTGGAAGTCGGAGGGTTAATTGAGATAGTCTTTACTCTTTTAATTCCTACAGATCCTTCCTAAGCTGTAACCAATGTTATAATGATGGCCAGAATAGACTGTTGAAATGCGACATAATCTTCAGGGGATTAAGAGCACATTGACGGCTGTTTTGGCCTATAAATTCATTCATTCATAAATTCTTAGTTTTATCGCTAGACAGCCCTCAAACTTAGAAAAACATCCCCTAGACCCCCCTCAAGATAAATTTTTACATTTTTCGGTAGAAAAATTGTCCTGCATGGGCCGAACGTATACAAATCTAAACAAATAATGTTACTAAACACGAGGGAGAAAGGGGACCATAAAAACGACCGTCTCCCCTAAAGTACACTATGAACCCTCGAACATTGTCTATTTCGCTGTAAGTAGGCCAGACATCATGGCCTCTATCCTCTGTAACTCAAAAAGGGCTAGAGCAAATTGGCTGTACATTTCTACATCTATTCCTTGACTGACTCTTCCCAAATGGTATACACATTAGCTGGATTACTCTATTCGTGTTTTAGTTACAGAGGTTAGAGGTCATCATTCCTCGCCTACTTACAGCGAATAGAGTTGTAGTTGCTTATTCTCCCTCATTAGCTTTGAGATTTAAAGACGTTCGTTCGTTCCATTAGTTTAGCAATTTTAAGACCTTTCGCCCCATTTGTTTGTCAATATAAAGACTTTTCATGCCATTTAGGTGTTGATTTTTTCCTGGCGAGTGATAGCGAGCCTGTAATTCAAGGAGGAACCGGACTTCGGCCGGGATATTTTCTACCGAAAAATTTACAAATTCATCTTGAAGGGAGGTCTAGGGGGGGGGGGGGGTGAAGGTAGGTCTAGCGATGAAACTATAAATTATATAAATAAGTAAATATATAGACGAAAACAGTATGCACTATTCCCTTAACCCTTCCACTACCGGCAACGTCCCTATAACCTTATCCTGGCTACTTACACTACCGGCAACGTCCCTATAACCTTATCCTGGCTACTTACACTACCGGCAACGTCCCTATAACCTTATCCTGGCTACTTACACTACCGGCAACGTCCCTATAACCTTATCCTGGCTACTTACACTACCGGCAACGTCCCTATAACCTTATCCTGGCTACTTACACTACCGGCAACGTCCCTATAACCTTATCCTGGCTACTTACACTACTGGTAACGTCCCTATAACCTTATCCTGGCTACTTACACTACCGGCAACGTCCCTATAACCTTATCCTGGCTACTTACACTACCGGTAACGTCCCTATAACCTTATCCTGGCTACTTACACTACCGGCAACGTCCCTATAACCTTATCCTGGCTACTTACACTACCGGTAACGTCCCTATAACCTTATCCTGGCTACTTACACTACCAGCAACGTCCCTATAACCTTATCCTGGCTACTTACACTACCGGCAACGTCCCTATAACCTTATCCTGGCTACTTACACTACCGGTAACGTCCCTATAACCTTATCCTGGCTACTTACACTACCAGCAACGTCCCTATAACCTTATCCTGGCTACTTACACTACCAGCAACGTCCCTATAACCTTATCCTGGCTACTTACACTACCAGCAACGTCCCTATAACCTTATCCTGGCTACTTACACTACCAGCAACGTCCCTATAACCTTATCCTGGCTACTTACACTACCAGCAACGTCCCTATAACCTTATCCTGGCTACTTACACTACCAGCAACGTCCCTATAACCTTATCCTGGCTACTTACACTACCAGCAACGTCCCTATAACCTTTTCCTGGCTACTTACACTACCAGCAACGTCCCTATAACCTTATCCTGGCTACTTACACTACCAGCAACGTCCCTATAACCTTATCCTGGCTACTTACACTACCGGCAACGTCCCTATAACCTTATCCTGGCTACTTACACTACCGGCAACGTCCCTATAATCTTATCCTGGCTACTTACACTACCGGTAACGTCCCTATAATCTTATCCTGGCTACTTACACTACTGGCAACGTCCCTATAATCTTATCCTGGCTACTTACACTACCGGCAACGTCCCTATAACCTTATCCTGGCTACTTACACTACCAGCAACGTTCCTATAACCTTATCCTGGCTACTTACACTACCAGCAACGTCCCTATAACCTTATCCTGGCTACTTACACTACCGGTAACGTCCCTATAACCTTATCCTGGCTACTTACACTACCGGCAACGTCCCTATAACCTTATCCTGGCTACTTACACTACCAGCAACGTCCCTATAACCTTATCCTGGCTACTTACACTACCGGCAACGTCCTTATAACCTTATCCTGGCTACTTACACTACCGGCAACGTCCCTATAACCTTATCCTGGCTACTTACACTACCGGCAACGTCCCTATAACCTTATCCTGGCTACTTACACTACCGGCAACGTCCCTATAATCTTATCCTGGCTACTTACACTACCGGTAACGTCCCTATAACCTTATCCTGGCTACTTACACTACCGGTAACGTCCCTATAACCTTATCCTGGCTACTTACACTACCGGTAACGTCCCTATAATCTTATCCTGGCTACTTACACTACCGGCAACGTCCCTATAACCTTATCCTGGCTACTTACACTACCGGTAACGTCCCTATAATCTTATCCTGGCTACTTACACTACCGGTAACGTCCCTATAATCTTATCCTGGCTACTTACACTACCGGTAACGTCCCTATAATCTTATCCTGGCTACTTTCACTACCGGCAACGTCCCTATATCGTTATCCTGGCTACTTACACTACCGGCAACGTCCCTATAACCTTATCCTGGCTACTTACACTACCGGCAACGTCCCTATAACCTTATCCTGGCTACTTACACTACCGGCAACGTCCCTATATCCTTATCCTGGCTACTTACACTACCGGCAACGTCCCTATAATCTTATCCTGGCTACTTACACTACCGGTAACGTCCCTATAATCTTATCCTGGCTACTTACACTACCGGTAACGTCCCTGTAACCTTATCCTGGCTACTTACACTACTGGCAACGTCCCTATAACCTTATCCTGGCTACTTACACTACCGGCAACGTCCCTATAATCTTATCCTGTCTACTTACACTACCGGTAACGTCCCTATAATCTTATCCTGGCTACTTACACTACTAGCAACGTCCCTATAATCTTATCCTGGCTACTTACACTACCGGTAACGTCCCTATAATCTTATCCTGGCTACTTACACTACCGGTAACGTCCCTATAATCTTATCCTGGCTACTCACACTACCGGTAACGTCCCTATAACCTTATCCTGGCTACTGGTTGATGATTTTATTCAGTTTCAGAAGGGCCTCCAGTAATTAACAGGCTTCCAACTATCTCGCTTGACACTTTTGACTACCTCAGATATTTCTTAAACTACTACAAAAATTCTAAAATAGCAAGAATCAAGATAAAAAATCGTCGCCGGTACAGAAGGGGTTAATGATTCAGTTCTGGATAGCTATTAAAACTATTATAATAACTATTATATTCAGCTTAGGAAGGACGTCTGCTCATTGCCAGGCTTCAGACTATCTCAAATATAACCTCTTAGCTACCATATACCCTTCCTAAGCTTCATAAAATCGTCTAAATGTAGCTAGAAAACATTAAGGGGCTAGGGGATGTATTTTGGTCTATTATTCATTTTTCTTTTATTTGTTTGTTTCCTCACTAGACCTTCCTCAAACTTAGAAAAACACCCACTAGACCCCCCTCAAGATAAATTTGTAAATTTTTAGGTAGACAAATTCCCCGGTCGGTTAAGTCGGTTAAGGCCGGTTCCTCTTATAATTACAGGCTCGCTGTCGCTCGACAGGAAAATATCGACACCTAAATGGCACGATAGGTCTTAAAATTGACAAAGAATTGGAGCTAAAGGTGTTAAAATCGCCAAACTAATGAGCCGAACGTCCTAAAATCTGAAAACAAATGGGGCTAAGCATGAGGAAGAAGGGCGACCATCTCACCGACCCATCTCCACGTCGTGGTCAGGAATACTTGTATACAATAAGTGGAAGAACAATTATGATTAAATGGCAATCGCCTTGTGAATCAAGGCATCAGGCAATAGATGAATTCAAGGAAGTCCTTTGTAATTAAATTGTTTAATGCTAGCCAGAATAACTGTTCTATCTACTGTACTGTATCTATATACAGTACAGGGCGGGTGCCCAACCCCGAAAGGGGTTGAAATAGGGGAGCTATCCCTCCGCCAAAGGCGGCTTTCTAAGGCCTTTCCTACCTGATGCTGAGAGGATTGGGTTCTAGTCATGTGGTGATGGGCTGGTCTATCAGAGTGAGAACTGAGCGATCTCTGCCATACCCATAGCTTACTCTGACTGTTCCTTTTACTTATATATTTTTTAGATCTCAAGTGACGGCGTCTCTTCCGTGGAATGACCTCCCAATCTACCAAGATTGGAAGCCAAAGCGTCACATTTTTCCTATGCCCCTCAACTTTCTCTTCATAATTGCTGAGGGGCACAGGGCGCTGGGTGGGGCTTTGATTTCCCGGGCGTTTCTGCACCCTTCTCAGCTCCCCGCCATGGAGTGGCGGGGTCACCCAGGTCACCCAGGCTTTATTGTGGTCCGCAGGGAGGGTTCTGTGGGGGCGCTCGGTTATGGCCTTGGCCTTGCCTGGGTCCTTGGGGCTGTTCGGCCAGGCAGCTTGGGGAACAACAACAACAACAGTTATGATACACGTACGAATCACTCTTAAAACTCGATCCATCCCCATTAATCCAAGTACCAGTCGGCCTATTCTATAAGGGAAGGTAGTCATATTTATGTCATCATTTATATATCTTTTTATCATTTGTTTAGCTTCCTCCCTAGACCTCCATCAAGCTTTAAGCAAACAAAAACAATCCAAGACCCTCATTTAAGATAAATTTGTAAATTTTTCTATAACAAAAATTCCCGGCCAAAGGCCGGTTCCTCTTAATTTACAGGGTCGCTATCGGTCGCCAGGAAAAAATCGATACCTAAATAACACGAAAAGTGTTAACATTGACAAGGAAATGGGGCCAAAGACTTAAAATGGTCAAACTAATGAGCCGAACGCAATAAAATCTGAAAACTATATCCCGCCTTGTCTGTTATCCTCTCCTCTTGTATCTCCCTTCCACCTCCCACCTCCTCTACCTTAACCCCCCTTCCACCTCCCTCCTCTCCCATCCACCCTTCCCTCTTATGCTCTCCTATTTTATCCCTCTTCCCCCCCTCTTCTATCTCCTTCCTCCCCCCCTCCACCCTCCTCTCCTATTTTATCCCTCTTCCCGCCCTCCTCTACCTCCTCCCTCCCCCCCTCCCACCCCCTTCTCTATTATCCTCTCCTATTTCATCCCTCTTACCCCCCTCCTCTCCTTCCCCCTTCCCGTCCTCCGCTACCATACCCCCCCCCCCCCCTTCTCTCTCCTCCCTGACCCTGGCCTTCAGAGGATTCACCCGCCTCCAGGTTGAGGTACAAGATGAGCCTTTTGACGTAGACTGTCCTTATTAAGGGGGTTCTACGTTTTTTGTTTTATCTTGCTCTCCTTTTCTCTCTTTATCTGGCTGGTATCCATAGGCCCCATTCAGCCAACTATTTTAAGACGTGTATCCCCATCCAGGTGTCGATTTCTTCATGGCGAGCGATAGCGAGCCAGCATTGTATGGAGAAATCCGGTTTCGCGTGAGACATTTTTCTATCGGAAAATGTACAAATTTATCTTGCTGTCCAAGACAAAAATATAATTATATATGCTAGCTCGCTACCGCTCACCAGGAAAATATTGACACCTGGATGGGGGTAAACGTCTTAAAACAGTCGGCTGAATGGGGCCGAATGAATACAAACTAGAGAGAGAGGGAGAGAGAGAAAAACAAACGAGGTGGGTTCCCTTAACCCCTTCTGTACAGTCGCGCAAATAAGTGATGGCTCGGCACCAAGAATATTTTGATCAATAGGTATCAGCAATATTTACACATGATTTCTTCTTTTTGAGTGAGATATAGAAACATGTTCCTACACTTACCCACCCTATTCAACATCTGACAGACATAAATACAGCACAAAGCGAGCCAAATGTAATGACAGCTGCGACATGACTTATTAGCGCGACTGTACCGGCAACGTCTTTTATCATTTGATTTCAGCTACATTTAGACGATTTTATGAAGCTTAGGAAGGATATATGATAGCTAAAAGGATTAATTGAGTTCGTCGGTAGCCTATAAATGGGTAGCCGTCCTTCCTAATTTGCATAACATCGTCTAATAGTTGCCAGTTTACAGCAAGGGTTAACCCTACTAGATTGCATTAACAGGTCGCTATCGATCGCCAGAAAAAAAACGACGACTAAATAGCACGACAGGACTTTAAATGGACAGAAAGGTCTTAAAATCGCCAAGCTAATGGGTCAAACGTCTTAAAATACCCTAACTAATGGGGCTAAACATGAGGGATAAGGGGGTTCAGAAACAAAACAAATACCTCCCATTAAGGGGGTACTACTCGCTTTTTATGGACCCCCTTCTCCTTCGTGTTTAGCATATTAGTTTTGAAATTTTAAGACGTTCCTTCCATTAGTTTGGCGATTTTAATACCGTTCACCCAATTTAGTTGTCAATTTCAAGGCCTTTCGTGCCATTTAGGTGTCGATTTGTTCATGGCGAGCGATAGCGAGCCTGTAATTTTAAGAGGAGCCGCCCTTCGGCCGGCAAATTTATCTAGGGGGTGTTTTTTTAAGCTTGATGGAGGTCTAGCGAGGAAACTAACAAAATATGTAAAAAATATAGGCTATATATATAGACCAAAAACCATAAGCAGTATATTATCCCCTTAAGCTGCAGTAGGATCCTCTAAGTTATGAACCTTTACGTAACTCCTTCCGCGTGGACACTAAACCGGTTCCTATCCTGTGTGAGAGAGAGAGAGAGAGAGAGAGGTTTTCATATTTAACGACATCTTTGGCTAAGACGTTGTAATAAATGAGTAATTAATATGGTTACAAGCCAATTTCTAGCCAACTTCAAAAAATAAAAATATTGCCAGGTAGTTGTTGTTTTTGTTTTTGATCCTCAGGCTGTCTAACCGAGCAGCCCCAAGGTCCCGAGCAAGGCCAAGGCCATAACCAAGCGCCCCCCACAGAACCCTCCCAGCCAGGATTTCGTATTTACAATATATTTGGCAATTAAAACGTTGTAATAGCCGAGTAATCAAGAGGGGAACATGCCAATTTCTCGCCAACTTAATATAAACCAACTATAGCGATGTTTGAGGTGGTGCCTGTCTCTCACATTAACCCGTACAGTACCGGCGACGTCTTTTTAATCTTAATCTAGCTATATTTAGATGATTGTATGCAGTTTAACCCTTAACCAACGGCGCACGACTTCTGTCGAGTTAAATAAATTTGGACTATGTGGCGGTGCACGACAGCTGTCGAGTGCCATTTTCAGCACGTAATGTTGCTGAGAGAGAGAGCTGAGCGGTGGGACGAGCGTAGTAACCTTATGACCGCTACCCACGACCACCGTGGACATACTGAACTGTATACCACCTTCCTCCCCCTTCTCTGACTCGCTACACAGGGAATTATGTACGGAAATTACCTTATTTTAGGTTTTTTGCACTCGTGGTGCACGATCGTTCCAAGAGAACCAGTGGTCGTACAAGGATGGTTCGGGTGTCATTGGAAAGCTCTGTTTATGCCCTTTCAGGGATAGATACTTGCTTTATGCTCTGGGTCTTGTTTATGCATGAAAATGAGCACGGAAACAACCCTATTTAGGGTAAAAAAAACCCGCTGGGCGGCACAGTGTAAAATACCCTACCACCCACTCTTTGTGTGTTAAGAAGGATCTGTGGTAGCAAAAAGGATTAATTGAGATAGCCTGTTGCCTTTTCATGGGTATACGTCCTTCCTAAGCGGAACAAAATCATCTAATAGTCGCCAGAATATGATGAACAGAACGTCTCTGGTACTGAATGGGTTAACCTCCCTCCTTGGCTCCATCTCCAGAGACTTAAGGGGGGGGGGGGTAGTTGTTTGTTCTGGACTCTCGGCCTTCTCCCTCATGTTTAGCCCCATTAGTTTTCAGATTATGAGACGTTCGCCCCATTAGTTTGGCGAATTTAAGACCTTTCGCCCCATATCCGTCAAACTTTAGACCTTCGTGCCACACAGGTGTAGATTATTTTCCTGGCGAGCGATAGCGAGCCTGTAATTTAAGAAAACGAGCGAGAGCGAGCCTGTAATATAAGAAAAGCGGCCTTCGGCGGCCGGGATACTCTTCTACCTAAAACTATACATGAAATACACCATGAACGAAAATTCCTGGGAGCGAAACTTCCACCTCCCGCAAGATCCCTCCCTTTCTTCCACCTCCATCCACAGACTACACGTCTCGTTAATCACAGTCTTCTAGTATACAAACCACATTTCCTTACCCCCCGACATTCTTGAAGTACCCACTAAGTACCCACTAAGTATGTATTCCATTAGATACTAACCCTGCAGACTATAATACTTTCATCGCGTACAGGAACGAGGTGATCTGAAGACACGTAATTCTCTCTACCGTACGAAGGTATTGGTACGTACCCCATACTAACTATTGTATCGAAGTACCTCTGCTGATTTATATATGTTTAATTCTGATCAACCTGCAGACGGCCATAACTGCAAACCATGTATTATTGTATTCATGATATATATACTGTATATATGTTTAACTATGACAGCCCTCTAAGAAGAAAACAAGGAGGGAAGACACCCCTTATCTCTACCTTACGACTGTATAAGTATATACCCCATATTAGTTATTATCTTGATGTACCTCTGCTAAGTGCTATGTTTAATTCTGATCAATCTACAGACGATTATCTCAAGAGAGAAAGACAGGGAAGACACCTGGTACCTCTCTGCATTGTCAGTATGTGTATGTGTACCCTACCAAAGCAACAGCCAGACAGACAGACACTCACTAACACGGTCGGAGAGAGAGGGACAAACCACCCCGCCCCCTTTCGCGCCTCATCTACCCCCAGCCGATTAGAAACTTACTGCCTCGGCAGCCAGCACTGGACAACTCACCCCAAAATGGCCGACCACAGACAACAACCCCCAACCTTTCTAGACCACACCTCCACACCAATCCACATGTTCCACATCTTTTAACTCACAGTCTTCTAGTATACAAACCCCATTTCTCTCCTCCCTGCCATTAGTAAACCCTAACAAAGTATGCATTAGATGATGTACACCCGATACCTTTTTGATGACGTAAGCTGTGGTGCCCGCGTCGTGTGCATGTCCCTGTGACTATTGTAATTACCGTTGTATTAATTTCACGTGCGTTTAGCTACAGCTAAATCCAACTACAGCCGCCACAGGCAACATGACTGCAGACCAGGTATATATGATTAATGAGTATGTTTATCTTTAGCTATGACAACCCCTGCAGGAAAAGTAAGCGGAAAGACACCTCTTAACTCTCTGTATTATGAGGGGGTATAGATATATAACTGTGCAAATTAGATATTGATTATAGCATTACCATTTTACTTGTTTCTTATTAACATACTAACCCCGCATGATGACTGACCTACTAACCGTAGAATAATAAGGAAACCATCACCTCGCACGATCTATTTTCCCTAACCCTTGCATTACATAATCCAGCCTGCTTTTCTTTTCTAGCCTCCCTCCACACGCCTTCTACACGCCTCGTCAAGACACTTCCTTCTAGGACTACAGTTCACATGATCCTATCCTTTTCTGTTGCAACCAGGCAGTGCCAGCTGTGCATGAATAGACAATGACCTGACCACGCCACGGGAGAGCCAATGCCTCGCGCCACGTGTTTGCCCCAGGTACATAACCGAACCAATCTGTCACCATAATCATAACAACGATACTGCCACCTGGTTATGCATGCCCTACCTTATTGATCAACTATTTGTCCGTCTTTTTTTTCTCTCTTTCTCTGGATTCCTCTCCCCTTGTCCACCCGTAGTCTATGTGAGTATTTTCACCCTGACCCAGGAGGGCCGACAACAACGTATTAACTCGGCCATTGAGCCGTGTCCAATCCTGGAGGGACTCCTACCTGCGCTGCCCTCCTCGACCCCGACATACGGGGCGCTCGCACTTAGCAACCACCTGTGTACACGTGCAGGCACCTTCGAGATCTGACAGGACTTGTCATTTCTACGTCACCACGGCCCACGGGTACGAGAGAGCTGTTCACTTTCCTTTTCCCCTCTTTCCCTTCCTTCTTAAAAGTAACTTACTTATCAAGGCAAACAATTAGCCGCTGACCCTTCTGGCCGAGGCGCTCCGCCCCCTCGCTGCCGTGAACAACAACACGACAGGGCTCTCTTGCCATACCACCTGCGATTAATTATTCTTATATGCCGGTGTGTGAACTAATGCTGTTATCTAATTCAGAGCATTGGGAACGAAGGGCCAGATTGCCAGATGCTGACTCCACAGCCCCTGCACAGCCGTCTTGGCCCCGAATATGGAAGGGGCCACTCAGGCCCGGCAACACCCGCCTCCAGCATCCTCCACTCCTCCACCATCTTGCCAACTTGAGGAGCCTGTTAGCTCCAGCCCTGGAGGTTATGCATCAACCTCCTCTTCTCTCCCCCTAGAAGTGAGCCCCCCTGTGGGGCTACCCCTGGCAGGCCAAGATTACTCTGCCCAGAAACCAACACACCAGCAATGACAAACAATCACCAGCCCCCGGCCCTGGCAACACCGAGTCACCCTGCCATATATAAACCCCGAGATGAGGAGAGCGGGCAGAAGTACAAATATAGCTTTTTGCCGAGCAGCACCTCGCTCTGCTTGAAGACTGTTTTACTCGCCTGCTGACAGACGACCGGCATCCCGCAAGCTGAACACCAGGACTTGATGTATTTTTTCCTGGATCTGTATTAATCGTGGCAACCCACCGGTTAATATAGAGACCTACGAGCAATATATATCTCCACACATACACAGAGATCTAGGGTAGAAAGATCTACTGTGTTTTTGGGTTGATTAAAGTTCTCGTTATGGATCAGAGACAGTTAAGCAAAGTCTGTGCATAGACACTGCTTACGTTCGTTCGATGAGACGCTTCTCTGGCCCTGCCAGGAAGCAGACCATTTAAGATCCTAGTAAAGAACCTAACTCAACTTCATCACCGGTCAACCGACCCATCTGTAACTTCTTTACACAACTGGACACCATGGACGGCCCCCTGGAGCAGCCGAGAAACCCCCGACGACACCAGATTCAAGAGGAGAAAGAAGATAACCTGACCGGGCACGATTCCGTATTATAGTATTAGTGTAGAGATACCGTGTTACCAACCCGTTGTGTTTGCCTATGTTCCCCTTGAGTTATTCGCTAACTGTGAAGAGTGTTTCGAGTTTGATCCTAGAGTCCCCTGTTTTTGCCAGAGATTTCGTTCTAGTAAGTGCATTACGAGATAATTACCGCGACAGTATTTACCCGCAGCCACGACACAAGTTATTCCTAAATTGGATGTTTTGGTATAGATATTCTGTGATCCCGTAAATTAAGGGATAGGTCGTAAACGTGATTTAATCTCAGTAACGAATTTCCATCCGCGCATTAACGGTTAAAAGTATACATAAATAATTGCCTACTTGACTCCGCTAGATCATGTAAAGTCGCAACTCAACGTTAGCCCTCACTTAATCGGATAACTGAAACCTTAGGCCTAAAGCAACGAACTGTATCAGATACTGTGCAAATTGAATCAGTGCCCCCCCTCGAGTGACTTTCTTATCGCTTCTTATCATGTCCGTATCGGAAGAATAATGCCCGATATTCGGAAGTGGCAGTGCACGCTTATTTTACTATACCGCGAGTGTGTTTTAGTGAAATAAAGCTGTATTAGAAATCACATTCCAAGATTCTATTTATGTGTTCTGTTGATCCCTTGCATGTGTGTATATGAAACCAGATATTCCAGTCTTGCAGAACTCACCTACGCAATCGTTAATCCTGAATAAAATCAGGGCATAACAATACACATTCATCTCGATGGATGGTCTAGGGTACATTTTTTTGCTTGATGGGAGAAAACTACAATCCTCCCCTTAACCCCTTCTGTACCGGTGACGTCTTTGTAGTTTATATTCTATCAAAATTTATACTTTTTTGTGCAGTGTAAAAAGGATCGGTGGTAGTAAAAAAGGTTAAGTGAGATAGTTCAAAGCCTGTTAATTGATGGTGACCCTTTTCAAACTGCAAAACACGTCTAAATTTAGCTAGAATAAAAACTACAAAGATGTCGCCGGTACAGAAGGGGTTAAGTATCTAATGATAATGTCGGACAGGTTGGGATAAAGAGGTATCCTGACCAGGATTCGAACCCACTCACCCCAGGTATATTTGGGAGAGTTGGGCACCGTAACCACTCTACTAATGGCCGAGTGGTTACGGTGCCCAACTCTCCCACATATACCTGGTGTGAGTGGGTTCGAATCCTGATCAGAATACCTCTCTCCCAACCTGACCTTAACCCGGGAACTGCGGGGAGACTCTTAAGAGTTCCCCCGGCGGACTGCGGGAAGACTCTTAAGAGTAAGGCAAAAAAAATCCATTTAAAACACCCCAAAACAATGTTTTTTTTTTCTTTTTTCCCCCTGGGCCATGCCAAATATCACTCCTCCACCTCCCCTCCTTCCCCACTTTCCTCACCTCCTTCAGTTATCACCTATTTTCCCTGTTATTCCCTTATTATGTGGTCTATTTTCGTGCTAACATTAGCGAGTTGCAAGCAGGGCATTGTCATCACTGTTACCAAGCGAGTGCAAGAGAGAGAGAGAGAGTATCGATCGACAGTCTCTCTCCAGACGTGGGGAAAAGTGGAGGGGAGGGAGGTTGCCTCAGCCATACATTATGTAACTCCCGGCCTGTATCGCCGATTTTGACCATCCAAACGCTGTTTCCTCTTGTTTAATTGTTGTAACAGGTTAATAACTTTATAATCAACCTATAATAGGCGCATATGGATAAGTATTAACCCTTTATTATACTCAATTATGTACCGAAAGTACCGAATTACCTGCTTTTGCACTCGCGTTGCACGGTTATTGCAAGAAAACTATCCATCATACAAGGATCGTTATGGTGTCATTCGAAAGCTCTGTTTATGCCCTTTCAGGGATAGATACTTGTTTTACGTTCTGGGTCTTATTTAGGCATGAAAATGATCACGTAAACAGCCCTATTTTGGCTAAAAACACCCCGCTGGGCGGTACACATAAATAAACCGCATATTAATGCTATTTATGGTAAAATAACGATGTTAGTGATGGGAACAGCTCAAATACGTGCGCACAGGAGTGTGGTGTCTAATACCCCCCATGCGCACGTCTTAGGTTAAGGGGGGATGGTTCACTTCATGGGCGATTTTTGCATGTATTCATTATTTTTCTAGTTTCCTTCCTAGAACTCCATCAAATTAAAAAAAAACATCCATTAGATCCCCCTTTTAGATTAATTTGTACATTTTTCTGTAGAAAAATGTCCCGGCAGAAGGCCAGCTCTTCCAACATTACAGGCTCACTATCGTTCGCCAGGGAAAAAAATCGACACCTAAATAGCACGATAGTTCTAAATATTGACGACGAAAAAGGGTGAAAGGTCTTAAAATTGACTAACTAATTGGGCAAAAATCTTAAAATCTGAAAACAAATTGAGCTAAACATGAGGGAGAAGGCGGTCTAAAAAAGCGGCCCATGTCCCCTTAAGCCACTTTCATACATTCACGATGTTGGTCCCGATGTACCCCGATTTGAATATCGGGACACAACGTGGTGCAATCCCCAACGTGTGTCGGGGTCGTCGGGGAGCGTCGTGTTACCCGCGGTGCGGGACGTGGCAAATCGGGCTTGGCCACCAAAGGTTTGGTTTTGTTCAAACATTTCGCACGATGGACTTTTGGCGTGGTATCATCGGGTACAACGTGTCGATGGCGTGGGTCTCGCGTGTCTGCATCCGGTTTCATCGGCATCGACGTGGCGGCGTCGGGGTATAAATAGTTATAATATATTACAGTAAAAGTCATGTAATCCGAATGGCAGCGGACCGACAGTGCTTCGGATTAGTGGAGTATTCTGACAACACTATAAATACGCACATGATGAATAAATAAAGACCTGATATGGTATACGGTATGCTTATACCGTATACGGTAGGCCTATACCGTATATAGTATTCCATAATCAACTTATATTAAACGAGTTAATAAGTTCAAATGAAAAATCAGTGTACCGGTATGATTACCGAAACACGTGTGTGTTAATTGTCGAGTGAGTGTGTGTGTGTGTGTGTTATTGTTCTTGTGTGGCTATATCGACCGTCACTGATACACGGTATGCAATAAATGTTATTATAATTATGCTCTATGGAATTGAATTTCATTTTACCTAATGCAGTAGTGTTTATAATAGTAAAAGCCAAAGGAAATACTAAGTGTTATTGATTAATTTAACACAAGGTAGTGTTTGTGTGGGTGGATGGGTTTAGATAGAGGAGATTGTTCCTGTGTTTTCGACGATTCCATCCTTACACAAGCTATGTTTATATCAATCCTTTTGCACAAGATAGGTTTATATCAATACATTTTACCTTCCACAATTAGAGAAAATATGATTCATCACGAAGTGTAGCCTACCTGTGGAGATTAAACGCAATGGTATATTATATACTATATGAGATATACCGGTACCGGTATATCGTTTTTTTTATCGTTATTTTTATTTTCATACTAAATCACAGCAATTTTTTCCGCTGAACATGATGGCGGTGTTTAGAATATGCTGTCATCAATATTGGATTTTATAGAAATAAATCTATAACAATAGTTTTTTGTTTTTTATAGAATCCCAGCCGCACCAAAATATTCGCTCTCAATTGGTTTTCACCCATAATAATATTTTGTTTTATTTTTGTTTTCTTATGAACGGCAAGAGGAAAGGTTATTATATAAGATTTCAACAAAACAATTAATACAAATAATAATATGTGGAATTTCACCGTAGGTGAAGGTTACTGAAGCCATACGAGAGTGATTTGTATGACTCCCCTGTAGCCAGGTAACGTAGGGTGATAGCCAGGCGCATACCAGGTGGGACGGCTTTCCTCCAAAACGTATCGTGCTTCTCCACCAGTGGGCCAACACGTTCAAGCAGCTCTCCGAACATGGCTTTATCCACCCGCAGGAAATATTTGTAGGCGCTGGTGTCTTCCACAGCCAACTCCTTCAGCAGGTTGTCATAGTGGCCGTACTGCCCTCGCCTCAACAGCCACTTCCGGGTCCAGACCTGCCTTCTCCGTATCCTGGGTGGCCCCTGGGCATCCTGCACATTCTGCATGGCTCTGTACAGGGCAACATCTAATCTTGCCTGATGTGCTGCCAGATCTACCTGCAGCTGCAGGACCTCGAGTTCATCCATGGTGTAGGGTAGGGCGAGTGGTGCTGACGTGTGGCCGTGGCTTGGCAGGTGTGTAGAGTGAGGTACAGGTACCAGAACCGGCCCCTTTTGTATCAAATTGTGTCTGTCACCCCGTCTGTTGGTGTTCGTCGGTGTTCATCGTGTCACGCTGGTAACACCATCGTAAGTCCATCCCCCCTCGTCGTCTTCCCCTCGTGCCACGTCGGGGTACGGTCGGGGTACGTTTATGACCGGAATTTGGACCGTTAGGGCATTGACGTGGCGCCCTCCTGTTGCCACCGTGGTACCATCTCCCCCGTCGTGGCTACGACGTGTCACCATCGAGGCTTCGTCGTCAAACGCGTACATCGTGTCACTGTCTCTCCCGATGTACCAATTTGTGTACCTCGGGGTAAATCGGGACCAACATCGTGAATGTGTGAAAGTGGCTTTAAGCTTCTCCAGAATTGTCCAAGAGTAGTGGGAAATGGGAGGGTTGGGAGAGAGAGTCACCCTGGACATACAGTATATGGCCGTATGAATGGAGGGATTTAATCATTTAGAAAGGGACATAGGAATGGGATGGTTGTGTTTGTGTGTGTGTGTGTGTAGAGTGTTTGTGTGTGTGTGTGGCTATTTATGTGTGAGATAGAAAGATAGAGAGTGTGTGTGTGTGTGAGATAGAAAGAGAGAGAGTGTGTGTAGAGTGTGTGTGTGTGTAAATTGTGTGTGTGTGTGTGTGTGACATAGAAAGAGAGAGAGAGTGTGTGTGTGTGTAGAGTGTTTGTGTGTGTGTGAGACTGTGTATGTGTGAGATAGAAAGAGAGAGTGTGTGTATGTGTAGAGTGTGTGTGTGTGTGTGAGACTGTGTATGTGTGAGATAGAAAGAGAGAGTGTGTGTGTGTGTGAGAGACTGTGTATGTGTGAGATAGAAAGAGAGAGTGTGTGTGTGTAGAGTGTTTGTGTGTGTGTGAGAGACTGTGTATGTGTGAGATAGAAAGAGAGAGTGTGTGTGTGTAGAGTGTTTGTGTGTGTGTAGATTGTTTGTGTGTGTGTGTGTGAGACTGTGTATGTGTGAGATAGAAAGAGAGAGTGTGTGTGTGTAGAGTGTTTGTGTGTGTGAGATAGAAAGTGTGTGTGTGTGTGTAGATTGTTTGTGTGTGTGTGTGAGACTGTGTATGTGTGAGATAGAAAGAGAGAGTGTGTGTGTGTGTAGAGTGTTTGTGTGTGTGTAGAGTGTTTGTGTGTGTGTGTGTGAGATAGAAAGAGAGTGTGTGTGTGTGAGACTGTGTATGTGTGAGATAGAAAGAGAGATTGTGTGTGTGTGTAGGGTGTGTGAGACTGTGTATGTGTGAGATAGAAAGAGAGATTGTGTGTGTGTGTAGGGTGTTTGTGTGTGTGTGAGATAGAAAGAGAGATTGTGTGTGTGTGTAGAGTGTGTGTGTGTGAGATAGAAAGAGTGTGTGTGTGTGTGTAGAGTGTTTGTGTGTGTGTAGAGTGTTTGTGTGTGTGTGTGTGAGAGTGTGTATGTGTGATATAGAAAGAGAGAGTGTGTGTGTGTGTAGAGTGTGTGAGATAGAAAGAGAGTGTGTGTGTGTGTAGAGTGTTTGTGTGTGTGTGTGTGAGACTGTGTATGTGTGAGATAGAAATAGAGTGTGTGTGTGTGTGTAGAGTGTGTGTGTGTGTAGAGAGTTTGTGTGTGTGTGAGACTGTGTATGTGTGAGATAGAAAGAGAGAGTGTGTGTGTGTGTGTAGAGTGTTTGTGTGTGTGTGAGACTGGGTATGTGTGAGATAGAAAGATAGAGTGTGTGTGTGTAGAGTGTTTGTGTGTGTGTAGAGTGTTTGTGTGTGTGTGTGTGAGATAGAAAGAGAGTGTGTGTGTGTGTGTAGAGTGTTTGTGTGTGTGTGGATAGAAAGAGAGTGTTTGTGTGTGTGTGAGACTGTGTATGTGTGAGATAGAAAGAGAGAGTGTGTGTGTGTGTAGAGTGTTTGTGTGTGTGTAGAGTTTGTGTGTGTGTGTGTGTGTGTGTAGAGTGTTTGTGTGTGTGTGTGTGAGATAGAAAGAGAGTGTGTGTAGAGTGTTTGTGTGTGTGTGTGTGAGACTGTGTATGTGTGAGATAGAAAGAGAGAGTGTGTGTGTGTGTAGAGTGTGTGCGTGTGTGTGTGAGACTGTGTATGTGTGAGATAGAAAGAGAGAGTGTGTGTGTGTGTAGAGCGTGTGTGTGTGAGATAGAAAGATGTGTAGTGTGTGCGTGTGTGGTGTGTGTGTGAGATAGAAAGAGAGAGTGTGTGTGTGTGTAGAGTGTGTGCGTGTGTGTGTAGAGTGTTTGTGTGTGTGTGTGTCATACTGTGTATGTGTGAGATAAAAAGAGTGTGTGTGTGTGTGTGTAGAGTGTTTGTGAGTGTGTGTGTGCGACTGTGTATGTGTGAGATAGAAAGAGTGTGTGTGTGTGTGTGTAGAGTGTTTGTGAGTGTGTGTGTGAGACTGTGTATGTGTGAGATAGAAAGAGTGTGTGTGTGTGTGTAGAGTGTTTGTGAGTGTGTGTGTGAGACTGTGTATGTGTGAGATAGAAAGAGAGAGTGTGTGTGTGTAGAGTGTTTGTGTATGTGTGAGATAGAAAGAGAGTGTGTGTGTGTGTGTAGAGTGTTTGTGTGTGTGTGTGTGAGACTGTGAATGTGTGAGATAGAAAGAGTGTGTGTGTGTGTAGAGTGTTTGTGTGCGTGTGTGTGAGACTGAGTATGTGTGAGATAGAAAGAGAGAGTGTGTGTATGTGTAGAGTGTTTGTGTGTGTGTGAGAGACTGTGTATGTGTGAGATAGAAAGAGAGAGTGTGTGTATGTGTAGAGTGTTTGTGTGTGTGTGTGTAGAGTGTGTGTGTGTGTGTAGAGTGTGTGTGTGTGTGTGTGTGTGTGTGTGAGAGACTGTGTATGTGTGAGATAGAAAGAGAGAGTGTGTGTATGTGTAGAGTGTTTGTGTGTGTGTGAGAGACTGTGTATGTGTGAGATAGAAAGAGAGAGTGTGTGTGTGTGTGTAGAGTGTTTGTGTGTGTCTGTGTGTGAGACTGTGTATGTGTGAGATAGAAAGAGTGTTTGTGTGTGTGTGAGACTGTGTATGTGTGAGATAGAAAGAGAGAGTGTGTGTGTGTGTAGAGTGTTTGTGTGTGTGTGTGTGAGATAGAAAGAGAGTGTGTGTGTGTAGAGTATTTGTGTGTGTGTGTGTGAGACTGTGTATGTGTGAGATAGAAAGAGTGTGTGTGTGTGTGTAGAGTGTGTGTGTGTGTGTGTGAGACTGTGTATGTGTGAGATAGAAAGAGAGAGTGTGTGTGTGTGTAGAGTGTGTGCGTGTGTGTGTGAGACTGTGTATGTGTGAGATAGAAAGAGAGAGTGTGTGTGTGTGTAGAGCGTGTGTGTGTGAGACTGTGTATGTGTGAGATAGAAAGAGAGAGTGTGTGTGTGTGTAGAGTGTGTGCGTGTGTGTGTGAGACTGTGTATGTGTGAGATAGAAAGAGAGAGTGTGTGTGTGTGTAGAGCGTGTGTGTGTGAGACTGTGTATGTGTGAGATATAAAGAGAGAGAGTGTGTGTGTGTGTAGAGTGTGTGCGTGTGTGTGTGTGAGACTGTGTATGTGTGAGATAGAAAGAGAGAGTGTGTGTGTGTGTGTGTAGAGTGTGTGCGTGTGTGTGTAGAGTGTTTGTGAGTGTGTGTGTGATACTGTGTATGTGTGAGATAGAAAGAGTGTGTGTGTGTGTGTGTAGTGTTTGTGAGTGTGTGTGTGAGACTGTGTATGTGTGAGATAGAAAGAGAGAACGTGTGTGTGTGTAGAGTGTTTGTATTTACCTAATTGTATTTTACAGGATTGAGATTACTCTCGTAGTGTCCCGTTAGCCTTTAACTTATCATAATTTACTTTGTGTGTGTGTGTGTGAGACTGTGTATGTGTGAGATAGAAAGAGTGTGTGTGTAGAGTGTGTGTGTGTGTGTGTGAGACTGTGTATGTGTGAGATAGAAAGAGTGTGTGTGTGTGTGTAGAGTGTTTGTGTGTGTGTGTGTGTGACTGTGTATGTGTGAGATAGAAAGAGAGAGTGTGTGTGTGTGTGTAGAGTGTGTGTGTGTGTGTGTGAGACTGTGTATATGTGAGATAGAAAGAGTGTGTGTGTAGAGTGTGTGTGTGTGTGTGTGTGAGACTGTGTATGTGTGAGATAGAAAGAGTGTGTGTGTGTGTGTAGAGTGTTTGTGTGTGTGTGTGACTGTGTATGTGTGAGATAGAAAGAGAGAGTGTATGTGTGTGTAGAGTGTTTGTGTGTGTGTGTGTGAGACTGTGTATGTGTGAGAAAGAGTGTGTGTGTAGTGTGTGTGTGTGTGTGTGTGTGAGACTATGTATGTGTGAGATAGAAAGAGTGTGTGTGTGTGTGTAGAGTGTTTGTGTGTGTGTGTGTGTAGAGTGTTTGTGTGTGTGTGTGTGTAGAGTGTTTGTGTGTGTGTGTGTGTGTAGAGTGTGTGTGTGTGTGTAGAGTGTTTGTGTGTGTGTGTGTGTGACTGTGTATGTGTGAGATAGAAAGAGAGAGTGTGTGTGTGTGTGTAGAGTGTTTGTGTGTGTGTGAGACTGTGTATGTGTGAGATAGAAAGAGTGTGTGTGTGTGTGTGTGTAGAGTGTTTGTGTGTGTGTGTGTGTGAGACTGTGTATGTGTGAGATAGAAAGAGAGAGTGTGTGTGTGTAGAGTGTTTGTGTGTGTGTGTGTGTGTGAGACTGTGTATGTGTGAGAATCGTGAGGTTCAGAGTCGTAAAGATTCCAGGACGAGCTCCATAGAAACTGAACTGACTGAACTGTGAGATAGAAAGAGAGAGTGTGTGTGTGTGTAGAGTGTTTGTGTGTGTGTGTGTGAGACTGTGAATGTGTGAGATAGAAAGAGTGTGTGTGTGTGTGTAGAGTGTTTGTGTGCGTGTGTGTGAGACTGAGTATGTGTGAGATAGAAAGAGAGTGTGTGTGTGTTTAGAGTGTTTGTGTGTGTCTGTGTGAGATAGAAAGAGTGTGTGTGTGTGTGTGTGTAGAGTGTTTGTGTGTGTGTGTGAGACTGTGTATGTGTGAGATAGAAAGAGAGTTTGTGTGTGTGTAGAGTGTTTGTGTGTGTGTAGAGTGTTTGTGTGTGTGTGTGAGAGACTGTGTATGTGTGAGATAGAAAGAGAGTGTGTGTGTGTAGAGTGTTTGTGTGTGTAGAGTGTTTGTGTGTGTGTGTGTGTGAGACTGTGTATGTGTGAGATAGAAAGAGAGTGTGTGTGTGTGTAGAGTGTTTGTGTGTGTGTGTGTGTGTGTGTGTGTGAGTACAAGTGTGTAGAATGTATTTGCATGTGTGTGTGAGTGTACGTGTAGAGTGAGTGTGTGTATATGTGTGTGTGTGTGTGTGTGTGTGTGCTTTGGCCAAGCACTTAGGTAGGCATAATGGAGGATGCGAGGGATGGGTTTGTTCTGGTGTTGTCAAATACACAGGTGGAAATAGAAGGTCATTTACTTCAATTTGTTTTTTCTTGTTTTGTATACTGAGCGCCGCCATTAGTACGCGAGACCGGAACTTCACTGCATGTGGAGTACTCGGTCTTAAAATGTATGTATGTATGTATGTATGTATGTGTGTGTGTGTGTGTGTGTGTGTGTGTGTGTGTGTATATGTATGTATGTATGTATGTGTGTATGTATGTATGTATGTATGTTTGTATGTCCTCTTCTAGTTGTTAGTTTTACATATTGAAAGTGAGAGCATGTATTTATTTTTGTTCTATGTGAGCGAGGGAGACAAAAGGCAGAACTGCCTGTATCGAGTGCCTCTTCCAGAGTTGAAAGAGTGACAGCGCCAAAATCAAGGGACGTTCGAGCCACAATGCCTGGGCACACGGAGTTTGAAGCAATTTAAGTCATAAGAAGAGGGAAAGACTGATCCTGGGAGAGAGTTCCAGAGCTCAGGTGTTGAATAGAAGAAAGTCTGAGAATAACGTTTAATCTTGGGTTGGAAAGTTGCACAGAGTAGGGGTGGGATTGTGTTGCAAGACGGGTACTACGTACCCTACGTAGAGGAGGTGGTATACACTGGGAAAGCTCTGAGGAATATTGATTATTATAGTAGCGATATAATAGTGAGAGAGATGCAACATTGCGGCGAAGAGAGAGAGATTGCAGAGAGTTGGTGAGTGGGCGGGAGTTAATGATACGAAAGGCTTTCCTCTCTACTTTGTCTAGGAGTGTGGTGTGAGAGGATCCTCTCCAAACATGTGAACAATACTCAATACAAGGATGCACTGTGCCGTTGTACAGAGCAAGAAGCTGTGCAGGGGTAAAGAACCCCTTGAGGCGGTTGAGCAAACCAGCTTCTGGGAGGCTGCCTTAGCAAGACTAGTAATATGGTCCTTCCAAGTGAGAGCAGAAGAAAAAGAGACACCGATAATATTGAGAGAAGATGAAAAATAGATTTTTGTATTGTTGAAGTGTAAGGGATAGTCCTCTGGGAGTTCTGAACGGGATGTAAGATGAAGAAATTGGGTTTTGGAAGCATTAAAGGCAACAAGGTTTTCTCTGCCCCAATTGGAAATACCCGTAGTAGTTAGATCAGAAGATAAGTGTTGCATGGCTTCATTACGTTTGCCTTTGATGGATTACTGGCTGGGGCGTTAAGGAAAACTAATTGAGTGGTGTAAGGTAGAGTCGTCTGCGTATGAATGGATGTGACTTAAAGTACCGTTGAGAAGATTACTTGTGAAAATTAGAAAGAGAATGGGAGATAGGACAGAGCCCTGCGGAACACCGGAGTTGATAGGATGAGGAAGTGAGCGATGGCCGTCCACAACCGCAGATATGGAACGGCCAGACAGGAACTTGGAGACAAAGGCACAGATGGGGGGATAGAAACCGTAGGAGGGTAGTTTAGAAATTAAAGATTTGTGCCAGACTCTATTGAAGGCCTTCGATATGTCTAGTGTAATAGAAAAGGCGTTGGCATTTGTTCCGTGTGTATTATGTATGCCTAATGTGTTCCCCAATAAACAAGTTACGTGTGTACAACGCTTGGCACTTATGCTGGTGTGGTTATATCACAACGTTTTTTTTAATGTTTTAATAAGACATACAGTATTGACCTAACCCCACAAAGTGTAAACACGTTGCCACAACATTCATAGTTGGTAAATACAAAACATGTGTCATAACCTATGGAATACATGTGTCATAACCTATGGAATACATGTGTCATAACCTATGGAATACATGTGTCATAACCTATGGAATACATGTGTCATAACCTATGGAATACATGTGTCATAACCTATGGAATACTGTGTCATAACCTATGGAATACATGTGTCATAACCTATGGAATACATGTGTCATAACCTATGGAATACATGTGTCATAACCTATGGAATACATGTGTCATAACCTATGGAATACATGTGTCATAACCTATGGAATACATGTGTCATAACCTATGGAATACATGTGTCATAACCTATGGAATACATGTGTCATACCTATGGAATACATGTGTCATAACCTATGGAATACATGTGTCATAACCTATGGAATACATGTGTCATAACCTATGGAATACATTCCTTATTTACGTCTTTGGCACGTGCCAAATTAGGAATTACTGTTTTTAAGAGGTTCTAATAATTATAACATACATTAATGACAATTCCACACTACAATATATTTTAATGAGAGAGAGAGAGAGAGAGAGAGAGAGAGAGAAGGGTGGGTCAAGAAAGTAAGGAAGGCATACGTGCGAGTAAACTGGTTTCTAGACCAAGCGAAAGGGATATGGGGGAGGGAAGGCGAGGGGGGAGGGGGGGGGGATCAGGAGAGAGATAGGGACAGGAGAGAAGGGATAGGGTGAGAGTGTAGTGGAGAGAAATTATATAGGAGAGGGAAGAGGAAGAAGAAGAGAGGTGAAGAATAGATTGGTATGGAGGATAGAAGGGAGGGTGAGAGGGAGAGGAGAAGAATAGAATACAAGGATGATGGGGGTGATATAGAAGAATAAAGGGAGGAGGAGAAGAATGAGATGAATAATATAGAAGAATAAAGGGAGGAGGAGAAGAATGAGATGAATAATATAGAAGAATAAAGGGAGGAGGAGAAGAATGAGATGAATAATATAGAAGAATAAAGGGAGGAGGAGAAGAATGAGATGAATAATATAGAAGAATAAAGGGAGGAGGAGAAGAATGGAAGAGAGATGTGGGAGGGGGGTAGGATGGAAGGAGTAAAGGAGGAACGGCACAGTTGAGAGGGGGGGGGGGGTAATACGGGGGGCTTACATAGCAATGAATAGGTAGGGAAGGGGTGAAAGGGAGACCGGGAAAAGGAATGGAAGTGGGAGATTAAAATGAAGGAAAATGGGATGCAGGAATAACGAATAGGAAGGAGGAGAATAATGATAGGGAATGAAAGGGAAGGCAGGGAGGAGGAAGGAATGGGGGAGCTAGAAAAGAGAACAAAGGATGGGATGGAGGAATAAGGAATAGGGAATGGAGATAAATGGAATGGGGTAGACGTAGAGGAGGATTGGAAGGAGAGATAGCAAGGAAAGAGAATGGGATAGAGGAACAATTGATATGGAGTGGAATGGAAGGGATAGACAGAGAAGAGGAATGAATGGAAGGAGACATAGAAAGAAAGGAAAATGGGATGGAGGAGCAATGAAAAGGGAGGATGAGAGAAATAGAAAGGGGTAGACGGAGAGGAGGAATGAATGGGGGAGATAGAAAAGAGGAAGAATGGGATGGAGGAACAATGAATAGGAAGTGGAGAGAAATGGAAGGGCTAGACGGAGAGGAGGATTGGAAGGAAAGATAATAAGGAAGGACAATGGGAAGGAGGAACAATTGATAAAGAATGGAATGGAAGGGATAGACAGAGAAGAGGAATGATTGGAGGAGATAGAAGGGAAAGAAAATTATATGGAGGAATAATGAATAGGGAGGTGAGAAGAACGAAGATGGAGACAGAGAAAACAAATAAATGGGGGAGAGAGAAAGGATGGAGGATGGGAGGGCAGCACAATGGATAAGGAGTGGAGAGAAGAACGAAGAAAGGAGATAAGAAGGAAAGATAATGGGATGGAGGAAGCAATGAATAGGGAGTGGAGAGAAACAAAAAGAGGAGGAGATAAAAATAGGAGGGAAGGGATGGTAGAGAGGAACAATGAATAGGAGGTGGAAAGGGATGGAGAGAAAAGGAAATATAAAAGAGAGGGGAGGGTGGGTAGAGAGGAACAACGAATAGGGGGTGGAAAGGAATGAAGTGATGAGATACAAACAAAGAGGGAGAGAGGAAGGAAGCAATGAAACAAGAGTGGAGAAGAACGAAGAGAGAAGCAGATAACAAATAGGGAGGAGGGGGAGGGAGGAACATTGAATATGAAGTGGACAGGAAGAACGAAGAGAGGGAGATGGAGTTACACAGGAGGAAGGAGGGAGGATAGATGAATAGGGAATGGAGAGAAACGAATGATATAAAAGAACACGGAGGGAATGTGCGGTGGAGGAACAATGAATAGGGAGGAGAGCAGGAATGGAGAGAAGAGGAGATAAAAAATGGAGGGAGAAAGAGGAGGGAGGAACATCATATATTGGAAGGGGGGGCAAAGGAAAGGTATAATTTTGGCAGGTGGGCATATTTAACCTTGACCATGATGTAATAACCCAAAATCGATCCCTGTCTGTCTCTCAACCAGTAGACCAGTTCAACCAGTGCTAAATCAACCAGGGCCAACTTAACCCCTTCAGTACCGGTGCCGTCTGTCATTATATTCTGGCTATTACTGGACAATGTTATTAGTTTAAAAAGGGCCTCCAGCAATTAACAGGCTTCGAACTATCTCGTTTAACCCTTTTATTTTAGCTGCCGCAGATCCTTCTTACACTGCATAAAATCGTCTAAATAAGGCTAGATAACATTGACAAGACATTGCCGGTACAGAAGGGGTTATTAAGTGTCAAATAAGAAAACAAAAAAGGCCCACCCCTTTCCCATTCTTAAGTAAACCATTTTAGATTTACAGAAGAGCAACCATTACTAGCATTACTGTATGTCCACAAACATTTCAGTAATGTAAGCATCTTTCCTTCTAATTTGTTTTGTTTTTTTCATTTTTTTAAGACCTAACCTAACTGTACCAAACTTAACCTAACCTAAGCTAACAGTATTGATTGATGTGGTACTGGTTGAGAGCTACTGGTTGATATGGTCTACTGGTTGAGCTGTCTGGTCACCCCACAGTCTTATACCTGCCTTCCCAACCTTGAAAATAACTCCCTTCACCTTGAGTTTTTTGTATTTCTTTTGTCTCCCTCCATGTTATTTAAATTCCAGTTATACCCATTTTTTCACACTGATGTATGCACCTGTCTATACTCAGTCTTCTTTTTTTCTTTTCTATCTTTTGCAATTCTCATTTTACTCAACTTTTTTTTCTGACCCAATGATAATTACAACTGTACCTACTATTATATATATTATAATAATTAGCTTTCAGTTTCAAGCACTTTCAGTTTCTATACGATTTTACTGTCGAAACTCTGTGTGTGGCGACCGTAGACATTATTACCTTTTTTGCCTTCTATAGGGATGCCGCCAAGATAATTATTTCACCTACAGTTAACCATGTGAAGATCGTGACACATTCTGACAGTTTATTATGGCTATCATTAGACGATTTTATACAGCTTAGAAAGGATTTTTGGGAATTATAAGGGTATAGTACTATAGACTGTCTCAATTAACCCTCTGACTTGCATATACCCTTCCTAATCTGAACTATATAGTCTAATAATAGCCAGAAAACAAACAAATATAAAATGCATATTGTATCTTGTAAAGGTTGTATTTGGCTACAGGTCACGTCATCTCAGTCATGGGTCATATCACCATGGGTCTTTCTGCCCACACTTCATTATGCAATAGGTCATTTCAACACAGGTAAATTCGTCAACGTCAACAGGTAAGTTCCCCCCCCCCCCCCCCGCCTCACTCCCCACCCAGAGAACATGATATCATCCAGTTTCATCAAATACAAAATTAATGTTTTGTTCTATGTGCATGAAGGAGATAAAAGGCAGGCTGCCTGAAACGAGTGTCTCCGCCGAAGCCAAAAAAGTGACGGAGAAAGCAATATTCAAGGGACGTCGGGGTCAAAATGCCTGGACACACAATGTAAAGCAGTCTAAGCCATAGGATGAAGGAAACATTGATTATGGCCCTTTCATTGTATGTGAGTGTGCTGCAAGGTGGTTTGTGTGTTTTCCTCCTCCCCTCCCCCTCTCCTCACCACCACCACGACCAACAACAACAACAACAACAACAACCAACAACAACAACTACCACCACTACCACTACACACACACACACACACACACCACCACCACCACTACCACTACTGCCACTATACACACACACACACACACAAACACACACACACACACACAAACCACCACC
>CM064496.1:5124894-5287394 GCA_032716605.1 Paralithodes platypus
AGCTAAATTTGTACATTTTTCGATACATATATATATTTTTGTTTTGACAGCAAGCTAAATTTGTAATTTTTCGATAGAAAAATGTCTCCAGCGAAGCCGGATTTCTCTAAACAATGCTGGCTCGCTATCGCTCGCCAGGAAGAAACCGAAAGGAATACCATATAACGATCACTGTTTGACCAAATGGACACCATTAATTAGAAATTTTGATTATAAAGAGGCTTAAATCATGCTTACTGGTTGTGAAATAAACCCAAACCTGCTAATAATACCCAGAAGAAAACACAATATGGTAATCGGGTCTTGAAAGGGGTAACTACACAGGCATGATTTGGTTTGGATGAGGTTGATGGGTATAGAGATCATTTGGGGCCCGTTCTTAATACATGTAGCACTACGCAGAAGAATGGCAAGTATGGACACTCACATAACTAGAAATACATAACACAAACACAAAACAAACTTGATCACATTATTCCCAACACCAATAGGGAGGGCCGTTAAGGAGGGATGGGCGTAATTATTGGTTCATTTATATTTGTTTAGTTTCCTCCCTAGACCTCCATCAAGCTTAAAAAAAACACTGCCCAAGATCCTCCTCCAAGATTTATTTGTACATTTTTCGATAGAAATATGTCCCGGCCGAAGGCCGGTTCCTCTTAAATTAAGCTCGCTATCGCTCGCCAGGAAAAAATCGACACCTAAATAACACGAAAAGTCATAATAATGAGAACGAAATGGGTTGACAGGTCTTAAAATCTCCAAACTAATGTGCCGATCGTCTTAAAATCTCCAAACTAATGTGCCAATCGTCTTAAAATCTCCAAACTAATGTGCCGATCGTCTTAAAATCTCCAAACTAATGTGCCGATCGTCTTAAAATCTCCAAACTAATGTGCCGATCGTCTTAAAATCTCCAAACTAATGTGCCGATCGTCTTAAAATCTCCAAACTAATGTGCCGATCGTCTTAAAATCTCCAAACTAATGTGCCGATCGTCTTAAAATCTCCAAACTAATGTGCCGATCGTCTTAAAATCTCCAAACTAATGTGCCGATCGTCTTAAAATCTCCAAACTAATGTGCCGATCGTCTTAAAATCTCCAAACTAATGTGCCGATCGTCTTAAAATCTCCAAACTAATGTGCCAATCGTCTTAAAATCTGAACACTAATAGGGTTAAACATGAGGAAGAAGGGGGACCCGAGAAACGACCCCTCTCCCCTCAAAAAGGTCCTCTGGGTATCTCACCAGACCCGACCAGGTGACTATTATTTATTCAGCTGGCCACCTTTCACATTCAATTAATCCTGTACGGAATAAAGAGACCAATTAATCCTGTACGGAATAAAGAGACCAATTAATCCTGTACGGAATAAAGAGACCAATTAATCCTGTACGGAATAAAGAGACCAATTAATCCTGTACGGAATAAAGAGACCAATTAATCCTGTACGGAATAAAGAGACCAATTAATCCTGTACGGAATAAAGAGACCAATTAATCCTGTACGGAATAAAGAGACCAATTAATCCTGTACGGAATAAAGAGACCAATTAATCCTGTACGGAATAAAGAGACCAATTAATCCTGTACGGAATAAAGAGACCAATTAATCCTGTACGGAATAAAGAGACCAATTAATCCTGTACGGAATAAAGAGACCAATTAATCCTGTACGGATAAAGAGACCAATTAATCCTGTACGGAATAAAGAGACCAATTAATCCTGTACGGAATAAAGAGACCAATTAATCCTGTACGGAATAAAGAGACCAATTAATCCTGTACGGAATAAAGAGACCAATTAATCCTGTACGGAATAAAGAGACCAATTAATCCTGTACGGAATAAAGAGACCAATTAATCCTGTACGGAATAAAGAGACCAATTTTCGACCATATATTTTTTTTTTATGAGGATTACGTTTCCTTTGTCCATTCAACTGTGAAGAAAACAAAGATAAGGAAACATGGAAATCTTGGCCATCTTTGTATCCCTAACTTTCTTCCCTTGTGTATAACTTGTTTTCTTTCTTTCTCTCTCTATTCATTTATAAAATATTTCTCTCTCTCTCTCTCTCTCTCTCTCTATATATATATATATATATATATATATATATATAGCCTATATATATATATATACCGGGTATATACTGTATATATATACCGGTATACTGTATATATATATATATATTTTTTTTTTTTTTTTTTTGAGAGAGAGAGAGAGAGAGAGAGAGAGAGAGAGAGAGAGAGAGAGAGAGAGAGAGAGAGAGAGAGAGAGAGAGAGAGAGAGAGAGAGAGAGAGAGAGAGAGCCAGAGAGAGAGAGAGAGAGAGAGAGAGAGAGAGAGAGAGAGAGCCAGAGAGAGAGAGAGGTCTCCCACAAAAGAATCCAATTTCCCTTTCATATTATAGTAGTTGTGTTTTTTGTGGGCTCCTATAGAACTTGATACCGCGGCTCGGACTGTTTACCTTTGATACTATCGGGGCGGAGGCTTAACACCCAACCATACCGGTATATATATATATATATATATATATATATATATATATATATATATATATATATATATATTATGAAAGAAAATATAATTAACACGTCATTATATTGAGGTTGGGTTTAGTGCAACACTCAGTGCATGTTCCTATATATCGACAAGGAATATGTTTACGAAGAGTGTGTGCTAAACCTTTAACCTTCTTGATGGTACAGTGGTAGAGCACTGTCGTCCTGTTTGTGGGTCCCGAGTTCGATTCCCGGTAGTTGCAATCATTCATTATTTACTAACCCTACACATTCCATTGTGTAAGTGGTTAGATGTTAAGGACATTGCAGAATATAATGATATACATATATATATATATATATATATAGTGTATCTATTTATTTATTTTTTGCTCGGCAACTCTGGACTAGAATATTCTTAATTCGAGTTATATGTACAGCGATTCATACACATTCGTGGAACTCACATATTCCTAATTGTGTAAGCATATCCCTGGAAACTAATTTATGAATATAATGTTCTATCCATCAACACATATAATGTTCTATCCATCAACACATATAATGTTCTATCCATCAACACATATAATGTTCTATCCATCAACACATATAATGTTCTATCCATCAACACATATAATGTTCTATCCATCAACACATATAATGTTCTATCCATCAACACATATAATGTTCTATCCATCAACACATATAATGTTCTATCCATCAACATATAATGTTCTATCCACACATATAATGTTCTATCCATCAACACATATAATGTTCTATCCATCAACACATATAATGTTCTATCCATCAACACATATAATGTTCTATCCATCAACACATATAATGTTCTATCCATCAACAAATACAAAAACTATATGCACTAATTATTGACAAGTAAGTTCAATCCAAAAAATCAATTAAGATAATATAGTTGCTTAAGGGAGCCCACATCGCTTTTTTTCTCTTTCTCTCCCTCTCTCTTTGGCTTGCATCCATTCGGCCCCATTCATCCTACTGTTTTAAGACGCTTACCCCCATCCAGGTGTCAATATTTTCCTGGCGAGCGGTAGCGAGCCATCATATATATATATGTATATATATATTTTTTTTTTTACAGCAAGCTAAATTTGTAAGTTTTTCGATAGAAAAATGTCTCCGGCGAAGCCGGATTTCTCCATATAATGCTGGATAGCTATCGCTTGCCAGGAAGAAATCGACACCTGGATGGGGATAAACGTTTTAAAACAGTTGGCTGAATGGGGCCGATTGAATACACGCCAGGAAAAGAGAGAAAAGGAGAGAAAGATAAAAACAAAAAGTCGGTGATCCCCCTTATAGATAAAGACAGGGACTCCATGAATGTTCATAAGTAACTGTACCAACCAAATATTACACCCCAACGCCAGCCTATAACCTGTTCTAAATAAGGGGGCCAGAAATCGTGATCCCTAACCTCTGTAACTCAAAAAGGGCTGGAGCAAATCGGGCTGCACAGTTGCGCTAATATGTCATGTCCCGGCTGTCATTACGTTAGGCTTGCGCTGTGCTGTATTAATGTCTGTCAGATGTTGAATAGGGTGGGTAAGTGTAGGAACATGTTTGTATATTTCACTCGATATGAAGAAATGAAGCTTAGATAATAATAATAATAATAATAATAATAATAATAATCGTCTGGTTACTTATATAGCGCCCTTATCTCCTCCTTCGAGGATTCTCAAGTGCTTCACAGTTTTTTAATCAACCAGAGACCATTACCCATCTTCCTTGTTCATGGGAAGACAGTAACCGCCGGCTATATCTCAGAAAAACTTTTCAATCTGAGCGGGGATTGAACGCGAGACCTGTAAGATTGGAAGCAGGCACGCTATCAACTGAGCCAGCCGGACGGCTGAGACCAATTATACCAATTATTGATCAAAACATACTTGGTGCTGAGACATCACCTTTTAGCTCGACTGTACATTTCGTCACCTATTCCCTGGCTGACCTTTCCAAATGGTAGAAATATTAGCTGGATTACTCTAGTCGTTTGTGAGGTAATGGTAGAAATATTAGCTGGATTACTCTAGTTGTTTGTGAGGTAATGGTAGAAATATTAGCTGGATTACTCTAGTTGTTTGTGAGGTAATGGTAGAAATATTAGCTGGATTACTCTAGTTGTTTGTGAGGTAATGGTAGAAATATTAGCTGGATTACTCTAGTTGTTTGTGAGGTAATGGTAGAAATATTAGCTGGATTACTCTAGTTGTTTGTGAGGTAATGGTAGAAATATTAGCTGGATTACTCTAGTTGTTTGTGAGGTAATGGTAGAAATATTAGCTGGATTACTCTAGTTGTTTGTGAGGTAATGGTAGAAATATTAGCTGGATTACTCTAGTTGTTTGTGAGGTAATGGTAGAAATATTAGCTGGATTACTCTAGTTGTTTGTGAGGTAATGGTAGAAATATTAGCTGGATTACTCTAGTTGTTTGTGAGGTAATGGTAGAAATATTAGCTGGATTACTCTAGTTGTTTGTGAGGTAATGAGGTTAATGGTCAAGAGTTTTGGCCGCAATGTTGCATCTCTCTCGCTATTCTATCACTACTACAATATTCAGTGTTCCTCAGAGCTCTCTCAGTGCATACCACCTCCTCTACGTAGGGTATGTAATACCCGTCTTGCAACACAATCCTACCCCTACTCTGTACAACTCTCCAACTCAAGAGTGAAACGATACTCCCAAGCATTCTTCTATTCAACAGCTGAGCTCTGGAACTCTCTCTGTGGTATATTATTTGTGGAAGTTAAATATCTCTAAGCTATAATTATTCAAACAAAATCAATCTAAATTAAATTACTCCAAATCTAAATTGAATTCAATCTGAAACAAGCTAATTTATATCCAAAGGTCACACAAAATTATTTATATATAAGGTAAGGTTATAAGGGTTAATAATACTCCAGGAATTAACTCACCAATAGTTCCACGTGGCAATGAGACAAAGGAGAACGTTACCCAATATGGCAGACGATGGGGAAACAAGATACCGGCCCCTAGGCTCGGCCAAGGAAAAAGAACAAATGATTATATGGGAATGGACATGAATATTATGCTTATCTGTCAGTCAGTCATGGCGTCGATGAGAGCGTCGTAATTGTGTAGATGTTTGGATTGCTGGCAGTTTAATGTGATTAGAGGCACAAAAGCTCGATCAACTGAAGGCGGAAATTAGATGTTAACTGGTTGGTGTTCGTGAAGGCTCTGACACTTCCAGCCATTCGCCTTGCTGCCGTGGCATACGCCAGGAGCCCAAATTATCGTACCGTATCTATGTTGCTCAGTACGATAAATTAAATCAATATATACGATAAATTCATATATACTACATAAGACCATGTCAATATTGCTTAATAGCATATTAGGTCTTTTATAATCTTAACTTACTTACAATCTTATAATACACGATCTAATCGTCCTATGCCGTACCACGTAGATTATCGTGACGTCCCAGAGACAAACATTAGCACAGAAATTGTCTTACTCTATCGTACTACACGATACACTCCCCCCACAAAAAATATAACCAGAACCCCACCATAAATTAAAGTTGCCCAGAGGCTATCTTCTGATGCCACATTTCAACGGCGCCAGCAGCAGCGCGTCTTGGATGCGCCCCGGTCCGAGATTGATCACCATCCATAAGGGGTGAATCGTCACGTTGAAAATCCTCGGACCCAGCAATAACAGGTGGAGCATCAGATTGCAATGCGGAATCGAGCTCTAAAGCGAACAAACGTGCAATAGGACGAACAGTAGTTCCAGTGGTCGTCCTCAATAGTGCCACCCGCTCTACAGAGTCTTCCCCCTTGTACACCTCCATTCCAGTACAATTTCCAGTACAAATGAGGACTATCTTCTCTTATTAAAACTACTTCACCAACAGTAGGTGCCGATGGTCTACCAGAGGGTTTGATGCTTCTTTCCCTCAATGCTAGCAGATACTCATCAATCCACCTCTTTCTAAAGTCCTCGATTACCCTCGAAATATACTGGTATCGCTTAGACACTGCTGCTTCAGAGTACAACGAAGGATCCTTTAGTTCTATGATAGACTGGAAATCGGATAGGAAAGCAGTCAATGGTTTACCGTAGAGTAAATGAGCTGGCGTTAATGGTAGTGGTTCTTGCAGGTCGGTGTACACATATGTGAGCGGACAGTCATTCACGACTGCTTCTATTTCGGTGAGAACAGTCATTAACTCACTCTTCTTCAATAAAGCACAACCTACTACCGCTCTCAGTCCTGATTTAACAATGCCGACACACCGTTCCCACATTCCACCAAACCAAGGTGCCCTAACTGGAATGAACCTCCATTCGCACTTCTTTTCTCCCATAAAAGTGATGATTGTAGGATCACTGCTCATATCCTTAAGGTATCTAGATGCTTGGATAAAAGTAGGAGCATTGTCGCTAAGTACTAGTTGAGGGAATGAACGACGTGCACAAAACCGTCTAAATGCCAGTATAAATTCCTCGCTAGACATATTGTCACATAATTCTAAGTGTACCGTGCGAGACGTTGCACAGGTAAACAATAATATATAGACCTTATCTTGCTCTCTCGTCTTCAATGCACCTGTGTAATCTAACCCTACAGCTTGGAAAGGCTCGATATGTTTACACGGCATTCAGGTAAAGGCGGAGCTGGTCCAGTCGCATAAGGTTTACCCTTTAGTCTTTGGCATATCACACACTTCCTCACTACGCGTCGAGCTACTTGTCGAACTCTGGGTATCCACCATGTGAGACGCAAATTCGAAATGATGTGAGAGACCCCATAGTGTTTTACTTCCTTATGTGCATGTATGACCAATAGATCAGTAACGTGATGTCTTGCTGGCATAAGTATAGGACGGTTTGTGCCGTCCGTTACACCCGACCACTTCAGGCGACCCTCACACCTGATGAGGTCATTATCTAGGTGCAACCTTAATTGACGCACCAAGTTAGGCATTATTAACTTATTAGAGCTATGTAAAGATTCTAATTCATTGGAAAAAGTTTCTGCTTGAACCCACTTCATCAAAGTTACTTCAGCTACTGTATATTCACGAACATTCATGTTATGACCCTTATTGCAGAGTTGGCCCGTTACTTTAACCTTGATATTGGATATAAACCTCAACACCCAAGCTACAACTCTGACTAATTTATTATAGTCACCGAATCTTGCCCACTCTATTACTGGAGCCGGTGGCTCATTTGGTTGGGCTGTAACTGCCACTGTCTCCAGTGGTAGAAGTCCCTCACCAACAGCTTGCCATATCGTCCATTCATTTTCATGGAGCAGCCAATTTGGACCATGCCACCACAACTCAGACTTTATTAACTGGCTAGCCGTTATACTCCTAGTTATGAGATCACTAGGGTTGTCTTTTGTATTGACATAGTGATATGCAACGTCTGGCAATAAAGCCCTAATCTCATCTACCCTATTTCGCACATAAACTGGCAGAGATTTCTTGCTATGTACCCAGTTGAGTGCGACTTGACTATCGCACCATACGTGAACGACTTCAATATTCAACTCGCTCTCATATGCTGCGCGTACATGTTGTACCAGACGTGCTAATTACAGCATGGCAGTTAATTCCATTTTAGGGATAGTTACCTTTTTGACCGGGGCTACCTTGGCCCGGGCTGTAACTAAATACGCCCCAAATGAAGTAACGATATATATGGCTACCCCGTATGCCGTGGCACTAGCATCGCAAAACGTATGTAATGTAACGTCGCCGTATGCTGCCACCTTACGAGGTAGCTGTTTAGTACATAGGATGTCATACTCTTTCAACAATAATGTCCCTTGATCAATTAAGTCCTCGGGCAAACTGTCATCCCATTCTACATTGCGTCTCCAAAGTTCCTGCATCAGAATCCTAGCTCTTATGGTAACGGGTAATGCTAGACCCAAAGGATAAAAAAATTCCGCAACTTTGCTCAACAGACTTTTCTTCGAGTGCGTTCCTGTCTGCAGAACAAAAGACTTGGTTTGAAAGGTTAGTATGTCTTGTTTTGGTTGCCAGATCATCCCCAAATTTCTGGTCTTTTCCTGGTTATGAGATGCCGAACCGTCCACCTGAATCAAACTCTGAAGATCTTCACTATTAGTAACCCACTCGCGTTGAAATAAATGAGCTTCTGTAAACAATCTACGTGCTTGCCAGTAGGTATGTAACAAATCATCCTGACTATCGCTAGAACCCTGCAAATTGTCTATATACAACCCGCGAGATAGTTTACTTGTGTCCTCATGAGTATCTGATAGATGTTTCTTGATCGTGGCATTTAACAAAAACTGTGAGCATGTAGCACCAAAGAGTACGACCCGAAAATGGTAGATCATGACCGAACTTTCAGAGTCTTCAATGTCTTCAAACCAAAGAAAGCGGGTAACATCTCTATCTTCCTCTTTTAGTTTGACCATCAGGAATGCTTTCTCAATGTCACTAGTAAATGCATATTGCCCCAGCCTAAACCGCAATAGATGTTGGGACAGATCCGACACCATGGACGGACCTGTCAGCAGGCAGTCATTTAGACTGGGTTGTTGACATTGGTGGGCAGAGCAGTCATACACCACCCGTATTGGTGTGGTGATGCTGTCTTTCCTCACCCCATGATGGGCTAGATAGTGAACCCTTCCCTTCCTAATCGGTTCTTTTACATCAACCCTTTCAATGAAGCCTCGTTCTATGTAACTCCGAAATATATCGTCATACGCCTGGCGCGTGCTAGGTTCATTTGTTAATTTGCGCTGCAATGCGCGCAAGCAACCCAATGCCAATCCATAGTTGGTCGGCAAGCTCATCTCACTATTTTTCCCGGTCAAACTAACCTTGTATTGCTTGTCTGAGGCACTATAGCTCACAGACTCTTCAAACTTCTTCAGCACAATTTCCGAGTCATAATTGGTCTCCATAGGATTAACACCTTACTGGCGGCCTAGGCGGTCTATTTGACCGTACCGCACAGCGTTTATTTTTTACCCTAAATAGGGTTATTTCCGTGCTCATTTTCATGCCTAAACAAGACCCAGAGCGTAAAACAAGTATCTATCCCTGAAAGGGCGTAAACAGAGCTTTCCAATGACACCCGAACCATCCTTGTACGAGCACTGGTTCTCTTGCAACGATCGTGCAACACGAGTGCAAAAACCCTAAAAAAAGGTAATTTCCTTACATAATTCCCTGTGTAGTGAGTGTGAGAGGGGGGAAGAAGGTGGGATACAGTTCAGTTGGTGCACGGTGGTCGTGGGGAGCGGTCATAAGGTTACTACGCTCGACCCACCGCTCAGCTCTCTCTCTTAGCAACATTACGTGCTGAAAATGGTGGTCGACAGATGTCGTGCACCGCCACATAGTCCAAATTTATTTCACTCGACATATGTCGTGCGCCGCCAGTTAAGGGTTAATGCCTATGTGATCCAATCTCCACAGTCGTTCCAGGTCGAACTCGGCAGTCATTTTAGGGTCACTAGGTTGGGAATCCTCCTTTCCCAACTCCTCTGCCGCGGTTACATTCACCCTTAATATCGAGACCGTGTCGACCAGGACATTAAACTGTGTAGTATGTACCTTTCCGCTCATCTATCTATCTATCTATTGCCTGACGCCGTGATCCCCGAAGGGGTGGCCACGAACGAACCGCCCCCATGCACCTCTGTCCCCAGTCAGTCGACGCCCCTCCCCCCAACCAGCACCGCCTTCGTTCATGTAGTTCCTCACTCCATCCTTCCACCTCATATTCGGTCTACCTCTCCCCCTCTGTCCCTCCACCTCGCTCTCGTACACCCTCTTAGTCATTCTCTCGCTTTCCATACGTTCCATATGGCCGAACCATCTCAAGTTGTTCCTTTTCACACTTTCCAGCACATCTACCTCCACACCACACCTCCTTCTTACTTCCTCATTAGTCTGTCTATCCCTCCATGTAACTCCGCACGCACTCCTTAAGTAATTCATTTCCACTGCTCTCACTCTTGGTCGGAGTCTCTCAACCAACGTCCATGCTTCGCTTCCGTAAGTCAGTGTCGGGATTACCACACTGTCATGCAAGGACTTCTTCACTTCCATACTGACCACCCTATTTCTTGTTACTGCTTTTAGCGTTCCTACAACCCTCTTCCCCTGTTGTACCCTCTCCCGCACCTCTTCATCCATAGTCCCATCTTTACTCAACACACTGCCCAGATACTTAAAAGAGTTGACGATCTCCATAGCCTGACCGTTCAGCTTCACCTCACACTCTGTGACTTCACCCTTTTCGAAGACCATTTCCGCTCATGCAATAGCCAAATTTAGTGGGGATTAAAATTACACCACACATTCTTTTAAATCCAGGGTATACTACATCATAATAATGATCCACACCAAGTAGAACATGCACCTCACTCTGATCTCCCATGGGATCTTGACATGTTAACCCCTTTGCTACGTAATGCGTGTTCCACTTTCTTCACTCCTACAGATACATATTCTGGTAGGGTGTCTACTACGATACATGACATAAAGTACCTTTGTTTACGATAGAAATAGGAAATCTCCGTAGTCTTGTTTGTCAGTAACCCCTGTAAAGCCCTGCAATCGAAGAGTCTCAGCCCCTACGATTCGGTGCTTAACCCGGGAGCTGCGGGGAGACTCTTAAGAGTTCCCCCGGCGCACTGCGGGTAGACTCTTAAGAGCAGAGACTTTGAACACGTACCAAAACCGCGCGTTTATAGCCAGGCGGCTGAAAATTGGTGTGGGTATAGTACTACATGTCAACTCTCGATACCACCCCGCCAAACGCTCGCCCCGCACTCGTGCAAGCACCACCGCGCCAGTAACCACGCACTAGTCATGGAGCCTACACGTCCCTCACGCTCGCTCCCTGATGACACAACCAGCCCTCCTTCTGGTGGTGTTAGCCGCCGTGGAAGGCAGAGGGTGGCTGCCAAAGACCCTAGCTACCAGTACGACACGCCCTACAGCTCAGAGGACGAATCACCAGCACCAAAAGCACGTAAAACACGTGCAAGCAGGGCAATGGCACAGAGGTCATTGGTCTTTCGGGACACTGCCACCACGACCCAGGCCACTGCAACAACCACTACCACCACCACTGCCACCACTGCCACCCCTGCCACCGGTACCAGCGACGCAGGAGGCCGCCCTAGGGCTGCATTACCTGCGGGGGCAGGAAAAATGAAAGGCACGGGCGTAGGGAAAAGAACCCGTACGCCAGCCACAGTGCCCCTACCACCACCAACACCACCAGCCGCCCGGCTGCCCCTGCCGCCCCTGCTGCCCCTGCCGCCCCTGCCGCCCCTGCCCAAGGAACAGGGAAGGGGAAGGGGAAAGGGAGAGGGAAAGCGACTGGGAAAGCGACTGCTGGCCCTGGTGTCCCTGCCGGCCCTGCTGCCCCTGCCGCCCCTGCCGCCCCTGCCGCCCCTGCCCAAGGAACAGGGAAGGGGAAGGGGAAAGGGAGAGGGAAATCGACTGCTGGCCCTGGTGTCCCTGCCTGCCCTGCTGCCCCTGCCGCCCCTGCCCAAGGAACAGAGAGAAGGGCGACAGGCACCACCATCATCTTGCCATCAAGGCCACGCACCACTGCTGCCCCTGCCGCCGCCGCCCCTGCCACCACCTCTGCTGTCCCTGTCCATAAGACTCCCGCACGTGCCAAAGTGACCCGGAAAACTCTTACACCATCTAAGTATGCCGCCCTGCTGTTTGATGGTGATTCGCAGGACATTGGCAGCCCGGGTTTCGACGACGAAGCCCTAGCACGGGACCAAGGGTGGGGGGATTTGGGAGTGGACAGTGGGAGTGAGTCCGACGTCGGTGACGAAAACGAGGAAGGGCATCGTCTGTCGAGTGAAGAGGAGGGTAATGATGATGAAGTGCTGTATCGCGACCATGGAAGCGATATTTCAGACGCAGAAGCAGACGCAGACGACATTCCGATCCCTGGCATGCCTTCGTTCGATTGGTCTGACGGGGTCAATTTTGTACCTGACGTGCCCCAGTTCAATCCTGGGACGTCAGGAACAACTGACGACTGGCCCTGTGATGATCAAGCGAACGAAAGCGACTTCTTCCTCGCTTTTTCCGACATGGAGGTAATGACGTACATCGTTGCCCAAACAAACGCCTACTACAGGTGGGTGTTTGGCAGATTGGACGTCCTTTCTCCAAAAGCGAGAATACGAGGCTGGGTGGATACGACTGTGGCAGAATTTCTGACGTTCTTTGCCTTGTTGTTCCTCATGCCTCTGATCAAGAAGCATGTGTTGCAACACTACTGGAAGCACGACCCTCTCATCGCCACCCCAACTTTCAATAAGTTCATGACTCGTGACAGATTTTTGTTGCTGCTAAGATTTATGCACTTTGCAGACAACGAAAATCCTAACAGGATTGACAGGATATGGAAAGTTAGGGATGTGTTCACCATGTTGTTGGAGAGGTATAGGAAATACTTTTACCCCTTCCTCAATTTGGTGATTGATGAGTCGCTCGTGCTCTTCAAAGGACGTCTTGTTTTCAAGCAGTATATCCCCTTGAAGAGGCATAGGTTCGGAATCAAGCTCTTCGTGTTGTGCGACTGTGAAACTGGAATAGTGCTTGACATGATCGTGTATACAGGAACTGACATTGACGTACCGAAAGCCGCTGCCAATGACCCCATGGGCATGTCAGGTGCCATCGTCAGGAAAATGTTGGCACCTTACCTGGGCAAAGGCCACATCATCTACACTGACAACTGGTATACTTCTCCTGCTCTCTGCCAGTTTCTTTATGACAACCAAACGGGGTCATGTGGGACTGTCAGAAAGACAAGAAAGTTTATGCCAAAGTTCACAGGTGATGTCATTCCTCTCACAGATGCCTCCTCCAGTGACACACCTTCAGAAGACGACCTTGCCCAGGAACACCGCGAGAGGCATGTGCGAAGAAGGCGACGAAAGGGGCAGAAATACAAGCAGCTCGAGAAGTGTGGGAAACTGATAGCCCTGAAGTGGAAGGATAAGCGAGACGTCCACCTGCTTTCCACCGTCCACACAGGTGCCCAGGTGGATTCTGGCAAAATCCACTACCGAACCAGGAAGACAATCTACAAGCCCGACATGGTAGTGGACTACACCAAAAAACATGCGCCTGGTGGACAAGTCTGACTGTCAGCTGTCAGGTGTTGAGTGTCTGAGGAAGACTGTGAAGTGGTATCACAAGCTCTTCCTCCACCTAGTTGACATAACGATGCTGAACGCCTACAACTTGTGGTTGGTGAAGAAGGATATGGCCCCAAACCAGAAGCTGAAATTCCGGGAGTTCGTGTACAACGTCTCCTACCAACTCCTGGAGAAGTATGGCACCACCACTCACAGACGTACGGCATGGCGTGGGGATCACGTTCCTGACCGCATCCAGCTGGGTGTCGAAAGACACTACACAACCAACACCGAGCTGATTGGCACTCGTCACAGGCAGGTGCAGTGCACCGTCTGCAGCTCCAGTGTGAGGAAACCCCATGTGACTGCTTCAGGGACTACCACACCTTCAAGAACTACTGAGTGTCGGCCCCTGCCCTGCCCTGCCCTGCCCTGGACTCGCCCCGTGCCCTGCCCTGGACTCGCCTCCTGCCCTGCCCTGCCCTGGACTCGCGCCCTACCTTACCTGACCTGACCTAATTGATCACGCTACCTCATAATGTAACATATATATTATATAATGTATAAGTTCCAAAGATGTCCCTGTGATATAGCTTTTACATTATATAATTGTATGTTTCATTATTTAGTTTATAAGTTTCAAAGATTTACATGTAATATGCCTTATTTTTTTAGTATATCAATATATATGTTTGTTATTAGCCTAAGTAATGTGTATATAATCATTTTCTTACCTCAAATGAATTGTACAAAAATAAATATGTTTCAATAAATCATGTCAAACCTACTATGATAATAAAATAAAACAATAAAAAAAGAAAAAAAAAGAAACAAGGTCATGTCATTGTATTCTTACAATATGATATATTCTATGAATATTTCATATTGTTTGAATACAATGGCATGATCTTGTAAAAAAAAAAATTTATAATTTTTTTCTAGACAATATAAAACCTTCCCCATAACCCCCTCCTGGATTCGATCCCACTACCCTACGACACTTTGAGTTTTCCAGTCCGCGACCTTACCAACCATGCCACAGGAGCTCATACCAAATATTACTCAAAACTTCGTGTCTACAATCGAAATGACAATATACAAAAAAAAATGAATTATCCCACCAATTTACGTTTGTAAATTGATGGGATTATCAATTATATCATGCCAAGGTTTATAATAGTTTGTCTCTGTCAAGAATTAGTAATTATATAACTTTATTCTGTCAAAAATTGCCCAAACACTCAGCAAAATTGCCCCTCTCAGTGTGACTCCACTCATTTTCACACGGTCAGGCGGTCACGAGGTGACCCTTGCCGCTCCTTGATTCTCCAGCTACAGCAGCTCTGTCTGGGAACAAATTGGTATAAATACAATAATGGATAAAATACTCTTCACAAATACATTTGTATTGTATAATATTGTAAATAAAAATGAATAATAACTGTGTGGGTGTCGAAAATTGCTCAACCAGCTTTCTTATGTCTCGCCTACGCGCGTATATTGGATTATACATAGTCATGACTGTCATACAAATAATTGCAGTAGGTCTCGAATATACATTTAGATTGCATATTACTTCGAAATAAATAAGTAAACGTTTCTCTGGTGGCAATCTACCCTTTCGCAGGTGTAAGGAGACACCAGTCTATATTTAGCCCTCTATCACAACAGGCAATCTGCCTGTGTTGACTCAGCACCGTCGCTGGTGGTCTATAAATATAGTACTTTATTTACAGTCAATGGCCTACATGTTTCTGTGGTACTTCACATGTGTCTAAAATGCAATGTCTGCTTGCATAAAAATGCAATTCTGAAGTCCATTTATATGTACGACATACGCATGTCTCAGTTTCTCTCTCTCTCCATTCCTGACTCATGTTATTGTAGACCTGTTGATGGCAACGAACACCAGCCATCTGGTAGACATAAGGGTCAAAATACCAAACATCAATACGCCTGGGGCGCCTCCACAATTATCACTAAGCTGGTTATCTATCTAGAGATCTGCCTGACTTCCATCTCTCCACGACTCACTCACTCACTGCACCCCTGCATGCCTCCCTCCCACCCACCCACCCCCAACCCCCCCTTTCAGGCTTCCGTCTGCTAGAAACACATTCACAATTTGCGTAAATATCGCATCAATTGGGCTATATGCGGTATATTCCTTGTTATATGGGACGCCTACATATGTACACGTCTTTATTATAGCATGAGAGTGCTCTAAATACAAGATTGACGTGATATTTATGGCGTAACACACCCTCTCCCCCTTTCATTCCCACCACAACTCACTCACACCTTGGTTCACGCATAGAAACTCATTGATAATGTGCGTAAATATCGCATGAATTGGTTTATATGCGGTATATATTTTGATATATGGCACGTATACATACGTACAAGTCTGTATTATAGCGTGACAGTGCTCTACGTACAAGATATACGTGATATGTATGGCGTAAACCACACTCTCAGCTCATAAATTGCCGCCAAACCTCCAACACATCTTCATTCCCGCCTAAATATTCTCTTATAATTCCCTTATATATTGCAATTTTGGTCACTATGAGGCATATTCATTGTTATATGGGTGCCCTACACATGTATACATACTCTAAATAGCCTAAAAGGGCTCGAAAAAGGAGATATACGTGATAATACGCGGTAACCCACCCCCTCCTCCCTCTCCTTCTATCCCCTGCGTGCGTAAATATTCGGCCGGGAAATCTCGCCGCTCGATGACAATCTAGCCGTGCGGTGCCATTCGCTCCACATTTTTCAACTACGGACCGTTCCCTTACCCCCCCCAGACATTTTTTGGGGGGTCAAATATATATGGGCCGATGCACGCAAACATTCCCTACACGATGATGTACTTTTTATCGAAATTGGCAATAGGTCCCAAAATCATCATAGGTGCGCACAGTCTTACCCTGTAGAAAACCCCCTGTGCGGCGCGGAGAGGTTAAGTCCCCCTAATATGAACCTTTTTATAAAGGATCGTTGAGACCCCTGATCAAGGAGCACCCGACAAACTTTGTTACTGTCATTACCTTCCATGGGAATCTGTATTGTGGGCAATATAGTGGTGTCTTTCGTGCTACCTAGTTTCAAAGTTGTAGTACCCTCTGGTTTGACGTCTTTGCCTTTGTCAACTGTAGGACACGTATCAAAGTGATGTCCTTTACAGTGACGACAGGACCTTAAATATGTAGCAGTACATTGCCCTTGTTTACCATGTTCCTTGCTCAGACAACCTGCACATAGCTTTAACCTCTTTGCCTGTGCTAGTTTTGACTCATTTGTTGGGTATTTTACACAGAAACTCCATTTATGCTTATTATTATTGCAGAGTTTACATAAAGTCTGTGCAGGTTTCTTGTATGTACCTTCTTTCTTTCCCTTGGTCCCCACCGTCATACTTACAGTCCCCCTCATTTCAACATTCCCACTCCCTCCTGACACATTCATTCTCCCATTGTTCAACTGTAAATTACTGATCTCTTTACTGAACTGAGTTTTAAACTCCCCCAGATCAAATGATCTAACCTTGTCAAGTATTGCCATAGGAAGCTTCTGTCGTAATATAATAACTATCATTTCCTGTGAGGTGAGCCCTAGGGTTGTCTAGCGATCGAATATGGCACTCCATATCTGCCCTAAATTTTGCTAACTCCTCAACCTTATACTATGGTTCTGCGAGCTTTAACAAGGCAATCACATGGGCCATCTTCAACTGCTCTTGATCCCCGTATGTGGACTGTAATAATTGTACTGCCTCAAGATAACTCTCACCTACTACCGCAAAACCCTCTATCAAATGTAAGGCCTCTCCTTCCATTTGTCTTTTCAGATAGTGAAATTTACGGACATTATCCAAAGAGGATTCATGAACTGTAGACCGAAATACATCCCAAAAAGCTAACCACTCAGTAAAATTGCCCCCAAATGTAGGAAGATTGAGCTTTCGGAGGTGCACAGTGTGTTTCGGGTCAACCCTTCTATGGGCTTCGTTCTCGCCTCCCTTCTTATTTGCGACAGCACGCTGTAATAGGTGCTTCGCTTTAAAGACAGTATCATCATAGAGGGCGCGATTATCACACTCTGCAACCATCTCTTCCTCCTCTGTCATGCTTGCCACAATCACCTCACTTAGAGCAACAATACGACTGTGGGTGGCCTGGACATTGTCTAACCTAGCCTCTAATCCCTCGAGTTCAGCAGTAGTGATGAAAGTGTTGACATCAATAATTAACCTATTTAATACTCCCCGAAGTCCCGCCCTCTGATTTTTAGAGGCTTTGCTTAGCACCCCACTAGACTGTGTCTCTTCCGGTTTACTTATTTTGTATGCAAGCCTGTAGGCTATTTACACCTTACAATGTTATAATTACAACGGAAAAATAGTAGCCTAGTTAAGAGACGCCGACCGGCAGACTTCTATGTTATGGAGAAAAAATAGCACACCAAATAGCAATACCTACACTAAAGGGTCATATTGAACAAGAATTTTGTTTAGGTTAGGTCATGTGTCACAGGAAGTCTGAAATGAAAAAGAGAATTATTGGGGGAAGATGATGGGTGGGATGCAGGACTTAGGCAGGCGCAATGATATTATCCCAGCGTCCCTCTCCAACCAACGCTTTGTGAGCTCTACAATTTTGTTATAAAGCTCTTGGTTTGTATCTAGATCTAGGTGGACGCCGTCCAGATCGAGGTCCCGTGTACTGAGGGTAATGGAGACAAAGCGGTGCCGCGTCTCTGCCAGCCGACACCTCAGGGTGCGATTAACGGAGATCTTTATTGCGCGATATTCCTCCGCTGTGACGCCTCAGACCCTAGTCCGACTCTCAACTGCTACAACCTTGCAGCTCCCCCCGGTCTCTCGCTCTAGATCCAACGCCACCTCTTTGATATCATTGGCTAATTCTCGGGGCACTGTACCTGGGCCAATATCATTGCCACCTATGAACAAAAATATCATGAGGGGCCTAAACTGAATTACCCACCCCCACTGTGGGGAGGCTCTCAGGGTGTCTACGGTGGCTCCAGGCACCCCGAAGTAGGAGAGCTCAAAATATTTATCCCCCTCCGACGCCCTATACCCCACAGGTCCCTTATCAGCCACTCTTAATCGATTGGCATATGAATTCCCCACGATCGCTATCCTCTGCGGTATTGGCGCCGGAGTTTCTGGATCATACCCAAGCCCTACACCTCCTGGGTCCTTGCTCCTGCAACCCTGGGCTAATCCCTTTCTCATGCTTTCTAAAAAATCCCTTACTGGTAGCTAATTCCCGAGGTCTGGGCACCAATATGGTATAATATTAGTGAAAGTTAAATATCTCTAAGCTATAATTATTCAAACAAAATCAATCTAAATTAAATTACTCCAAATCTAAATTGAATTCAATCTGAAACAAGCTAATTTATATCCAAAGGTCACACACAATTATTTATATATAAGGTAAGGTTATAAGGGTTAATACTATTCCAGGAACTAACTCGCCAATAGTTCCACGTGGCAATGAGACAAAGGAGAACGTTTACCCAATATGGCGGACGATGGGGAAACAAGATACCGGCCCCTAGGCTCGGCCAAGGAAAAAGAACAAATTATTATAATGGGAATGGACATGAATATTATGCTTATCTGTCAGTCAGTCATGGCATCGATGAGAGCGTCGTAATTGTGTAGATGTGTGGATTGCTGGCAGTTTAATGTGATTAGAGGCACAAAAGCTTGATCAACTGATGGCGGAAATTAGATGTTAACTGGTTGGTGTTCGTGAAGGCTCTGACTCTTCCAGCCATTCGCCTTGCTGCCGTGGCATACGCCAGGAGCCCAAATTATCGTACCGTATCTATGTTGCTCAGTACGATAAATTAAATTAATATATACGATAAATTCATATATACTACATAAGACCATGTCAATATTGCTTAATAGTATATAAGGTCTTTTATAATCTTAACTTACTTACAATCTTATAATACACGATCTAATCGTCCTACGCCGTACCACCTAGATTATCGTGATGTCACAGAGACATACATTAGCACAGAAATTGTCTTACTCTATCGTATTACACGATACTCTCCCTGAATCCATCTTTCCCTCATCCTATGACTTAAATTGCTTCAAACTCTGTGTGTTCAGACAGTTTGGCTCGAACGTTCATTGATTTTGGCCCTTTCACTCTTTTAACGCTGGGGGCACTCGTGACAGGCAGTTTTGCCTTTGGTCTCCCTCATCCACATAGAAAAAAAAAATACTTAAAACATGGTATAAGCGTTTAGGACCCCCTCTGACCAGCTTATCACCGCTGAATCTAAATTTCTCTCCACGACTCTAGGATAGGCCTATGCTCTCTCTCTCTCGCTCTCTCTCTCTCCTGCTCTCTCTCTCTCTCTCTCTCCTGCTCTCTCTCTCTCTCTCTCTCCTGCTCTCTCTTTCTCTCTCTCTCTCTCTCTCTCACACAAACACACATACAGACACTTATAGGCCTCACACGTCTATATGATTACCTATAAACAGACAGCCTGTATGTAGTGAGTGACAACCTATTACACACACACACACTCATACATACATACACACACACACACACACACATACATACATACACACACACACACACATACACACACACACACACACTTTCAAAGATAACTTTCTACGGTTTACATAAATTACCATGTTTGTATGTGAGTGTGTGTGTGTGTGTGTGTGTTTCCGTGTATTTTTTTCTTCTATGTGAATGAGGGAGACAAAAGGCATAACTGCCTGCAGCGAGTGCCTCCCCCAGATTTGAAAGAGTGACAGGGTCAAAATCAAGGGACGTTCGATCTAAAATGCCTGGACACACAGAGTTTGCAGCAATTTAAGTCATAGGAAGAGGGAAAGACTGATTCCGGGAGAGAGTTCCAGAGCTCAGCAGTTGAATAGAAGAAAGTCTGAGAATAGCGTTTCACTCTTGGGTTGGATAGTTGCACAGAGTAGGGGTGGGATTGTGTTGCAAGGGAGGTACTACGTACCCAACATAGAGGAGGTGGTAGACACTGGGAAATCTCCGAGGAACACTGATTATTGTAGTAGTGATAGAATAGAGAGAGAGATGCAACATTGCGGCGAAGAGAGAGAGATTGCAGAAAGTTGATGAGTGGACGGGAGTTAATGATATGAAAGGCTTTCCTTTGTACTTTGTCTAGGAGTGCGGTGTGAGAGGATCCACCCCACACATGTGAACAATACTCAATACAAGGACGTACTGTGCAGAGCAAGAAGCTGTGCAGGGCTAAAGAAGCCCTTGAGGTGGTTGAGCACACCCAGCTTCTGGGAGGCTGCCTTAGCAAGACTGGTAATATGGGCCTTCCAAGTGAGAGCAGAAGAAAAGGAGACACCGAGAATATTGGGAAAAGCTGAAGGATTGATTTTTGTATTGTTGAAGAATAAGGGATAGTCCTCTGGAGGTTCCTGACGGGTAGTAAGATGGATAAATTGAGTCTTGGAAGCATTAAATGCAACAAGGTTTTCTTTACCCCAATTGGAAATAGTAGCTAGATCAGAAGATAAGTGTTTTATGGCTTCATTACATTTGATTTTGAGGGACTGCTGGCTGGGGCGTTCTGGAAAACTAATTAAGTAGTGTAAGGTAGAGTCGTCTGCATATGAATGGATGGGACTGGATGTACCGTTGAGAAGATCATTTATGAAAATTAGAAAGAGAATGGGAGATAGGACAGAACCCTGAGGAACACCGGAGTTGATAGAATGAGAAAGTGAGCGATGGCTGTCCACAACCGCAGCTATGGAACGGCCGGAAAGGAAATTAGAGACAAAGGCACATATGGAGGGATAGAAACCGAAGGAGTGTAGTTTGGACATTAAAGATTTAGGCCAGACTCTATCGAAGGCCTTCGATATGTCTAATGCAACAGAAAAAGTCTCACCAAAGTCCCAAAAGCTGGATGACCAAGAGTTAGTAAGATATGAAAGAAGATCACCAGTAATGCGACCCTTAACCCGGGAGCTGCGGGGAGACTCTTAAGAGTTCCCCCGGCGCACTGCGGGGAGACTCTTAAGAGTCAGAGAAAAAAAAAATCAACTTTTGACATCGAATTTTTTTTTTTTTTTTTTTTTTTTTTTTTTTTTTTTTTTGCCCCTGGGCCATGCAAAATCTCAGTCCTCTACCTCCCCTCCTTCCCCACTTTCCTCCTCTCCTTCAGTTATCACCTATTTTCCCTGTTATTCCCTTATTCTGAGGTATATTTTCGTGCTAACATTAGAAATCCGATTGGAGGGTGTGGTCATCACTGATAGCAAGCGAGTGCAAGAGAGAGAGAGAGAGTATCGATCGACTGTGTCTCAGTGGCCTTGGGGGAAATTGGCGGGAAAGCAGATTGCCTCACCCATACATTATACAACTCGCGGGCTATATCTCCGATTTTGACCATCCAAACGCTGTTTTCACTCGTTTTATTGTTGTTTCTTTATAATCAACCCATAATAGGCGCATATGGATAAGTATTAATGCTATTAATGGCACAATGAATATTTTAGTGACGGAAACACCTCAAATACGTCAGCACAGGGGGACGTTTCCAATTACCCCCATGCGCACTTCAGAGGTTAAGGAAGCCATACTGGCGATCTGAGAGTAGATTACGAGAAGAGAAATGCTTAAGAAATTTGGAAGCAAGAAGAGTTTCAAAAACTTTAGAGATGCAAGAGATGAGAGCAATTGGACAATAGTTGGAGGGTTGAGAGCGGTCACCCTTCTTTGGGACAGATTGAATGAGAGCAAACTTCCAGCAAGAAGGGAAGCCGTTAGAGGAGAGACAGAGACAAAAGAGTTTGCCTAGGCAGGGGGTCAGCACAGAAGCACAGATTTTGAGTACAACAGGAGGAACACCGTCCGGACCGTACTCCTTGTTAGTATTAAGCCCAGAGAGGGTAGAAAGTACATCTTTAGAAGAGATTAGGATATTAGGCATAAGTAGAAGAGAGGGGGGTGGAGAGGGAGGAATAGCACCGGAATCATCCAAGGTGGAGTTTCTAGCAAAAGTTTGAGTGAAGAGTTCAGCTTTGTCAGAGGAAGAAGTGATGGTTGTGCCATCAGCGTGGAAAAGGGGAGGGAGAGACGAGGAAGAAAATTTGTTGGTGAGGTTTTTGGCTAGATGCCAGAAAGCTTGGGAAGAGCTAGAGTTGGATAGTTCAGTGCATTTATTATTGATGAAAGAGTGCTTGGCAAGTCGAAGAACAGATTTGGCTTGATTCTGGGTAGAAACATAGGAAGAATGAGATTCTTGAGTTTTAAGGCGTCGATACCGTTTGAATGCTTCCTCCTTGTTGTGGACACGGACAAGCGTGAGTAAACCCCAAAAAAATTGCATTAGATTGAGAGAAAGAGAATGGAATGTATGCTTCCATGCCCGAGAGGATTACCTCGGTAATGCGTTCAGCACTCTCCGAGGGTCCTCGGCCACGGAAGCATAAGTCATTCCATTGGAAACCAAAGAAGCACTGCCAGAGAGCCTCCCAGTCGGCAGCGCCAAAGTGCCACAAGCGCCGCCTGCTGGGAGGATCAGGTGGCCGTACTGAAGAGATAGGACATGTGACGGATATAAGTTTATGGTCGGAGGAGCCCAAAGGAGAGAAAAGATTGACAGTATAAGAAGAAGGGTTAGAAGTCAGAAATAAGTCAAGAATGTTAGGCCGATCTCCGCGATCCGATCCGGGATACGGGTGGGTTGCTGGACCAGCTGCTCTAGGTAATTTATGATAGAAAAGACGTAGACTTGTTCACCAGGTTGGTCAGTAGTGTGAGAGGAGAGCCATTGGCGGTGGTGAACGTTGAAATCTCCTAAGATGGAGATTTCAGAGAAGGGAGAGATGGATAAAATGTGTTCCACTTTAGAGTTTAGATAGTCAAAGAATTTTGGAAAGTCGGTAGAGTTAGGGGAACGATAGACAGCACAGAAATATTTAGTATGAGAATGACAGGATAGTTTGAGCCATAAAGTTGAGAATTTAGAGGAGTTGAAATCGGGAACACAAGAGCAAGTGAGTTTGTTGTGCATGCATGCACAACATCCGCCTTTGGCTTTGAAACTAGGATAGAGAAAGTAGGAGGATACAGAGAAGGGGCTGCTGGAAGTTGTCTCAGATACCTGGGTTTCGATGAGGAAAAGAAGATCAGGTTTGTAGGAAGAGAAATGGTGTTCGACGGAGTGAAAATTAGAGGAAAGTCCGCAAATATGGCAAAAGTTGATAGTAAGAGTGACAGGCCGTGGTCCAGAGTATTTAGAAGAATCAGGGCAAGGTCGGGCGGGTGTGGGGGCATTTATGGTCCCCCCCCTGGGGACTCCGAGGCTGGGCCTGTATTCATCATATTTTTAAATAATTTTGAAGGAGGAAGTATGGTCTGCATGTTAAGTGTAGTGAAGTAGATAGGAGGAGGAGGTGTTTGTGAGAGCATGCTGGACTACTCTCAGTCTAAGTGAGGCACAAAGGGAAACAGTAAGAGAGGCCAAGCAAATGAAACAGGAGTTCCAGCAACTCCTTATCAAATGCCTACAGCCTCTCCTGGGTATAGCCCTGTTTGATTGGTGCCTACAATCTACCCCCATTTCCCCTATTATTCGCCTTGTACGACACGCAGTAGGACGCGTGGGGCATATTCTTTTTTTCCTCCACCATAAGATGGAGATTTCAGAGAAGGGAGAGATGGATAAAATGTGTTCCACTTTAGAGTTTAGATAGTCAAAGAATTTTGGAAAGTCGGTAGAGTTAGGGGAACGATAGACAGCACAGAAATATTTAGTATGAGAATGACAGGATAGTTTGAGCCATAAAGTTGAGAATTTAGAGGAGTTGAAATCGGGAACACAAGAGCAAGTGAGTTTGTTGTGCACGCATGCACAACATCCGCCTTTGGCTTTGAAACTAGGATAGAGAAAGTAGGAGGATACAGAGAAGGGGCTGCTAGAAGTTGTCTCAGATACCTGGGTTTCGATGAGGAAAAGAAGATCAGGTTTGTAGGAAGAGAAATGGTGTTCGACGGAGTGAAAATTAGAGGAAAGTCCGCAAATATGGCAAAAGTTGATAGTAAGAGTGACAGGCCGTGGTCCAGAGTATTTAGAAGGGTCATCAGGGCAAGGTCGGGCGGGTGTGGGGGCATTTATGGTCCCCCCCCCTGGGGACTTCGAGGCTGGGCCTGTATTCATCATATTTTTAAATAATTTTGAAGGAGGAAGTATGGTCTGCATGTTAAGTGTAGTGAAGTAGATAGGAGGAGGAGGTGTTTGTGAGAGCATGCTGGACTACTCTCAGTCTAAGTGAGGCACAAAGGGAAACAGTAAGAGAGGCCAAGCAAATGAAACAGGAGTTCCAGCATCTCCTTATCAAATGCCTACAGCCTCTCCTGGGTATAGCCCTGTTTGATTGGTGCCTACAATCTACCCCCATTTCCCCTATTATTCGCCTTGTACGACACGCAGTAGGACGCGTGGGGCATATTCTTTTTTTCTCCACCATAAGATGGAGGCCCCCTTACCCCCAGGGGGTAAGTGCATGCGTAAAAAGAAGAAGAAGAAGAAGAAGGAGGAGTCTATTGTGAATCTTCAGCCATTCATGAGACTGAAAATACATGTCTTTTCCCCTTTTACCTCTCTCTCTCTCTCTCTTAGCTCATAGATACCTCTCACTGCAAGGTAACTAATAGCTGGAAGATTTTGGGTAATTTAATATTGAAGCAAATCCCTGACCACACTGGTGGTAAAGCCTGGCTCTCAATCTTATTTAACATCTTGGCTCATCAAAGGAATTTGTTATTAGATCTCACTGGAGGCCACCTAATATCCGTTCCTTTGCCTTGATACAGCGTTGTTATTAATATAGACTGCTGACTTGTCAAATGCTCTATTAGTAACAAACCACCCCCGTCTTATTAAAAGTTCACGCACTGGCTGGACTCTTGTAAGACAAGGGCTCTGCGAGATACTGTAGCAACTCTGCATAATGGCACTCTGCAATAGAGTCCATCTGATAAGGAATCCCAGGCACTGGTTCTTGGATACGATATCGGAAAAGGCACAAAATTACATTATCAACACAGTCACTGAAAGACTCTTATAAAGGTCAGAACAGTTAAGAGACCTTGCGTCACAAACAACCCTCTTACATTAGTTCGATGACATGTTGCAGATGCACTGACATATTGTACATGACATTCAAGGCCCAACACTCAAGAGTACTGGAAGGTCTGCATCAAAACTCTTATAACAGTCAGAGTAGTTAGTGAGTTCTCTCCTATGTTAGCTCGATAATACTGTACAGATGCACTGGTATATTGTATGTATTATTCAAGACCTGTTACGATCGGGTCTCGTATAAATCAGTGGCTCTTATACATTGGACTAGACTGGCATAAATGCAACAACGGAAACGCTAGATCCAACCCCTGATAAATAATCCCGTCGAACAAAGAACACATATACCCTCCAGAGTTATATCTGCGATAGCGGGGTATCTTAACTCTCAGTATCTATGTGCTTCTACTATAGGCTGATGTTCTCTGAAACAGCCTATTACCTATAACATAATATGGTTGCTTAGTTATGGTACACAAGGAAAAGATAGTTAACTTAATTAAATCACAAGAGTGATCTAATGCAAACAAGAAGAAGGTTTACTTAACGTTACTTTAATCAATAATATCTGCCACTCCTTTATGAAAGAAAGTGTTGTAAAGTCCTCAAGCACCGAACAAGGAATCTTCTGAATAATGTCGGATGCTACTAAGAAGAACATATCGGAAATGGAACCACAAAATAGCAGGAGGCAGGACAATGCACGTGTAGGCTAAATACACAAAAATGCTGGACCTATAATGTTATTGGACACAAGAATATTATAAGCGGTGCAACAGTAATAATGCTCGCCACAAAAAAGTAGTACTCCTATTAACAAAACCGGTCTATGCTGGTTGTGTCTCTCTACAGCAACCTAGACCTCAAAATGCTTGTGTAGAAATAATGGGTATGCATAAAAGAGTATATGATCTAATCCAGCTAATGTCTACCCGGGTTAATAAAGTTTTTATTAAGGTGAAAGTCTAGCTGGGATGCGCAAAGGTACAGAATTCTGGTGGAGCCAGGCAGCTCCTAGCCTAGTGTGGACCTTGGGTCTGTGCGGCCTGATTACGTTAACACCTTACGAGCGGCCTATGCGGTTTATTTATGTGTACCGCACAGCGGGGTGTTTTTAGCCAAAATAGGGCTGTTTACGTGATCATTTTCATGCCTAAATAAGACCCAGAACGTAAAACAAGTACCTATCCCTGAAAGGGCATAAACAGAGCTTTCGAATGACACCATAACGATCATTGTATGATGGATAGTTTTCTTGCAATAACCGTGCAACGCGAGTGCAAAAAGCAGGTAATTCGGTACTTTCAGTACATAATTGAGTATGTAGCGAGTGAGAGAGGGAGGAGGGAGCTGAGATTTGTGTCAGTAGGTTCGCCGCGGTGGTCTGGAGCAGTCATACGCTCGCTAGTCTCCTGCCACCACTTGTCTCTCTCTCTCAGCCACATTACGTGCTGAAATTGCCACTCGAGTTATGTCGAGCGCCGCCACATAGTCCAGCTTTATTTAACTCGACTTATGTTGCTCGCCGCTAAACAAGGGTTAATATGAAGGGGTGCTCTCTTGAGGATTCTCGATCACAAGTATCGAGTATCCTCCTGGCGACCCTCAAAAGTAAAAGCAAATAGAGTTAGAACAGTGTTGGGTGGATTAACACCTTACGAGCGGCCTATGCGGTTTATTTATGTGTACCGCACAGCGGGGTGTTTTTAGCCAAAATAGGGCTGTTTACGTGATCATTTTCATGCCTAAATAAGACCCAGAACGTAAAACAAGTACCTATCCCTGAAAGGGCATAAACAGAGCTTTCGAATGACACCATAACGATCCTTGTATGATGGATAGTTTTCTTGCAATAACCGTGCAACGCGAGTGCAAAAAGCAGGTAATTCGGTACTTTCAGTACATAATTGAGTATGTAGCGAGTGAGAGAGGGAGGAGGGAGCTGAGATTTGTGTCAGTAGGTTCGCCGCGGTGGTCTGGAGCAGTCATACGCTCGCTAGTCTCCTGCCACCACTTGTCTCTCTCTCTCAGCCACATTACGTGCTGAAATTGCCACTCGAGTTATGTCGAGCGCCGCCACATAGTCCAGCTTTATTTAACTCGACTTATGTTGCTCGCCGCTAAATAAGGGTTAAGCAAGCAGCCCTCACGCACTACACAGTCTAAACTCCAAGGTACACAGACAAAAGATCCACCCAGCTAACCCACAGAATCCGTAGTGTCGTGCAGCTCAAAAGTAGCCTACACACAGTGAAAACACCAACAGCAAGGTACCTGATCCCTAGTCTAGCATTATTTAACCCTGTAGAAACATTAGTGATTGATGGAGACAGTCCGAGCAACACAATCTCCCAAAAAGACAATGACTATCTTCAACCTTAGCCTAGTACATAAGAAATGTGAGATCCAGCATATAATACAGTCTGGCCACCAATTCAAGGTGTGGATGCAGGGAACCAGAGGGGGATTGATATTAATAAAAGGTGAGGAAGTAGTGGAAATGATAGAGGCAGTAGGAGAGAAAGATTCTAAGACAAGAGTGTGGAACAGTTCATGGGAGATGCTTAGAGTATGCTGTCTGGGAAGGATCTGACAAGGATATTCCCAGGGACCGCCTCGCTGGAGTCCCAGTTCGCAGGAATGGCACGAGGGCGCGCGACAGTCGCCCAGTAAGCAGCCGCCTAGTAGGCAGTGTTAGGCAGGAGGCAACGAATCCCGTGAGGCCTATGTAAGGGGGCCAGCCACGCGCCACACGCACCACCAAGTCACACCACCTGGTCTCTCTCTCTCTCTCTCTCTCTCTCCCGCGTCTCTCCCGCTCGCCTTCCCATCATTCAACTACTTAACACAATACTTTCAATTGACTAAATAAAATAGAAAGGATTGTGACAGACGAAAATAAAGAACAGTTCTGAACTGTCTGCAACACAAGCTTTCTTGAGAAGGAAAGTACACAATGATAGGTAGACTGTAGCTACATTATCTGCCCTGGCGAGTCCTAGCGAGTAAGCCATGCGGTTCTGGGGGAAGCGGTGAGCGTCACAGACCCAACACCCGAGAGTTGGAGTCTCCATCCACTGTCACCCAGCCACATCAGGACCACCACCACGGACCAGATTCTCACCAGAAGACTACAGAGTGCTAATTAATATAATTTACAGGAAACCCCTTTAAAAGTACTAGTGACACACCTTACAGACAAAAGAAAGCACTAAATTAAATCATTAACAAATATGTGTATGCTTATTGAAACTCATAAAAAGTACTAGTGTTAATCATTTATTATTGAAAGTACTTAGTTTCGACGCGTAAAATATAATACCAGTGAAAGATTAAAAGTACTATAGTGACGCACGTTATATACAAGGAAGTACTTGAGTGAATTATTTCAAATTGTTCGTATGCTATTTGAAACACAATTGAAGTACTATAGTCTATTTGAAACACAATTGAAGTACTATAGTCTATTTGAAACACAATTGAAGTACTATTTTGAAACACAATTGAAGTACTATAGTCTATTTTGAAACACAATTGAAGTACTATAGTCTATTTTGAAACACAATTGAAGTACTATAGTCTATTTGAAACACAATTGAAGTACTATAGTCTATTTGAAACACAATTGAAGTACTATAGTCTATTTGAAACACAATTGAAGTACTATAGTCTATTTGAAACACAATTGAAGTACTATAGTCTATTTTGAAACACAATTGAAGTACTATAGTCTATTTGAAACACAATTGAAGTACTATAGTCTATTTTGAAACACAATTGAAGTACTATAGTCTATTTGAAACACAATTGAAGTACTATAGTCTATTTGAAACACAATTGAAGTACTATAGTCTATTTTGAAACACAATTGAAGTACTATAGTCTATTTGAAACACAATTGAAGTACTATAGTCTATTTGAAACACAATTGAAGTACTATAGTCTATTTTGAAACACAATTGAAGTACTATAGTCTATTTTGAAACACAATTGAAGTACTATAGTCTATTTGAAACACAATTGAAGTACTATAGTCTATTTTGAAACACAATTGAAGTACTATAGTCTATTTGAAACACAATTGAAGTACTATAGTCTATTTGAAACACAATTGAAGTACTATAGTCTATTTGAAACACAATTGAAGTACTATAGTCTATTTGAAACACAATTGAAGTACTATAGTCTATTTGAAACACAATTGAAGTACTATAGTCTATTGTTCCCCAGCTGATGGTAAGTTGAATCCCTTAGCAGCTGATTTATCAATACTTAATGGAAATATATGAAACTAATTTGTCTCTGTGTTGTATAAATGCCAAGTTGTCATAATTAACACCATATTTCGCTACAAAACCTACGTTATAACCTAGTAACCAAGATAGTAACATGGCATTTACCCTCAGCTCGGAAAAAATTGACTATAGTGATGCCCACTTATTTTCGGGAAGTACTTAATTTAAAGTTCTAATTATTCATACAAAGCAAAGTCTTAAAAGTGCTAGTGATAACCAGTTATAATAAAAGTGCTAGTGATAACCAGTTATAATAAAAGTACTAGTGATAACCAGTTATAATAAAAGTACTAGTGCTAACCAGTTATAATAAAAGTACTAGTGCTAACCAGTTATAATAAAAGTACTTAGTAAATATACCTGTGTCACGTGATCTAAAAAGTACAAGTGTCATACCTCGATTGAAGGAAGTACTAAACTATATTATACAAGCCAAGTCTTAAGAGTGACTGAATATTGTGGAACTTCGTTCGTGCGTCTTTTATATATATATATATATATATATATATACCATTATCTATACTTTAAATACGATATATATGTGTAGTGAATACAATAATATGAATGTACGTTTTGTTATAATTATCCTCTATTACCTTCTGTGCATGTGTTAAAACGAATTCAGCTTCTCCAGTCAAGTAGAACCTACCTAATTTATCCAATCAACCCCAGTAAAAAACTAGTATAACAATTATTGTTTTATTTTTATAATTATTTGTTAAAGCTTGATGGAGGTCTAGGAAGGAAACTATGGGTGGTATTCTTTAAAAAAAAAAAATCCTTTCGCAGCGCCGTTGATAGACGAAGTAACTTGAAAAATTACGTTACCTTGTGAAATTGGAGTGCTAATCTGTGTAATCTCTTACAACGCTCATTCCCACAATATTCGTTCGGTAATAGGTGCTGCGAAGGTAAGGACATGTTGAAGAATACAAGCCTTAAGGGGGAATGGGTAGTCTTTATTTGATCATTGATGTATTTTTTATTATTGTATTTGTTCCCTCCCTAGACCTCCATCGAGCTTAAAAAACACCCGCCCAAGACCCTCCTCAAAAATAAATTTGTACAATGTTCGATAGACAATTTTCCCGGCCGAAGGTCGGTTTCTCTGAAATTACAGGCTCGCTATCACTCGCCAGGAAAAAATCGACACCTGAATGATACGAAAATCTTAATATTAAAAAATAAATGGGGCGAAAGGTATTAAAATCGCCAAACTAATGGGCCGAACCTCATAAAATCTGAAAACTAAAAAACATGAGGAAGGGAGACTAAAAAAAAACGACCCATCTCCCCTTAAAATCTCCCCTCAACCCACCTTCCCCTCTCGCTAACCCGGAAGTGGTCGGTATTCAAGGTCAACCACTTTTTTGGGGTGAACCGTCTTCTCCCTCCCCTTGGTTGTATACGAGTCATTATCTGGGGTGCCTTTATTGTCCTATGTCCTGCACGTGAGAGAGAGAGAGAGGGAGAGAGAGAGAGCAAAATCTCTTTATTGTGGTATGTCCGGAACGTGACGAGACAAAGAGAAAGAGAGAATGATAGATAGATAAATAAAGATAGATAGATCTACATATATCCAGTATATATATATATATATATATAATATATATATATATATATATATATATATATATATATATAAATATATATATAATTATATATATATATATATATATATATATATACCGGTATATATATATATATATATATATATATATATATATATATATATATATACTGTATATATATATATATATATATATATATATATATTATATAATATATATATATATATATATATATATATATATATATATATAGATAAATATATAAATAGACAGGTAGATAGATAGATAGAGATAGATAGATAGACAGATAGATAGATAGACAGACAGGTATTTAGATGGATAGATGGATATGAAATATAAATACAAATTGAGGTGCAAAACATAGGTGAATATACAAGAGAGTTAAGCCAGTATCACACGAGCGCTTTTTCACTCAACACTGGTCTGGCAGCTTATGTGGTCAACATATTATATATTTTGGGTGCCTAAATTCATCTATCATCAGTCTAGTTTCCGATACCGTTTCAAAATATTCTAAAAATGTTGCCAGAAAAATGTTGATCATCGAATGTTGACGATAAAAGCTCTCGTGTGATACCGGCTTTATCAAAACATGGAGATAAATAATGTACTGTAAAACAATAAATATTAATGAGAGGAAAGATAAATGAGCTGATAATATTATGGGTAGAGAATTATTTGAAAAAACGTGGATTTTCTTTGTTGTTGTTGTTCCCCAAGCTGCCTGGCCGAACAGCCCCAAGGCCTCGAGCAAGGCCAAGGCCATAACCGAGCGCCCCCACAGAACCCTCCCTGCCTACCACAATAACCTGGGTGACCAAAGCCTCTCCATGGCTGGGAGCTGAGGAGGGTGCGGCAACGCCCGGGAAACCAAAGCCAGACCCAGGGCCCTGTGCCTCTCAGCAATTATGAAGAGAAAGTTGAGGGGCAAAGGAAAGATGTGACGCTTTGACTTTCAATCTTGGTAGATTGGGAGGTCAATCCACGGAAGAGACGCCATCACATGAGATCTAGAAAATATATAAGTACTCTGGATTTTCTTTGTTATTCATTTCTTGCAATATTCTCAGAAATGTAATGAATTCCTAGCAATCTTGTAAGGGGGCCCACCTCGTTTTTTTCTCTCTCTCTGGCTTGTATCCATTCGGCCCCATTCAGCCTACTGTTTGAAGACGTTTATCCCCATCCAGGTGTCGATTTTTTCCTGGCGAGCGGTAGCAAGCCAGCATGCATATATTTTATATGTTTTTTGACAGCAGGCTAAATTTGTACATTTTTCGATAGACAAATTTCTCCGGCGAAGCCAGATTTCTCCATACAATGCTGGCTCGCTATCGCTTGCCAGGAAGAAGTGGCCACCTGGATGGGGATAAACGTCTTAACTCAGTAGGCTGAGTGGGGCCATATAGGTACAAGCCAGAGAGAGAGAGGGAGAGAGAAAACAAACGAGTTTGGCCCCCTTAAAAGATTGCTAGGACTTTATTACAGAGAAAGAGAGAAAATGACATACAAAAAGCAGGTGACCCCCCTTAAGTCACGAGAGAAATAACAATTGTCCCGGATGTGTCACTTTAACAGATGAAAAAATGGTACATGAAAATAATTGTAATTTAAGGCATGTCCCATTTCCATGCATATTCATTTTCAAGTGAATGTATTATTTTCTTTCATATCTTTCACATTGCATGTGATATATATATATATATATATATATACCGGTATATATATATATATATATGTATATATATATACATATATATATATATATATATATATATATATGTTAGTAAAGCCAGGTAATACATTTTCTTTAATACATACGAGGTTGAAAGAAATGGCAATTTCTGCGTTGGAAATTTTATTATTCAAAGTTTCCAGGTCTCTGATGAGTTTTCGCTGGGTGGCAGGAAGTACATGAATGAGATGAGCAAAATTCATGGTGGTACAGGGTTACATAAATGTACATGATGATACAGGATATACGACGCGTTTCACTGGACAACCAGCATTATCAAGTAAGGATAGAATGATATAAAAGGTAAACAGGAAGGGTATATATAGAGGGTGGAGGATCAGAGGAGGCGAAAATCAGGGGGCAAAAGTCTCCTATTGGTGGAGGGGTATTCTAGGAGTGCAAAAGGGGGAACCGCTTCATGCAGGCGCACTGGATGCGGGATGGTGTTGGTCGGGTGGCGGGGTCAAAGCTGATTGGCTGCGTGTCGAGGGGCGTGGCCTAAGTTGTGTGGTCCGTGTGGCGCCGGCAGAAGACGAAGCTGACGGAGGTAGCATGGGGGGCTGCGTCAAGGGCACCGGGGGGCGAGGAGGGGCGTTAGGTCCTGTATGGTAGTGCCTTTTGGCAGAAGGAAGGATCTGAAGGTCTAGAGTTTGGTTGTTGATGTTAGGATGTAAGGCTTGGATATATAACGCTTCGAGTATAGGTAATCTCCTTGGGTCACTTTCTTTGTCGAGTATGGTGGTGTGTTTCTCTAACTCGTTGCGTGTGAGGTGGGAGTGGTTGGGGGTGAGATAGTGGTCTTTGATGGCTCCAGCCTGAAGGTGAAGAGTTAACCGACGTGAAAGACGAGTCTGCGTCATGCCAATATAGGAATGAGGTCCACAGTCCTCATAATTACAGGTATGTTGGTAAATGACGTGATCGTCGGTCATCGGGCTCTTTATCTTGGTGGAAGCTGGCTTGTTGCGGAGAACGAGGTTAGAGGTCTTGGGGGATTTGTAATAAATTAGTAATTTGATTTTGTTTTCCGGGTTGGTTGGGTGGACATGCTTGGAGATTATTTCTTTTAAGACGGCCTCGTCATTTTTGTGTTCAGAGGACATGTAATTGCGGTAGAAGATCTTAATTTCATTGGGGGGGTCAATGTTGGGAGGGCTTTGGGTGTACCATTTTTCAAGATGGTGGTTGATGGTGCTGGAGATGTCGGAGTTGGAGTATCCATTATTCACAAAAAACTTGGGATAGTCTTTCTAGTTCCTGGTGGGTGTCGGCCCAGGTAGAGCAGTGCGTGAGGGCTCTCCTTACATAGGCGGAGATGGAGGATAGAAGATAACGGCGGGGGAATTCACTATCGCCGTTGAGGCATTGTCCTGTGTTAGTTGGTTTAGTGTAGACGGTGGGTTTGAACCCATGGTCGTTCAGAGCTACGAGGATGTCGAGGAAGGGGAGTTGTCCAATGTTTGATTTTTCAAAGGTGAAGTTAAGTCCGGAGGAGGTCATGAAGCGACGCTGTAGTTCCTGTAGTTCGTGGAGGTCCTTGATTTGCACGAAGATGTCATCCACGTATCTACAGTAGACGGCGGGTCGTTGGGCAGCTAGGAGCTCTTCCTCGATGGTACCCATAAAAAAGTTTACAAAAAGAACTCCTAGGGGGCTTCCCATCGCCACACCGTCTATCTGCTTGTACATGTTGCCCCGGGGGCAAAGGAAAGGGGCCTCCTTGGTACACAGCTCCAGTAGTGTTTTCAGGGCCTTCTCCGGGATGTCCAGTGTTGGTGTATCAGGGCAATGGTAAATTCAACGTAGAATCATGTCAATGGTCCTATCCACTGGCACGTTGGTGAACAGGCTTTCTACGTCGAGGGAGGCGATTGTGTGGTTGTTGTTCCGGGGGGCGTCTCGTAAAATTTCCAAAAAATCGTGGGCTGAGTTAAGGTTGTATTGGCTGGGCACGTAGGGGGTGAGAAGGTTGTTCAGGGCCTTGGCGATCTGGTAGGTGGCAGTGGGGATCTGGGAGATGATGGGGCGGAGGGGGTTCCCAGGTTTGTGTGTTTTGATGGTTCCGTACGCATAACCTGGGGTGTATTCTCCGACGAGTTTTTAAGGTGGACCCCTCCTTGTTTGGCGTTGATGGCGGTGATGGTGGTGTTGGCAGTACGTTTGATTTCGTCGGTTGGGTTGCGGGTGATCTTTTTAAATTTGGTGTTGTCATTTAAGATGACGTCCATTTTTCTAAGCTATTCCTCCTTGTCATGAATCACGAGGCAGGAAGCTTTATCCGCAAGACGGATGATGATGTTGGGGTTGTCTCTTAATTGTTTGGCAGCTTGGAAGTGTTGTTTGTTGAGGATTTTGCTATGGTGAGTTCCTCTGGTTTTGGCGGCTTCAGCGAGGAGAGTAGGTTGTAGGGCGGGAGTAGTGGTGACCTTGCCATCCTTCTTGAGTCGTAGGATGTCGTCCAGGAGGATTTCCGTTTCTAGGCGTTTCCGGTGGGGGCCAGGTTTGGAGCTGTAGTGGCAGTTGAGGCCTTTGTTGAGGAGGTCTTTTTGGTCCAGGGTCAGAATGGTGTTAGTCAGGTTTATGTATCCTTTTGTAGGTTTGGGAAGTTTTATGTTTCCGCCATAAAGACGGGCAAGCTTTTTTATGGTTGTGTTTTCGGCTTGTCTTCTGTGTTGTTCAAGGAGTTGTTCGAGGGCTGTGTTGATTTCGGCTTTGAGGTGGTCTGGAGGGGTTTCGTCTTCCCAAATCCGTAGGAGAGCATCTCGTTCTTTACGAAGGTTGTTGGCGAGCTCTCGTTTTTCAATTATTTCGTCCTTCACCAGTTCTTCACGAAACTGGAGGGTGCTGGTGCGATGTCTGGCATTCTCGTGAAGTTTTATGTTAGTAAAGCCAGGTAATAAATTTTCTTTAATACATACGAGGTTGAAATAAATGGCAATTTCTGCGTTGGAAATTTTATTATTCAAAGTTTCCAGGTCTCTGATTAGTTTTCGCTGGGTGGCAGGAAGTAGATGAATGAGATGAGCAAAATTCATGGTGGTACAGGGTTACATAAATGTACATGATGATACAGGATATACGACGCGTTTCACTGGACAACCAGCATTATCAAGTAAGAGTAGAATGATATAAAAGGTAAACAGGAAGGGTATATATAGAGGGTGGAGGATCAGAGGAGGCGAAAATCAGGGGGCAAAAGTCTCCTATTGGTGGAGGGGTATTCTAGGAGTGCAAAAGGGGGAACCGCTTCACGCAGGCGCACTGGATGCAGGATGGTGTTGGTCGGGTGGCGGGGTCAAAGCTGATTGGCTGCGTGTCAAGGGGCGTGGCCTAAGTTGTGTGGTCCGTGTGGCGCCGGCAGAAGACGAAGCAATGTAGCATCTTCCTCCCTCTTCTACCGCTATTACAATAATCCCCTTCTCCGTCATGTTTAGCCCATTTAGTTTCGAGATTTTAAGACATTTGCCCCATTACTATGACGATTTTTAGACCATTCGCTCCATTTCTGACAGTTTTATGACTTTTCATGTGATTTATGGGTTGATGTGTTCCTGGTGAGCGATAACGAGCCTGCAATTTAAGAGGATTCGGTCTTCGGCCGGGACATTTCTTTGGGGTAATGTTTTGTAAATCTTGATGGAGGTCTAGGGAGCAAACTAAAAATCTCCCCTTGCGTGACCCGTACGACTCTACCTAGAATCCTAGATGGTGTTGAATAGAATGATAACTGGCTGCCTCCCCCCCCCCCCCCCCCAGCCACCCACTCGTGACACGGGTTTGCTTAGCGGTACAGTCACGAACCAAACAACCATTCTTCAATACTTCAATCTTTTGCTGTCTTGACGTAAGGATCAAATACACATCAGCGTTAATGCTAACCAAACCTATTTGTTTTGTTTTTCTCTTGACATAAGGATAAAGATACACATCAAGAATGATGTAACAAAATCTGAATAATCTTTTCTCTTGGCATATGGATTAACATACACCTCAGCGAAATGCTAACCAAACCTGAATTTTGTCTTTCTCTTGGCATAAGCATATACATACACATCAAGAATGATGTAACCAAACCTGAATCTGTTTTATCTTGAAATATGGACTCAATACACCCTAGCGTAATTGTTACCAAATAGTTTATCTTTAAATAAATAAATCGTAGGCTTGTCCACCATTCTTTAACTGTCTTCGTAGCGCAATGGATAAATGCACTGAATTTCGGTGTGAGCATCCTAGGTTCGAATCCCTGGAGTGCCACATGTATTTGTTGATTTCATTAATTGAGTTTAGGAGTAAAGTCTGTTGGTGGAGGGAACACAATAAGGACGCTATGCACCTCAGCAAAATTGTAAGCAAACCTGAATCTTTTTATTTTCTCTTGACATGGGGATAAAATACACCTAAAAAAAATTGTAGACAAGCTTGAATATTACGGTTTCCTGCATGTTAGTTTAGGGTTCTGTGTTAAGGGGAGATGGGCTGTTTTCTGGCTCCCTTTCTTCCTCATGTTTAGCTCCATTAGTTTCAGATTTTAATATGTTTTCTCCATCACTTTATCAATTTTAAGACCTTTCGCCCCATTTCTTTGTCAATATTAAGACTTTCCGTGCTATTTAGGTGTCGATTTTGTTTCCTGGCGAACAATAGTGAGCCTGTAATTTTGGAAGAACCGGCCTTTGGCAGGGACATTAAATCTAGAAGGGGAATCTAATGGATGTTTCTGTTTTTAAGTTTGATGGAGGTCTACGGAGGAAACTAAAGTCATAATGAAAGATGCATAAATGAGGAAACAAATCCGCCAATTGTCCCTTAACCCCTTCACCACCATTACGTAATGTTCATCATATTCGGGTTACCATTAGACGATTTTCTTTAGTTTATAATCTATTTCTACGACTCAAATGGGTAAATACGATCTCAATAAACCCCCTTAGAAGCATAGGTCCTTCTTAAACTGCATACAATCATCTCATGTTAGCCAGAATCAAAGGTAAAAAGGTATCTTGGTGCAGAAGGGGTTAATGTTTACACTCGAGCGATAACCACCATTATCATTCGGTGTGGGTAGAACGAGGACTTATTAGCGCGACTGTACATTCGCGATAATAAGTGATGTCTGGGCACCAAGTATGTTTTGATCAATAATTGGTATCAGCAATATCTAAGCTTCATTTCTTCATATCAAGTGAGATATACAAACATGTTCCTACACTTACCCACCCTGTGCAACATCTGACAGACATTAATAAAGCACAGAGCAAGCCAAACGTAATGACAGCTGGTCATGACTTATTAGCGCCACTGTACATCCCTGTGGTGGTAGTAGTGGGGGGGGGGGAACCTCGGAATATATCTCTGTTAAGGGGAGACGGCTCGTTTTTTCTGGCCCCCTTTCTTCCTCCTCATGTTTAGCCCCATTAGTTCTTAGATTTAATGACGTTCGGTCTATTAGTTTGGCGATTTTAAGACCGTTCGCCACATTTCTTTGTCAATATTAAGAGTTTTCGTGTTATGTATCTGTCGATGTTTTCCTGGCGAGCGATAGCGAGCCTGTAATTTAAAAGTAAACGGTTTCCTGCTGGGACATTTTTCTATCGAAAAATGTACATATTTATCTTGAAGACAATTTGGGAGGGGGGGGGGGGGGGGGAAGAGAGAAAACTAAAAGAACAAAAAATAGTAATATTAAATAACAAAAATCCATAAATAACCCAATACATACGGCCATCCCCCCTTAATGTACAGTACACGTTGGAAGCCTCATAACCCAATACATACGGCCATCCCCCCTTAATGTACAGTACACGTTGGAAGCCTCATAACCCAATACATACGGCCATCCCCCTTAATGTACAGTACACGTTGGAAGCCTCATAACCCAATACATACGGCCATCCCCCCTTAATGTACAGTACACGTTGGAAGCCTCATAACCCAATACATACGGCCATCCCCCCTTAATGTACAGTACACGTTGGAAGCCTCATAACCCAATACATACGGCCATCCCCCCTTAATGTACATTACACGTTGGAAGCCTCATAACCCAATACATACGGCCATCCCCCCTTAATGGACATTACACGTTGGAAGCCTCATAACCCAATACATACGGCCATCCCCCCTTAATGTACAGTACACGTTGGAAGCCTCATAACCCAATACATACGGCCATCCCCCCTTAATGTACATTACACGTTGGAAGCCTCATAACCCAATACATACGGCCATCCCCCCTTAACCCCTTCAGACATATATGACGCAGAGGTTGCCAGATTAGCAATAAGAAATAGAGTTCTCTCACTCTTATAATTACCTCTCCAAAATTAGTTTTCTGCCCACATCTAACTCAAAGACAACTGCAGAGGTTGAAGTAACTAAAATAAAGGTTTGTAAAAAACCCTGATGGTAATAAAGGCTTTAAAGTATCCCTAATAGGCTCAAAATTGCGTCATATGTCGGAGAGGGTTAATGTACAGTACACGTTGGAAGCCTCATAACCCAATACATACGGCCATCCCCCCTTAATGTACAGTACACGTTGGAAGCCTCATAACCCAATACATACGGCCATCCCCCCTTAATGTACATTACACGTTGGAAGCCTCATAACCCAATACATACGGCCATCCCCCCTTAATGTACATTACACGTTGGAAGCCTCATAACCCAATACATACGGCCATCCCCCCTTAATGTACATTACACGTTGGAAGCCTCATAACCCAATACATACGGCCATCCCCCTTAATGTACAGTACACGTTGGAAGCCTCATAACCCAATACATACGGCCATCCCCCTTAATGTACAGTACACGTTGGAAGCCTCATAACCCAATACATACGGCCATCCCCCCTTAATGTACATTACACGTTGGAAGCCTCATAACCCAATACATACGGCCATCCCCCCTTAATGTACATTACACGTTGGAAGCCTCATAACCCAATACATACGGCCATCCCCTTAATGTACAGTACACGTTGGAACCTCATAACCCAATACATACGGCCATCCCCCTTAATGTACAGTACACGTTGGAAGCCTCATAACCCAATACATACGGCCATCCCCCTTAATGTACAGTACACGTTGGAAGCCTCATAACCCAATACATACGGCCATCCCCCCTTAATGTACATTACACGTTGGAAGCCTCATAACCCAATACATACGGCCATCCCCCCTTAATGTACATTACACGTTGGAAGCCTCATAACCCAATACATACGGCCATCCCCCTTAATGTACAGTACACGTTGGAAGCCTCATAACCCAATACATACGGCCATCCCCCTTAATGTACAGTACACGTTGGAAGCCTCATAACCCAACACATACGGCCATCCCCCTTAATGTACAGTACACGTTGCAAGCCTCATAACCCAATACATACGGCCATCCCCCTTAATGTACAGTACACGTTGGAAGCCTCATAACCCAATACATACGGCCATCCCCCCTTAATGTACATTACACGTTGGAAGCCTCATAACCCAATACATACGGCCATCCCCCCTTAATGTACATTACACGTTGGAAGCCTCATAACCCAATACATACGGCCATCCCCTTAATGTACAGTACACGTTGGAAGCCTCATAACCCAATACATACGGCCATCTTAATGTACAGTACACGTTGGAAGCCTCATAACCCAATACATACGGCCATCCCCCCTTAATGTACATTACACGTTGGAAGCCTCATAACCCAATACATACGGCCATCCCCTTAATGTACATTACACGTTGGAAGCCTCATAACCCAATACATACGGCCATCCCCCCTTAATGTACATTACACGTTGGAAGCCTCATAACCCAATACATACGGCCATCCCCCTTAATGTACAGTACACGTTGCAAGCCTCATAACCAATACATACGGCCATCCCCCTTAATGTACAGTACGTTGGAAGCCTCATAACCCATACATACGGCCATCCCCCTTAATGTACATTACACGTTGGAAGCCTCATAACCCAATACATACGCCATCCCCCCTTAATGTACATTACACGTTGGAAGCTCATAACCCAATACATACGGCCATCCCCCTTAATTACAGTACACGTTGGAAGCCTCATAACCCAATACATACGGCCATCCCCCTTAATGTACAGTACACGTTGGAAGCCTCATAACCCAATACATACGGCCATCCCCCCTTAATGTACATTACACGTTGGAAGCCTCATAACCCAATACATACGGCCATCCCCCCTTAATGTACATTACACGTTGGAAGCCTCATAACCCAATACATACGGCCATCCCCCTTAATGTACATTACACGTTGGAAGCCTCATAACCCAATACATACGGCCATCCCCCTTAATGTACAGTACACGTTGGAAGCCTCATAACCCAATACATACGGCCATCCCCCTTAATGTACAGTACACGTTGGAAGCCTCATAACCCAATACATACGGCCATCCACCCTTAATGTTCAGTACACGTTGGAAGCCTCATAACCCAATACATACGGCCATCCCCCCTTAATGTTCAGTACACGTTGGAAGCCTCATAACCCAATACATACGGCCATCCACCCTTAATGTTCAGTACACGTTGGAAGCCTCATAACCCAATACATACGGCCATCCACCCTTAATGTTCAGTACACGTTGGAAGCCTCATAACCCAATACATACGGCCATCCACCCTTAATGTTCAGTACACGTTGGAAGCCTCATAACCCAATACATACGGCCATCCACCCTTAATGTTCAGTACACGTTGGGCCTCATAACCCAATACATACGGCCATCCCCTCTTAATGTTCAGTACACGTTGGAAGCCTCATAACCCAATACATACGGCCATCCACCCTTAATGTTCAGTACACGTTGGGAGCCTCATAACCCAATACATACGGCCATCCCCCCTTAATGTTCAGTACACGTTGGAAGCCTCATAACCCAATACATACGGCCATCCACCCTTAATGTTCAGTACACGTTGGAAGCCTCATAACCCAATACATACGGCCATCCACCCTTAATGTTCAGTACACGTTGGAAGCCTCATAACCCAATACATACGGCCATCCCTTAATGTTCAGTACACGTTGGGAGCCTCATAACCCAATACATACGGCCATCCACCCTTAAGTTCAGTAACACGTTGGAAGCCTCATAACCCAATACATACGGCCATCCCCTCTTAATGTACAGTACACGTTGGAAGCCTCATAACCCAATACATACGGCCATCCACCCTTAATGTTCAGTACACGTTGGAAGCCTCATAACCCAATACATACGGCCATCCACCCTTAATGTTCAGTACACGTTGGAAGCCTCATAACCCAATACATACGGCCATCCCCTCTTAATGTTCAGTACACGTTGGAAGCCTCATAACCCAATACATACGGCCATCCACCCTTAATGTTCAGTACACGTTGGGAGCCTCATAACCCAATACATACGGCCATCCCCCCTTTATGTTCAGTACACGTTGGAAGCCTCATAACCCAATACATACGGCCATCCACCCTTAATGTTCAGTACACGTTGGAAGCCTCATAACCCAATACATACGGCCATCCACCCTTAATGTTCAGTACACGTTGGAAGCCTCATAACCCAATACATACGGCCATCCACCCTTAATGTTCAGTACACGTTGGGCTCATAACCAATACATACGGCCATCCACCCTTAATGTTCAGTACACGTTGGAAGCCTCATAACCCAATACATACGGCCATCCACCCTTAATGTTCAGTACACGTTGGAAGCCTCATAACCCAATACATACGGCCATCCACCCTTAATGTTCAGTACACGTTGGAGCCTCATAACCAATACATACGGCCATCCACCCTTAATGTTCAGTACACGTTGGAAGCCTCATAACCCAATACATACGGCCATCCACCCTTAATGTTCAGTACACGTTGGAAGCCTCATAACCCAATACATACGGCCATCCACCCTTAATGTTCAGTACACGTTGGAAGCCTCATAACCCAATACATACGGCCATCCACCCTTAATGTTCAGTACACGTTGGGAGCCTCATAACCCAATACATACGGCCATCCCCCCTTAATGTTCAGTACACGTTGGAAGCCTCATAACCCAATACATACGGCCATCCCCTCTTAATGTTCAGTACACGTTGGGAGCCTCATACCCCAATACATACGGCCATCCCCTCTTAATGTTCAGTACACGTTGGAAGCCTCATAACCCAATACATACGGCCATCCACCCTTAATGTTCAGTACACGTTGGAAGCCTCATAACCCAATACATACGGCCATCCCCTCTTAATGTTCAGTACACGTTGGGAGCCTCATAACCCAATACATACGGCCATCCCCCCTTAATGTTCAGTACACGTTGGCAGCCTCATAATCCAATACATACGGCCATCCACCCTTAATGTTCAGTACACGTTGGAAGCCTCATAACCCAATACATACGGCCATCCCCTCTTAATGTTCAGTACACGTTGGAAGCCTCATAACCCAATACATACGGCCATCCCCCCTTAATGTTCAGTACACGTTGGAAGCCTCATAACCCAATACATACGGCCATCCCCCCTTAATGTTCAGTACACGTTGGAAGCCTCATAATCCAATACATACGGCCATCCCCCCTTAATGTTCAGTACACGTTGGAAGCCTCATAATCCAATACATACGGCCATCCCCTCTTAATGTTCAGTACACGTTGGGAGCCTCATAACCCAATACATACGGCCATCCACCCTTAATGTTCAGTACACGTTGGAAGCCTCATAACCCAATACATACGGCCATCCCCCCTTAATGTTCAGTACACGTTGAAAGCCTCATAACCCAATACATACGGCCATCCACCCTTAATGTTCAGTACACGTTGGGAGCCTCATCTTTCAACCTTGAACATAGTATCTGTTGAGGTGTTTTACATTTCTTGGGGGTTAGTTAGTAGTGTGTGTATGTGTGGGTGTGTGTGTGTATGCGTGGGTGAGTGTGTGTGTGTGTGGATGTGTGTGTGTGTAGTGGGTGTATATGTGTGTGTGTATGTGTGTGTGTAAATGCAATGTACATTACGTGGTGTTTTTGTTCATATTGTGTTGGTTTATTGTCAATGCATTATTTCCACATAGTGATTTTGATAAGTTATTTTGTCTATATATTATACTGTCCCTGTTATGTTTTTTTTTTTTTTTTTTTTTTTTTTCCAAGTTTTACATTTTACTTAAAGGGGGCCCCACTTCGTGTTTTGTTCTCTTTTTTGTTTTCCCTCTCACTCTGGCTGTATCCATTCGGCCCCATTGAGCCTACTGTTTTAAGACGTATATCCCCATCCAAGTGTTGATTTTGTCCTGGCCATCCATAGCGAGCCAGCATAGTTTTAAAAAATATTTTTGACAACAGGCTAAATTTGTACATTTTTCGATAAACAAATTTCTCCGGATTTCTCCATACAATGCTGGCTCGCTATCGCTCGCCAGGAAGACATCAACACCAGGATGGGGATAAACGTCTTAAAACAGTAGGCTGAATGGAGCCGAATGGAAACAAACCAGAGAAAGAGAGAAAAGGATAGAAATAAAAGCAGGTCACCCCCTTAATAACCTAATATTGTATTATGAAATTATGTACGTGTGTTTGTGGTAAGAAATGCGTAAGTAATGTTTTACGTGGTTGTATAATACAGTTATGACTGTATCCATATGAGTGTATGTGTTAAAATGTGTAATTGATGAATAATAATATGGTGGTGTAATGCATATACGGGTAAGAGAGAGAGAGAGAGAGAGGGAGGCAGCATGAATATTCTGTCATGATAATTTACACGCATATTTCTAAATCCCTGTGTCCTCAAAGTATAATGACGTAAACGATTATTAAGGGGGGATGCCTCACTTTTTGGTCGAGTTTTCCATTTATTTATTATTTATTTAGTTTCCTCCCTAGATGACACCCCTTTTCCCTCTCTACACTATTCAGAAAAATAGGAAAAAGTAGAATGTAGATACGATGTGCCGTTGTAAAGGCTGATCCCTCAATACCTTCACCTGACCTGACCTAAACATCCATGCAACTTAAAACAAACATCCATTAAATACCCCTTCTAGATTAATTTGTACATTTTTCGATAGAAGAATGTCCCGGCCAAAGGCCGGTTCTTCCAAAATTACAGGCTCACTATCGTTCGCCTGGGAAACAATCGACATCTATATAGCACGAAAGGTCTTAATATTGACAACAAAATGGGACGAAAGGTCTTAAAATCGTCAAACTAATGGGGCAAACATCTTAAAATCTGAAAACTAATGGGGCGCTAAACATGAGGGAGAATGGGGTCTAGAAAATCAACCCATCTCCCCTTTAAAAAAAAAATCTCCAAGGATGACGCAACTTGCCTTATGATGACGTAATTCACGACTTATTCTTTGTCACAACAATGGATGATATGTCCCTGTATTTCTTGTAAATTCTGGGGATATAACCTGTAATTTAAGCTGTTGCCTTTCGCATATACTATTTCCAAGATATATATATATATATATATATATATAAATAAAATACATACCGTAACTATATATCGATATGCACTGCGTTGTGAAAGGTCGCAGGAATATATTATAGCCACTCATCAAAAAGAGGGTGTGTGTGTGTAGACCCGACAGTTTCGAGTCCCCCAGCTGTTTGTCTGATCAATAAACACACTTCTCGATATGTGGTAACAATTTGATCCCCAGTGTGTCTAAACCTTTCTAGTCTCTGGTGTCGTCATAAAACCAATGGACTGTGGGGGGGATTTGATATAGCAATATGTGTGTGTATAATTATATCTCCCTATATATTTTTATCTCTCTCTCTCTCTCTATCTATATATATATATATATATAATGTGTGTGTGTGCTGTTGTTTTTTCTATTTCCCTCAATCATAGTCTCTCTCTCTCTCTCTCTCTCTCTCTCTCTCTGTCTATAATGTGTGTGTGTGTTGTTGTTTTTTCAATCAATCAATGATGGCATGCGCTATGACAGTAAATACCCTTACTCACCCACCGACTCCACTCCGGGGAATCCACCAGGCATCTGCCCGGCCGATATCGAGTCTCCTATTGCATGTTTGGTCGACTTGCCTTAGCCATGGGGTCCGGGGTCTTCCCCTAGGCCTCCTGCTCTGTAGAGACCACCTGGTGAACAGGGTCTACTTCAGGGAGGTGCACCTATATCTATCTATCTATCTATTTACTTACACCCAATCCCCACTTTCCTATATTTTCTTTTCTTTTTTCCCTCTTTGTGGGGTTTTTTTGTGGGAGGGGAGGGGGTTGAACCACATGCTCACATAGCCCAAGTTGGCGTTCACGGGCCCTGCAACTATTATATCATAATATCTTGAACCAGTCACTAGTCGGGAATCGAACCCACACTCTTAGGATTAAGACCCAGGCATCCTACCAACCATACTTTGGTCTCATAAAACCTTAAACACTATTATCCATTACTGAATCTGGATCTAACATGAGGATACTATTCCAAGCCATCATGAATTGCCTAATGGTGGCTAAGGTTATATGATGGTTGGTAGGATGCCTGGTTCTTAATCCGAAGATCGTGGGTTCGATTCCTGGTTAGGGACACAGACATTTGTATGTACGGTCGCGCTAATAAGTCATGTCCCAGCTATCATTACGTTTGGCTCGCTCTGGGCTGTATTAATGTCTGTCAGATGTTGAATAGGGTGGGTAAGTGTAGGAACATGTTTGTATATCTCACTCAAAAGAAGAAATCAGGTGTAAATATTGCTGATGCCAATTATCGATCAAAACATAATTGGTGCCGAGACATCACTTATTAACCCAACCCCGAAATGGGTTGAAATTGGGGAGCTATCCCCCCGCCAAAGGCGGCTTTCTAGGGCCTTTCCTAGCTGATACTGAGAGGATTGTGTTCTAGTCATTTGGTGATGGGCTGGTCTATCAGAGTGAGAACTGAGCCATCTCTGCCATACCCATAGCTTACTCTGACTGTTCCTTTTACTTATATATTTTCTAGATCTCAAGTGACGTCGTCTCTTCCTTGGATTGACCTCCCAATCTACCAAGATTGGAAGCCAAAGCGTCACTTTTTCCTTTGCCCCTCAACTTTCTCTTTATAATTGCTGAGGGGCACAGGGCCCTGGGTGGGGCTTTGGTTTCCCGGGCGTATCCGCACCCTCCTCAGCTCCCCGCCATGGAGTGGCTTCGGTCACCCAGGCTTTATTGTGGTCGGCAGGGAGGGTTCTATGGGGGCGCTCGGTTATGGCCTTGGCCCTGCTCGTGGCCTTGGGGCTGTTCGGCCAGGCAGCTTGGGGAACAACAACAACAACAACAACTGTACGTACTCTGGAACCTGGGTGTACAATGTGTGATGGGTTGGAATAGTAACCTCATGCGAGAAATGTCCAGAGCCACTAAGGAATAATTGTTTCTAAGGTTTTATGAGTTCATGGCATAGTTGGTAGGATGCTAGCTGTCTCATTATTCTTTGTATGTAAATAGCTTAGATTTGAATCTTAATTAACAAATGTCTTACATTAAGCAAAACTTTCTCAAGACATTTACCACCCTCCCTTTCACTTTCCGGCGCAGGGATGAGTTAAAGAGGCATCACGAATAAAGGGGGATGGTTCACTTTTTGGTAGTTTTTTTAATTTATTCATTATTTTTCTAGTTTCCTCCATAGACCTCCATCAAACTTTAAAACTCATCCATTAGATCCCCCTTGTAGATTAATTTGCAGATTTTTCGGTAGAAAACTGTGCCGGCCAAAGGCCGGTTCTTTCAAAATTACAGACTCACTATCGTTCGCCAGGGACAAAATTGACACCTAAATAGCACGAAAGGTCTTAATATTGACAAATAAATTGGGCGAAAGGTCATAAAATCGACAAAGTAATGGGGCAAACATCTCAAAATGTGCAAACTAATGGGGTTAAGCATGAGGGAGGAGGAGGACTCGAAAAACCAGCCCATCTCCCCTGAAAGCCCACCCCCTGAGCCTGTCCCTTCTGCCAACCACGACCCAGCGACTGCCAGGGGAAGATTGTTGGGCATTAAGGGGAGACAGACAGTTTTCTGGACCCCCTTCCTCCTAATGTTAAGCCCCACTAGTTTTGAGATTTTAAGACGTTGGTTCCATTAGTTTTTGGGATTTTATGACCTTTCACCCCATTTCTTTGTCAATATTAGGACCCATCGTACCATTTAAGTGTCGATTTTTCCAGGCGAGCGATAGCGAGCATGTAATTTTAGGAGGAATCGGCCTTTGGCCGGGACATTCTATCTATCTATCTTGAAGGGGGGTCTAGGGGGTGTTTTTCTAAGCTTGATGGAGGTCTAGGGAGGCAACTAAAAAAAAAAAATATGAATACATGAATTAATAGACCAAACAAACGGTCAGTGTCCCCTTCAGGGAGACACCTTCACTGTTAACCCCGTTACGCCTCTCTTACTTTTACTCTGGCTATCCGGGCACGAGTTTTTGCAGGTAAGAAAAGGACCTGCGGTAATCACTATGTTTAATAACATTTACCTCTTTGGTTCACAAAGGTCCATCCAAGGCTGCATACAATACTCTAGTGCTACTTACTGTATATACTGTACATGCATACTTACATACATAAATTTAAAGACCAAGTGCCCTACACGAATTGTGGTTTCGGTCTCACGTCTTGATGGCAGCACTCCAGGCAGCCCTGTTCAGAGCTGCCTGGCTTGTCAGAATTATTTATTTAGAATCAGACCATAAGGTCTGACCCGACGTCTTTCTTGGTCCGTCCCTTGGTGAAGCTTCCCTCACGTTCATCAATTCACCTAACATAGTTCATCCATCCTCACCACATGTCCAAACCATCCAAGCCCGCTTGTATGCATCTCATTACTGATACTCTTCATACCTAACCGTTTCCTCAGCTCTTCACTAGATATCCTATGTTGCAGTTAAGCCCCATACATCCATCTCACCATTCTCATCTTGTTACGTTTCCTTTTGTTGATATCATCCGCTTCGGCAGGCCACATTTTTTAAGCATATGTCATTGTGCATCTAACACATGAAGCGTACACCTTTCCCTTCAAGGGGAGAGGGAGTCTTCTCATAGTAAGTAGTGGCAACAGTTCTCTGAACTTTCTCCAGCTGCATCTAATTCTGGCGATAGTGGAGGCCCCACCATCGGCAGGGATAGTATCTCCCAAGTAGCAAAACTTGTCCACCACATCCAGTGCCTCATTGCCAATGTTAACACTCTTGAGCCACTCATTGAACACAAGCTCACCTTTGCATACTATGTATATCTATTTCTCAACTTCGGACTTCTTCCTTGACAGAGGTCCTGTGATGTACAGTACCCAGCTGCCTCAGACGCTACAATGACTTGAGTTCGTGTTCATAACTGTTCTGCATACTGCTCATGGGTATGCACCACTTTTCTGCATACTGCTCATGGGTATGCACCACTTTTCTGCATACTGCTCATGGGTATGCACCACTTTTCTGCATACTGCTCATGGGTATGCACCACTTTTCTGCATACTGCTCATGGGTATGCACCACTTTTCTGCATACTGCTCATGGGTATGCACCACTTTTCTGCATACTGCTCATGGGTATGCACCACTTTTCTGCATACTGCTCATGGGTATGCACCACTTTTCTGCATACTGCTCATGGGTATGCACCACTTTTCTGCATACTGCTCATGGGTATGCACCACTTTTCTGCATACTGCTCATGGGTATGCACCACTTTGTTCTACCTTTCGAAGTCCTAATCTACTGTGTAAAACCTTGGTTATATATTTATACATTCTTAATCCTGTACTTGCCATGCCCTCTCTACATCCTTTGAACTTGGACTTGGCATCCTGCACACTATCTGCGATAAGTACTAGGTTGGGTGTGAGAGGGATCTGCCTTGTATGGGCCAATCGGCCCATATTAAATACACAAACAAAAGGATAACATTTGTAATACAATTAATATAAAGTTATATCGAATTATTCATCTAAATGTGATCAACTTACAGTATGAAAAACAAAACATGTCCGGATTATGTTTTAAGGGGGGTCACCTGCTTTGTTTCTCTCCTTTTCTCCCTCTCTCTGGCTTGTATTCATTATACCCCATTCACCCTACTGCTTTAAGACATTTATCCTCATCCAGGTGTCGATTTTTTCGTGGCGAGCGATAGCGAGCCACCATTGTATGAAGAAATTTGGCTTCGCCGGAGACAATTTTCTATCGAAAAATTTCCAAATTTAGTCTGCTGTCAAAAACATATTTAAAAATATGCAGGCTCGCTTACTGCTCGCCAGGAAAAAAATCAACACCTGGATGGAGATAAACGTCTTAAAACAGTTGGGTGAATGGGGCCGAATGGATACAAGCCAAAGAGAAAGGGAGACAAAGATACAAAAAAAAGCGAGGTGGGCTCCGTTAAAGGTGACGACAAGCCTGGGACACTGGGTGAAAGTCCTGGGGAGGCGTTCACTTGGAAGGATAAACAAAATAGCGAGACGTTTCCATTCCCTCAACTTTCACTGGGTTCTTCCTGATTGCGGTCATGCTTCATAAAGGAGAGGGGTAATTCTTGTAACCAATTGTGGGAATATTTCTTACTTAATTTCGCCACACAAGGAATAGTTAGTATCTCAGAGACCTTGCGGTCTATTCCGAGGAGAAGGAAGGAGAGAGACTGTTTAGTGCACTACACTCCTTACAGAGTGTGCACAACACTATCTACTCTCTTATTGAACTGCTCTACTGAAGAACTATTTCAACTTCGGAGCGAAGTTTGTTCCAGGTAGAACAAATCTTATATGTGAAAAAGTTTCCACAAATACTAGTGCTGATCCTTTTCAATCCTAATTTCCGAGAGAGAGAGAGAGAGAAAGAGAGAGAGAGAGAGAGAGAGAGAAAGAAAGAGAGAGAGAGAGAGATAGAGAGAGAGAGACAGACAGAGAGAGAGAGAGAGCAATATCTTAAAAATCCTCTCAAATAAATGCAGGGTAGCACAGTCACCCCTATAAAACAATAATTTCCTTCACACCCACCACATACTTCAATAGATACATATATTTCCTTCACACCCACCACATACTTCAATAGATACATATATTTCCTTCACACCCACCACATACTTCAATAGATACATATATTTCCTTCACACCCACCACATACTTCAATAGATACATATTTCCTTCACACCCACCACATACTTCAATAGATACATATATTTCCTTCACACCCACCACATACTTCAATAGATACATATATTTCCTTCACACCCACCACATACTTCAATAGATACATATATTCCTTCACACTCATCACATACTTCAATAGATACATATATTTCCTTCACACCCACCACATACTTCAATAGATACATATATTTCCTTCACACCCACCACATACTTCAATAGATACATATATTTCCTTCACACCCACCACATACTTCAATAGATACATATATTTCCTTCACACCCACCACATACTTCAATAGATACATATATTTCCTTCACACCACCACATACTTCAATAGATACATATATTTCCTTCACACCCACCACATACTTCAATAGATACATATATTTCCTTCACACCCACCACATACTTCAATAGATACATATATTTCCTTCACACCCACCACATACTTCAATAGATACATATATTTCCTTCACACCCACCACATACTTCAATAGATACATATATTTCCTTCACACCCACCACATACTTCAATAGATACATATATTCCTTCACACCCACCACATACTTCAATAGATACATATATTTCCTTCACACCCACCACATACTTCAATAGATACATATATTTCCTTCACACCCACCACATACTTCAATAGATACATATATTTCCTTCACACCCACCACATACTTCAATAGATACATATATTTCCTTCACACCCACCACATACTTCAATAGATACATATATTTCCTTCACACCCACCACATACTTCAATAGATACATATATTTCCTTCACACCCACCACATACTTCAATAGATACATATATTTCCTTCACACCCACCACATACTTCAATAGATACATATATTTCCTTCACACCCACCACATACTTCAATAGATACATATATTTCCTTCACACCCACCACATACTTCAATAGATACATATATTTCCTTCACACCCACCACATACTTCAATAGATACATATATTTCCTTCACACCCACCACATACTTCAATAGATACATATATTTCCTTCACACCACCACATACTTCAATAGATACATATATTTCCTTCACACCCACCACATACTTCAATAGATACATATATTTCCTTCACCACCACATACTTCAATAGATACATATATTTCCTTCACACCCACACATACTTCAATAGATACATATATTTCCTTCACACCCACCACATACTTCAATAGATACATATATTTCCTTCACACCCACCACATACTTCAATAGATACATATATTTCTTATATTTACCCTTACAGGATTATGACCCAGGGTTTATAACCTTTAGTTTATTCTGTCTATCATTAAGGAGGCTCACCGGCTTTTTTTGTTTATCTTTATCTTGTTTTCTCTCTTTCCCTGGCTTGTATCCATTCGGCCCCATTCAGCCAACTGTTTTAAGACGTTTATCCCCATCCAGGTGTCGATTGCTTCCTGGCGAGCGATAGCGAGCCAGCATTGTATGGAGAAATCCAGCTTCGCCGGAAACATTTTTCTATCGAAAAATGTACAATTTTAGCTTGCTGTCAAAACAAAAATATTGATATGCTAGCTCGCGGGACAATATTGACACCTGGTTTGGGGTAAACGTCTTAAAACTGTAGGCTGAATGGGGCTGAATGAATACCAGAGAAAGAGGGAGAACAAAACGAGGTGGGCCTCCTTGAGCGATTTCTTACATTATAAATTTCAGGATCGCTATCGCTCGCCAAGAAAATAATCGACACCTAAATGGTACGAAAGGTCTTAAAATTGACAACGAAATGGGCCGAAAGGTGTTAAAATCACCAAACTAATAGGCCGAATGTCTTATAATCTCAAAACAAATGGGGCTTAACACGAGGGAGAAAGGGGACCAGACAGACGACCCCTCTCCCCTTAACCTCAACAGTCCATCAGCCTCGCCTTAACCCTTTGACTCCCATTTACCCTTCTTAATATACTATATTAACCCTTTGACTCCCATTTACCCTTCTTAATATACTATATTAACCCTTTGACTCCCATTTACCCTTCTTAATATACTATATTAACCCTTTGACTCCCATTTACCCTTCTTAATATACTATATTAACCCTTTGACTCCCATTTACCCTTCTTAATATACTATATACAAAATCGTCTAATAATAGCCTGAAAACAGAAAAGAAATGCGGCATCGTGTCATCTCTCTCTACGTTGTATTCATTTGGCCCCATTCAGCTTACTGCTTTAAGACGTTTATCCCCATCCAGGTGTCGATTATTTCCTGGTGAGAGGTAGCGAGCAAGCATATTTAAAACAAAAAAAATTGACAGCAGGCTAAATTTGTACATTTTTCGATAGAAAAATGTCTCCGGTGAAGCCGGATTTCTCCATACAATGCTGGCTCGCTATCGCTCGCCAGGAAGAAATCGACACTTGGATGAGGATAACAGTCTTAAAATAGTAGGCTGAATGGGGCGGAATGGATACAAGCTAGAGAAAGGGAGAACAAAAAAAGCAGGTGACCCCCCTTAACATCTCCGAAACTGTACAAACCAAAACATACTCGAGCATATTCCACGTAGGGTTGGACTGAAGCTGTATTCTAATCCCCTCAAGCAAAATATAGCAAATCGCTTAGATATTTTATTTCTATTAATTTCACCACACCACCAAACACCTCCAATGAAATTAATGAAAGCATATATGTGATCCACTAGATTACTAATGAATCACCCCCCTCGTACATATCTAAATATTCAATAATACTGTATATATTTTTTAACATCTTTCTTAACACCAATAAACCCCAAATGAAATTAACCCATAAAAGGCGAGCTGTGTGTATTGAACACCACTGTTCTGGGCATCAATATTAGGCTCCATTCATGCCTATAATCGTCATTTTACGATAAATATCGTTATTACATATTCTTATGCACCTATTTTACCTTTACTATGAAGATAGCAACCTGTAACAACAATAAAACAAGTGGAAATATTATTTTTCTGGTCAAAATCGCTAATAAACATGAAGTGGCCCATTCATGATATGTGGAGCAAAGTCAGGCAACCCCTACCCTCGCGAGCTCTGGAGGGTGACTGACTGTCTCACCCCACCATCTATCTCTGCCAACACACTCACTAGGCACATAAGCACACACTGCAAGCAGTTTGCTAATGTTAGCACAAAATTATACCAATGAATAAGGGAATAACAGGGAAAATAGGTGATAATTGAAGGGAGGGGGAGAAGGAGGGGATGTGGAGGAGTGATATGAGGTATGGAAAAATAAAAAATAAATTTTTTCAGTGCTACTGGGGCCATTTAAAAATTTTGTTTAGGCCTGCCCTCTTAACCCTTAAAGATCGGGGCCCGACTTAAATCCGAATCAAAAAATTTGGACTATGTGGCGGGGCCCGCCTTAAGTCTGAGTGCAATTTTGGCGCAATATTGGCTCTGAGAGAGAGACGAGTGACTGGAGGAGCATGGGTTACCTCATGACCGCTCGCCACGGCCGCCGTGGACCTACTGAGATTTACTCCACTTACATCCACCCTCACTCCCTCGCTACATACGTAATTATATAAAGAAATTACCGTATTTTAGCGATTTTGCCCTTCGGTTGCACGATCGTTGCAAGACAACCAGTGATCTTAGAAGGATGGTTCGGGTGTCATTGGAAAGCTCAATTTACGCCCTTTCATGGATACATACTAGTATTACGCTCTGGGTCTTGTTTATGCATGAAAAAGAGCACGGAAAAAACCCCATTTATGGTAAAAAAAAAACGCTGTGCGGCACGGTCAAATATACCGCCTAGCCCACTCGTAAGGTGTTAAGAGCTTTGCCGCCGTTCCCCAGTAAAACTTCTTAAGAGCTTTCTCGCCATTCCCGGGTTAATGAGAGCATGTGATTCTCCCAGGATTCGAACCTGGGATATCTCATACTGAACTTACACGCTCTAACCATTACATCATCAAGACAGTCGAATAACAAAATTAACAAAGAAATAACAACCGATACCCTGAGTCCATGTTGCACACACTCAAACACACACAGCCCGTAGCCTAGTAGGTAGCGCTCTCGTCTCACACACGAGGGGTCGGGGGTTCAATCCCCCGGCCGGGCGGAGACAAATTGGGCTTGTCTCCTTTCATGTGTTAGCCTCAGTTCACCTAGCTGTAAATAGGTACCTGGAATAAGTGGACGACGTTGTGACGTCCCATCTGGGGTTGGCAAAAATGGTACAAGGCGAGATGGGTATCATATGGTTCACCTAAGCTGATGGCTACCTAAGCCTTCGGGCGAGACGGTACCGTCTATAGTGAGAATGGTACCATACAGATCCACCCTAAGCCTTCGTTTCCGATGTCGCCAATTGGCTAAAAATACAGACTACACACACATCCACAGCCATTCCAACGATACATATAACACTTACACATATAGGAGGCGGGAAATAACGAGCATGCTCACTCCCGCAATACAACTAGAGTAAGTACAACTAGAGTAAGTACACACACAGCCCGTAGCCTAGTAGGTAGAGCTCTCGTCTCACACACGAGGGGTCGGGGGTTCAATCCCGGCCGGGCCGAGACAAATTGGGCTTGTCTCCTTTCATGTGTTAGCCTCAGTTCACCTAGCTGTAAATAGGTACCTGGAATAAGTGGACGACGTTGTGACGTCCCATCTGGGGTTGGCAAAAATGGTACAAGGCGAGATGGGTATCATATGGTTCACCTAAGCTGATGGCTACCTAAGCCTTCGGGCGAGACGGTACCGTCTATAGTGAGAATGGTACCATACAGATCCACCCTAAGCCTTCGTTTCCGATGTCGACAATTGGCTAAATACAGACTACACACACATCCACAGCCATTCCAACAGTACATAAAACACTTAACATGCATTTCACGCAATACATTCCCAGTTAAGGAGGCGCGATAATAATGAGATTAGCTCGCATTGCGTGGATTCCCCTTGACGAACAAGTAACTGAGTAACACACAAACACACAAAACACAACAACCAAAGACCATTATACATGTTAACCTTTAGATGACAAGATGACGCATTTCTGTTCTGTTTTCTGGATATTATTAGACGATTATATATATATTAAGGGGAGACGGACCGTTTTTCTGGACCCCCTTCTCCCTAATGTTTAGCCCCACTAGTTTTGAGATTTTAAGACGTTGGTTCCATTAGTTTGGTGATTTTATGACCTTTCACCCAATTTCTTTGTCAATATTAGGACCCATCGTGCCATTTAGGTGTCAATTTTTTTCCTGGCGAGCGATAGCAGCGAACCTGTAATTTTAGGATGAATCGGCCTTTGGCCAGGATTTGTTTTACTAAAAAATTAACAAATTTATCTTGAAGAGGGGTCTAGGGGGTGTTTTCTAAGCTTGATGGAGGTCTAAGGAGGAAACTAAAAATAATATACGAATAAATGAATTAATACACCAAACAAACAGCCACTGTCCCCTTAAGAGGGTTAATTGAGATAGTCCTGACCCTTATCATTTCCACAGATTCTTCCTAAATTGTAATATATCGCTTAATGATAGACAGAATAAACGATCTCCCCCACGACAGCCTTCATTGGATCGCCCGGATCACCAAACAACATACCACAGGCAAGATACAAGCTATATCAATTTGGTACCTGGGTTAGCCTACCAATTAAAGTCCGCTAGATAATAAATAAAAACCGAAAATCACTAATAATGCCACAATCTCTACAATATCACTATAAAATGGCTCAAATCTCCAGAATATCGCTAGAGAATAATGCCACAATCTCTACAATATCACTATAAAATGGCTTAAATCTCCAGAATATCGCTAGAGAATAATGCCACAATCTCTTGAACTTCGTTCTCAAATGGCTCAAATCTCCAGAATATCGCTAGAATTCATGCCGCTAGTTGTAAACATTTGCCTCTAGATCGAAGTAAATAGCTCTAGATCTAGCGGGAAAGTAGCTTAATTGGCAACACTACGGAGTATCTCAAATAAATTATCGGGATAAGCTGGGGGGGGGGGGGGGGGAGAGGTAGGAGGTGATGAGGAAGTTGCAACCATTGTAAAAGTAGGGCTAGAGAGCTGGGAATTAAGGGGAGATATTTTCCGCTTGAGGGATATTTTTATTTACCTATTTCTCCCTCATGTTTAGCCACATTGTTTTTTTTTGTTTTTTTTTTTTAGATTTTAAGACGTTCACCCCATTAATTTGGCGATTTTAAGAACTTTCACCCCCATTTCAGTCAATGTTAAGACTTCGTGCCATTTAGGTGTCGATTTTTTCCTGGTGAACGATAGCGAGCCTGTAATTTAAGAGGAACCGGCCTTTGGCTAGGACATTTTTCTATCGAAAAATGTATAAATTTATATTGAAAGGGGCTCAAGGGGGTGTAAATTTAAGCTTGTTGGAGGTCTAGGGAAAAACTAAAAACTTGCCTTTAACTCAACATGCATAGCTACTTTATTTAAACTTGCCTTTAACTCAACATGCATAGCTACTTTATTTAAACTTGCCCTTAACTCAACATGCATAGCTACTTTATTTAAACTTGCCTTTAACTCAACATGCATAGCTACTTTATTTAAACTTGCCTTTAACTCAACATGCATAGCTACTTTATTTAAACTTGCCCTTAACTCAACATGCATAGCTACTTTATTTAAACTTGCCTTTAACTCAACATGCATAGCTACTTTATTTTCTTCCATGGAGAACATATTGGAAGCTCGGTTTAGCATGCTTGTTGTTATTCTTGTTTTGTTTTTTTGTTTTTTTGTTTTGTCTATGTTAAACTGATCTGCGGGTTTTTTACTATAAAGGGTCATTGCAGGCAGTTTATTGACATGTACGGTCGCGCTAATAAGTCATGTCCCAGCTGTCATTACGTTTGGCTTGCCCTGTGCTGAATTAATGTCTGTCAGATGTTGAATAGGGTGGGTTAGTGTTGGAACATCTGTGTATATCTCACTCAAAAAGCAGAAATCATGTGTAAATATTGCTGATACCAATTATTGATCAAAACATGATTGGTGCCGAGACATCACTTATTAGAGCGACTGTATGCGTGAGGTTTGTCTGTACGGTCGCGCTAATAAGTCATGTCCCAGCTGTCATTACGTTTGGCTTGCTCCATGCTGTATTAATGTATGTCAGATGTTGTATTTGGTGGATAAGTGTAGGAAATGTTTGTATATTTCGCTCGATATGAAGAAATGAAGCTTAGATATTGCTGATACCAATTATTGATCAAAAAATACTTGGTGCTGAGACATCACTTATTAGCGCGACTGTACACATTTTGTAAACTATGTAAACATTAAGTGAATGCCTCGTATCTTCGGTTTTGCTTGTGTCATCCCTCTCATATTGTATGCATATAAAGTGTTTGTGAATGAGTATATGAACGTCTCTCTCTCTCTCTCTCTCTCTCTCTCTCTCTCTCTCTCTCTCTCTCTCTCTCTCTCTCTCTCTCTCTCTCTCTCAAAAAAAAAAAAAAAAAAAAAAAAAAAAAATGTATGTATATGTATGTGTGTGCACTGTACAGTATGTATATATATACTGTATATATATGTATGTATGTGTGTATGTATGTTTGTGTATATGTGTGTGTGTGTGTGTATGTGTGTATATGTGTGTACCGGTGTATATGTGTATGTATGTATGTATGTGTATATGTATGTATATATGTATATGTGTATGTATATGTATGTATGTGTATATGTATATGTATGTATATGTGTATATATATGTATATGTGTATGTATGTATGTGTATTTTCAGATTTAGAGGAGCTAGTGTTTACAGAAAATTATGATGTGATTGGCATAACAGAATCTTGGCTCAATACAGAAGATAGAGACTTTTTAGCAGAGTATTCACTTCCCGGTTATGTAATGTTTGAGAAAAGCCGAATAAATCGAAATGGAGGTGGCGTTTTACTTTATATCAAAGAAAGTCTTAACCCTACCCTCTTGTCAAAACCTCAAATTGTGAACGTCGACGCATCTTTTGTGCTAATAAAGAATCATAAAGGTACAAAAATAATAATTGCATTAATATACAGACCTCCAGCTCAATCAGTGCAAACTGGCCGAGAAATTTATGAACAAATTGCAGATGTAAGTAACTCACAAGATACCGTAATTTTTGGCGACTTTAATTTACCTGTGACCAAGTGGGGCGATACTCTTACTTCACACTCCGGACATGACTTGTATACGAACTTGCAAGAGAGTTCGCTTTATCAATTTGTTCGAACGCCGACCCGTGGTAATAACGTTCTTGACATTGTACTTGCAACAAAAGAAGAATTAATAGAGAATTTGAATGTTGGTGATGAATTCAGTAACAGCGACCATCGTACGATAACTTTCACTTTAAAGTTTACTAGTAACGAACCAAATAGTAGCATCGAAAAAGTCCCTAATTTCAAGAAAGCAAACTTCCATAAACTTAGAGCTATGTTTAAAGAAACTGACTGGAGCTTTTTAATTAACAATAATGACATAAATACATCTTGGAAGTTATTCGAAACCACTTACCTAAAAGCAGTGCAAGACTGCATACCATCGAAAATACGGCGTCCAGGCCATAATAATAAGCCCAAATGGTGGAATAAAGATATTTCAAACTGCCTGCTTGCTAAAAAATTTGCTAATGATAGATTAAAATCCTCACAAAATGACGAAGAACGGGTGAAATTTGTAGAGCTACGACGCAAAGCCAAAAAGTTAATTAAGCAAAGTAAAAAGACCTTAGAGTTACATATGCGAATCAAAGTAAAACAAACCCGAAAGAATTCTATAGTTATATCAGAAAGAAAAAAGTAGTTACTTCAACTGTTGGACCGTTGTTAGTCGATGAAAATGGAGAATACACCAAAGACGAAGTACAAATGAGTAATGCCCTCAATACCTTCTTTGCATCAGTTTTACAACAGAAGACCTCAGTGATATCTCTACACCATCGCCGATTCAGATTGATAATTCAGATGTTCTAAGCAATATCACCGTTACAGAGAGAGAAGTATTGAATTGTTTAGATAAACTCAAGGTAAATAAAACGCCTGGACCTGATACAATCTCGCCTAGAGTTCTGAAGGAAGCTAAGGATGAGCTCTCCAAACCACTGACATTACTATTCAATAAATCCTTGCAGTCTGGAACTATGCCTGATCAGTGGAAGCTAGCCAACGTAACACCGATATTCAAAAAAGGCAGCAAATCCCTACCCAGTAACTATCGTCCAATTAGCTTAACCTCGGTTGTATGTAAATGCTAGAAACGGTCATACGAGACAGACTCGTAAATCACTTAGAGGAAAATAACATACTTAAAGATACTCAACACGGCTTTCGTAAAAAACGTTCCTGTTTAACAAACCTCTTAGACTTCTTCCACGATATCCTCAACCTCTACGATGAGAGTAAAGCTGTAGATATTATATACCTTGATTTTCAAAAGGCCTTTGACAAAGTTCCCCACAAACGTTTACTGCTAAAACTAAAAGCGCATGGAATACAAGACGGTGTGTTGAAATTGATAGAAAATTGGCTCAGCAACAGAAAGCAAAGGGTAAAGCAAGAGAGTAAAGCTGTAGATATTATATACCTTGATTTTCCCCCCTGGGGGTTAGGGAATAGAATATGCCCCACGTGCCTTCTGCGTGTCGTAAGAGGCGACTAAAGAGGTTGGGTCGGTGGGCTTGCGACCCCCACCCGGAAAAAATATCTAAGCAAAGAAAAACGAACGAACAGCCTCGGATGCGGACGGAACCAACGTTGACGAACCACGACCGACTAAGGACATGCCTTCGGACATTCTGAGAATGGCTACGTGGAATGTTAGTGGCATGAATGATGGCAAAAAAGAGAGAGGTTCTGGAAGTGTTAGTGAATGCCAGGCTGGATGTATGTGGAATGACAGAGACCAAATGGAAAGGTTCAGATGTGAGAGAGTGGGAGTGTGGAATGGGTGTGTGTGCTGGAGTGAGTGAAGGAACAGCGAGAGAAGGTGCATGTTTGTTTGTAAGTAGCAAATGGAAGGAATGTGTAAGAGAGTATGAGTCTGTGGGTTCAAGGATTGTGTGGGTGAGAATGAAAGTAGGAATACAAACGTGGGTGATTGTATGCGTGTATGCCCCGACAGAGGATATACTTGAAAGAAAGAAAGAGGAGTTCTGGATGAATGTGGAGGCGTGCCTGGAGAAGTTTGACAAGAACGAAAGAATATTTCTGATTGGGGATATGAATGGTAAGGTGGGTGATAGGAAAGTTGAGGGAGTGGTGGGAGGGTGGGGGGTACCATCAGAGGTGAATGGGAATGGTAGTGCACTTGTGGACGTATGTGTGGGGAGGAGGCTGTGGATAGCCAACACCTTCTTCCGACACAGAATGATCCACAGGTACACGTGGAAACGGATGTTGACGATGAAGGGTAAGACAGTGGTGGAACGAAAGTCATTGATTGATTATGTATGTGTGGATGAACGAATGAAGAAATCTGTGATGGATGCTAGGGTGTATAGGGGTATTGGAGGGGGTCTGTCTGATCATTATGTAGTGGTAGCTAAGGTTAGGATACAAAAGAAGTGGGTGAGGAGAGCGGGAGGGAGGCGAGAGGAGGGTGGAATGGTGAGGAGGGTGGAGAGGTTGGAGGAGGAGGAAGTCAGGGAGGAGTACAGGAGAGCAGTGGAAAGACGACTAGGTGGGTTCGACCTGGAAGTTATGGAGGAAGTGGAGGAGATGAGCAAGGTGTTTAAGGATGAGATCTGTGCAGCATGTGAGGAGGTGTGTGGAGTGAGGAGAAGAGGGAGGGGAGTGAAAGGTACAGCATGGTGGACAGAAGAGGTAAGAATAGCTGTGGAAGGAAAGAAGAAAGCATATAGAGAGTGGTTGGGTAGTAGAGGGAATGAAGATTCCGAGAGACAGAAACGAGCGAGGTATGTGGAGAGTAAGAGGGTGGTGAAGAGAGTAGTGAAGGAAAGTAAGAGAAAGAGTAGATGAGGAATTTGGAAGGAATCTGAGTGTAAAATGGAGGGAGAGTAAGAAACTGTTCTGGAAAGAAGTCAAGAAAGTTAGGGAAGGTAGCAAGGGAAACAGTAAGGGTGTGAAAGATAAGAATGGGAGAATGCTAGCCGAGAAGCAAGAGAGAGTCGAAAGATGTAGGGAGTACTTCAGTGAGTTGCTAAATGAAAGGAATGAAGAGCCAGCAAACATAGCTGGATATGGTATGGGAGGGAGAAGAAGAGAAGTAGTGGAGGAGGAGGTGGGGATCAGGAGGTCAGAAGTGTGGTAAGCCATGAAAAGAGTGAAGTTGGGGAAAGCACCAGGAACAGATGGAGTGTGTGGGGAAATGTTGAGGTATGGTGGTGAGATAGTGATAGAATGGGTATGGAAAATGTGCAAACTAGCATGGGAGAAGGGGAGTGCACCCGATGACTGGAAGACTGGCATAATAGTCCCCTATATAAGGGCAAAGGGGAAAGAGGAGTGTGTGGTAACCACCGAGGAATATGTCTTCTAAGCGTAGTAGGGAAGGTATACAGTAGGGTAGTGATTGAGAGAGTGAGAGTGAGAACGGAGAAATGGATAGGCGACGAGCAGGGAGGTTTTAGGAAGGGAAGAGGATGTGTAGATCAGATTTTTACCCTGAATTGTGTTGTGGAGAAGTATCTGGAGAAGAAACAAAAGGTGTATGTTGCCTTTATGGACTTGGAGAAGGCCTATGACAGAGTGGATAGAGAAGGTTTGTGGAAAGTACTTAGAATATACGGAGTAGAGGGCAAGTTGCTGAAAGCAGTGAAGAGCATGTATGAGGGTGCAAAGGCGGCAGTACGTGTGGAGAGTGAGCAGAGCGAGTTCTTTGACCTGAATGTTGGTTTGAAACAGGGGTGTGTGATGTCCCCGTGGTTGTTTACTGTATATATGGATGGAGTTATGAAAGAAATACTATCAAGAGCAGTGGATGTTGGTGTATCGCTGAAAAGGGAGGGAATTGAGTGGAAGCTACCTATACTGCTGTTTGCGGATGATACAGTTCTGATGAGTGATAATGAATGGGAGTTGCAGGGTCTGGTAAATGAGTTTGGAACAGTGTGCGAAAAACGGAATTTGAAGGTAAATACGGGGAAGAGCAAGGTTATGGTCTTCGAAAGGGGTGAAGTCACAGAGTGTGAGGTGAAGCTGAACGGTCAGGCTATGGAGATCGTCAACGCTTTTAAGTATCTGGGCAGTGTGTTGAGTTAAGATGGGACTATGGATGAAGAGGTGCGGGAGAGGGTACAACAGGGGAAGAGGGTTGTAGGAACGCTAAAAGCAGTAACAAGAAATAGGGTGGTCAGTATGGAAGTGAAGAAGTCCTTGCATGACAGTGTGGTAATCCCGACACTGACTTACGGAAGCGAAGCATGGACGTTGGTTGAGAGACTCAGACCAAGAGTGAGAGCAGTGGAAATGAATTACTTAAGGAGTGCGTGCGGAGTTACATGGAGGGATAGACAGACTAATGAGGAAGTAAGAAGGAGGTGTAGTGTGGAGGTAGATGTGCTGGAAAGTGTGAAAAGGAACAACTTGAGATGGTTCGGCCATATGGAACGTATGGAAAGCGAGAGAATGACTAAGAGGGTGTACGAGAGCGAGGTGGAGGGACAGAGGGGGAGAGGTAGACCGAATATGAGGTGGAAGGATGGAGTGAGGAACTACATGAACGAAGGCGGTGCTGGTTGGGGGGAGGGGCGTCGACTGACTGGGGACAGAGGTGCATGGGGGCGGTTCGTTCGTGGCCACCCCTTCGGGGATCACGGCGTCAGGCAATAGATAGATAGATAGATTTTCAAAAGGCCTTTGACAAAGTTCCCCACAAACGTTTACTGCTAAAACTAAAAGCGCATGGAATACAAGACGGTGTGTTGAAATTGATAGAAAATTGGCTCAGCAACAGAAAGCAAAGGGTAGTCATAAATGGTAAGGCATCTAAATGGACCAATGTAAGTAGCGGGGTACCCCAGGGATCGGTACTAGGACCAATTCTCTTTCTAATTTACATCAACGACATAGATGAGGGTCTCACCTGTACAATCTCAAAATTTGCTGACGATACAAAAATTGCAAATAGCGTACTCTCAAAAGAACAAGTTGACGATATGCAACACAATCTAGATAAATTGTCATGTTGGGCCCAAATTTGGCAAATGAGTTTCAATGCGGATAAATGTAAAGTACTGCATGTCGGATACCTAAATGAGAAAGCAAAATATTCGATGAATGGCACTCAGCTTAAGAATGTAAACAGAGAAACCGATCTGGGAGTAACAATATCGAGTAACCTAAAACCGAGTCAACAATGTTCAGAAGTTGTTAAGAAGGCAAACAAAATAATTGGCTTTATAGGCAGGTCATTTGAGCATAAATCCAAAGAAGTTATCCTAACCCTTTACAATTCCTTAGTCCGCCCTCTTCTGGAATGCTGCGTTCAATCCTGGTGCCCTGATTACCAAAAAGATATAAACAAGCTGGAACGAGTTCAACGTAGAGTTACCAAAATGATACCTAGCCTAAAGAACAAACCATACGAAGAGCGTCTTAGAGAATTAAATCTATTTCCTTTAACCCAGCGCAGATTAAGAGGTGACTTAATTCAAGTGTTCAAAATCATCAAAGGCATCGACAATATGAACTGTAGTAAGTACTTCACTATCGACCAATCTAATTACACGCGGGGAAACCGTTGCAAAATTATTGGTAAATCTTTTAACTCGCACGAATCTAAGAATTTCTTCTTCAATCGAGTTGTCAACTTGTGGAATGGGCTTCCCCGAAACGTTATAGACTGCATCACCGTTGATTAATTTAAACTCCGCCTAGACAAATATCTCATTAAACCCGCGACTGACTGCGTTTGTAAATGAATAACTTTATTTTATCCCCCCCTCAGTTACTAACCCATCTGTCCTCTACTAACTCCCTAATCCTGCCACGGACATTAGTTCCAGGGCGGTAATTCCCTTTCCAATGTTCCCTTACTCACTCTAAACCACTGTTTGGACACTTGATCCTCAGTGTTTTGGAGGACAAGCAACCTAGAAGGGTCACTAGATCTGCTGTTGCTTGATTTCCTTTGTACTCCTTTGTACTCCTTTGTACTCTTTATACCTAAACGTCTCCTCAGCTCAACATTTGTTATTCTATCCTGCAGCCTGGCCCCACACATTCATCTCACCATTCTCACCTCATTACGTTCATTATGTGAGAGTATGATGCCCTAGCAATGTTTAGGCCTACATGTTTTTTACTAGTGAACTGTGGGAATGAATATCCTGCTTTTGAGTTTATTTCGTATAATGACAGGACTGGAAACTGGCCCTTACATCTGCAGGCAATCCAGGATATTCTACCCTATCTGGCAGCTTCAGGACATAATCTTTATACCAAATCTGCCAGGATATATCTTCAGCAGATGCACAACCTCAAGACTGATCATCCTGAATTCCAGCAACATTTCAAGGAAGGATTCCACGTGATTCGACGTAGTGATCGCTTTTGGGCAGATCTCTCTCCTGACCTAATCATTGAGCAGGTTCTGATGAGAAGTTTGAAAACCAGTGGTGGGCTTACTCGGGGTAGGGGGATGACAGAACAACAACGCTTGTTGTGGGTACTATCGATGCCTGACTGTGCAGAAGTAAACCAGGCAATGGAAGGACTCACAGGGGTCAACTACAACACTGGAGAGCAGAACAAAGACATGACCAAAGCAAGGCAAGCCCGTGACTTGAAGGACGCACTGACAGTTCTCAGTAATCTACAAGATAGAGAGCCATTTGCCAGTGACCCTAGTCCGTGGAACATTGCCACTGGGGAGCATGCCCTTTCTAGTGTTAATGTTGATACAGCATGGTTGGTCGGCTCTGCGATACTGAAGTCTGTGGATGTTCTAACACCTACTGCATATGTCTTCAAGAGAAAGGATAAAGCTGTTACCCTTGGCATGAAGTGCTCTGTAAGTATTGATCAAGATCATATTCAAGTTGACCCACAACTTCTGTTCCAGAGACTGGTCATAGCTGCACAGAAATATGATGAACTCGAGCTAGCCCTTAAATATGAACTATGTAGCTATCCCCCAGCCCTGATTGATTCCTCTCTCACGCTCCGAGAAGCAAAGGAGCCAGCCCTCGCTGATGCCATTAGGGATCTTATTGGGCCTTATGCCCAGCCAGTATGTTTGGCTATCAGGCAGAACAAGCAGCGATTTGTTTCCATGCTAAGTGAAGAGCTGCAAAAGGCAGACCGTGAGACATTCCATGCCTCATGAGATGCTGACCTGCTGATTGCCCAGGAAGCTGTGCAGTGTGCTATCACCAACAATACTGTGTTAATAGGGGATAACACAGCCCTGTTAGTCCTTCTCTGTTACCATGCTAGCCTAGACTCCCATGACTTGTTCTTTTGTTCTGAGTCATGGAAAGGCACAAAGAAACCTCAAATGTGGAACATCAAGGCTACAAAGCAACTACTTGGCCCAGACATATGTAAGCACATCCTGTTCTTGCATGCAGTGCTTGGATGCGATACTACGTCTCGCCTCTAAGGGATTGGAAAGGCAAGCCTCCCTCAAGAAATTCAGAGAAAGTTATATGTTCCGAGAGCAGGCAGAAGTTTTTTATGCACATTCAGCTTCGAAGGAGGATGTAACAGAAGCAGGAGAGAAAGCGATGGTGATTCTCTACAATGGGATATCAAGTGACACCCTGGACTCCCTCCTATATCATCGGTTTTGTGAGAAGGTGGCATCAAACTCAACATATGTGCAGCCAACGATCTTACCACCAACATCAAGAGCAGCAAAGTATCACAGTCTGGATGTGTACCTGCAAGTACAAGAATGGAAGGGATCTACAGATGGACCTCATCCGACAGACTAGGGATGACAGAAGTGTGAGGTTTGTGCCAGTTAAGACAACCCTTCCCCCCGCTCCTGAGAAGCTTCTGCGGGCCATCAGGTGCAACTGCGAAGAAGACTGCAGCAACCTGAGATGCACATGCAAAAATAACAATTTCGAGTGTACACTAGCATGTGGACATTGCAGGGGATCCAGCTGCACTAATTCAATACAGACACCCGGTGATAAGAGTGAAGATGACTTGTACGGTCGGTACAGAGATTGAAGAAGGCTTGTACGGTGACTGACGTCAGGCTAAAAATGGCATATATAATAGGATTATGTTAAGGCAATTTTGTGAACTTTCCGTCCATGTGATTCCTTAAGACTTTTTCTGGCATTTAGAATATACTAAGGATCCAAAATCCGTTGAGTTTGATTTTGTTGCAATTTGTGTGAGGTTGACCACCATTATTGGGTAAAATGCCTGTACTAATAAGAGAGTACATAGGTTATATATTATGTGCGCATGTGTTCCTATACGCATATTTCTTGTATTAAGGGGGGTCACCGTTTTTTTTTTTATCTTTCTCTCCTTTTCTCTCTTTTCCTGGCTTGTATCCATTCGGCCCCATTCAGCCGACTGCTTTAAGATGTGTATCCCCATTCAACTGTCGATTTCTTCCTGGCGAGCGATAGCGAACCAGCATTCTATGGAGAAATCAGGCTTCGCTGGAGACATTTTTCTATCGAAAAATGTACAAATCTAGCTTGCTGTCAAAACAAAAATATATATATGCTGGCTCGCTACCGCTCGCCAGGAAAATATTGACACCTGGATGGGGGTAAGCGTCCTAAAACCAGTAGGCTGAATGGGGCCGAATGGATACAAGCCAAAGAGAGAGGGAGAGAGAGAGAAAAAGCGAGGTGGGCCCCCTTAAGATATACCCTACAGTATGTGTTTATGTGTTACAGTATCTACGTATTCATGAGTGTGTTATATGAGGCCTCTCTTACAAAACCATAGGCCTTGTAGTCTGTGTTAACCCCTTCTGTACCGGCGACGTCTTAAGAAGGATCTGTGGTAGTAAAAGGGATACTAAAGATAACTCGAAGCCCTTTATTGCTGGAGGGCCTTCGTCAACTTAATACAATTATCTAAATAGAGCTAGAATAAAATTAAAAAGACTTCTCCGGTACAGAATGGGTTAATGTGTTATTTACGTTTCCATGAGCGTGTATGAGGCCTCTCGTAAATGTATGCGCTCTGCAATGTGTAGGTATGTAATAACTGTCTTCGTGGTGCGATGTATAAGGTGTTGATTTTCGGTGTGAGCATCCTGGGTTCGAGTCCACGGACTGCCACATGTGTTTGTAAATTTCATTAATCGATTTTAGGAGTATAGTTGGTTGTTGGAAGGAACATAATAATATATACCTATTCATGTGCATGTGTGAGGCCTCTGGTGTACAATTATATGCCTTGCAGTATGTGTGTGTACTGTATGTGTGTATGTATTATTTACCTATTATATGCCTTGCAGTATGTGTGTGTACTGTATGTGTGTATGTATTATTTACCTATTATATGCCTTGCTGTATGTGTGTGTGTGTGTGTGTGTTTTATTTACCTATTCCTGTGTGTGTGTGTGTGTGTTGTGTGTGTGTGTGCATGTATGTGTGTCTGTATATGTGTAATGTGTGTTATTTGAGTATACCTGTGTGTTAGTGAGTCCCAGGTATAATTCCCCTAGGGGTGGCTGTTTCAAGGTTCCCAGGGTGGGTCAGTGTTTACAGGTCCTTCACATAATACCAACCACAACACTGTTTACATTGTGTGTTTGGTTATTGTACAGTAGGGCCATAATTAAGGCAGTCTACTTCGCTTGTTTTCTCTTTCTCTCCCTCTCTCTTTGGCTTGGCCCCATTCGGCCTACTGTTTTAAGACGTTTACCTCCATCCAGGTGTCAATATTTTCCTGGCGAGACGAAGCGAGCCAGCATATATATTATTTTGTTTTGACAGCAAGCTAAATTTGTAAATTTTTCGATAGAAACATTTCTCCGGTGAAGCCGGATTTCTCCATACAATGCTGGTTCGCTATCGCTCGCCAGAAAGAAATCGACACCTGGATGGGCATAAACGTCTTAAAACAGTTGGCTGAATGGGGCCGAAAGGATACAAGCCAGAGAAAGAGAGAAAAGGAGAGAAAGATACAACAACAAAAAAGCCGGTGAGCCCCCTTAACATGGAGTAGCCTACGTGTATCAACTTCTGATATGCCAGTTTTGAGCGTTCGAGGTTTAACACATGCAATAAGCTTGTATATTGTTCATGACAAGTGTAAATTATCAAACTGTATCCTGTAAGTTGCTTTAGGAGGTATCGAAGAGTGTAGGACTGTAGGTGGTGTTTAGGTGTGAAGTGACAAGTGTAAATTATCAAACTGTATCCTGTAAGTTGCTTTAGGAGGTATCGAAGAGTGTAGGACTGTAGGTGGTGTTTAGGTGTGAAGTGACAAGTGTAAATTATCAAACTGTATCCTGTAAGTTGCTTTAGGAGGTATCGAAGAGTGTAGGACTGTAGGTGGTGTTGGGTGTGAAGTGACAAGTGTAAATTATCAAACTGTATCCTGTAAGTTGCTTTAGGAGGTATCGAAGAGTGTAGGACTGTAGGTGGTGTTTAGGTGTGAAGTGACAAGTGTAAATTATCAAACTGTATCCTGTAAGTTGCTTTAGGAGGTATCGAAGAGTGTAGGACTGTAGGTGGTGTTTAGGTGTGAAGTGATAAGTGTAAATTATCAAACTGTATCCTGTAAGTTGCTTTAGGAGGTATCGAAGAGTGTAGGACTGTAGGTGGTGTTTAGGTGTGAAGTGACAAGTGTAAATTATCAAACTGTATCCTGTAAGTTGCTTTAGGAGGTATCGAAGAGTGTAGGACTGTAGGTGGTGTTTAGGTGTGAAGTGACAAGTGTAAATTATCAAACTGTATCCTGTAAGTTGCTTTAGGAGGTATCGAAGAGTGTAGGACTGTAGGTGGTGTTTAGGTGTGAAGTGACAAGTGTAAATTATCAAACTGTATCCTGTAAGTTGCTTTAGGAGGTATCGAAGAGTGTAGGACTGTAGGTGGTGTTTAGGTGTGAAGTGACAAGTGTAAATTATCAAACTGTATCCTGTAAGTTGCTTTAGGAGGTATCGAAGAGTGTAGGACTGTAGGTGGTGTTTAGGTGTGAAGTGACAAGTGTAAATTATCAAACTGTATCCTGTAAGTTGCTTTAGGAGTATCGAAGAGTGTAGGACTGTAGGTGGTGTTTAGGTGTGAAGTGACAAGTGTAAATTATCAAACTGTATCCTGTAAGTTGCTTTAGGAGGTATCGAAGAGTGTAGGACTGTAGGTGGTGTTTAGGTGTGAAGTGTAAATTATCAAACTGTATCCTGTAAGTTGCTTTAGGAGGTATCGAAGAGTGTAGGACTGTAGGTGGTGTTTATAGAGAGAGAGAGAGAGAGAGAGAGACAGACAGACAGAGAGAAAGACAGACAGAGAGAAAGACAGACAGAGAGAAAGAAAGAGAGATACAATGAAAATATGTGTAAAATATATTGAATAATGAATGCTAAAGGTGTGCGAAAGTTTCTATGTATAGCCCTTACGAGGATACTTGAGGTGAGAGAGAGAAGGAAAAAAACACGCCATATCCTCCTGCTAGACCCGTGTTGTTGTTGTTGTTGTTGTTGTTGTTGTTTAGGTGGGTGCGTTAGTCAAGGTAAACGGGTGGGTGGGTGTGTTTTATATGCACACCCACCCACCCACTCAGTTATTCACCCATCCCCTTACCCAACCCACCCACCATCCCATCCACCTACCCACCCACCCACTCAGTTGTTCACCCATCCCCTTACCCAACCCACCCACCATCCCATCCACCTACCCACCCACCCACGCAGTTGTTCACCCATCCCCTTACCCAACCACCCACCATCCCATCCACCTACCCACCCACCCACGCAGTTGTTCACCCATCCCCTTACCCAGCCACCCATCATCCTATCCACCTACCAACCCACCCACGCAGTTGTTCACCCATCCCCTTACCCAGCCACCCACCATCCTATCCACCTACCCACACACCCACGCAGTTGTTCACCCATCCCCTTACCCAACCACCCACCATCCTATCCACCTACCAACGCAGTTGTTCACCCATCCCCTTACCCAGCCACCCACCATCCTATCCACCTACCAACACACCCACGCAGTTGTTCACCCATCCCCTTACCCAACCACCCACCATCCCATCCACCTACCCACCCACCCACGCTGTTGTTCACCCATCCCCTTACCCAACCACCCACCATCCTATCCACCTACCAACGCAGTTGTTCACCCAGCCCCTTACCCAACCACCCACCATCCCATCCACCTACCCACCCACCCACGCAGCTGTTCACCCATCTCCTTACCTAACCACCCCCCATCCCATCCACCTACCCACCCACCCACGCTGTTGTTCACCCATCCCCTTACCCAACCACCCACCATCCCATCCACCTACCCACCCACCAACGCAGTTGTTCACCCATCCCCTTACCCAACCACCCACCATCCCATCCACCTATCCACCCACCAACGCAGTTGTTCACCCATCCCCTTACCCAACTACCCCTCATCCCATCCACCTACCCACCCACCCACGCTGTTGTTCACTCATCCCCTTACCCAACCACCCACCATCCCATCCACCTACCCACCCACCCACGCAGTTGTTCACCCATCCCCTTACCCAGCCACCCACCATCCCATCCACCTACCAACCCACCCACGCAGTTGTTCACCCATCCCCTTACCCAACTACCCATCATCCCATCCACCTACCCACCCTCCCACGCAGTTGTTCACCCATCCCCTTACCCAACCACCCACCATCCCATCCACCTACCCACCCACCCACGCAGTTGTTCACCCATCCCCATACCCAGCCACCCACCATCCTATCCACCTACCAACCCACCCACGCAGTTGTTCACCCTTCCCCTTACCCAGCCACCCACCATCCTATCCACCTACCCTCACACCCACGCAGTTGTTCACCCATCCCCTTACCCAACCACCCACCATCCTATCCACCTACCCACCCACCCACGCTGTTGTTCACCCATCCCCTTACCCAACCACCCACCATCCTATCCACCTACCCACCCACCCACGCTCTTGTTCACCCATCCCCTTACCCAACCACCCACCATCCTATCCACCTACCAAGGCAGTTGTTCACCCATCCCCTTAGCCAACCACCCACCATCCCATCCACCTACCCACCCACCCACGCAGTTGTTCACCCATCCCTTACCCAACCACCCACCATCCCATCCACCTACCCACCCACCCACGCTGTTGTTCACCCATCCCCTTACCCAACCACCCACCATCCTATCCACCTACCAACGCAGTTGTTCACCCATCCCCTTACCCAACCACCCACCATCCCATCCACCTACCCACCCACCCACGCAGTTGTTCACCCATCCCCTTACCCAACCACCCACCATCCCATCCACCTACCCACCCACCCACGCTGTTGTTCATCCATCCCCTTACCCAACCACCCACCATCCCATCCACCTACCCAGCCACCAACGCAGTTGTTCACCCATCCCCTTACCCAACCACCCACCATCCCATCCACCTATCCACCCACCAACGCAGTTATTCACCCATCCCCTTACCCAACTACCCATCATCCCATCCACCTACCCACCCACCCACGCTGTTGTTCACCCATCCCCTTACCCAACCACCCACCATCCCATCCACCTACCCACCCACCCACGCAGTTGTTCACCCATCCCCTTACCCAACCACCCACCATCCCATCCACCTACCCACCCACCCACGCAGTTGTTCACCCATCCCCTTACCCAACTACCCATCATCCCATCCACCTACCCACCCACCCACGCAGTTGTTCACCCATCCCCTTACCCAGCCACCCACCATCCTATCCACCTACCCACACAGTTGTTCACCCATCCCCTTACCCAACCACCCACCATCCTATCCACCTACCCACCCACCCACGCTGTTGTTCACCCATCCCCTTACCCAAACCACCCACCATCCTATCCACCTACCCACCCCCCCACGCTCTTGTTCATCCATCCCCTTACCCAACCACCCACCATCCCATCCACCTACCCACCCACCCACGCTGTTGTTCACCCATCCCCTTACCCAACCACCCACCATCCTATCCACCTACCCACCCACCTACGCAGTTGTTCACCCATCCCCTTACCCAACCACCCACCATCCCATCTACCTACCCACCCACCAACGCAGTTGTTCACCCATCCCCTTACCCAACCACCCACCATCCTATCCACCTACCCACCCACCCACGCTGTTGTTCACCCATCCCCTTACCCAACCACCCACCATCCCATCCACCTACCCACCCATCCCCTTACCCAACTACCCACCATCCCATCCACCTACTCACCCACCCACGCAGTTGTTCACCCATCCCCTTACCCAACTACCCATCATCCCATCCACCTACCCACCCACCCACGCAGTTGTTTAGTGTTTACCCATCCCCTTCCCAACCCACCCCCCCACCCATTAGGAGAGATGGGTCGTTTTTCTGGTCCCGTTTCTCCCTCATGTTTAGCCCAATTAGTTTCCAGAAGACGTTCGGCCCTATAGTTTGGTGATTTTAGAACTTTATGCCCCATTTCTTTGTCAATGTTAAGACTTTCTCGTATCATTTTTTCCTGGCGAGCGATAGCGAGCCTGTAACGTAAGGGAAAACGGCCTTCGGCCGGGACATTTTTCTATCGAGAAATGTACAAATTCATCTTGAAGGAGGGTCTTGGGCGGGTGTTTTTATAAGTTTAATGGAGGTCTAGGGAGGAAACTAAAACAATATAACATACATGAGCAAATAAATACGTCCATCCCCCTTAAACTATCCACCTACTAACTCACCTACCTACTTATCCGTCTACCTACTTACCCATCTACCTACTTACCCATCTACCTACTTACCCATCTACCTACTTACCCATCTACCTACTTACCCATCTACCTACTTACCCATCAACCTACTTACCCATCTACCTACTTATCCATCTACCTACTTACCCATCTACCTACTTACCCATCAACCTACTTACCCATCAACCTACTTACCCATCAACCTACTTACCCATCTACCTACTTATCCATCAACCTACTTATCCATCTACCTACTTATCCATCTACCTACTTATCCATCAACCTACTTACCCATCAACCTACTTACCCATCTACCTACTTATCCATCAACCTACTTATCCATCAACCTACTTACCCATCTACCTACTTATCCATCTACCTACTTACCCATCAACCTACTTACCCATCTACCTACTTATCCATCTACCTACTTATCCATCAACCTACTTACCCATCAACCTACTTATCCATCAACCTACTTACCCATCTACCTGCTTACCCATCAACCTAATTATCCATCTACCTACTTATCCATCAACCTACTTACCCATCAACCTACTTATCCATCAACCTACTTACCCATCTACCTACTTACCCATCAACCTACTTATCCATCAACCTACTTATCCATCAACCTACTTATCCATCTACCTACATATCCATCAACCTACTTATCCATCAACCTACTTATCCATCAACCTACTTACCCATCTACCTACTTATCCATCAACCTACTTACCCATCAACCTACTTATCCATCTACCTACTTATCCATCAACCTACTTATCCATCTACCTACTTATCCATCTACCTACTTATCCATCTACCTACTTACCCATCTACCTACTTATTCATCTACTTACATACCCATCAAACTACTTACCCATCTACCTACTTACCCATCAACCTACTTATTCATGTACTTACTTACCCATCAAACTACTTACCCATCTACATACTTATCCATCAACCTACTTATTCATCTACCTACTTATCCATCTACCTACTTATTCATCTACTTACTTGCCCATCAAACTACTTACCCATCTACCTACTTATTCATCTACTTACTTACCCATCAAACTACTTACCCATCTACCTACTTACCCATCACCCTACTTATTCATCTACCTACCTACTTATTCATCTACTTACTTACCCATCAAACTACTTACCCCTCTACCTACTTATTCATCTACTTACTTACCCATCAACCTACTTACCCCTCTACCTACTTATTCATCTACTTACTTACCCATCAACCTACTTACCCATCTACCTACTTATTCATGTACATACTTACCCATCAAACTACTTACCCATCTACATACTTATCCATCACCCTACTTATTCATCTACCTACCTACTTATTCATCTACTTACTTACCCATCAAACTACTTACCCATCTACCTACTTATGCATCTACTTACTTACCCATCAACCTACTTACCCCTCTACCTACTTATCCATCTCCCTACTTATCCATCTACCTACTTACCCATCTACCTACTTATCCACCTACCTACTTATCCACCTACCTACTTATCCATCTACCTACTTACCCATCTACCTACTTATTCATCTACCTACTTACCCATCAAACTGTAACGATCTCTTTCTTAGGCTTCTATGTTACATATATACACACATCAATATTATTTAAACTCCCAATACTCTCTCTGTTCGTAGGTTAATTGATGTCTTTATCGTTACTACTTAACAACAATAGCTGTACTGTAGTTACACACACACACACACACACCCTTACGACTGGACCTGTAATGCGTAGGTCTATCGTCGACTGAGGGACTGAGGCTCGGGTATGACTGCTGAACCGAGGAGTGCCAAGGGCGCTCCAAGCAGCTCTCAGATTCAAACGCGCTAACACGCACATGCCTGTACACACACGCTCACGTGTGCGTACGTACACGTAGGCCTAGCTGGAGAGAGGGGCCTTGTTTGCAGTTTACTGGTCCAAGGAGGGGAAAGAGGGCTTCTTACCCAAAGTTCCCTCTCACTCCTAACATAATCTCATAGAATCCCAAAATCTACCTACTTACCCATCAAACTACTTACCCATCAAATTACTTACCCATCTTTTTTTTTTTTTTTTTCTATGTGATTGAGGGAGGCAAAAGGCATAACTGCCTATAGCGAGTGCCTCCCCCATAGTTGAAAGAGTGACAGGGCCAAAATCAAGGGACGTTCGAGCCAAAATGCCTGGACACACGGAGTTTGAAGCAATTTAAGTCATAGGAAGAGGGAAAGACTGATTCTGGGAGAGAGTTCCAGAGCTCAGATGTTGAGTAGAAGAAAGTTTGAGAGTAACGTTTCACTCTTGGGTTGGAGAGTTGCACAGAGTAGGGGTGGGATTGAGTTGCAAGACGGGTACCACGTGCCCTACGTAAAGGAGGTGGTATGCACTAGGATAGCTCTGAGGAACACTGATTATTATAGTAGCGATAGAATAGCGAGAGAGATGCAACATTGCGGCGGAGAGAGAGAGATTGCAGAGAGTTGGTGAGTGGACGGGAGTTAATGATACGAAAGGCCTTCCTTTCAACCTTGTCTAGGTCTACCTACTTATTCATCTACCTACTTACCCATCAAACTACTTACCCATCTACCTACTTATTCATCTACCTACTTACCCATCAAACTACTTACCCATCTACCTACTTACCCATCAAACTACTTACCCATCAAACTACTTACCCATCTACCTACTTATTCATCTACCTACTTACCCATCTACCTACTTACCCATCTACCTACTTACCCATCTACCTACTTATTCATCTACCTACTTACCCATCTACCTACTTACCCATCTACCTACTTATTCATCTACCTACTTACCCATCTACCTACTTATTCATCTACCTACTTACCCACCTACCTATACTACTGATCCCACTATAACCTATGTACTTATTTATTACACATTATTTATCTAATAGCTACCGAAACACATCTTCCACTACAACCCTGTATATCCCCTACACTCTATCTGTATTATGTTAAGCCTACCCAAATCAAACTTTTTGGTGTGTGTGTTACTCAGTTACTCAGTTACTCAGTTACTTGTTCGTCAAGGGGAATCCACGCAATGCGAGCTAAGCTCATTATTATCGCGCCTCCTTAACTGGGAATGTATTGCGTGAAATGCATGTTAAGTGTTTATGTACTGTTGGAATGGCTGTGGATGTGTGTGTAGTCTGTATTTAGCCAATTGGCGACATCGGAAACGAAGGCTTAGGGTGGATCTGTATGGTACCATTCTCACTATAGACGGTACCGTCTCGCCCGAAGGCTTAGGTAGCCATCAGCTTAGGTGAACCATATGATACCCATCTCGCCTTGTGCCATTTTTGCCAACCCCAGATGGGACGTCACAACGTCGTCCACTTATTCCAGGTACCTATTTACAGCTAGGTGAACTGAGGCTAACACATGAAAGGAGACAAGCCCAATTTGTCTCCGCCCGGCCGGGGATTGAACCCACGACCCCTCGTGTGTGAGACGAGAGCTCTACCTACTAGGCTACGGGCTGTGTGTGTGTGTGTGTGTGTGTGTGTGTCAGCGGCCGAACCTAACTTTGTCCTATAAGCCTTGTGTTGAAGTACAGTAGATGTTAATTAACTTCTTCCATGGTATCAAAATAATATCGCAAGTCAACTTCTAATAAAAGACGGTATCACACGAGCGCTTTTTCACTCAACATTTATACTCAACACTGATCTGGCGGCTTATGAGGTCAACATATAACATATTTTGGTTGCCTAAATTCATATATCATCAGTTTAGTTTCTAATACCGTTGCAAAATATTCCAGAAATGTTGCCAGAACATTTTTGATCTTCGAATGTTGACTATAAAAGCTCTCGTGTGATACCGGCTTAAGGGTCGCGCCACACCAACCTCGGTACCAGATATGAATAAAATGTTCGATCAGTTATATCAGAGAAAAACGACATAGAATAATATGGAATATCTTGGCTTCAAATTGGATAAGTTCCGCTTTATAAAAGATAAAGGAAAGTACTGGTTTGGGAACAGAGTTTTAGATGTGTGGAATAGATTGCCTAGTGCAGTGATTAGCTCAGGAACGGTTGAACATTTCAAGCGCAAACTGTATAGTCATGTGTACGATATGGGTTGGGTGTGAGTGGGATCTGCCTCGTGTGGGACGGTCGGCCTTATGCAGATTTCCGATTTCTAGTGTTCTCATATTCTTAACTTCACATTATGAGTGAGCCTTTCACACTGCCACACCATATTATAGAATACATAATCTGGTGTGGCAGTTTGAGCAGCTGACCCAAAATGTGAGGTAATGCCATGTGTTACTGTTTTTTTATTATTATTATTATTAGTAGTAGTAGAAGTAGTAGTAGTAAGAGTTGCAGCGACCGACTTATGCAGGGCGCTGGCAGATCTTGCAAGAAAAATGGCCACTCAAGATTGTCAACACTTGGAGGCCTACACAGCTTGTCGTCTAATACCATTGGACAAGAATCCAGGGTGCAGACCTGTAGGGGTGGGTGAAGTGTTGAGAAGAATCATCGGAAAATGCATAATGGAGGTGGTGAAGGACGATGTGCGGTCAGCGGCTGGAAATCTCCAAGTGTGTGCTGGCCACCAAGCAGGGGGAGAGGCAGCAATTCATGCAATAAGAGAAATATATGAGCAAGAAGTATGTGAAGCCGTGCTGTTAGTGGATGCATCAAATGCCTTTAACACCATCAACAGAAAGACAGCAATACACAATATCAAGGTAAAATGCCCCAGCTTAGCCACCTATGTAGAGAATACCTATAAACAGCCTGCAGACCTCTTCATAGTAAACAACCAAAACTCACAACGTGGAATGGCACTGAAATCAATGGAAGGAACCACACAAGGGGACCCAGTAGCAATGGCGATGTATGCATTAGGTCTCTCGGTGTTGCTATCATTAACAAGACATGAGACGACACATGTTAAGCAGGCAGCCTATGCAGATGATCTCACTGGAGCAGGAAAAGTCAAAGATCTCAAGAGCTGGTGGAAGCAAGTATCACAAGTGGGACCAGAAATAGGATACTTTCCAAATGCTAGTAAGTCTATACTGATAGTAAAACCAGAACAGTACGAAAATGCCTTAGAAGCTTTCAACGATAGTGAAGTGGTCGTAACAAAGGACGGACAGCGTCATCTAGGGGCAGTGATTGGCACAGAAGAGTTCAAGAAGCAATACATGGAAGAGAAGGTCAGAGAGTGGGTAAACGAAATTGAAATACTAGACAAAATTGCAAAGACGGAACCACAGGCTGCATATTCGGCATTCACATATGGGGTCAAACACCGCTGGACCTACTTGATGCGTACCATTCCAAACGTGGGTCCACAACTTCAACCGCTAGAAGATGCCATCAGAGACAAACTCATCCCAGCTTGGATGAAGTCCCACACCACAAATGCTACAGAGAGGGAGTTGCTCGCACTTCCTCCTAGGTTAGGAGGTCTTGGAATCATCAATCCGGTGAGGAGGGCGACAACGGAACACCAGAACTCAGTAAAGATAACAGAATCTCTCACTGAACGCATCGTAGCGCAAGATCCTGACGGCGAAGTGGACCAGGCGGACATCTACAACATCAGAAAGACCATCACGTCAGAGAGGCAAAACTCACAGAAAAATGACCTGGCAAAATTGATGCGACAACTTTCCCCGAGACTAACAAGGAAAGTACAAATAGCACAAGAAACGGGTGCTTCAAATTGGCTGACAACACTACCAATCAAGGCAAAAGGCTTCAATCTAAACAAACAAGAATTTAATGATGCTATTGCACTGAGGTATGATTGGCCGATTGAAGGACTGCCCGATCCATGCGTTTGTGGAATCAACAACGATGCAGACCACAACATGATATGTAAGAAGGGAGGATTCATCAGCATCAGGCACGATGAAGTAAGAGATGTAACGGCGAACATGCTCAGGGAGGTGTGTAGAGATGTGGTGCGCGAACCATCACTCATTCCCTTGGAGGGAGAGATCTTGCAGCACAGGACGGCCAACACATCCAATGAAGCACGAGTGGACGTTAGTGCAAGAAGTTTTTGGACAAGAGCACAGCGAGCGTTCTTTGACGTAAGAATATTTGACCCAATGGCCCATAGCTACAGCGGGCTGTCTCTGGAGGCTGCACACAAGAGGAATGAACAAGAGAAGGTCAGGGCATATGGGGAAAGGATCTTAAATATCGAACATGGCAGCTTTACCCCACTAGTCTTCATCACATCTGGAGGGATGGGACCTAGGGCCCAGTGCTTCTATTCAAGGCTTGCAGAGATCATCGCAGAGAAGAAGAAACAGCCCAGGAGCCACGTTGTAGCCTGACTGAGGTGCCGTCTATCTTTCTCGTTGCTCAGATCAGCACTACTATGCCTGCGGGGAACGAGACTGTCTGCACCACAACCAGCGACGGTGGCAGAAGTGGACTACGAGGCAGCAGTGGCAGAAGGTCACATAGGAAGGAGACTGGATTGAAGTTGCATGGTGTAGAATAGTAATATCTGATCTGATGCTTGTAAAATAAAATGTATGAACAATATTAAATTATTCTGTGTATGGCCACCCTCGTAAGGGGAGTAAGGCGTCCGGCAATAGATAGCTAGATAGAATATTAAATAAAAATCGATGTAGTAGTAGTAATCCACAATGATGAGTCTGAGTGCTGACCCCGGAATAGTAAGTAGCTGAATGACTACCAAGTCGGACGCTTTGATGACTGTTCTGACCTGGTTTAGGATCCAAAGAGGGGATGCACAGGCTGAGTGGTTTAAAAAAAAAAAAAAAAAAAAAAAAAAAAAAAGTAGTAGTAGTAGTAGTAGACAGACCACACCATGATATGTAAGAAAGGAGGATTCATCAGCATCAGGCACGATGAAGTAAGAGATGTAACAGCGAACATGCTCAGGGAGGTGTATAGAGATGTGGTGAGCGAACCATCACTCATTCCCTTGGATGGAGAGATCATGCAGCACAGGACGGCCAACACATCCACTGAAGCAAGATTGGACGTTAGTGCAAGAGGCTTTTGGACAAATGCACAGCGAGTGTTCTTTGACATAAGAGTATTTGACCCAATGGCCCACAGCTACAGCGAGCTGTCTCTGGAGGCTGCACACAAGAGGAACGAACGAGAGAAGGTCAGGACATATGGAGAAAGGATCTTACAGTACTTACACGTCGAACATGGCAGCTTTACCCCACTAGTCTTCACCACATCAGGAGGGATGGGACCCAGGGCCCAGTGCTTCTATTCAAGGCTAGCAGAGATCATCGCAGAGAAAAAGCAACAGCCTAGGAGCCACGTCGTAGCCTGGATGAGATGCCGTCTATCTTTCTCATTGCTCAGATCAGCAATACTATGCCTGCAGGGAACAAGAAGGTCTGCACCACAACCAGTGACGGTGGCAGAAGTAGACTACGAGGCAGCAGTGGCAGAGGGTCGCATAGGAAGGAGACTGGATTGAAGTCGCATGGTGTAGAATAGTACTATCTGATGCTTGTGAAATTTAATATGTGTACAATATTAAATATATGGTAGTGGTGGTGGTGATGGTGGAGGTGGTGATGGTAGTAGTAGTAACATGAAATGTATGAAAAATATTAAATAAAAATCAATGTAGTAGTAGTAATCCACGCTGATGAGTCTGAGTGCTTACCCCGGAATAGGAAGTAGCTGAATGACAACGAAGTCAGGCGCTTTGATGACTATTCTGACCTGGTCTAGGGTCCAAAGAGGGGATGTACAGACTGAGTGTTTTTAAAGTAGTAGTAGTAGTAGTAGTATTATGGTAGTAGTAGTAGTAGTAGTAGTAGTAGTAGTAGTAGTAGTAGTAGTAGTAGTAGTAGTAGTAGTACTCTCTCTCTTATGTAACCGTCCGAACAATTTACGTCAGAATATATCTGACTGCGAGCTTGGTGTGTCGCGACTCTAAGACGAGGGAGGGAGCTGGTTGTGAATATTATACTGCTATTATAGATCTCAATATTATACTGCTATTATAGATCTCAATATTATACTGCTATTATAGATCTCAATATTATACTCCTATTATAGATCTCAATCACAACCTTTTAAGGGGAGATGTCGGTTTTTCTGGACACCCTTCTCCCTCATGCTTAGCCCCTTTAGTTTGGCGATTTTAAGACCTTTCGCCCCATTTCTTTGTCAATAATTAACTTTTTGTGTCATTTAGGTGTCGACTTTTTTCCTGACGAGCGATAGCGAGCCTGTAATTTAGGAGGAGCCGGCCTTTGGCCGAGAAATTTTTCTACCGAAAAATGTACAAATTTATCATGAAAGGGGATCCAGGGGTTGTTTTTTTGTTAAGTTTGATGGAGGTCTAGGGAGGAAACTAGGAAAAACAAAAATGAAAAAATCGAGCACAAAGTAAACCATCCCCCCCGGGGGTTAAGGAGACATTACTGAAAGTCCCGTCACTTGGTAATCTCTTCACGGGGACTTAACTGCTCTGGGCGTGAGATACCAATCAAACAACTTCCAAACAAGGCGAGGTGTTTGGTCTGGTGACTCTTAACACTGTCTGGTACAACGTCTCGGGGGTTGTTATGATAATGCGGTATATTATTATTGAGAGTTTGGATTGCTGTTGCCATTGTGTTAGTTTCCCCCTAGACTAACGCCTCCCCAGACCCCCTTAAAAAAAATTGATAAATTAATTAATACAAAACAAAATTATATATACCCGGTATATATACAGTATATACAGTATATATATATATATATATACAGTATATAAAACACACTCAGACCCCCTTCGACATAAGTAAATTATATATACCCGGTATATATACAGTACAGTATATACAGTATATATATATATATATATATATATACAGTATATAAAACACACTCAGACCCCCTTCGACATAAGTAAATTTTTCAGTAGAAACAAGGTCGGTTTGGTTTCTCTTAATGTGTATGCTCACCTCGCTCTTTTTTTCTTTATCTCCTTCTCTCTTCGGCTTGTATCCATTCGGCCCCATTCAGCCTACTGTTTTAAGACGTTTACCCCCATCCAGGTGTCAATACTTTCCTGGCGAGCGGTAGCGAGCCAGCATATAAATATTTTTGTTTTGAGAGCATGCTAAATTTGTACATTTTTCGATAGAAAAATGTCTCCGGCGAAACAGGATTTCTCCATACAATGCTGGCTCGCTATCGCTCGCCAGGAAGAAATCGACACCTGGATGGGGATAAACGTCTTAAAACAGTTGGCTGAATGGGGCCGAAAATGGATACAAGCCTGGGAAAGAGAGAAAAGGAGAGAAAGATAAACAAAGAGCTGGTGAGCCCCCTTAACCCTCTGAAAATGACAACGCATTTTGACAGTTTATTCAGGTTATCAATAGACGGGTTTATACAGCTTAAGAGGAGATGGTTCACTTTTTGGGCGATTTTTGCATGTATTCAATATTTGTCTAGTGTCCTCCCTAGACCTCCATCAAATTGAAACAAAACAAACATCCATTAGATCCCCTTCTAGATTAATTTGTACACTTTACGGTAGAGAAATGTCCCGCCCGAAGGCCGATTCTTCTAACATTACAGGCTCACTATCGTTCGCCAGGGAAAAAATCGACACCTAAATACTACGAAAGGTCTAAATATTGACGAAGAAATGGGGCGAAAGGTCTTAAATTCGACAAACTAATAGGGCAACCATCATAACATCTGAAAACTAATGGGACTAAACATGAGGGAGAAAGTGGTCCAGAAACCCGGCCCATCCCCCCTTAAGAAGGATTTATGGGAAGTAAATGGGTAAAGACTATCTCAATATTAACCCCTATTATCTTCCTAATGTGAATACAATCGTCTAATAATAGCCACAACACTGAAAACAAGTGAGTCATCGTATCTGCTATGGGTTAACCCTTTCTCTACCGCAACGTCTATTTAACTATATTCTTCGCTTAATTTAGAGGGATTTATTCAGTTTCAAAGGGTCCTCCAGCAACCATAACAAGCTTCGAACTATCTCACTTGATCCTTTTGACTACCACAGATCCTTCTTAAGGGGAGGCAGACCGTTTTTCTGGACCCCCTTCTCCCTAATGTTTAGCCCGGCCAGTAGTTTTGAGATTATAAGACGTTCGGCCCATTAGTTTGGCGATTTTAACACCTTTCGCCCCATTTCGTTGTCAATTTTAAGACCTATCGTGCCATTTAGGTGTCGATTATTTCCTGGCGAGCGATAGCGAGCCTGCAATTTTAAGAGGAACCGGCCTTCGGTTGGTACATTTTTCTACCGAAAAATGTACAAATTTATCTTGAAGGGGGGTTTAGGTTTTTTTTTTCTAAGCTTGATGGAGGTCTAGGGAGGAAACTAAAAAAATATATGAATAAATGAATTAATAGACCAAACAAACGGCCAGTCTCCCCTTAAACTGCACGAACTCCTCTAAATATAGCTAGAATATAAGTAAAAAGACGTCGCCGGTACAGAAGGGGTTAATGAGTTAGAGAAAGTGAGTGAAAGACAAATAAAGCACGAATGAATGACTGAATGAGTAAAAAAAAAAAAAAATGGACAAATGTAACTAGATACGGAATGACGTCCAACATACAGTATAAATTAATACGGAATGACGTCCAACATACAGTATAAATTAATACGGAATGACGTCCAACATACAGTATAAATTAATACGGAATGACGTCCAACATACAGTATAAATTAATACAGAATGACGTCCAACATACAGTATAAATTAATACGGAATGACGTCCAACATACAGTATAAATTAATACGGAATGACGTCAAACATACAGTATAAATTAATACGGAATGACGTCAACATACAGTTCTGACGTCCAACATACAGTATAAATTAATACGGAATGACGTCCAACATACAGTATAAATTAATACGGAATGACGTCCAACATACAGTATAAATTAATACGGAATGACGTCCAACATACAGTATAAATTAATACGGAATGACGTCCAACATACAGTATAAATTAATACGGAATGACGTCAAACATACAGTATAAATTAATACGGAATGACGTCCAACATACAGTATAAATTAATACGGAATGACGTCCAACATACAGTATATGTTCACCACCGCCATTGGCTCTCCTCTCACACTACTGATCCACCTGGTGAACAAGCCTACGTCTTTTCTATCCTAAATGACCTAGAGCAGTTAGTTCAGCAACCCACCCATATCCCGGATCGCATCGGAGATCGGCCCAACATTCTTGACCTGTTTCTAACTTCTAACCCTTCTTCTTATACTGTCGATCTTTTCTCTCCTTTGGGCTCCTCCGACCATAAACTTATCTCTGTCACCTGTCCTATCTCTCCAGTACAGCCACCCGATCCTCCTAGCCGGCGGTGCTTGTGGCACTTTGGCGCTGCCGACTGGGAGGCTCTTCGGCAGTACTTCTTTGATTTCCCATGGAATGATTTCTGCTTCCATGGCCGAGGACCCTCGGAGAGGGTCCATCCTCTAATGTCTTCCCTTCATGCTGGAAGTTTGCTCACATTCAACCTGTCCCAAAGGGTGACCGCTCTCAACCCTCCAACTATCGTCCAATTGCTCTTATCTCTTGTCTTTCTAAAGTTTTTGAAACTATTCTTGCTTCCAACTTTCTTAAGCATTTCTCTTCTCATAATCTGCTCTCAGATCGCCAGTATGGCTTCCTTAAGGGTCGCTCTACTGGTGATCTTCTTTCATATCTTACTAACTCTTGGTCATCCTCCTTTCGGGACTTCGGTGAGACTTTTTCTATTGCACTAGACATATCGAAAGCCTTCGATAGAGTCTGGCATAAATCTTTAATTTCTAAACTACCCTCCTTCGGTTTCTATCCCTCCATCTGTGCCTTTGTCTCTAATTTCCTTTCCGGCCGTTCCATAGCCGCGGTTGTGGACGGCCATTGTTCACTTCCTCACCCTATAAACTCTGGTGTTCCTCAGGGCTCTGTCCTATCTCCTATTCTCTTTCTAATTTTTATAAATGATCTCCTTAACTGTACCTTAATTCCCATCCATTCATACACAGACGACTCAACCTTACACTACTCCATTAGTTTTTCAGAACGCCCCAGCCAGCAATCCCTCAACGACAAACGTAATGAAGCCATAGAACTCTTAAATTCTGATCTAAATACTATTTCCAATTGGGGCAGAGAAAACCTTGTTAACTTTAATGCTTCCAAAACCCAATTTCTCCATCTATCTACCCGTCAGGATCTCCCAGCGGACTATCCCTTATTCTTCAGCAATACAAAAATCAACCCTTCATCTTCTCTCAATATTCTTGGTGTCTCTTTTTCTTCTGCTCTCATTTGGAAGGACCATATTACCAGTCTTGCTAAGGCAGCCTCCCAGAAGCTGGGTGTGCTCAACCGCCTTAGGGGGTTCTTTTCCCCTGCACAGCTTCTTGCTCTGTACAGGGGCATAGTGCGCCCTTGTATTGAGTATTGTTCACATGTGTGGGAGGTTCCTCTCACACCGCTCTCCTAGACAAAGTTGAAAGGAAGGCCTTTCGTATCATTAACTCCCGTCCACTCACCAACTCTCTGCAATCTCTCTCTCTCCGCCGCAATGTTGCATCTCTCTCGCTATTCTATCGCTACTATAATAATCAGTGTTCCTCAGAGCTATCCCAGTGCATACCACCTCCTTTACGTAGGGCACGTGGAACCCGTCTTGCAACTCAATCCCACCCCTACTCTGTGCAACTCTCCAACCCAAGAGTGAAACGTTACTCTCAAACTTTCTTCTACTCAACAGCTGAGCTCTGGAACTCTCTCCCAGAATCAGTCTTTCCCTCTTCCTATGACTTAAATTGCTTCAAACTCCGTGTGTCCAGGCATTTTGGCTCGAACGTCCCTTGATTTTGGCCCTGTCACTCTTTCAACTATGGGGGAGGCACTCGCTATAGGCAGTTATGCCTTTTGCCTCCCTCAATCACATAGAAAAATTAATAAAAAAATAAATAAATAAAAAAATTAATACGGAATGACGTCCAACATACAATATAAATGAATACGGAATGACGTCCAACATACAGTATAAATTAATACGGAATGACGTCCAACATACAGTATAAATTAATACGGAATGACGTCCAACATACAGTATAAATTAATACGGAATGACGTCCAACATACAGTATAAATTAATACGGAATGACGTCCAACATACAGTATAAATTAATACGGAATGACGTCCAACATACAGTATAAATTAATACGGAATGACGTCCAACATACAGTATAAATTAATACGTGAAGCTTAGGTAGAGAACAAACAGAAAACGGAATATAAGGTAATGATTTACATATGAAGGTGATGAATAGGAGTGAGAGAGAGAGAGAGAGAGAGAGAGAGAGAGAGAAAGTGAGTGAGTAAACCACAGCGAAATGTGAGTTAATCCAAGAGAGGACAAATGTACAGTAAAAAACAAAAATAAGGTAACTAAAATAATCCACACTAAGTCAAGGGTTGAATGGAGGATTAATGGGAGGTCTGGTTTATCTAGACTCCCTAGCGCTCATGTTTAGCCCCATTAGTTTTGACATTTTAAGACTTTCGCCCCATTAGCTTGTCGATTTTAAGATAATTTTCCACATTTCTTTCTCAATATTAAGACCTCTTGTTCCATTTAGGTGTCGATGTTTTCCTGGTGAGCGATAGCGTCCCTGTCATAATCTGAATCTGTAATTTAGGAGGAACTGACCTTCGGCCGGGACATTATTATAACGAAAAAGGTACAAATTTATCTCGAAAGGGGGTTCTTGGGGGAATTATTTAAGGGAGCTCACCTCGCTTTTTGTCTTTTTCTCTCCCTCTCTCTTTGGCTTGTATCCATTTGGCCCCATTCAGCCTACAAGACGTTTACCCCTATCCAGTTGTCAATATTTTCCTAGCGAGCGGTAGCGAGCCAGCATATACTGTATATATATATATATATATGTTTTTCCCCAAAAAATGCTGGCTCGCTATCGCTTGCCAGGAAGAAATCTACACTTGGATGGGGAAAACGTCTTAAAACAGTTGGCAGAATGAGGCTGAATGGGGCCGAATGGATACAAGCCAGGGAAAGAGAGAAAAGGAGATAAAAATAAAAAAGCCGGTAACCCCCCTTAAAGGTTGATGGAGGTCTTGGGAAGAAACTAATAATATTAGATAGATAAATAAATGTATACAAAAAATATAAATATACAGTATATCTCCCCTTAAGGGGAGGTTTTTAGTGTGTTTCCTAGACTTCCATCAAGCTTGAAATTACACCCCCATGACCCCCTTTCAAAGATAAATTTGTACATTTTTCGGTAGAAAAATTTCCCGGCCGAAGGCCGGTTCCTCTTAAATTACAGGCTCGCTATCGCTCGCCAGGAAAAATCGACACCTAAATGGGACGAAAGGTCTTAACAGTGACATAAATGGGGTGAAAGTTCTTAAAATCGCCAAACTAATGGGGCGAACGTCTTACAATCTCAAAAGCAATGGGGTTAAACATGAGGGAGAAAGGAGTAAAGAAAAAAATCCCTCAAGTGGAAATCTCCCCTTAAGAGACAGCGGGAGAGATAAATGAATAGGTCTTGGCGAGATTGTATCTATTTTCTTATTTTTGTTCTTTTGGTTTACTTTTCTTTTGTGTATCTAACATTGCGTACCTGAGCTCCTCGGTGGTTATAACGTTTGTGTCTGGCGTATGAAAGAGAGAACGTCGAGGTTGTGTGTTGGTATGTCTGTGTGTGTGTGTGTGTGTGTGTGTGAGTGTATCTGTGTCTGTGAGTGTGTGTGTGTCTGTGAGTGTGTGTGTCTGTGAGTGTATCTGTGTATGTGAGTGTATCTTTGCCTGTGAGTGTGTGTGTGTCTGTGAGTGTGTGTATGTGTCTATGAGTGTGTGTGTGAGTGTGGTGTGTGAGTGTGTGTGAGTGTATATGTGTGTGTTAATGTTAAACACAGAGGGAACAAGGATTATATCTCAAATTAAAGCCTTGCGGTCCATTACATTATGAAACTCTTGCTGGAAATAAACCCTTTATGTATAGTGAAGTACACTCATTGTAATATGAACACATGCTTATCATTTATGTATAGTGAAGTACACTCATTGTAATATGAACACATGCTTATCTTTTTCAGCTAGTGTCTTCTTGAAAACCCCTAATCCTAGAGGTAGATCATAAGCTAAGGAAGAGCGTTTAATGGTAACCAGAATTATAATGAAAATGCGTCATGGTGCTGAAAGGGTTAAACTCGGTAATTACCACATGTGTTGTTATTTATGTACATATTGTGCATTTCCCTATCTCTTCATTCACCTATGTATGTCATCATCATCATCATCATCAATCTGACGCCCCACTTCCAGAAGAAGCGCCCCCGAAAGGTCTGGCCATGGCAGAAACAGCCTCCAGGCTCCCAGACATGCCTCCACTGACCCACTCCACAGTGCCTTTTCCACTAAGTGGATTATGACCCTTAACACTGAAGGAGCAGACCCAGAGCAGTCCCTCACGGATGGCAGTTCCACCACTGTGTTGCTGTGTTATTTACCCCAGTGGGGCCCTGGCTGGAAACATACCAAGCACAGGAGTTTTCTGAAGATAGTAACCAATGGTCCACTCCTACAGAAGTTGATTGCACCCCCAAAGTGGCGGGCGGTGGGGTCGCTGCATCCCTATGCGATAATAAAATGAAATTGGAGAAAGAGTTAAGTTAGTGTAGGGTGTGTAGCGCTTGTGATTGTTATGCAAGAAAGCAAGCGTGTATCTTAAGATCAAGTTAGAATTGCTCTTTGAGTAACTGAGGCACAGAAAAATAACAGCAAAGGAGACCAGGTGGTAAAATAGGATGACTAGCAATCCTTATACTCCACCTAAGGCTCTCCCCGGGAGTACTTCCCTGAACGACTGGTGCCTACAGCCTCCTCCCTACAAATTGATTTATGCATGTTGAGTATTTCCCCATCTCCTCATTTATTTATGTATGTATGTATGTATTGCCCTATCTCATTAATTTATGTATGTATGTTATGTATTCCCTATCTCATTTATATATGTATGTATGTTATGTATTTCCCTATCTCATTTATGTATGTATGTTATGTATTTCCCTATCTCATTTATATATGTATGTATGTTATGTATTTCCCTATCTCATTTATATGTATGTATGTTATGTATTTCCCTATCTCATTTATATATGTATGTATGTATGTATTCCTATCTCATTTATATATGTATGTATGTTATGTATTTCCCTATCTCATTTATATATGTATGTATGTTATGTATTTCCCTATCTCATTTATATATGTATGTATGTTATGTATTTCCCTATCTCATTTATATATGTATGTATGTTATGTATTTCCCTATCTCATTTATATATATATGTATGTTATGTATTTCCCTATCTCATTTATATATGTATGTATGTTATGTATTTCCCTATCTCATTTATATATGTATGTATGTTATGTATTTCCCTATCTCATTTATATATGTATGTATGTTATGTATTTCCCTATCTCATTTATATATGTATGTATGTTATGTATTTCCCTATCTCATTTATATATGTATGTATGTTATGTATTTCCCTATCTCATTTATATATGTATGTATGTTATGTATTTCCCTATCTCATTTATATATGTATGTATGTTATGTATTTCCCTATCTCATTTATATATGTATGTATGTTATGTATTTCCCTATCTCATTTATATATGTATGTATGTTATGTATTTCCCTATCTCATTTATATATGTATGTATGTTATGTATTTCCCTATCTCATTTATATATGTATGTATGTTATGTATTTCCCTATCTCATTTATATATGTATGTATGTTATGTATTTCCCTATCTCATTTATATATGTATGTATGTTATGTATTTCCCTATCTCATTTATATATGTATGTATGTTATGTATTTCCCTATCTCATTTATATATGTATGTATGTTATGTATTTCCCTATCTCATTTATATATGTATGTATGTTATGTATTTCCCTATCTCATTTATATATGTATGTATGTTATGTATTTCCCTATCTCATTTATATATGTATGTATGTTATGTATTTCCCTATCTCATTTATATGTATGTATGTTATGTATTTTCCTATCTCATTTATATATGTATGTATGTTATGTATTTCCCTATCATTTATATATGTATGTATGTTATGTATTTCCCTATCTCATTTATATATGTATGTATGTTATGTATTTCCCTATCTCATTTATATATGTATGTATGTTATGTATTTCCCTATCTCATTTATATATGTATGTATGTTATGTATTTCCCTATCTCATTTATATATGTATGTATGTTATGTATTTCCCTATCTCATTTATATATGTATGTATGTTATGTATTTCCCTATCTCATTTATATATGTATGTATGTTATGTATTTCCCTATCTCATTTATATATGTATGTATGTTATGTATTTCCCTATCTCATTTATATATGTATGTATGTTATGTATTTCCCTATCTCATTTATATGTATGTATGTTATGTATTTCCCTATCTCATTTATATGTATGTATGTTATGTATTTCCCTATCTCATTTATATATGTATGTATGTTATGTATTTCCCTATCTCATTTATATATGTATGTATGTTATGTATTTCCCTATCTCATTTATATATGTATGTATGTTATGTATTTCCCTATCTCATTTATATGTATGTATGTTATGTATTTCCCTATCTCATTTATATATGTATGTATGTTATGTATTTCCCTATCTCATTTATATATGTATGTATGTTATGTATTTCCCTATCTCATTTATATATGTATGTATGTTATGTATTTCCCTATCTCATTTATATATGTATGTATGTTATGTATTTCCCTATCTCATTTATATGTATGTATGTTATGTATTTCCCTATCTCATTTATATATGTATGTATGTTATGTATTTCCCTATCTCTTTATATATGTATGTATGTTATGTATTTCCCTATCTCATTTATATGTATGTATGTTATGTATTTCCCTATCTCATTTATATATGTATGTATGTTATGTATTTCCCTATCTCATTTATATATGTATGTATGTTATGTATTTCCCTATATCATTTATATATGTATGTTTGTTATGTTTTTCCCTATCTCATTTATTTATGTATGATGTTATGTATTTCCCTATCATTTATATATGTATGTATGTTATGTATTTCCCTATCTCATTTATATATGTATGTATGTTATGTATTTCCCTATCTCATTATATATGTATGTATGTTATGTATTTCCCTATCTCATTTATATATGTATGTATGTTATGTATTTCCCTATCTCATTTATTATGTATGTATGTTATGTATTCCCCTATCTCATTTATATATGTATGTATGTTATGTATTTCCCTATCTCATTATTTTATGTATGTATGTTATGTATTTCCCTATCTCATTTATTTATGTATGTATGTTATGTATTTCCCTATCTCATTTATATATGTATGTATGTTATGTATTTCCCTATCTCATTTATATATGTATGTATGTTATGTATTTCCCTATCTCATTTATATATGTATGTATGTTATGTATTTCCCTATCTCATTTATGTATGTATGTTATGTATTTCCCTATCTCATTTATATATGTATGTATGTTATGTATTTCCCTATCTCATTTATTTATGTATGTATGTTATGTATTTCCCTATCTCCTCACACTTTTCTCGGAGGTCTTCCTTTTCAACCTTCCTCATTATGATCATGGGACTGACTTAGTACTCTCACTTAATGTTATAGTCTGGAATTTACTAAATACATCATTGACTACCTCCCCCTTGATCTCTCACTCTCTCCATATACAAACTGCTGACACCTTTAAACCCAATACAAATAAACAAAACATGAGTTTAGTCTTAATGACTTACCAAAATACGTAATCAGAGGTATAGTAGCCTATTCTTGGTATTGCTCCACTAGATTGTAGAAGGGAACACATAATTGACCACTTGCGAGTTTCAGGCTATAAGGATGTTGGAGCCATGAACATCGATATTAAACAGAAACATACTAATAATGTATCTTACTAATGGATAGAAAGTATGTTGAATGTTATTTAATCTACTAAATAAAAGGCACTTTCTGTTTGTCTGTTTCTTCACGAACTACTCCCTCCGTTTTCAAGATAGAGAGCCCATACTTGGCATGCATAATAAGGGGATGCCAGAATAGGTTTTAAGCGGGTGGGGGGTGGAGGCCGCCCCCCCCCCCCCAAAAAAAAAACAAAAAACAAAAAACAAACATTAGATTTAAAAATGGAGAGCTCATACTTGGCATGCATACTAAGGGTGCCAGAATAGGGTTTTTTTTGCCTCACGCCCCGCGGGGATGGGGACTAAGCTCTTCGTATCCAGGCATAAAATCGAGTTCCTTCCTAATTCTTAAATATACAAGGTTTGAGGTATGGTTTTCAGTTGTTAACCCTTTGAGGATCATCACGTGTTTTGATAGTCTATTCTGGCCATCATTATATGATGTTATACAGCTTGGGAAGGATCTGAGCAAACTAAGAGGGTAAACATGTCTTAATTAACCCTCTGACTTCCATATACCCTTCCTAATATGAATCAAATCGTCTAATGACAGCCAGAGAACACAACAGAAATGCGTCATCCGATCTTCTAAGGGTAAATACGTCTGTGGAAGCGATAAAAAGGTCAGGGCAATGTAATTCAAAGTACATCTTCATTGTAGTCTTCAAACCAAAATGTCCTGGACCCCATTTCCCTAATGTTTAGCCCCACTGGTTTTGAGATTTTAAGACGTTGGTTCCATTTGTTTGGGGATTTTATGACCTTTCACCCCATTTCTTTGTCAATAATAGGACCCTTCGGCCTTCGTGTCATTTAGGTGTCTATTTTTTCCTGGCGAGCGATATTGAGCCTGTAATTTTAGGAGGAATCGGCCTTTGGCCGGGACATTTTTCTACCAAAAAATGTACAAATCTATCTTGAAGTGGGGTCTAGGTTTTTATTTTCTAAGCTTGATGGAGGTCTATGGAGGAAACTAAACAACATAATTATATGAATAAATTAATAATTAGCCCCCCAAAACAGCCACTGTCTCCTTACTTTTTGGTCGATTTTATTCATTTATTAATTATTTTTCTAGTTTCCTCCCTAGACCTCCATCAAACTTAAAAAAAACATCCATTAGATCCCCCTTCTAGATTAATTTGTACATTTTTTGGTTGAAAAATTTCCCGTCCGAAGGCCGTTTCTTCCACAATTACAGGCTCACTATCGTTCACCAGGAAAAAAGATGACACCTAAATGACACGAAAGTCTTAATATTGACAAGGAAATGGGACGGAAGGTCTTAAATCGACAAACTAATGGGGCAAACATCTTTAAACCTGAAATCTAATGGAACTAAACATGAGGGAGAAGGGGATCTAGAAAAAACGCCCCATCTCCCCTTAAGGTATGACGTTAGTGCTATGGGTCAACATGAAAGGTAAACAACATATCGACTACTGTAAAAATGTTGGTACTTATCTTAACTATAGAGGGCTTGGGCTAACGCAAGGTGAACAAGGACATCAAGTTTGAGAGAACGGGTGAATCTTTAGTTGGGGATCCTTGTGAGAGAGAGTGTGTGTGTGTGTGTGTGTGTGTGTGTGACAGTGAGAGAGTAAGAGTGTAAAAGTGAGTGAGTTGGAGAGTGTGTGTGTGTGTGTGTGTGAGAGAGAGTAACAGAGAGAGAGAGAGAGTGAGGGCTTGAGTGACAGTGAATGACAGTGAGAGTGAATGAGAGTTTGAGTAAGAGTGAATGATAGAGAGAAAGAGAGTGAGTGAGTGTGTGAGAGAGAGAGAGAGAAAGAGAGGTACTAAAATCATACACTATACTGAGGGAAGGCAAAACTATGGGCGGACGAAATGTGAGGGAAACATTTGTAACACATTGGCAAAAAATATGCTAACAAATATTGACTTTGAACTACATTACAATAATCCAGAAACCGAAGTAATACACATAATAATAACAATATAAACCTAAAATATTATACTAAACTGAATACAATTGTGTTATTATGCACCTAACAATTGTGTTATTATGCACCTAACAATTGTGTTATTATGCACCTAACGATTGTGTTATTATGCACCTAACAATTGTGTTATTATGCACCTAACAATTGTGTTATTATGCACCTAACGATTGTGTTATTATCCACCTAACAATTGTGTTATTATGCACCTAACGATTGTGTTATTATGGACCTAACGATTGTGTTATTATGCACCTAACAATTGTGTTATTATGCACCTAACAATTGTTATTATGCACCTAACAATTGTGTTATTATGCACCTAACAATTGTGTTATTATGCACCTAACAATTGTGTTATTATGCACCTAACGATTGTGTTATTATGGACCTAACGATTGTGTTATTATGCACCTAACAATTGTGTTATTATGCACCTAACAATTGTGTTATTATGCACCTAACAATTGTGTTATTATGCACCTAACGATTGTGTTATTATGCACCTAACAATTGTGTTATTATGCACCTAACAATTGTGTTATTATGCACCTAACAATTGTGTTATTATGCACCTAACAATTGTGTTATTATGCACCTAACAATTGTGTTATTATGCACCTAACAATTGTGTTATTATGCACCTAACAATTGTGTTATTATGCACCTAATAATTGTGTTATTATGCACCTAACAATTGTGTTATTATGTAGTAAAAGGTTTAACCCTATTAGGTGTAGGGCGACCAATTTGGATCCTCCCTGATATACTCCATTAGCTTGGATATTTTAAGACGTTTCACCTCATTAGTTTGGCGATTATATGATGCTTCAACCCAATAAGGTGTCGATATTTCCAGGGCGAGCGAAGGCGAGCCTGCAATTTGGGAGAAACCGGCCTTTGGCCGGGCCATTTTTCTACCGAAAAAATGTACACATTTAGGTTGAAAGAGGTCTGGGGAACTTTTTTTTAGTTTGAAGGGGGTTTGGAGAGGCGTTTTTCAAAGTCTAGCGGGTAAACTAAATACACATTGTTCGAAAATGTCTAAAACAATTAAAACCCTCAATACTAATTAAACAAAATACCATAATGACCCCCGAGACGTTGCACCAGATAGTGTTAAGAATATACATATAATTTCCGGCCATTGGCTATCCAGTAATATCATTGATTAATTTAACGCCCAACACCAAACACCTCCCAATGAAATTAATGAAAGCATGTGATCCTCCCGGGATTCGAACCTGGGTTACCACATACAGATCTTAACCCTTACTGTACCGGTGACGTCCTTTTACTTATATTCTGGCAACTATTATATGATTTTATTTACTTTAGGAAGGACTTCTAACCAGTAAACGGCTAGAGACTGTCTCAATTAATCCTTTTAGCTACCACAGATCCTTCCAAAGCTGAATTATATCCTCTAATAGTTACCAGAATATAATGAAAAGGACGTCGCTGGTACTGAAGGGGTTAAACACACTAACCACTCCAAGCCAGATGTATATTTGTTTAGTTTCCTCCCTAGACCTCCATCAAGCTTAGAAAAAAAACCTAGACCCCCTTCAAGATAAATTTGTACATTTTTCGGATGAAAAATTTCCCGGCCGAAGGCCGATTCCTCTTAAAATTGCAGGCTCGTTATCGCTCGCCAGGAAATAATCTACACCTAACTGGCACGAAAGGTCTTAAAATTAACAACGAAATGGGGCGAAAGGTGTTAAAATCGCCAAACTAATGGGCGTTCGAACGTCTTATAATCTCAAAACTAGTGGGGCTAAACATGTAGTTGATAATTTTTTTTTTTTTTCAATTTGTGAATTGACTAGATATATATTGTATTGCAATGGAAACGTGTCAGAATTTTAGGCTACACTCGTAACATGACAAAGAAATGGGGTGAAAAGTCCTAACATCGCCAAACTAATGGAAAGAACTTCTTAAAATCTCAAAACTAATGGGGCTAAACGTGAGGGAGAAGGGAGTCTAGAAAAACGACATATCTCTCCTTAAGTATCTCATGCTACGAATTATGACGAGTCGCTGTAGTTATAGTTGATTCATCATTATAATTATGATGAGTCGCTGTAGTTATAGTTCATTCATCATTATAATTATGACGAGTCGCTGTAGTTATAGTTCATTCATCATTATAATTATGATGAGTCGCTGTAGTTATAGTTCATTCATCATTATAATTATGATGAGTCGCTGTAGTTATAGTTCATTCATCATTATAATTTATGACGAGTCGCTGTAGTTATAGTTCATTCATCATTATAATTATGATGAGTCGCTGTAGTTATAGTTCATTCATCATTATAATTATGATGAGTCGCTGTAGTTATAGTTCATTCATCATTATAATTATGACGAGTCGCTGTAGTTATAGTTCATTCATCATTATAATTATGATGAGTCGCTGTAGTTATAGTTCATTCATCATTATAATTATGATGAGTCGCTGTAGTTATAGTTCATTCATCATTATAATTATGACGAGTCGCTGTAGTTATAGTTCATTCATCATTATAATTAGGCCAACAATCATAAATCCTAACCTCTGTATCTCAAAAGGGGCAAGAGCAAATGGGTTGTAAATATCCACACCTATTCCCTGGCTGACTCTTCCAAAATGGTAGAAATACTACCTCGATTACTCTAGCAGTTTTGGAGTTATAGAGGTTCAAGATCTTTGGCCTAAATAAAATGATTAGACTATAGTTGTAGCGCCGTCATAAGTACGTGATGACAATCGTGAACCGTTTCTGATCGTTAACATTTTAGTTTCAGAAATTGCGAAGCGATTCGTCATAATTTGTCATAATTTGTATCAGATACGGAGACATATGTCGTTTTTATTGACTCCCTTCTCCCTCACGTTTAGCCCCATTAGTTTTGAGATTTTAAGAAGTTCGTTCCATTAGTTTGGCGATTTTAGGACCTTTCATCCTATTTCTTTGTCAATATTAGAACCTTTCGTGCCATTTAGGTGTAGATGTTATTATGTTCCGTCCACCAACTGACTTTACTCCTAAACTCAATGAATAAAATCAACAACTATCAGGGCAGTCTAGGATGTGTAGAAGATGCCATAACCTGGTAGCACCTTGGCCATCCCCTCTTATATTACCTGTTTACCTGTCAAAGGTGAGGGTCACACCTCGCCCCTCACTACTCCCAAGGTGAAGGTCACACCTCGCCCCTCACTACTCCCAAGGTGAAGGTAAACGAGTGTGTGTGTGTGTGAGGGAGGGGGTGGGGGTACGTGAGTGGTGGGGAGGAAAGGTGGTGAGGGTAGGGGACTGGATGTGTGGGGGGGGGGGGGTTACGTGAGTGGTGGGGAGGAAAGGTGTTGAGAAGGGTAGGGGGCTGGGGTGTGTGGTGGTGGGGGGGGGGGGGTACGGGAGTGGTGGGGAGGAAAGGTGGTGAGAAGGGTAGGGGACTGGATGTGTGGTGGGGGGGGGTTACGGGAGTGGTGGGGAGGAAAGGTGGTGAGAAGGGTAGGGGACTGGATGTGTGGTGGGGAGGAAAGGTGTTGAGAAGGGTAGGGGGGCTGGGGTGTGTGGTGGGGGGGGGGGTACGTGAGTGGTGGGGAGGAAAGGTGGTGAGAAGGGTAGGGGACTGGATATGTGGTGGGGAGGAAAGGTGTTGAGAAGGGTAGGGGGGCTGGGGTGTGTGGTGGGGGTGGGGGTGGTAGTGGTGGGGGGGGGGGGGTACGGGAGTGGTGGGGAGGAAAGGTGTTGATAAGGGTAGGGGACTGGATGTGTGGTGGGGGGGGTTACGGGAGTGGTGGGGAGGAAAGGTGTTGAGAAGGGTAGGGGGCTGGGGTGTGTGGTGGGGGTGGGGGTGGTAGTGGTGGGGGGGGGGTACGGGAGTGGTGGGGAGGAAAGGTGTTGAGAAGGGTAGGGGACTGATGTGTGGTGGAGGTGGGGGAGTACGAGAGTGGCGGGGAAGAAGGGTGTTGATAAGGGTAGGGGACTGGATGTGTGGTGGTGGGGGGGGGGGGGTAGTAGGGGGGGGAGCCTGTAATTATAAGAGGAACCGGCCTTCAGCCGGGACCCTTTTCTACCGATAAATTAAAAACATTATCTTAAGGAGGGGGTGTATTTCTAAGTTTGAGGGATGTCTAGCGAGGAAACTAAAACATAAATTAATAAATGAATTAATAGGCCAAACAAGCAGCCACTGTCCTCATAAACCCTTTAACACCCAGTGACGCATTGCTTTTCTCTTTTCAGGTTGTCATTAGACGATTGTATTCAGATTAGGAATGGTATATGGAAGTCACAGGGTTGATTGAGATATGCCTTTACCCTTATAATTCCCACAGATCTTTCATAAACTGTATATAATGATAGCCAGAATAAACTGTCAATATGCGTCATAATCTTCAGAGGGTTGATAGAGTTAGAATTTACCCCTTTAAGGGGAGAGTTCCACTTGAGGGATTTTTTCTTTATCCCTTTCTCCCTCATGTTTAGCCCCATTGCTTTTGCGATTTTAAGACGTTCGCCCCATTATTTTGACGATTTAAGAACTTTCACCCCATTTATGTCACTTTTAAGACCTTTCGTCTCATTTAGGTGTCAATTTTTCCGGGCGAGCAATAGCGAGCCTGTAATTTAAAAGGAACCGGCCTTCGGCCAGGAAATTTTTCTACCGAAAAATGTACAAATATATCTTGAAAGGGGGTCATGGGGGTGTAATTTCAAGTTTGATGGAAGTCTAGGAAACACACTAAAAACCTCCCCTTAAATTCCTCGAGGGCCTTCCGAAGTTGAGTATAATAATACATGTTTAGCCATAGTATATCAACCCCTATGTACCGACGACGCTGTATATATTATATATGTTTAGCCATAGTATATCAACCCCTATGTACCGACGACGCTGTTTATATTATATTATAGCTATATTTAGATGTTTGTATGCAGCTTAAGAAGGATCTGGGGCGGTGAAAAGGGTTAAGGGAGATCATTTGAAGCCTGATAATTGCTAGAGGCCCTTTTTAAACTGAATAAGACCGTCTAATAGTAGCCCGCCTAGAGTTGAAAGGACGACACCGGTACTGAAGGGGTTAAAAGGGGTAAGGTGGGGGTCGGTCACAGTTATGGGAGCTACAGTATATTTTTTTTTTTTTTTTTTTTTTTTTTTTTTTCAGCTACCGAGAAATTGGCTGATCCCCATTTTAAGGGAGGACTTTAGTTTGCTCCCTAGACCTCTACCAAGCTTAACAAACACCCCCAAGAACCCCTTCAAGGTAAATTTGTACATTTTCCGGTAGAAAAATGTCCCGGCCGAAGGCTGATTCCTCGTAAATTACAGGCTCGCTATCACTCGCCAGGAAATAATCGACACCTAAATGGCACAAAAGGTCTTGATATTGATAAAGAAATGGGACAAAATGTCTTATAATCGACAATCTAATGGGGCGAACGTCGTAAAATCTCAAATCGAATGGGGATAAATATGAGGGAGAAGGGGGCCCTGGAGAACGACATACCTCCCCCCTAAGAGCAGCTGATAAACTAATAATGGTGGTTGGTGAACTATTCTGATGGTCAAAAATGGTCATGGGATAGTTATTAACCCTTTCTGTACCAGCGACGTCTGTTCCATTATAGTTTTGCTACTATTTAACGATTGTATTCAGTTTTAAATGGGCCTCAATCAATTAACAGGTTTCAAACTATCTTACCAAACTATCTTCACTACCACAGATCCTTCTTAAGCTGCCTAAAAGCGTGTAAATATAGCTAGAATATAATAATAATAGCATTACCGGTACTGAAAGGGTTAACCCCTTCTGTACCGGCGACGTTTTTTTACTTCGATTTCAGCTACTTTTAGACGATTTTATGAGACTTAGGAAAGATATATGTTAGCAAAAATGATTAATCGAGATAGTCTGTAGCCTTTGAATGGGTAGACATCCTTCCTAAGCTGAATGCAATCCTTTACTAGTTGCCAGACTATAATGAAAAGTACATCACCGGTACAGAAAGGGTTAAACGTAATCTTGGCTGCTATTAAACGATTGTATTCGACTTATAAAGAGCCCCCAACCATTAACAGACTTCGAACTATCTCACTTAACCCTTTTTACTACCACAGATCCTTCTTAAATGGCACAAAATCTTCTAAATATAGCTAGAATAAAATATAAAAAGACATCGCCGGTACCGAAGGGGTTAAACTCAATCAATGCCAGGGATGCATGTTGTTTTATTGATACGATCTGATGTAGTTTAGAAAGGATCTGTGGTAGCTAAAAGGGTTAATTGAGATAGTCTGTAGCCTCGTAAATTGCTGCACGGCCGTCCTAAGCTGAATAAAATCGTGGCAGTGGTCATGGGATAGTCAGTTAACCCTTTCACGATCCAATACGCATTTTTTGTATGTTTTCTGGCTATTATTAGACGATTTTATTCAGATTAGGAAGGGTATATGGAAGTCAGAAGGTTAATTGAGGTAGTCTTTACCCTTATAATTGCCGCAGATTCTTCTTAAACTGCCTACAATCGTATAATGACAGCCAAAATAAACTGTTAAAATGCTTCACAATCTTCAAAAGGTTAACCCCTTCAGTACCAGGTGACATCCTTTGTATTATATTCTGACAATAATCAAACGATTTTATTGAGCCTAAAAAGGGACGTCTACTCCTAAAAGGGACGTCTACTCCTAAAAAGGGACGTCTACTCCTAAAAGGGACGTCTACTCCTAAAAAGGGACGTCTACTCCTAAAAGGTGACCGACTATCTCCATTAAACTGTTTAATACCACACATCCTTCCTTAAGCCGGTATCACACCAGCAATTTTTCACTCAACATTTATCCTCAACACTGGTCTGGCAGCTTATGAGGTCAACATTTAATATTTTCTGTTACCTAAATTCATCTACCATCAGTCTAGTTTCCGATACCAGTGCAAAATACTCCATCAATGTTGCCAGAAATTTTTTGATCATCGAATGTTGACTATGAAAGGTCTCATGTGATATCGGCTTAACCTTCATACAAGCGTCCAAATATGGCTGAAATCCCATACAAAATAAGTCTCCGGTACTGAATGGGTTAATGGCAGGTTATATCGCAGTGATGGAATAGGGTAGGCTAGATGTTGGAATATATATAGTGTTGATTATATCATAGGGTAGAGGATGTATAACAGTCTTTATCCACGTTATCATCTTAAGGGGAGGCAGACCGTTTTCATTTATATATGCATAAAATCCAATTCAACATACTCTTTAGCCATCAGAAACCTACGCTATTATTGCATTTCTGTTTACTATCGATGTCTACGGCTCCAACTTCCTTATAGCCTGAAACTCGCAAGTGGACAATTTCGGAATAAAAATAACTAACTCTATCCTAAGTAATAATTTACTGGTTACAAGATCCGATTGCGCATTTATTTTCGGCTTCCTGGCTATGATTATACGATTATATTCAGATTAGGAAGGGTATATATATATGGGAGTGAGAGGGTTCATTGAAATAGTCTTTACCCTTATAATTCCCAAACTGTATATAATCGTCTACTGATAACCAGAATAAACTGTCAAAATGCGTCATAATCTTCAAAAGTGTATAATATAAGGATAGATGTTGTTGTTGTTGTTGTTGTTGTTGTTGTTGCCAGGCAGCTTGGGGAAAAACAACAACAACAACAACAAGGATAGTTGTTTGCGGTGGTGGTGACGATGGTAATACAAGTTGTGTTTTAAGAATATAAGGAAAATGGAAATCTGCAATAGTCCTACTGGCCTAGATATATAAAGGAGTACAAAGGAGTACAAAGGAAATCAAGCAACAACATGTCTAGTGACCCTTCTAGGCTGCTTGTCCTTCAAACACTGAGGATCAAGTGTCCAAACAGTGGTTTAGAGTGGGTAAAGGAACATTGGAAAGGGAACTAATTTCCGTGGGAGGATTAGGAAGTTAGTAGGGGACAGATGGGTTAGTAACTGAGGGAAGGATAAAATAAAGTTATTCATTTACAAACGCAGTCAGTCGCGGGTTTGATGCGAGATATTTGTCTAGGCAGAGTTTAAATGAATCAACGGTGTTGCAGTCTATAACGTCTCGGGGAAGCCCATTCCACAAGTTGACAACTCGATTGAAGAAGAAATTCTTAGATTCGTGTGAGTTAAAAATATAGTTAACCCTTTCACGCTTATGACGCGATTTTGAGCCTATTAGGAATACTGTAAAGCCTTTGTTACCATCAGGGGTATTTAGAAACCTTTAGTTTAGTTACTTCAACCTCTGCAGTTGTCTTTGAGTTAGCTGTGGCCAGAAAACTAATTTTGGAGAGGTAATTACAGGAGTGAGAGAACTCTATTTCTTTTTGCTAATCTGGCAACCTCTGCGTCATAAAAGCGTGAAAGGGTTAAGTTTATTGACCACAAGTTTGTCATTACAATCATTACTTGTAGTAACAGAAAAATACATTAAATATATAATCACATAGTGGAAACAAAAAAGATATATACTAGTCCATAGTAATTAACTTACACTGAAACAAACAATGGTCAGACAAATAAAAACATACACAAACGTATATTATTACGTCTTTAGATTCCATGGATAGTCATATATTATGATAAATACGAAGCAACTTGTGGATAATCTCCCATATCATACGGTTTGGTCATTAACTGAACCAAGTTGTCAAAGCCAAAAGTATGACGAATAAATTGTGACATAGGACAGGACTCCAGCACGTGAAGTTCAGTCTGTATAGCTCCACATGGACACAAACGTTCCTCTAATACATGGTGACATAGGACAGGACTCCAGCACGTGAAGTTCAGTCTGTATAACCCCACATGGACACAAACGTTCCTCTAATACATGGTGACATAGGACAGGACTCCAGCACGTGAAGTTCAGTCTGTATAACCCCACATGGACACAAACGTTCCTCTAATACATGGTGACATAGGACAGGACTCCAGCACGTGAAGTTCAGTCTGTATAGCTCCACATGGACACAAACGTTCCTCTAATACATGGTGACATAGGACAGGACTCCAGCACGTGAAGTTCAGTCTGTATAGCTCCACATGGACACAAACGTTCCTCTAATACATGGTGACATAGGACAGGACTCCAGCACGTGAAGTTCAGTCTGTATAACCCCACATGGACACAAACGTTCCTCTAATACATGGTGACATAGGACAGGACTCCAGCACGTGAAGTTCAGTCTGTATAGCTCCACATGGACACAAACGTTCCTCTAATACATGGTGACATAGGACAGGACTCCAGCACGTGAAGTTCAGTCTGTATAACTCCACATGGACACAAACGTTCCTCTAATACATTGTGACATAGGACAGGACTCCAGCACGTGAAGTTCAGTCTGTATAACTCCACATGGACACAAACGTTCCTCTAATACATTGTGACATAGGACAGGACTCCAGCACGTGAAGTTCAGTCTGTATAACCCCACATGGACACAAACGTTCCTCTAATGGTAATCGCCCTCTTCCACGTCTATTCCATCGGCCTGTTTCTACTGCCAAAGAATGTCCACTTATCCAAAATCTAGTAAATACTATCCTGTATACATCATTTATATATTGCCTAGAGCGATACACTTCATGTACTTCAAAACTGGAATTAAGAGTCTTGTATGCAAGTCTTCTAGATGATTGAGACTGAACAATTGCCTTATTTAGCTTTTCTTACACGAGGCAGATCCCCCTTTCTCTGCATCCTTATTAGTTCTTACCTATGCTAATTTAAAAACCTTTTCCACTACAACCTATATCCTCTACACTTCATAATAATAACTTATAACTATCTGAGAACATCTCCCACTACAACCTATATCCTCTACACTTCATAATAATAACTTATAACTATCTGAGAACATCTCCCACTACAACCTATATCCTCTACACTTCATAATAATAACTTATAACTATCTGAGAATCTCCCACTACAACCTATATCCCCTACACTGCATTTGGCTTATAGCTAACTATGAAAATCTCTCACTACAACCAAGATTCCCTACACTTCATTTATCTTATAGCTACCTAAGAACATGTCCCACTATGTGATTGATGGTTATATCAAAGAGCATAATTATTTGTATAGACAATGCTCATCATGGTACTGTACATACATACATAGGAACTCTATCAAACCTATTGATCCATCATCTTTTTCCTCCTCCTTCTTCTTCTTCTTCTTCTTCCTTTCCTCTTTCTTCTTCTTCTTCTTCTTTGTCTTGTTCTTCTTCTCCTTCTTCTTCTTCTTCTTCTTCTTCTGTTGCATTTACCGTAAGTCAGCCACCGCGGGCGTCACGTATTGGCGACCGGTTTCATTCTTCCCTGGTTTAGTTGCGTCACCTCTGCTTCACACTTAACTCTTTGATTCTCAGCATACAATGGCGGTTTCTTTTCTTTTCCTTTCTTTCTTGTTAACACTAGCCGATATTAAACAGATTAGGACAGGCATGTTGCTCATAACGCTTTGACTCTCAGTTTACGATGACGGTGTTTTGTTTTTTTAATATTTGTTCTTTTTAACACTAGGCGATATTATACAGATTAGGAAGGCCATGTAGCAATCAAATGGGTCAAATCTATATATATTAAACTGTTGATTCCCACTTATCCCCCTTGAAACTTAATACAATCGTCAAATAGTAGTCTCCCAAAAGGAGAGAATATGTGATCTTATAATTATGAAAAGATGTATGTGTGGATGAACGAATGAAGAAGTCTGTGATGGATGCTAGGGTGTATAGGGGTATTGGAGGGGGTCTGTCTGATCATTATGTAGTGGTAGCTAAGGTTAGGATACAAAAGAAGTGGGTGAGGAGAGCTGGAGGGAGGCGAGAGGAGGGTGGAATGGTGAAGAGGGTGGAGAGGTTGTAGGAGGAGGAAGTCAGGGAGGAGTACAGGAGAACAGTGGAAAGACGACTAGGTGGGTTCGACCTGGAAGTTATGGAGGAAGTGGAGGGGATGAGCAAGGTGTTTAAGGATGAGATCTGTGCAGCATGTGAGGAGGTGTGTGGAGTGAGGAGAAGAGGGAGGGGAGTGAAAGGTACAACATGGTGGACAGAAGAGGTAAGAATAGCTGTGGAAGAAAAGCAGAAAGCATATAGAGAGTGGTTGGGTAGTAGAGGGAATGAAGATTTCGCGAGACAGAAACGAGCGAGGTACGTGGAGAGTAAGAGGGTGGTGAAGAGAGTAGTGAAGGAAAGTAAGAGAAGAGTAGATGAGGAATTTGGAAGGAATCTGAGTGTAAAATGGAGGGAGAGTAAGAAACTATTCTGGAAAGAAGTCAAGAAAGTTAGGGAAGGTAGCAAGGGAAACAGTAAGGGTGTGAAAGATAAGAATGGGAGAATGCTAGCCGAGAAGCAAGAGAGAGTCGAAAGATGGAGGGAGTACTTCAATGAGTTACTAAATGTAAGGAATGAAGAGCCAGCAAACATAGCTGGATATGGTATGGGAGGGAGAAGAAGAGAAGTAGTGGAGGAGGAGATGGGGATCAGGAGGTCAGAAGTGTGGGAAGCCATGAAAAGAATGAAGTTGGGGAAAGCACCAGGAACAGATGGAGTGTGTGGGGAAATGTTGAGGTATGGTAGTGAGATAGTGCTCGAATGGGTATTGAAAATGTGCAAACTAGCATGGGAGAATGTGCACCCGATGACTGGAAGACTGGCATAATAGTCCCCCTATATAAGGGCAAAGGGGAAAGAGGAGTGTGTGGTAACCACCAAGGAATATGTCTTCTAAGCGTAGTAGGGAAGGTATACAGTAGGGTAGTGATTGAGAGAGTGAGAGTGAGAACGGAGAAATGGATAGGCGACGAGCAGGGAGGTTTTAGGAAGGGAAGAGGATGTGTAGATCAGATTTTTACCCTAAATTGTGTTGTGGAGAAGTATCTGGAGAAGAAACAAAAGGTGTATGTTGCCTTTATGGACTTGGAGAAGGCCTATGACAGAGTGGATAGAGAAGGTTTGTGGAAAGTACTTAGAATATACGGAGTAGATGGCAAGTTGCTGAAAGCAGTGAAGAGCATGTATGAGGGTGCAAAGGCGGCAGTACGTGTGGAGAGTGAACAGAGCAAGTTCTTTGACCTGAATGTTGGTTTGAAACAGGGGTGTGTGATGTTCCCGTGGTTGTTCACTGTATATATGGATGGAATCATGAAAAAAATACTATCAAGAGCAGTGGATGTTGGTGTATCGCTGAAAAGGGAGGGAATTGAGTGGAAGCTACCTATACTGCTGTTTGCGGATGATACAGTTCTGATGAGTGATAATGAATGGGAGTTGCAGGGTCTGGTAAATGAGTTTGGAACAGTGTGCGAAAAACGGAATTTGAAGGTAAGTGCGGGGAAGAGCAAGGTTATGGTCTTCGAAAGGGGTGAAGTCACAGAGTGTGAGGCTTGAATGGTCAGGCTATGGAGATCGTCAACTCTTTTAAGTATCTGGGCAGTGTGTTGAGTAAAGATGGGACTATGCATGAAGAAGTGCGGGAGGGGGTACAACAGGGAAAGAGGGTTGTAGGAACGCTGAAAGCAGTAACAAGAAATAGGGTGGTCAGTATGAAAGTGAAGAAGTCCTTGCATGACAGTGTGGTAATCCCGACACTGACTTACGGAAGCGAAGCATGGACGTTGGTTGACAGACTCAGACCAAGAGTGAGAGCAGTGGAAATGAATTACTTAAGAAGTGCGTGTGGAGTTACATGGAGGGATAGAGAGACTAATGAGGAAGTAAGAAGGAGGTGTGGTGTGGAGGTAGATGTGCTGGAAAGTGTGAAAAGGAACAACTTGAGATGGTTCGGCCATATGGAACGTATGGAAAGCGAGAGAATGACTAAGAGGGTGTACGAGAGCGAGGTGGAGGGACAGAGAGGGAGAGGTAGACCGAAAGAGAGGTGGTAGGATGGAGTGAGGAAGTATATGAACGAAGGCGGTGCTGGTTGGGGGGAGGGGCGTCGACTGACTGGGGACAGAGGTGCATGGGGGCGGTTCGTTCGTGGCCACCCCTTCGGGGATCACGGCGTCAGGCAATAGATAGATAGATAGACACGAAAAGAGTTAACCTGTTCTTCCTCTTATTATGGGTAACACTAGACGATGACTAAGGATCTCATAAATTGAGAACAACAATATCACTAGATTGTACTTATGTTCCTATCTCAAAAAGCTAGCTTTGCCAGGAGGCTCGGGCAGGTTAGAACTCTGGCTTCTCCTTTTCTTCTTCTGTTTTCTCTTCTCTGGGGTACAGCTAGAATAATGCTATCTGGTCGTTGGGGCGCCTTGTTGTCTATCTCGGACTTTCTCTGCTGGGCTGGCTGTTCGCTCGACAAAGGAGGCACTTTATCGGGCATGCGAATACGCTCTGATTCCTCGACAAGCGATTGTGCTAGTGTAGCGTTTTGCGTAAGCACCACTGGTCGAGAACCCTGCGTAATCGATTCCCTAGTTCGAAGTAAGCAACTCTTTGAGAGTAATCTGTGTAAGCAATATTCCACACCTAGCCTATCCTGCAAAAGTGATAGTTCTACAGCCTGCGCAAGTGCTGGTGTCTTGTTCTACGTAAGCAAAAAGTGTGCTTCGGAAATCTTAGCTCTCGAAGGAGCTGGTAGGCTGCTGAACAATCTCTCCATCATTGTTTATACTCTTTTTCGTTGTCTCCTGCTGAGGGATGGCTTCTGGGGAAGAGGGGCCATAGGTACCCCAATGCTGGGGTGGGACTTGTGCCCTTTCTTCACAGGGCTGTAAGGTAAAATGTTAATTATGGGCAGCACAGGTAATGGTAATCCTCGTTTCATGTTGCTCTGGCTGGTAGGGGTGAATGTGCTATCCACTGTTCTGTGTTGTCAGGCAGTAGCAGTAACTGCGATGTTGTTGCTGTGTTGGTCCTTCTGCTTTTTTGGGGCGTTCGGTAGAGTTGTGATGACAGGTAGTGTGTCCGGTAACAGCGTGATGAAAGGTAGCGGTGTTAGTAGTGCTGGAAGTGCTTGCCCGGTGGTGTTGGCCGGTGATGAGATGGCGATGGTGATAAAGATGTGGCCTGGAATGGCTAGACATCCGACTAACTCAGTTGATAACGTCCCTGACTCCTAACCTGCAGACTGGAGTTCGATCCTCGCTCAGATCGATGAAAAGTATTTCTGAGATAGCCGCCAGTTACAGTCTACCTTTGAGCAAGAGAGATAGTATGTAAGTTATATACTAGCGCTATTGAATCTCTTCGAAGGGGTAGAGAAACGGTGCTTTATAAATTACCTGAGAATATTAATATGTATTATTATTTATTATTAAGTTTGTATTCATTCTATTTACAGAGGTTAGCCCTTAACCCCATCAGTACCGGTGATATCCTTTGTATTATATTCTGGCAACTATTAGACAATATTATTTGGCTTAGGAAGGATAATTATGTGGTAGCTCAAAGGAATAAACGAGATAGTCTGTAGCCATTTGTTAGAGAACTTTTCTAAGCTGAAAAAAATCATCGAATAGTTGCCAGAATATAATAAATGGACGTCACCGGTACAAAAGGGGCTAACAAAATAGTCATGTAATGCTGGCCAGATTAAGGGGGTCACCTGCTTGTTTTCTCTTTCTCTCAGTTTCTCTCTTTCTCTGGCTTGTATCCTTTCGGCCCCATTTAGCCAACTGTTTTAGGACGTTCATCCCCATCCAGATGTCGATTTCCTCCTCGCGAGCGATAGCGAGCCATCATTGTATGGAGAAATCCGGCTTCGCCTGAGAATTTTTGTTATCGAAAAATGTACAAATGTAGCTTGCTGTAAAACAAAAATATATATATGCTAGCTCGCTACCGCTCGCCAGGAAAACATTGACACCTGGATTGGGGGTAAACGTCTTAAAACAGTAGGCTGAATGGGGCCGAATGGATACAAGCCAAAGAGAGAGGGGGAGATAGAGAAAACAAGAAGAGGTGGGCCCCCTTAAAAAATGTAAAGACCATCGTCTTCCTATACACTTAAAATACCTTGGTCATTATTAAATACCTTGGTCATTATTAAATACCTTGGTCATTATTAAATACCTTGGTCATTATTAAATACCTTGGTCATTATTAAATACCTTGGTCATTATTAAATACCTTGGTCATTATTAAATACCTTGGTCATTATTAAATACCTTGGTCATTATTAAATACCTTGGTCATTATTAAATACCTTGGTCATTATTAAATACCTTGGTCATTATTAAATACCTTGGTCATTATTAAATTTTGTTCTTATGTAATTACTAGTGAAGGTCAGGATCCTCCCGGTTTACTACAACTTCTTCCCTTTATATTTATGTGTATATTTATTATATATACTCCTGTACAGTCGGCCTAATAAGTGATGTCTCGGCACCAAGTATGTTTTGATCAATAATTGGTATCGGAAATATTTACACACGATTTCTTCTTTTTGATTGAGATATACCAACACGTTCCTACACTTACCCATCCTATTCACCATCTGACAGACATTAATACAGCCCAGAGCGAGCCAAACGTAATGACAGCTGAGACCTGACTTATTAGCGCGACCGTACACCATTTAAGATAGATAGGCATTCTGGACAGGATTTGTGAACGGACTCGCACAACTCCTCTATATAGTATCATTTGTGAACGGACTGGCACAACTACTCTATATAGTATCATTTGTGAACGGACTCGCACAACTACTCTATATAGTATCATTTGTGAACGGACTCGCACAACTACTCTATATAGTATCATTTGTGAACGGACTCGCACAACTACTCTATATAGTATCATTTGTGAACGGACTCGCACAACTCCTCTATATAGTATCATTTGTGAACGGACTGGCACAACTACTCTATATAGTATCATTTGTGAACGGACTCGCACAACTACTCTATATAGTATCATTTGTGAACGGACTCGCACAACTACTCTATATAGTATCATTTGTGAACGGACTCGCACAACTACTCTATATAGTATCATTTGTGAACGGACTCGCACAACTCCTCTATATAGTATCATTTGTGAACGGACTCGCACAACTACTCTATATAGTATCATTTGTGAACGGACTCGCACAACTCCTCTATATAGTATCATTTGTGAACGGACTCGCACAACTACTGTATATAGTATCATTTGTGAACGGACTCGCACAACTCCTCTATATAGTATCATTTGTGAACGGACTCGCACAACTACTGTATATAGTATCATTTGTGAACGGACTCGCACAACTCCTCTATATAGTATCATTTGTGAACGGACTCGCACAACTACTGTATATAGTATCATTTGTGAACGGACTCGCACAACTCCTCTATATAGTATCATTTGTGAACGGACTCGCACAACTACTGTATATAGTATCATTTGTGAACGGACTCGCACAACTCCTCTATATAGTATCATTTGTGAACGGACTCGCACAACTACTCTATATAGTATCATTTGTGAACGGACTCGCACAACTCCTCTATATAGTATCATTTGTGAACGGACTCGCACAACTACTCTATATAGTATCATTTGTGAACGGACTCGCACAACTCCTCTATATAGTATCATTTGTGAACGGACTCGCACAACTCCTCTATATAGTATCATTTGTGAACGGACTCGCACAACTACTCTATATAGTATCATTTGTGAACGGACTCGCACAACTACTCTATATAGTATCATTTGTGAATGGACTCGCACAACTCCTCTATATAGTATCATTTGTGAATGGACTCGCACAACTCCTCTATATAGTATCATTTGTGAACGGACTCGCACAACTCCTTTATATAGTATCATTTGTGAACGGACTCACACAACTCCTCTATATAGTATCATTTGTGAACGGACTCGCACAACTCCTCTATATAGTATCATTTGTGAACGGACTCGCACAACTACTCTATATAGTATCATTTGTGAACGGACTCGCACAACTCCTCTATATAGTATCATTTGTGAACGGACTCGCACAACTACTCTATATAGTATCATTTGTGAACGGACTCGCACAACTACTCTATATAGTATCATTTGTGAACGGACTCGCACAACTACTCTATATAGTATCATTTGTGAACGGACTGGCACAACTCCTCTATATAGTATCATTTGTGAACGGACTCGCACAACTACTCTATATAGTATCATTTGTGAACGGACTCGCACAACTCCTCTATATAGTATCATTTGTGAATGGACTCGCACAACTCCTCTATATAGTATCATTTGTGAACGGACTCGCACAACTACTCTATATAGTATCATTTGTGAACGGACTCGCACAACTACTCTATATAGTATCATTTGTGAATGGACTCGCACAACTCCTCTATATAGTATCATTTGTGAACGGACTCGCACAACTACTCTATATAGTATCATTTGTGAACGGACTCGCACAACTCCTCTATATAGTATCATTTGTGAACGGACTCGCACAACTACTCTATATAGTATCATTTGTGAACGGACTCGCACAACTCCTCTATATAGTATCATTTGTGAACGGACTCGCACAACTCCTCTATATAGTATCATTTGTGAACGGACTCGCACAACTACTCTATATAGTATCATTTGTGAACGGACTCGCACAACTACTCTATATAGTATCATTTGTGAACGGACTCGCACAACTCCTCTATATAGTATCATTTGTGAACGGACTCGCACAACTCCTCTATATAGTATCATTTGTGAACGGACTCGCACAACTCCTCTATATAGTATCATTTGTGAACGGACTCGCACAACTCCTCTATATAGTATCATTTGTGAACGGACTCGCACAACTCCTCTATATAGTATCATTTGTGAATGGACTCGCACAACTCCTCTATATAGTATCATTTGTGAACGGACTCGCACAACTCCTCTATATAGTATCATTTGTGAACGGACTCGCACAACTACTCTATATAGTATCATTTGTGAACGGACTCGCACAACTACTCTATATAGTATCATTTGTGAACGGACTCGCACAACTCCTCTATATAGTATCATTTGTGAACGGACTCGCACAACAACTCTATATAGTATCATTTGTGAACGGACTCGCACAACTCCTCTATATAGTATCATTTGTGAATGGACTCGCACAACTCCTCTATATAGTATCATTTGTGAACGGACTCGCACAACTACTCTATATAGTATCATTTGTGAACGGACTCGCACAACTCCTCTATATAGTATCATTTGTGAACGGACTCGCACAACTACTCTATATAGTATCATTTGTGAACGGACTCGCACAACTACTCTATATAGTATCATTTGTGAACGGACTCGCACAACTCCTCTATATAGTATCATTTGTGAACGGACTCGCACAACTACTCTATATAGTATCATTTGTGAACGGACTCGCACAACTACTCTATATAGTATCATTTGTGAACGGACTCGCACAACTCCTCTATATAGTATCATTTGTGAACGGACTCGCACAACTACTCTATATAGTTTCATTTGTGAACGGACTGGCACAACTCCTCTATATAGTATCATTTGTGAACGGACTCGCACAACTACTCTATATAGTATCATTTGTGAACGGACTCGCACAACTACTCTATATAGTATCATTTGTGAACGGACTCGCACAACTACTCTATATAGTATCATTTGTGAACGGACTCGCACAACTACTCTATATAGTATCATTTGTGAACGGACTCGCACAACTACTCTATATAGTATCATTTGTGAACGGACTCGCACAACTACTCTATATAGTATCATTTGTGAACGGACTCGCACAACTCCTCTATATAGTATCATTTGTGAACGGACTCGCACAACTACTCTATATAGTATCATTTGTGAACGGACTCGCACAACTCCTCTATATAGTATCATTTGTGAACGGACTCGCACAACTACTCTATATAGTATCATTTGTGAACGGACTCGCACAACTCCTCTATATAGTATCATTTGTGAACGGACTCGCACAACTACTCTACAGTATCATTTGTGAACGGACTCGCACAACTCCTCTATATAGTATCATTTGTGAACGGACTCGCACAACTACTCTATATAGTATCATTTGTGAACGGACTCGCACAACTACTCTATATAGTATCATTTGTGAACGGACTCGCACAACTACTCTATATAGTATCATTTGTGAACGGACTCGCACAACTCCTCTATATAGTATCATTTGTGAACGGACTCGCACAACTACTCTATATAGTATCATTTGTGAACGGACTCGCACAACTCTATATAGTATCATTTGTGAACGGACTCGCACAACTCCTCTATATAGTATCATTTGTGAACGGACTCGCACAACTCTCTATATAGTATCATTTGTGAACGGACTCGCACAACCTCTATATAGTATCATTTGTGAACGGACTCGCACAACTCCTCTATATAGTATCATTTGTGAACGGACTCGCACAACTCCTCTATATAGTATCATTTGTGAACGGACTCGCACAACTACTCTATATAGTATCATTTGTGAACGGACTCGCACAACTACTCTATATAGTATCATTTGTGAACGGACTCGCACAACTCCTCTATATAGTATCATTTGTGAACGGACTCGCACAACTACTCTATATAGTATCATTTGTGAACGGACTCGCACAACTACTCTATATAGTATCATTTGTGAACGGACTCGCACAACTCTTATATAGTATCATTTGTGAACGGACTCGCACAACTACTCTATATAGTATCATTTGTGAACGGACTCGCACAACTACTCTATATAGTATCATTTGTGAACGGACTCGCACAACTACTCTATATAGTATCATTTGTGAACGGACTCGCACAACTACTCTATATAGTATCATTTGTGAACGGACTCGCACAACTCCTCTATATAGTATCATTTGTGAACGGACTCGCACAACTACTCTATATAGTATCATTTGTGAACGGACTCGCACAACTACTCTATATAGTATCATTTGTGAACGGACTGGCACAACTCCTCTATATAGTATCATTTGTGAACGGACTCGCACAACTACTCTATATAGTATCATTTGTGAACGGACTCGCACAACTACTCTATATAGTATCATTTGTGAACGGACTCGCACAACTACTCTATATAGTATCATTTGTGAACGGACTCGCACAACTCCTCTATATAGTATCATTTGTGAACGGACTCGCACAACTACTCTATATAGTATCATTTGTGAACGGACTCGCACAACTCCTCTATATAGTATCATTTGTGAACGGACTCGCACAACTACTCTATATAGTATCATTTGTGAACGGACTCGCACAACTCCTCTATATAGTATCATTTGTGAACGGACTCGCACAACTACTCTATATAGTATCATTTGTTAACGGACTCGCACAACTCCTCTATATAGTATCATTTGTGAACGGACTCGCACAACTACTCTATATAGTATCATTTGTGAACGGACTCTCACAACTACTCTATATAGTATCATTTGTGAACGGACTCGCACAACTACTCTATATAGTATCATTTGTGAACGGACTGGCACAACTCCTCTATATAGTATCATTTGTGAACGGACTCGCACAACTACTCTATAGTATCATTTGTGAACGGACTCGCACAACTCCTCTATATAGTATCATTTGTGAACGGACTCGCACAACTCCTCTATATAGTATCATTTGTGAACGGACTCGCACAACTCCTCTATATAGTATCATTTGTGAACGGACTCGCACAACTCCTCTATATAGTATCATTTGTGAACGGACTCGCACAACTCCTCTATATAGTATCATTTGTGAACGGACTCGCACAACTCCTCTATATAGTATCATTTGTGAACGGACTCGCACAACTCCTCTATATAGTATCATTTGTGAACGGACTCGCACAACTACTCTATATAGTATCATTTGTGAACGGACTCGCACAACTCCTATATAGTATCATTTGTGAACGGACTCGCACAACTCCTCTATATAGTATCATTTGTGAACGGACTCGCACAACTACTCTATATAGTATCATTTGTGAACGGACTCGCACAACTCCTCTATATAGTATCATTTGTGAACGGACTCGCACAACTACTCTATATAGTATCATTTGTGAACGGACTCGCACAACTCCTCTATATAGTATCATTTGTGAACGGACTCGCACAACTACTCTATATAGTATCATTTGTGAACGGACTCGCACAACTCCTCTATATAGTATCATTTGTGAACGGACTCGCACAACTACTCTATATAGTATCATTTGTGAACGGACTCGCACAACTCCTCTATATAGTATCATTTGTGAACGGACTCGCACAACTCCTCTATATAGTATCATTTGTGAACGGACTCGCACAACTCCTCTATATAGTATCATTTGTGAACGGACTCGCACAACTCCTCTATATAGTATCATTTGTGAACGGACTCGCACAACTCCTCTATATAGTATCATTTGTGAACGGACTCGCACAACTCCTCTATATAGTATCATTTGTGAACGGACTCGCACAACTCCTCTATATAGTATCATTTGTGAACGGACTCGCACAACTACTCTATATAGTATCATTTGTGAACGGACTCGCACAACTCCTCTATATAGTATCATTTGTGAACGGACTCGCACAACTACTCTATATAGTATCATTTGTGAACGGACTCGCACAACTCCTCTATATAGTATCATTTGTGAACGGACTCGCACAACTACTCTATATAGTATCATTTGTGAACGGACTCGCACAACTACTCTATATAGTATCATTTGTGAACGGACTCGCACAACTACTCTATATAGTATCATTTGTGAACGGACTCGCACAACTCCTCTATATAGTATCATTTGTGAACGGACTCGCACAACTACTCTATATAGTATCATTTGTGAACGGACTCGCACAACTACTCTATATAGTATCATTTGTGAACGGACTCGCACAACTCCTCTATATAGTATCATTTGTGAACGGACTCGCACAACTCCTCTATATAGTATCATTTGTGAACGGACTCGCACAACTACTCTATATAGTATCATTTGTGAACGGACTCGCACAACTCCTCTATATAGTATCATTTGTGAACGGACTCGCACAACTACTCTATATAGTATCATTTGTGAACGGACTCGCACAACTCCTCTATATAGTATCATTTGTGAACGGACTCGCACAACTACTCTATATAGTATCATTTGTGAACGGACTCGCACAACTCCTCTATATAGTATCATTTGTGAACGGACTCGCACAACTACTCTATATAGTATCATTTGTGAACGGACTCGCACAACTACTCTATATAGTATCATTTGTGAACGGACTCGCACAACTCCTCTATATAGTATCATTTGTGAACGGACTCGCACAACTCCTCTATATAGTATCATTTGTGAACGGACTCGCACAACTCCTCTATATAGTATCATTTGTGAACGGACTCGCACAACTACTCTATATAGTATCATTTGTGAACGGACTCTCACAACTACTCTATATAGTATCATTTGTGAACGGACTCGCACAACTCCTCTATATAGTATCATTTGTGAACGGACTCGCACAACTCCTCTATATAGTATCATTTGTGAACGGACTCGCACAACTCCTCTATATAGTATCATTTGTGAACGGACTCGCACAACTACTCTATATAGTATCATTTCAACGCCAAAGAATGTAAGTCAATTCACTCTTATGAACTTATAAATCTCTCGTTAATATCTCAAATACTCAACGAATCTATAGCTACTTAACTCACACCTCATGAAGTACTTTAGTCTACTCTCCAATTCAATCTTAAACCTTTTATTCTTAATTCACAAATATGTCCAGGAAACCAATTGACCACTTGCCAGTTTCGTTCTATAAGGAAGGTGGAGCTGTAGACATCGATATTTAACAGACTTTCCAGCTAAAATACAGTCTTCGTACATTTATGAATACATAAAACCCAATTCAACATTCTCTTTAGCCATCAGATACTTATATTATCATTACATATATATTTACTGTCGATGTTTACAACTCCAACTTCCTTATAGCCTGAAACTCGCAAGTAGTCAATGTATCATGTTATTATTAACCCTTTCTTTACCGGCAACGTCTTCTACATTATGTATCATGTTATTATTAACCCTTTCTTTATCGGCAACGTCTTCTACATTATGTATCATGTTATTATTAACCCTTTCTTTACCGGCAACGTCTTCTACATTATGTATCATGTTATTATTAACCCTTTCTTTACCGGCAACGTCTTCTACATTATGTATCATGTTATTATTAACCCTTTCTTTACCGGCAACGTCTTCTACATTTTGTCTAGCTATATTCAGACGAGTTGTGCAGTTTTGTCTAGCTGTATTCAGACGAGTTTGTGCAGTTTTGTCTAGCTATATTCAGACGAGTTTGTGCAGTTTTGTCTAGCTGTATTCAGACGAGTTTGTGCAGTTTTGTCTAGCTATATTCAGACGAGTTTGTGCAGTTTTGTCTAGCTATATTCAGACGAGTTTGTGCAGTTTTGTCTAGCTATATTCAGACGAGTTTGTGCAGTTTTGTCTAGCTATATTCAGACGAGTTTGTGCAGTTTTGTCTAGCTATATTCAGACGAGTTTGTGCAGTTTTGTCTAGCTATATTCAGACGAGTTTGTGCAGTTTTGTCTAGCTATATTCAGACGAGTTTGTGCAGTTTTGTCTAGCTATATTCAGACGAGTTTGTGCAGTTTTGTCTAGCTATATTCAGACGAGTTTGTGCAGTTTTGTCTAGCTATATTCAGACGAGTTTGTGCAGTTTTGTCTAGCTGTATTCAGACGAGTTTGTGCAGTTTTGTCTAGCTATATTCAGACGAGTTTGTGCAGTTTTGTCTAGCTGTATTCAGACGAGTTTGTGCAGTTTTGTCTAGCTGTATTCAGACGAGTTTGTGCAGTTTTGTCTAGCTATATTCAGACGAGTTTGTGCAGTTTTGTCTAGCTATATTCAGACGAGTTTGTGCAGTTTTGTCTAGCTATATTCAGACGAGTTTGTGCAGTTTTGTCTAGCTGTATTCAGACGAGTTTGTGCAGTTTTGTCTAGCTGTATTCAGACGAGTTTGTGCAGTTTTGTCTAGCTATATTCAGACGAGTTTGTGCAGTTTTGTCTAGCTATATTCAGACGAGTTTGTGCAGTTTAAAAAGGATCTGTTGTAATAAAAAGGTTAACCCGTTCAGTACCGGTGACGTCCTTTTCATTATATTCTGGCAACTATTAGACGATTGTGTTCAGTTTAGGAAGGACCTCTAGCACTATTAAGGCTTTAAACTATCTCAACCAACCCGTTAAACTACCACAGATCTTTCCTAAGCTGCATAATATCCTCTACATATAGCCATAATATAATAATTATAACCCACGTCGCTGGTACTCAAAGGGTTAAGTGACATAGTTTGAAGCTTGTTAACTGCTGGAGGCCCCTTTTAAACAGAAGATAATCGTCTAATAGTTGCCAGAATGTGATGAAAAGGACGTCATCGGTACAGAAGGGGTTAATTTATACCTCTCTATATCCAAACCATTATGTATATACTGTATATATAATCTCATTTATTTTGGTCAATGGGAAAACCATATACTCCATTTACTCCACCAATTATTACCCTGACCATTTATTAGTATAACCACTATTTATCTATATATAATTTATACCATAATAATGTTTGGTGGAACAACAAATTCACCATGGGGGTTATGTAACACAATATATTTACATAATTGGTTACTCCTTCATCCTTCTACCAGCAACTATTATATATATCCACAATTATATATTCCTATTATTCGTTATAATATATAACCACACTTAAACACCCATTAAAACACACCTACATTACCTCACTCATAAATAACTTCGTAGCGCAATGGATAAATGCACTGAATTTCGGTGTGAGCATCCTAGGTTCGAATCCCTGGACTGCCACATGTGTTTGTTTATTTCATTAATTGAGTTTAGGAGCAAAGTCGGTTGGTGGAGGGAACATAATAATTACACATCAGCCTATACAAACACTATTAAAATTTACACTTTGCAATCCAGCCTCTAAACATGTCAATCCTGTGTACACCACCACCTGTGAGACAGTTTAGTTAGCATTCTTAACCCTATTAGGTGCAGGGCGGGCCAATTTGGAGCCTCCCAATTTTACTCCATTAGCTTGGAGATTTTAAAACATTTCATCGCATTAGTTTGGCGATTATATGATGCTTCAACCCAATAAGGTGTCGATTATTCCTGGGCGAGCGATAGCGAGCCCGCAATTTGGGAGAAACCGGCCATTGGCCGGGATATGTTTCTACCGAAAAATGTACAAATTTAGCTTGAAGAGGGTCTGGGGGACGTTTTTTTTAGTTTGAAGGGGGTTTGGAGAGGCGTTTTTCCAAGTCTAGCGGGTAAACTAAAAACACATTGTTCGAAAATGGCTAAAACAAATAAAAACCTCAATAATAATTAAACCAAATACCATAATAACCCCCGAGACGTTGCACCAGATAGTGTTAAGACAGTGGCTTCGGATCGCAAGAGTGCTTCCTCTCGCTTACTAATGAAATAACTCGGAAGTATGCAAAACCACAATGACGCCAAACCCTGCTTTCTACACCAAAATCCTGTTTAGACTATCACAAGCAGACACGTGATAGCTGTCTATATAATGAGTTAAATCTACCCAATCAAGTAGAACACCATTAACCCATACAGTGCCAGGGACGTCCTTTTCATTATATTCTGGCACCTATTAGACGATTCTATTCAGCTTAGGAAGGACCTCTAGCAATAATATGCCTTCAGAATATCTCAACCAACCCTTTTAACTACCGCAGATCCTCCCAAAGCTGCCTACTATCATTAAAATATATATAGAATAAAATATAGCACACGTCGCTGGTATTCAAAGGGTTAACACTCATCCCAGAACCACATACATTTAGGCTCTCTCCTCCCTTATTATTGATACCAACAAGTAAACCCCTTGACAGTCACTATAAGTTAACCCCTTGACAGTCACTCTAAGTTAACCCCTTGACAGTCACTATAAGTTAACCCCTTGACAGTCACTATAAGTTAACCCCTTGACAGTCACTGTAAGTAAACCCCTTGACAGTCACTATAAGTTAACCCCTTGACACTCACTATAAGTTAACCCCTTGACAGTCACTATAAGTTAACCCCTTGACAGTCACTATAAGTTAACCCCTTGACAGTCACTCTAAGTTAACCCCTTGACAGTCACTATAAGTTAACCCCTTGACAGTCACTATAAGTTAATCCCTTGACAGTCACTATAAGTTGACCCCTTGACAGTCACTCTAAGTTAACCCATTGACAGTCACTCTAAGTTAACCCCTTGACAGTCACTCTAGCTTAACCCCTTGACAGTCACTCTAAGTTAACCCTGTACTCCACACTGTTTACTAAAAACTACTATTTGTTACTTGACATCCTTGAAGTCACTTGTACTCCACACCTCTTCATAGTTATATACTCAACACAGAGTTATAGTCTAGTTATATTCATTGTACACTCCTTTACTAAACATGGACTCCTGTTAAGTTTATAACCATATTATATTAATTCAACAAGTTATTAATATATATTCTAACTGTAACCTGTTGTTTAATATACATCCAATACACCTATTAGCATGTTCTTATTGTATTCCTTAATTATTATTATCATTAAGTAACCACCACACATCCCAGGTTACACTCCCCCCCCCCCCCCCTTCTCTCTTTCACTATCTCTCTCTCACTCTCTTCTTCTTACTATACCCACACCCACCCCGAGGGAATAGACTGCTCTTCTCCCACAAGGTCATCTGCTTACAACTTCTCCTCCTCCTATCCTTTCCTTACCTTCCTTCCTTCCTTTAATATGCCTATTTCCTTTGTGTATTGTCCTTGTCTTATGTCTTCCTATTCCTTTGTGTATTGTCCTTGTCTCATTTCTTCCTTCCTTCCTTCCTGCCTTTCCTTGCCTTCCTTCCTTTATTGTGCCTATTTCCTTTGTGTATTGTCCTTGTCTCATTTCTTCCTTCCTTCCTTCCTGCCTTTCCTTGCCTTCCTTCCTTCCTTTATCGTTTGACAATAAAACTGCCACACTCCTAAACTGCAATCACCTTTACGGCGGAAACAAATTATGATACTGTTCTGGTGTTGGTCAATATGTAGGAACCGAATCAGTCTTTCCCTCTTCCTATGACTTACATTGCTTCAAACTCCGTGTGTCCAGGCATTTTAGCTCGAACGTCCCTTGATTTCGGCCCTGTCACTCTTTGAAATATGGGGGAGGCACTCGCTGCAGGCAGTTATGCCTTTTGTCTCCCTCATTCGCATAGAAACAAAATGTAAGGCTGGGGTCTGCTCTACCCACTGTGGTCTGGGTGGGGGGTGGGGGGGGTCGGGGTGGTGGCTAGGTAATTATACCTGGCCAGTGTCCCGATTCCCTTCTTGCTGTGGCTGCGGGGCTGGGGCTGTGCCTCATTAGATATAATTATATAATATGACACATGTCCTAATAATTCTACTGTATGTCAAATAACCATCGAGTTGCATTCAAGGTGCCTTTAAGAGAGATTGTTCTCAAAAGGCGCAGCCATGACATTATGTTATTGTAAAATTAACACATATTTTATGTTTGATTGGCAAAATATAAAAAATCAGTTTCAGTTTCAGTTCCTATTTCCTTTGTTAATTGTCCTTGTCTTATTTCATCCTTCCTTTCTTTATTGTTCCTATTCCCTTTGTTTATTGTCTTTCTCTTATTTCTTTCTTTTTTCATTCTTTGTTTTCCATTCCTTGCCTTCCTTCCTTCCTTCCTTTATTGTTTCTATTTCCTTCGTGTATTGTCCTTTTCTGCTTATTTCTTCCCATTTCTTTGTTTCCTTCTCTTGTCTACCTTTCTTAATTGTTCATGCTTCGTTTGTTTACTTTTCTTATCTGCCTTCTTTCATTCTTTGCATAATTCCCTAACCTGCGTTTTTTCTCTTTCTCTCCTTTTCTCTCTTGCTCTGGCTTGTATCCATTCGGCCCAATTCAGCCAACAGTTTTAAGACGTTTATCTCCATCCAGGTGTCGATTTCTTCCTGGTGAGCGATAGCAAGCCTGCATTGTATGGAGAAATCAGGCTTCGCCGGAGACATTTTTCTATCTAAAATGTACAAATTTAGCTTGCTGTCAAAACAAATATATATATATTCTGTATATGCTGGCTCGCGGGGAAAATATTGACACCTGGATGGGGGTAAACGTCTTAAAACAGTAGGCTGAATGGGTCCGAATGGATACAAGCCAAAGAAAGAGGAAGAGACAGAGAAAAAAGCGAGGTGGGCTCCCTTAATTGTTCCTGTTCCCTTTGTTTATTGTCCTTGTCTTATTTCTTCCTTCTTGCATTGTTTTCTTTCCATTCTTTGCCTTCCTTCCTTTCTTTATTACGCCTATTCCTTTGTTTGTTGTTCTTTTGTTATTGCTTTCTCCGTTACCTTCCTTCATTGTTCCTTTGTTTATTGTTTTTGTGTTATTACTTCCGCGTTCTTTGTTTCCTTCCCTTGCTTACCTCCCTCTATTTGTTTACTCCCTTTGTCTGCCTTCTTTCTGCTTTCTTTGTTTTCTTCCCTTGCTTACCATCCTGTATTGTTCCTATTCCCTTTGTTTATTATCTTTGTCTTATTGCTTCCTTCTGCCTTTGTTTTCTTCCCTCCCCCCCCCTCCCCCCCCCCCCATATAATGGTACAATGCCGGCCGAATTGTCTGTCTGTTTGTCTGTCTGTCTGTCCGGAAACTCCTCCTAGACTGTTTGACGGATTTTCACCAAACTTCACACGAACATTTGGTGGGTGAATGTGACAGTCAGTCAAGAAAGACTTATTCAATGTGTGCAATAGTTAAGGTCTTAAGTCAAACATATGATTTTGCCCCCTCCTTCCAGGGACTGGAGGAAGGATCTGTGATACTTGAAAAGGTTGGTTGAGATAGTGTGAAGCAATATTATTACTAGAGGACCTTCCTGAGATGAATAAAATCGTCTAATAGTTGCCGAAATATAATGAAAAGGACGTCACCGGTACTGTAAGGGTTAATTGAGTTTATAAAGGACGTCACCGGTACTGTAAGGGTTAATTGAGTTTATAAAGGACGTCACCGGTACTGTAAGGGTTAATTGAGTTTATAAAGGACGTCACCGGTACTGTAAGGGTTAATTGAGTTTATAAAGGACGTCACCGGTACTGTAAGGGTTAATTGAGTTTATAAAGGACGTCACCGGTACTGTAAGGGTTAATTGAGTTTATAAAGGACGTCACCGGTACTGTAAGGGTTAATTGAGTTTATAAAGGACGTCACCGGTACTGTAAGGGTTAATTGAGTTTATAAAGGACGTCACCGGTACTGTAAGGGTTAATTGAGTTTATAAAGGACGTCACCGGTACTGTAAGGGTTAATTGAGTTTATAAAGGACGTCACCGGTACTGTAAGGGTTAATTGAGTTTATAAAGGACGTCACCGGTACTGTAAGGGTTAATTGAGTTTAGAAGTGAAGTTGGCTGGTGAACACAAAATACATAATATTCTTCCTTCCCTCACTATCCCCCACACCTCCCACCTCATTATAGCAATGTTCCCCCTCCCCCTCCTCTGGTCTCAGCACCTGCTTTAAGGGGGGGTCACCGGCTTTTTTTGTTCTCTTTCTCTCCTTTTCTCTCTTTCCCTGGCTTGTGTATCCATTCGGCTCCATTCAGCCAACTGTTTATCCCCATCCAGGTGTAAAAAAAATCCTGGCGAGCGATAGCGAGCCAGCATTATATGGAGAAATCCGGCTTCGCTGGAGACATTTTTCTATCGAAAAATGTAAAAATTTAGCTTGCTGTAAAACGAAAATGTATGTACAGTATGCTGGCTCGCTACCGCTCGCCAGGAAAATATTGACACCTGGATGGGGATAAACGTCTTAAAACAGTAGGCTGAATGGGGCCAAATGGATACAAGCCAAAAGGAGGGGAAGAGAAAGAGAACAAAAGCGAGGTGGGCTGCCTTAATCACACTTATGTTTTACCTCATACCCGTTTATAGTGACTCATCATTCGGTGGTTGTACGCATATTCACACACAAGAGTATCTTTGCATATTATTATATTTGTTTAACCAACCAACTTCACTTCTAAACTCAATGAATGAAATCAGCAAATACATGTGGCACTCCAAGGACTCGAACCTAGGACACTCACATCGAAACTCCGCGCACTTATGCATTACACATTTCCGGGGCTTTTGTTCACTCGGCTGCCTAATTACCCTTTAACCCAATCATTAATATTCGTGGACCTCACTTATTTCTATTTGTGGAAGTATATTTCTGGTAATTAAGCTATGGATGTAATTGTCTATACATCAACTACTAAACTACGTGTACTATCTGTTAACCCTTTCTGTACCGGCTGCGTCTTTTCAACTTTATTCTGGCTAGTATTAAACGATTCTATTCAGTTTAAAACAAAGGCTACAGTAATTAACAGGCAGCAAACCATCTCACTTAATCTTTTTACTATAACAGATCCTTTCGAAAGCTGCACAAAATCGTCTAAATATAGCTAAAATAACATTAAAAAAGAGTTAATAAGCAAGTGATATCCAAAAATCAATCTAGGTGCTTATAATCGCATCAAGAAAAACACAGGGGGTCCACGAATTCTCATGAGTGGGCCAGAGACTATGGTATCCAGGTGTACAATCCCGCTAATAAGTGATGTCTCGGCACCAAGTATGTTTTGATCAATAAATTGGGATCAGCATTATCTAAGCTTCATTTCTTCATATCGAGTGAAATATACAAACATGTTCCTACACTTACCCACCCTATTCAACAACTGACAGACTACACCACAGAGCAAGCCAAACATAATGACAGCTGGGACGTGACTTATTAGCGCTACATTTACCCACCCTATTCAACAACTGACAGACATTAATACACCACAGAGCCAGCCAAACATAATGACAGCTGGGACGTGACTTATTAGCGCTACACTTACCCACCCTATTCAACAACTGACAGACATTAATACACCACAGAGCCAGCCAAACATAATGACAGCTGGGACGTGACTTATTAGCGCTACACTTACCCACCCTATTCAACAACTGACAGACATTAATACACCACAGAGCCAGCCAAACATAATGACAGCTGGGACGTGACTTATTAGCGCGACCGTACACTGTTATCGGCGACTAGAATAAAGGTAGGTTATGTTACTCGGCGGAAATCTTATAGAAGCATTATTCAGAAACTATCTATCTATTGTCATACGCCTTCCTCCCCTCTATGATGGTAGCCATACACAAAATACCCTCAAGTGGACCTATCCCCTGTGGGAAGGACAACCCGTGCCAGTTTACTGAAGGACTTACAGGATTGACCACTCAATATAGGGTCCGTTTGATTCTAAGGCCTCTATGTATCTTTTTAGCACTATTTTTCTAGTGGTGTGCGGCTAGTCCATCCACTAACTTGCTTCACCCACAGGTAAGCAGTACGGATTTGTATAAGGCTTACTTCCCTAGAAAGGTTGCCGACCAAGGCTGGCGAGTCCAATCCACCCGTATTATATAGTTGTCTCCCTTAGATGGGTTGCCGAACAATGCTAACGAGTCCCATCCACCCGCCCGCCAGAACAATAATTGCCGAAAGAAGTTGGTGGGAAGAATGCCCGTGTGAATCCAGGATATAACACTTAAGTGAGCCCACCTCTTTCTTTTCTCTCTTTCTCACTCTCTCTCTCTGGGTTGTATCCATTCGACCACATTCAGCCTACTGTTTTAAGACATTTACCCCCATCCAGGTGTCAATATTTTCCTGGCGAGCGGTAGCGAGCCATCATATATATAGGCCTATATATATTTGTGTATCACAGCAAGCTAAATTTGTAAATTTTTCGAAGAAAAATGTCTCCGGCGAAGCCGGATTTCTCCATACAATGCTGGCTCGCTATCGCTCGCCAGAAAGAAATCAACACCTGAATGGGGATAAACGTCTTCAAACAGTTGGCTGAATGGGGCCGAATGGATACAAACCAGAAAAAAGAGGGAGAGAGAGAACAATCCGAGGTGGGCTCCCTTAAGGAACGTGTTTCTAATCCCTCTCGCCAGGTGTACGATTATCCAATTCCCTGTTCTCAACTTACTGACATAAGTGGCTGATAACTCTTAGGGATTAATTATACCATTGCAATATTAAAATTCGATGATTAAGTGTTTTGCATAAATATATATGCTGTATATATATATATATATATATATATATATATATATATATATATATATATATATATATATATATATATATATATATACTAGCAGGGGTACCCGGCATTGCCCGGGTAATAATACTGTACCACCATAATCACCATCATCAATCACTACTACCACAATCATCACAATACTACTACTACCATAATCACCATCATCAATCACTACTACCACAATCATCACAATACTACTACTACCATAATCACCGGCCTCGACCTCCCTGTGCCTCATTAAACAGCGACCTCGATTTTGGCCGCTAAATGACCTCCAATTTTGGATCTGACCTCATCCGTACTCCCATTTTGGGGGTCTGCGAACCACTTTTGTTCCATACACCTTCTTGATCGGAGGCCTCCTTCTGCCCCAAACGGCAATTTTTTTATTTTTTTTGTTCAATTTCGGCCTCGAAACGACCTCCGATCGTGGCCTCGCCCCCTCTATGACCTGACCCAGGTCAATTGGCACCCACATGCAAGTTTCAGCTCCCCAGGTCCAAAACTGCGGCCACCTATTACAATACTACTACTACCATAGTCACCGGCCTCGACCTCCCTGTGCCTCATTAGACGGCGACCTCGATTTCGGCCGCTAAATTACCTCCGATTTTGGATCTGACCTCATCCATACTCCCATTCTGGGGGGTTGCGAACAACTTTCGTTCTATACACCTTTTCGATCGGAGGCCTCCTTCTGCCCCAAACGGCCACTTTTTTCAATTTGTTTTCAATTTCGGCTCGAAACTACCTCTGATCGTGGCCTCGCCCCCTCTATGACCTGACGCAGGTCAATTGACGCCCACATGCAAAGCTTCAGCTCCCCAGGTCCAAAACTGCGGCCGCCTATTAAGAACGCACAGACAGACAAACAGACAGACACACGGAAATATATATATATATATATATATATATATATATATATATATATATATATATATACATAAATACTGTATATATATACTGTATATATATAGATTTATTTATTTATTTATATTTATGTATATATTATTTTTGTTTTTGCATCTATCTATTTATTTACATTCATTTATTATATTTATATTTTATTTGTTTCTGTATTTTCTTATATTGTTTTATGTAGATATTAGTATTGAAGGATAAGGATAAATTCGAGTGTCGTCTTTTTACCAGAGTTCACGAATACACTTGCAAATATATGAACCATCCATCAATATTACCAAACAGTTTACCGTTTTGAAGAATATTATATTCAGCTTCATTGCCTACCAAGGACAAACTAATTATGGTTATATATATACTGTATATAAACTATATATATATATATATATATATATACTGGTATATATATATATATATATATATATATATATATATATATATATATATATATACAGTATATATATATATACTGTATATATATATATACAGTATATATATATTAATGTAATGCCTTTCAAAAATCCCGCCACCCAAATACTCTGCTAACCGAGTTGACGTATGGGGTAGTGTAAAATAGTCATGATGGTGATTGGCAATAGTGGCAAAGTTCTTCACAAAGCGTCGATAGTAGGCTGCTAGGCCTAAAAATGCACGTACGCCTTTTACGTTAGTTGGAGGGGTGATTTTACTGATAGCCTCGAGTTTGGAAGGGTCTGGGGCAATCCCTTCTTCAGAGACGACATGGCCTAAGAAATTCACTTTATTCTTGGCTAGGGTGCACTTGGAGGGTTTAAGTTTAAGGCTGGCATCCCGGATCCTCTGGAAAACTTGTTTAAGGCGTTGCAGGTGTTCAGCCCAAGTTGTGCCAAATACTATGATATCATCCAGATATGCCAGGCAAGTTTCCCAAGTCAATCCTTGTAAGACTGACTCCATCACTGGAGAATGTGGCTGGCCCATTGCAGAGTCCGAATGGTAGTACGGTGAACTCATACAGTCTTCCTTGGCTGGTGGAGAAGGCGTTTTCTGTGGATGTTCAGGCAAAATGGGTACTTGCCAGTAGCCAGCTTGGAGGTCCAAGGTAGTGAACCATTTGGCGCCGATCAGAGAATCGAGAGCATCGATTCTGGGAAGAGGGGTGGCGTCTTTGATGGTGACGTCATTTAGTTGGCGATAATCGATGCAAAATCTTGTGGATCCGTCCTTCTTATGGACTAGCACTACCGGAGAAGACCAGGGGCTGGTAGAGGGTTTTACTACTCCTGTGGCGAGCATATCATTTACTTGTTTTTCTTCTTCCTGTCTTTGGATCGGGTTCTTCCTTCTGATAGGTTGCTTGATGGGGTGTCCCACGGTGTGAATGGGGTGATGCAACGTTTCAGTTTTTCCCATATCTCGACTAGAAGTAGCGAAAATGTCTTGATATGAGATAAGGAGATTTCTGAGGTCGGTATGTTGGTTGTTTGAGAGTGTGGAAGGTATGTCAGGAAGGGAGTTTTTATAAGGAGGGGAAGAATCAGAGGGGGCAGACAGTTCTTAAGAGTACATTTCTAACTCGCCGATGGCTGGACCTTTTGGCAAGGTGACAGGTTTGTCAGAAATGTTAGCAATTTTTATGCAATTAAGTTGGGGTGGTAGCAGGCAAGGAGCAGTTAGGCATACCCCATTGAAAGGGCTTTGGAGGTGGGGGGTCACAAGGACATTTCCTTGAATTGTAGGAACTAAGGGTATTCATTTCTCATGATGAGGGGGAACTGTAATGAAAGTGGATACTATGGCAGGAGAGATGACATGATTGGGGTAGGGGACATCATTAATCTTAGTTTGGGGTGCAGCAGTGATAGGGGAAGTGACTGGCAATTCTATGGATTTGAGCTGCTGCAAGGTACCTGGAGGAGGTGAGGTTTTTTATTTTTGTTAAGGTTTGGACGGTGGGTCATAAGACAGTGTCCTGTACCTACAATTAATGGAGGCACTTAGAGCAATTAATAAATCAAGCCCCAGGTATCCATCATACTTGGATTCACTAGGGTTGTAGATCACGAAGGAGTGCTGAACTCCGTGATTAGGGTGGGTGGTCTTAACATATAGGGGGAGTGACTGATCCAGGTTGGGAATAACCTGGTCATTTGCACTAATTAGAATGATAGAAGAGGACTGGATTTCTCCGAAAACCTGTTTATGTTTCCGAAAAAAGGGAAGGAATAGACAAGAACGGGAAGCCCCCATATCTAGGAGAAGTCGAACTTCCACCCCATTCAGGGTGATTTTTCTGTACACCGGCAGACCATTATCCGATGATTTATCTTGAGCCCCCGCCTTGGTCACGACGATTGGTTTGGGGGGGCTGCCTAAAAATCCATTGGCTCTGGTTTTAAGGGTTCTGGTTGATAGTAGTCAAGTTTACCTTCTATGTCTCCTTCGTCAATCCCAGCAGTTCCATCTTCAATCATGGTGGAAATCTGACACGGCTTAATCCAAGGGATCTGTGCCCACCAACTTGGAGTCCTGGTCCTTTTCCTGGTCAGTTCGTTGAATGACCTTTTGAGTGACCACAGCATGCAAGATCCGGTGCAGGGTTTCCAGTCTGCAGGACGGATTCTTGCCCACTCCTCAGCCTTGTCAGCTGCCCTAGGAGCTACAGGGCGACTGTTGGAAGCTGTATCGGAAGTGGGGTGGGTGGTGACTTTACTGATCACAACTAGTTTGTTGGTGGTGGCTTGTTCCCTGGATGTTCGTAACGCCATTATTCTTCGGATTACAGGCAGATCCGCGTCATAATTTGTGGGTTCCACGATTGAGAAATAGTCACCCACGGGATCAGACAATATTCTGACCAAGGCTTTGAATATGGTTTTCTTTCTGTAATGCCCTCGCAAACACCAGTGAAATGTCAGGTGAACGAAGAGAATTTAACCCTCCCGAAAATCTCCAACTGGCGCAGGGATTCGAACCGTGGTTAGTGACCTCAGTAGGTCCGGTCACCCCAGGTCCGCGCGCTAACCCACTCTGCCACCTCGGACGTTAATAGGATAGTAACCTTAATCCTCCTTGAAAGAACCAGGTTGATAGTCTCGTGGATATCATCACGTGATGAGTTTCTTAGACTTCACCATCATAATTATTTTACACTACCCCAAACGTCAACTCGGGTAGCAGAGTATTTGGGTGGTGGGATTTTTGCGAGGGCATTACATCAACCTGGTTCTTTCAAGGAGGACTAAGGTTACTATCCTATTAACGTCCGAGGTGGCAGAGTGGGTTAGCGGGATTTTTGCGAGGGCATTACAATTAACAACAACAACAACAACAGTATCACTACTGATATTAATAATTATTATTATTATTATTATTATTATTATTATTATTATTACTAGTAGTAGTAGTAGTAGTAGTAGTAGTAGTAGTATAAATATTATTACTATTATTATATTCATTATTATTATTTTTATACAAAATAATAGTAGTACCATTATTAGAAATAGTTGACTCGTTGACTAATATTTCTGCCTTAAGTTAAAATATGGAAATGCAGCTAAAGTGGAGGAATTGTACAGTTGGGGACTATGATTGGTATTCTTAAACAATGCCTTCCCTTCGCAGCGCCTGATACCGAATGAATACTGTGGGTATGAGCGTTGTCTACAGATATTACATAGATTAGCATTTTAATTTCTAACGGCAACGTCATTATTCAGGTTATTTCGTCCATGAACAGCGCTGTGAAGTGAAATAATTATGTATGAATACAAGCCTATGTCTTTACACACTTGGTACCATGGTTGGGAGAAGCCACCTATAAAACACATGTTCAGCCGAACAGGTCTTTTATAGATGGATTCTCTCAACCATGGTATGATGTTTTTTTGTATTATTATTTTTGTTTCTATGTGAGTGAGGGAGACAAAAAGGCAGAACTGTCGAGTGTGTATAAAGACTTAGTTCCCCAACTGTACACTCAGATACCATAGTACCTAGCCCACTCATAGATATTCGTGGATTCACCTATTTCTAATTATGGAAGCACATCTCTGGAAACTAGTGTATTTATATAGTTTTCTATATATTAATTACATAACTATATATAACATTCTATATTAATTACATAACTATATATAACATTCTATATTAATTACATAACTATATATAACATTCTATATTAATTACAGTATAACATTCTATATTAATTACATAACTATATATAACATTCTATATTAATTACATAACTATATATAACATTCTATATTAATTACATAACTATATATAACATTCTATATTAATTACATAACTATATATAACATTCTATATTAATTACATAACTATATATAACATTCTTTGAAAAGCAAGTTCTATCCCAAAATTAATCCAAATCATCATAAATGCAAAAAGAAAAACATAGGTGGTCCAATAATTCTCATATGCATGGGTGGGCGAGAGACTATCCGAGTGTACGAGCATTGAGAAGGACTATACAGGTGTTCTTAAGGGGGGATGGCCGTATTTATTGGCTTATTCATTTATATTTTCATTATTTTGTTTTTAGTTTCCTCACTAAACCTCTATCAAGCTTTTAAAAAATCACCCCAAGACAAGATAAATGTTTATAATTTTCGATAAAACAACATTTCATGGCCGTACGCCGATTACTACTATATTACGGACTCGCTTTCGCTCGCCAGGAAAAAAATCGACACCTAAATTGCAGAAAAGTTCTAAATATTGGCAGAAATGGAGCGAAAGGTCTTAAAATCGTCAAACTAATGCGCCGAACTTCTTAAAAACTAATAGGGGTAAACATGAGGGAGAAGGGGGCCATGAAAAAAACAACCCTTCCCCCTTAAAAGTAATTTGGTATTCGGGTCCACGTCTCACCGATGCAGGTGGGTGGTATGGAACGAAAGGTGGAAGAGACGATAACTACAAACCGGTTCTTGTTCTTTCTCTTGTGTGCTTTCTTTTTGGTTAGTGGCGCTCTTTCTCTCGCTCTCGCTCTCTCTGTCTCTCTTTCTGCCTCTGCCTCTCTCTCTCTCTCTCTCTCTCTCTCTCTCTCTCTCTCTCTCTCTCTCTCTAGGGTCTTTCTTACGCTCTCGTTCTCGCTCTCTCTCTTTCTGCCTTTCTCTAGCTCTCGCTCGCTCTCTCTCTCTCTTTCTCTCTCTCTCTATGCTCTTCTATTCTTCTACTTCTTTGCTGTCTTATGCTTCTACTATAAATGTTCCGTCTCTAGTAGTATTAAAGCAGGACCACCTAGTAGGGACTGCAAGGTCTGTGTGGTCTGTGTATCTCTGTGTAACTTTCTCATTTTAGAATTAGGTCCAGACTGCCTAGTAGGGATAGAAATGTCTGGGCAGTGTATGTATCTATGTAACTCTCTCTTTCTCTTTCTAGAATTAAGTCCTGACCACCTCGTTTGGATCGTAAATTCTGTGTGGCCAGTGTATCTATGTAAATCTCACTCTCACACTCACACACACACTCTCTCTCTCTCTCTCTCTCTCTCTCCAAACTGAAACTCCTGGAAACATCGTCAGCGTGCAAGTACCCCATAAATACATGTACATGAGCGTATATCTGCACATAATTATATCTCTCCGGCCCACCTGTCTATCCCATATTTCTCCAGCCCCTGTCTATCCCATATTTCTCCAGCCCCTGTCTATCCCATATTTCTCCAGCCCCTGTCTATCCCATATTTCTCCAGCCCCTGTCTATCCCATATTTCTCCAGCCCCTGTCTATCCCATATTTCTCCAGCCCCTGTCTATCCCATATTTCTCCAGCCCCTGTCTATCCCATATTTCTCCAGCCCCTGTCTATCCCATATTTCTCCAGCCCCTGTCTATCCCATATTTCTCCAGCCCCTGTCTATCCCATATTTCTCCAGCCCCTGTCTATCCCATATTTCTCCAGCCCCTGTCTATCCCATATTTCTCCAGCCCCTGTCTATCCCATATTTCTCCAGCCCCTGTCTATCCCATATTTCTCCAGCCCCTGTCTATCCCATATTTCTCCAGCCCCTGTCTATCCCATATTTCTCCAGCCCCTGTCTATCCCATATTTCTCCAGCCCCTGTCTATCCCATATATCTCCAGCCCCTGTCTATCCCATATTTCTCCAGCCCCTGTCTATCCCATATTTCTCCAGCCCCTGTCTATCCCATATTTCTCCAGCCCCTGTCTATCCCATATATCTCCAGCCCCTGTCTATCCCATATATCTCCAGCCCCTGTCTATCCCATATTTCTCCAGCCCCTGTCTATCCCATATTTCTCCAGCCCCTGTCTATCCCATATTTCTCCAGCCCCTGTCTACCCCATATATCTCCGGCCCTTGTCTACCCAGCACGCTATCTATCTATATATCTATCTATTTATCTACGGTATAACTCACGGCTGTTGCTCCCCGGTGCTTGAAGGGTTAACCCCTTCCGTACCGGCGATGTCTTTGTAAGTTTATTCTAGTTTTATTTAGACGATTTTGTGATGTTTTAGAAGGATCTGTGGTAGTTAAAAGGGTTAAGTGAGATAGTTCAAAGCCTGTTAATTACTAGAGACCCTTTTTAAACTGAATAAAATCGTCTAATAGTAGAAATAATATAATTAAAGAAACGTTGCCGGTAGAGAAGGGGTTAAGGGGGGCCACCTCGCTTTTATTATCTTTCTCTCCCTCTCTCTTTGGCTTGTATCCATTCGGCCACATTCAGCTGCTGTTTTAAGACTTTTACCCCCATCTATCTATCTATCTATTGCCTGACGCCGTGATCCCCGAAGGGGTGACCATGAACGAACCGCCCCCATGCACCTCTGTCCCCAGTCAGTCGACGCCTCTCCCCCCAACCAGCACCGCCTTCGTTCATATACTTCCTCACTCCATCCTTCCACTCTATCGATCTACCTCTCCCTCTCTGTCCCTCCACCTCGCTCTCATACACCCTCTTAGTCATTCTCTCGCTTTCCATACGTTCCATATGGCCAATCCATCTCAAGTTGTTCCTTTTCACACTTTCCAGCACACCTACCTCCACACCACACCTCCTTCTTACTTCCTCATTAGTCTGTCTATTCCTCCATGTAACTCCGCACGCACTTCTTAAGTAATTCATTTCCACTGCTCTCACTCTTGGTCTGAGTCTCTCAACCAACTATCATGCTTCGCTTCCGTAAGTCAGTGTCGGGATTACCACACTGTCATGCAAGGACTTCTTCACTTCCATACTGACCACCCTATTTCTTGTTACTGCTTTCAGCGTTCCTACAACCCTCTTCCCCTGTTGTAACCTCTCCCGCACTTCTTCATCCATAGTCCCATCTTTACTCAACACACTGCCCAGATACTTAAAAGAGTTGACGATCTCCATAGCCTGATCGTTCAGCTTCACCTCACATTCTGTGACTTCACCCCTTTCGAAGACCATAACCTTGCTCTTCCCCGGACTTACCTTCAAATTCCGTTTGTCGCACACTGTTCCAAACTCATTTACCAAACCCTGCAACTCCCATTCATTATCACTCATCAGAACTGTATCATCCGCAAGCAGCAGTATAGGTAGCTTCCACTCAATTCCCTCCCTTTTCAGCGATACACCAACATCCACTGCTCTTGATAGTATTTCTTTCATGACTCCATCCATATATACAGTAAACAACCACCGGGACATCACACACCCCTGTTTCAAACCAACATTCAGGTCAAAGAACTCGCTCTGCTCACTCTCCACACGTACTGCCGCCTTTGCACCCTCATACATGCTCTTCACTGCTTTCAGCAACTTGCCATCTACTCCGTATATTCTAAGTACTTTCCACAAACCTTCTCTATCCACTCTGTCATAGGCCTTCTCCAAGTCCATACAGGCAACATACACCTTTTGTTTCTTCTCCAGATTTCTCTCCATAACACAATTCAGGGTAAACATCTGATCTACACATCCTCTTCCCTTCCTAAAACCTCCCTGCTCGTCGCCTATCCATTTTCCTTTCTCACTCTCACTCTCTCAATCACTACCCTACTGTATACCTTCCCTACTATGCTTAGAAGACATATTCCTCGGTGGTTACCACACACTCCTCTTTCCCCTTTGCCCTTATATAGGGGGACTGTTATGCCAAAAAATTAAATTCGTCATTGGGTGCACTCCCCTTCTCCCATGCTAGTTTGCACATTTTCCATACCCATTCGATCACTATCTCACCACCATACCTCGACATTTCCCCACACACTCCATCTGTACCTGGTGCTTTCCCAACTTCACTCTTTTCGTGGCTTCCCACACTTCTGACCTCCTGATCCCCACCTCCTCCTCCACTACTTCTCTTCTTCTCCCACCCATACCATATCCAGCTATGTTTGCTGGCTCTTCATTCCTTACATTTAGAAACTCATTGAAGTACTCCCTCCATCTTTCGACTCTCTCTTGCTTCTCGGCTAGCATTCTTCCATTCTTATCTTTCACACCCTTTCTGTTTCCCTTGCTACCTTCCCTAACATTCTTGACTTCTTTCCAGAACAGTTTCTTACTCTCCCTCCATTTTACACTCAGATTCCTTCCAAATTCCTCATCTACTCTTCTCTTACTTTCCTTCACTACTCTCTTCACCACCCTCTTACTCTCCACGTACCTCGCTCGTTTCTCTCTCTCGAAATCTTCATTCCCTCTACTACCCAACCACTCTCTATACACTTTCTTCTTTTCTTCCACAGCTATTCTTACCACTTCTGTCCACCATTCTGTACCTTTCACTCCCCTCCCTCTTCTCCTCACTCCACACACTTCCTCACATGCTGCACAGATCTCATCCTTAAACACCTTGCTCATCTCCTCCACTTCCTCCATAACTTCCAGGTCGAACCAACCTAGTCGTCTTTCCACTGCTCTCCTGTACTCCTCCCTGACTTCCTCCTCCTGCAATCTCTCCACCCTCCTCTCGCCTCCCTCCAGCTCTCCTCACCCACGTCTTTTGTATCCTAACCTTAGCTACAACTTTATCTACATATTGATCCGACAGACCCCCTCCAATACCCCTATACACCCTAGCATCCATCCAGGTGTCAATAATTTCCTGGCAAGCGGTAGCGAGCCAGCATATCTATATCTTTGTTTTGACAGCAAGCTAAATTAGTACATTTTTCGATTGAAACATTTCTCCGGCGAAGCCGGATTTCTCCATACAATGCTGGCTTGCTATCGCTCGCCAGGAAGAAATCGATACCTGGATGGGAATAAACGTCTTAAAACAGTTGGCTGAATGGGGCCGAATAGATACAAGCCAGGGAAAGAGAGAAAAGGAGAGAAAGATAAAAACCAAACCTGTGAGCCCCCTTAACATCAACAAACTACCCACTAGGTTTAACTACTTTATCACCCAAAAGAGATGACGTACTGTACTTTTTATCCTAGTTTGGGGTGACTTGCTTTTATTCTTTCGTGTTCTCTCTTCCTCTGGCTTGTATCCATCCGGCCCCATTCAGTCAACTGTTTTAAGACGTTTATCCCCGTCCAGGTGTCGATTTCTTCCTGGCGAGCGATAGCGAGCCAGCATTGTATGGAGAAATCCTGCTTCGCCGGAGAAATTTTTCTCTCGAAAAATGTACGAATTTAGCTTGCTGTCAAAACAAATATATATATATATCCTGGCTCGCTACCGCTCGCCAGGAAAATATTGACACCTGGATGGGGGTAAACGTCTTAAAATAGTAGGCTGAATGGGGCCGAATAGATACAAGCCAAAGAGAAAGGGAGAGAAAAAGAAAAAAAGGGAAGGTGGCCTCCCTTAACGTATTATCCTAACACTTAGCAGGGTAACCTTTCAGCACCAATTATTCCGTCTTGAGATGATATACTTTAGGACCATCTATGTCTGCAGCTTGAGGGACCCCTTGCGAGTTTCAGGCTATAAGGAAGTTCGGTCTGTAAACATCGATATTAAACACAGATACAGTAATCATGTAGGTTTCTGATGGATAAATAGTATGCTAAATTTGGGTCTATGTGTTAATAAATGTACTAAAACCGTATTATAGTTGGTTATTCTGCTAAATATCGATGTATATCAGCTCCAACTTCCTTATATAATGAAACTCGCAGGTAGCCAAATAACAACAATTGATATATCGCGTTGTTGTTAAAGCTGTTTCATATATATCTTTCCCGATGAGACTAATAAATATACATTATCTCGCAGAACCTTTATGTTGTTCATTATATTGATGTGTGCACTATTCTTTAAACATGTATTTCGTATAGGCCTATTGCATTCTGTGCCGTCTTGTTGTGTACTGTACATTTGGTTCCATACGTAAATGACCCCCGTAATGTAAATTGATCACTTGCAAGTTTCGGTCTATAAGGAAGTTGGAGCCGTAGACATTGATATTCAACAGAAATGCAAGAATAATGTACGTTTCTGATGGATAAATGGTACTGTATAGTGAATTGGGTTTTATGTATTTATAAATCTACTACGACCGTGTTTTAGGTGTAAATGTGTTAAATATCGTTGTCTACAACTCCAACTTCCGTTTTCTGTCTGTATGTATGTTTGTTTGTCTTCCTTAAGGGGAGGCAGTTGGTTTTTCGAGTCCTCCTCCTCCCTCATGTTTAGCCCCATTAGTTATGAGATTTTAAAACAATCGACCCGTTAGTTTGGCGTTTTTCAGACCTTTTGTCCCATTTCATTGCCAATATTAAGACTTTTCGTGCCATTTAGGTTTCGATTTTTTCATGGTAAGCGATAGCAAGCCTGTATTTTAAGAGTCATAGGCCTTCGGCCGGGAATTTTTCTACCGAAAAATTTACAAATATATATCAAAATATATATTTGTCTTGGGGGTGTTTTTTTTTATTTTAATAGAGGTTTAGAGAGCAAACTAAACCCCCTCCTTAAACTATTGAGCCGAACAAGTAAACTATGCTGAACAATACCGTCTGGGCTCCTTAACATCTCAGTTATAATCAAATTTATTAATCACACTCCCAACATCAAACACCTCCCAATGAAATTAATGGAAGCATATGATCCACCCGGGATTCGAACCTGAGTTACCACGTACACATCTTAAACACTCAAACCATTACACCATCAAGACAGTTTATCAGAATGCAGACACCTTATATAATCTACCTCCAGTCTACTTTCCAATTCCAATGCGAGAAAAGCCTCATAATATTGCCAGCAAAAAATGTGGATAAAACAGAGTACGAGTACAAGACGAGTAAAATAGGAGTCAACGCGAGTTGTAGGTGAGCAAGTACGAGTTGGGACGAATGCAGTGGGAGTCAGTACGAATCAAATATAAATTGACCGTTAAATTCAAATATGTGAAGCGAATCAACGCGAGTCAACGCGTTATAAGTACGAAATACACGCGAGTCAGTGCGGGTTAAGGCGAGTTGACGAGAGTGAGTGACCGTTAACGCGATCCAACGAGAGCCAACGCGATTGCTCTCCACGCGTCAAGTGTACTGCGAGTGGTGGCAACACTGTATCACGAGTTGGCAGCCGCGCGACAACGCTTGTCCCCCCCGCACCCAAGCCGCTATAAAGGCCACCCACACTGGTCATTCCGTCCCAGTCTGACCTCCACCGACCAAACACCACCACCTCTCTGCAACAAGTGTCCCACGCCTGCCACCATGCCCCTACCTGCCGCCCAACGCAAAATGATACGGTCTAGGAAAACCCCACAACCTAGGCAGGTCCATAGGGCTGAGATGCATGGGGTGCAACAGGCTGCTATTCCGTCTGATGACGAAATTATACCGGATAGCCAGCCACCAGCCTCGCCACCCAGGACCAGCCGCCATGTCACGCACGCTGGTGAGAACATAGATGCCGGGCTAGATCAGGAGATGGAGGAGGCCGAAGCAGAGAACACAACTGATGAAACCGAGGACTCACTCACAGCCAGCGACTCCCCCCAGGACCACACGGAAGGAATACTGGAGGCTGGCATACGTATCACCTGTGGCAAGGTAGCGGAGTGTTCTGGCAATACGTATGCCAGGTGTCAAAGCCTGCCGCCAAAATGTGTCCTGTTTTTCAATCCTTGGATGAACACGAGCCACCAACTCCTGGAACATGGCACTGTCGACGCGCAGCAAGTTCCTGAACCCCTTGCGATCCTCGGTCTCCAGCTCCCGCATCAGCTGCTCGCAGATCCCGTACTGTGGGCGTCTCAACAGCCACTTCCTTGCCCACACTGTCCTTGGTCTCCGTGCTCGTTGATGGATGGCCTGCCGTTGCAACTCTTACTCTTCTTCCATGGCCTTCAACTGCAGCTCAAGTTGTAGAAGATGCACCCTCACTAGGTTCCTGTTGCCTCCTCTGGTACATGTTGCGTGGGTGCTGTGGTGTCTGGTGGGTGGTGGTGGGTGTCTGTGTGGCGGTGGTGAGTATCCATGTGGCAGGGGAGAGCTTGGGGACCCCTTATATATCCGCCCGGTGCACAATGGGGGGCCATCCCTGGCATAATCGCAACGCAATCGTTACAGCTCTCAGTGAATCTCAGAGACTCGCAATAACTCGGATATTACTCGCCCTAACTCGCACTGAATAGTGCCGTACTCGCGTCAACTCGCATCAGTCACTAATCCGAAAATGACCGTTAAAATTCAAATTTTCAATCACTCGCACTTCAATCACGGTTACTCTTGCTAACTCACAGTGACTCACACTGACTCGTTGTGGCTCGCAAGTACACTCGCGGTGACTCATACTCTCTCCTGTTGCCACGTGGAATTTAGGGCACTCGCAGAAATTTCTGCGTCCACTCACCACTCTTGCCAACTCGCGCTCACACTCGTCTATGTGTGAACTAGGCTTTAATTAAGCAAGTACGATATCAGAATTTCGAGTGCAGATCATTATAATATTTTATAAGAGGGGTTTTGCCGCTAAGTGTGTTTGTTTTGATTTTAGTCGTCAGGCTCGTTTATTTCCTAGTCTCCAAGTGTAACTGCAGTGACACACATAAAACGTCGAAATAAAGCATATTAACCATTATATCCTATAGCATATCAGTGAAAATGAAGACTGACATATTAACCCTTTCACGTATTTATGACGCAGAGGTTGCCAGATTAGCAATAAGAAATAGAGTTCCCTCACTCATATAATTACCTCTCCAAAATTAGTTTTCTGCCCACAGCTAACTCAAAGACAACTGCAGAGGTTGAAGTAACTAAACTAAAGGTTTCTAAATACCTCTGATGGTAACAAAGGCTTTAAAGTATCCCCAATAGGCTCAAAATCGCGTCATATGACGGAGAGGGTTAATTATAGAGCTAGTATACGTTAATGTATTGAGTATAATCATGAACAACTCCATCTTGACAACCATACATATCCGTATCGAATCCAAAGAGGTGCCGCGAGATAAGGATTCGAACTCAACTCTTCATTGTGGGCGCGGTACGGTCACTTATAAATATTCGTGGATTGTTATTATCATTATTATTATTATTATTTTGTGTTATGCCAATATAACCATCTGGATTGATTTTTGGATAGAACATATTTTGTGTTATGCCAATATAACCATCTGGATTGATTTTTGGATAGAACATATTTTGTGTTATGCCAATATAACCATCTGGATTGATTTTTGGATAGAACATATTTTGTGTTATGCCAATATAACCATCTGGATTGATTTTTGGATAGAACATATTTTGTGTTATGCCAATATAACCATCTGGATTGATTTTTGGATAGAACATATTTTTCATTAGTATTTATAATTGTGTCATCGATATACATAAAATGTCATCCAAAAATTAGTTTCCAGAGATATACTTGCATAAATAACGAAAAATAGGTCAGGTCCACGAATTCAAATAAGTGATGTCTCGGCACCAATTATGTTTTGATAAATAATTGGTATCAGCAATATTTACATGCACGATTTTTTTTATTTTTTATTTTTTTTTAAAGACATAAATATTATACCAACAAGTTTCTACACTTACCCACCCTATTCAATATCTGACAGACATTATAAATGTAGTGCTTGTTTGTTGGTCTATATATAATTATATATTTGATTTATTGTTTAGTTCCTCGCTTGACCTCCATCAAGCTTAGAAAACACCCCCTAGACGCCTTTCAATATAAATGTGTACATTTTTCGGTAGAAAAATGTCCTGGCCTTAGTTCCTTCTAAAATTAGAGGCTTGCTATCGCTCGCCAGGAAAAGATCGACACCTTAATGGCAGGAAAGGTCTTAATTAATATTGACAACAAAATATGCAAAAGGTGTTAAAATCGCCAAACTAACGGAACGAACGTCTTAAGACCTGAACACGAATATGCTAAACATGAGGGAGAAGGGGGTCCATAAAAAGAGATTACTACCCCCTTAACACAGCACCCAGCGAGCCAACCGTACAGAGGTCAGAGAGATACGTCTGACCCAGGTTGTAGTCAAGGTCCATTGATACAACGTTGCATCTATGGACCTTGGTTGTAGTCAAGGTCCATTGATACAACGTTGCATCTATGGACCTTGGTTGTAGTCAAGGTCCATTGATACAACGTTGCATCTATGGACCTTGGTTGTAGTCAAGGTCCATTGATACAACGTTGCATCTATGGACCTTGGTTGTAGTCAAGGTCCATTGATACAACGTTGCATCTATGGACCTTGGTTGTAGTCAAGGTCCATTGATACAACGTTGCATCTATGGACCTTGGTTGTAGTCAAGGTCCATTGATACAACGTTACATCTATGGACCTTGGTTGTAGTCACCCTTTCATTACGTCTACGGCAGGTATACCCCCCACTGTACAGTACAGTACCAGCCACGTCTACGGCAGGTTTACCCCCCACTGTACAGTACAGTACCAGCCACGTCTACGGCAGGTTTACCACCCACTGTACAGTACAGTACCAGCCACGTCTACGGCAGGTTTACCACCCACTGTACAGTACAGTACCAGCCACGTCTACGTCAGGTTTACCACCCACTGTACAGTACAGTACCAGCCACGTCTACGGCAGGTTTACCACCCACTGTACAGTACAGTACCAGCCACGTCTACGGCAGGTTTACCACCCACTGTACAGTACAGTACCAGCCACGTCTACGGCAGGTTTACCCCCCACTGTACAGTACAGTACCAGCCACGTCTACGGCAGGTTTACCACCCACTGTACATACAGTACCAGACTGTACAGTACAGTACCAGCCACGTCTACGGCAGGTTTACCCCCCACAGTACAGTACAGTACCAGCCACGTCTACGGCAGGTTTACCCCCCACTGCACAGTACAGTACCAGCCACATCTACGGCAGGTTTACCCCCCACTGTACAGTACAGTACCAGCCACGTCTACGGCAGGTTTACCACCCACTGTACAGTACAGTACCAGCCACGTCTACGGCAGGTTTACCACCCACTGTACAGTACAGTACCAGCCACGTCTACGGCAGGTTTACCACCCACTGTACAGTACAGTACCAGCCACGTCTACGGCAGGTTTACCACCCACTGTACAGTACAGTACCAGCCACGTCTACGGCAGGTTTACCCCCCACTGTAAAGTACAGTACCAGCCACGTCTACGGCAGGTTTACCCCCACTGTACAGTACAGTACCAGCCACGTCTACGGCAGGTTTACCACCCACTGTACAGTACAGTACCAGCCACGTCTACAGCAGGTTTACCCCCCACTGTACAGTACAGTACCAGCCACGTCTACGGCAGGTTTACCCCCCACTGTACAGTACAGTACCAGCCACGTCTACGGCAGGTTTACCCCCCACTGCACAGTACAGTACCAGCCACGTCTACGGCAGGTTTACCCCCCACTGTACAGTACAGTACCAGCCACGTCTACGGCAGGTTTACCCCCCACAGTACAGTACAGTACCAGCCACGTCTACGGCAGGTTTACCACCCACTGTACAGTACAGTACCAGCCACGTCTACGGCAGGTTTACCCCCCACAGTACAGTACAGTACCAGCCACGTCTACGGCAGGTTTACCCCCCACTGCACAGTACAGTACCAGCCACGTCTACGGCAGGTTTACCACCCACTGTACAGTACAGTACCAGCCACGTCTACGGCAGGTTTACCACCCACTGTACAGTACAGTACCAGCCACGTCTACGGCAGGTTTACCACCACTGTACAGTACAGTACCAGCCACGTCTACGGCAGGTTTACCACCCACTGTACAGTACAGTACCAGCCACGTCTACGGCAGGTTTACCACCCACTGTACAGTACAGTACCAGCCACGTCTACGGCAGGTTTACCCCCCACTGTAAAGTACAGTACCAGCCACGTCTACGGCAGGTTTACCCCCCACTGTACAGTACAGTACCAGCCACGTCTACGGCAGGTTTACCACCCACTGTACAGTACAGTACCAGCCACGTCTACAGCAGGTTTACCCCCCACTGTACAGTACAGTACCAGCCACGTCTACAGCAGGTTTACCCCCCACTGTACAGTACAGTACCAGCCACGTCTACGGCAGGTTTACCCCCCACTGCACAGTACAGTACCAGCCACGTCTACGGCAGGTTTACCCCCCACTGTACAGTACAGTACCAGCCACGTCTACGGCAGGTTTACCCCCCACAGTACAGTACAGTACCAGCCACGTCTACGGCAGGTTTACCACCCACTGTACAGTACAGTACCAGCCACGTCTACAGCAGGTTTACCCCCCACTGTACAGTACAGTACCAGCCACGTCTACGGCAGGTTTACCCCCCACAGTACAGTACAGTACCAGCCACGTCTACGGCAGGTTTACCACCCACTGTACAGTACAGTACCAGCCACGTCTACGGCAGGTTTACCACCCACTGTACAGTACAGTACCAGCCACGTCTACGGCAGGTTTACCCCCCACTGTACAGTACAGTACCAGCCACGTCTACGGCAGGTTTACCACCCACTGTACAGTACAGTACCAGCCACGTCTACGGCAGGTTTACCACCCACTGTACAGTACAGTACCAGCCACGTCTACGGCAGGTTTACCCCCCACTGTACAGTACAGTACCAGCCACGTCTACGGCAGGTTTACCACCCACTGTACAGTACAGTACCAGCCACGTCTACGGCAGGTTTACCCCCCACTGTACAGTACAGTACCAGCCACGTCTACGGCAGGTTTACCCCCCACTGTACAGTACAGTACCAGCCACATCTTTTAGATTATATTCTTTGCTATATTTAGACGATTTTGTGCAGTTTAAGAAGAATCTCTAGTAGATAAAAAGGTTAAGTGCGATAGTTCGAAACCTGTTAATTGCTAGAGACTGAATAAAATCGTTTACTATAGTCTATTCGCTGTAAGTAGGCGATAAATCATGACCTCTATCCTCTGGAACTCAAAAACGGCTATAGCAAATGAGCTGTAAATGTCCACATCTATTCCCTGACTGACTCTTCCCAAATGGTACAAATATTAGCTCGATTACGCTAGTCGTTTTTTAGTTACAGAGGTCAGAGGTCATGATTTATTGCCTACTTAGAGCGAATAGACTATAGTAGCCACAGTAAAGTTAAACGAACGGTACCGGTACAGAAGGGGTTACCAGCGTCGGGGTAAAACGGTTTCCTTTTCATGATCGTCTTTTCGCTTCTGATTTATTAATATTTTTCTTTTTATAGGACATATTTTTCTGTTAAGGTAGACAATGAAGACGGGTTTATTTATAGCCACTTTAAGATCTGTTTATATTGTTCTTAGGAAGGGGCTCTCGTAGACTGCAAGGTTTAAGGGAGCCCACCTCGCTTTTTTTCTCTTTTTCTCTTTCTCTCTTTGGCTTGTATCCATTCGGCCCATTCAGCCTACTGTTTTAAGACACTTACCCCCATCCAGGTGTCAATATTTTCCTGGCGAGCGGTAGCGAGCCATCATATATATATATTTTTGTTTTGACAGCAAGCTAAATTTGTAAATTTTTCGATAGAAAAATTTCACCGGCGAAGCCGGATTTCTCCACACAATGCTGGCTCGCTATCACTCGCTAGGAAGAAATTGACAGCTGGATGGGGATAAACGCCTTAAAACAGTTGGCTGAATAGGCCGAATGAATACAAGCCAGAGAGAGAGGGAGAGAAAGATAAAACAAAAGCCGGTGGTCCCCCTTAAGATCTTTATACTGTGTAATGGGGGAGGGGTTAAGGGGGTGTGGCGTATTTATTTCCTCCTTTATAAATCTTTTTGTATATATTTTTGTCTTCCTTAGACCTCCATCAAGCTTAAAAATAGCCCCCCCCCCCCCCCCCCCCTTCCCCAGACCCTCTTTCAAGATAAATTTGTACAGTTTTCGATAGAAATATATCCCGGCCGAAGGCCGATTCCTCTTAAATTACAGGCTCAATATCGCTTGCCAAGAAAAATTCTACACCTAAATGACGCGTAGTCTTATTATTGACAAAGAAATGGGCGAAAGGTCTTAAAATCGCTAAACTAATGACCCGAACGTCATAAAATCTAAAAACTAATGTAACTAAACTAAGGAAGAAGGCGGACCATACAAACGACCCATCTCCCGTTAAGTCTGTGGTCAAACCTAAGGAAGAAGGCGGACCATACAAACGACCCATCTCCCGTTAAGTCTGGTCAAACCTAAGGAAGAAGGGGCACCATACAAACGACCCATCTCCCGTTAAGTCTGGTCAAACCTAAGGAAGAAGGGAGACCATACAAACGACCCATCTCCCGTTAAGTCTGTGGTCAAACCTAAGGAAGAAGGGGGACCATACAAACGACCCATCTCCCGTGAAGTCTGTGGTCAAACATAAGGAAGAAGGGGACCATACAAACGACCCATCTCCCGTTAAGTCTGGTCAAAAGTGCAGGTCATGAAGTAAAGGTTCCAACTACTGCTAACCGACTTTACGTGTATTAAGCCGGAGTCACACGAGCCGTTTTTCGATCAATTTTTACGGGCGATTATGGTCTGGCAGCTTCAAAAACTACACTTTATAGGAATTCAACCGCCTAACAAACACTACCTTCAGTCTAGTTACCGATACCAGTGCAAAGAAGTCCGGAAATATAAAGAGAAACAACTTGATTGTGAAAAATTGACGGAAAAATCGCTCGTGTGACAGCGGCTTTAAGCCAGAGTCACACGAGCGCTTTTTCCGGCAATTTTCGATGAGTAAGCTTTTTCTCGTGATATTCTAAGGCTTTTTTACACTGTGATCGGCAACTAGACTGACGGTAGATTATGTTAGGTACCAGATTTATGATGTAACTGAAATTTCAAGCCTGTCAGACTGCAATTGCTTTTATAAAACTTGACGGAAAAATCGCTCGTGTGACAGCGCTATTAGGAAGGGTTTCTTATATGTTAACCCTTTGAGCATCCCAGGCTCTATTTAACATTCCATTCTAGTTATCAGTAGGCGATTTTATGCCGCTTGGAAGGCTATCTAGGAATCAAATGGTTAAATTTATGCTTATTTAACTCTGTAATTCCCACTGTTCCTTCCTAAACTGAATACAATCATGTAATAATAGCCAAATGACCTGCCTATAAAGCCAATTATTGTGTTTGCCTTCTTAACAACTTCTGAACATTGATGACTCTGTTTTAGGTTACTCGATATTGTTACTCCCAAATCAGTTTCTCTGTCTACACTCTTAAGCTGAGTGTCATTCATTAAATAGTTTGCTTTCTCATTTCGGTTTCCGATATGGAGTACTTTATTGTGTTGCATATCGTCAGCTTGTTCTTTTGAGAGTATGGTATTTGCAATTTTTGTATCATCAGCAAACTTTGAAATTGTACAGGTGAGACCCTCATTTATGTCGTTAATGTAAACTAGGAAGAGAATGGCCCCAGTACCGATCCCTGGGGTACCCCGCTACTTACATTGATCCATTTGGATGATCAACTGTTTATAACTATTCTTTGCTTTGTGTCACTGAGCCAATTTTCTATCCATTTCAACACACAGTCTTGTATTTTATGTGCTTTAAGTTTTATCAATAAACGTTTGAGGGGAACTATGTCAAAAGCCTTTTGAAAATCAAAATATATAATATCTACAGCTTTACTCTCATCATATAGGTGGAGAATATATAATATCTACAGCTTTACCCTCATCATATAGGTGGAGAATATATAATATCTACAGCTTTACCCTCATCATATAGGTGGAGAATATATAATATCTACAGCTTTACCCTCATCATATAGGTGGAGAATATATAATATCTACAGCTTTACCCTCATCATATAGGTGGAGAATATATAATATCTACAGCTTTACCCTCATCATATAGGTGGAGAATATATAATATCTACAGCTTTACCCTCATCATATAGGTGGAGAATATATAATATCTACAGCTTTACCCTCATCATATAGGTGGAGAATATATAATATCTACAGCTTTACCCTCATCATATAGGTGGAGAATATATAATATCTACAGCTTTACCCTCATCATATAGGTGGAGAATATATAATATCTACAGCTTTACCCTCATCATATAGGTGGAGAATATATAATATCTACAGCTTTACCCTCATCATATAGGTGGAGAATATATAATATCTACAGCTTTACCCTCATCATATAGGTGGAGAATATATAATATCTACAGCTTTACCCTCATCATATAGGTGGAGAATATATAATCTACAGCTTTACCCTCATCATATAGGTGGAGAATATATAATATCTACAGCTTTACCCTCATCATATAGGTGGAGAATATATAATATCTACAGCTTTACCCTCATCATATAGGTGGAGAATATATAATATCTACAGCTTTACCCTCATCATATAGGTGGAGAATATATAATATCTACAGCTTTACCCTCATCATATAGGTGGAGAATATATAATATCTACAGCTTTACCCTCATCATATAGGTGGAGAATATATAATATCTACAGCTTTACCCTCATCATATAGGTGGAGAATATATAATATCTACAGCTTTACCCTCATCATATAGGTGGAGAATATATAATATCTACAGCTTTACCCTCATCATATAGGTGGAGAATATATAATATCTACAGCTTTACCCTCATCATATAGGTGGAGAATATATAATATCTACAGCTTTACCCTCATCATATAGGTGGAGAATATATAATATCTACAGCTTTACCCTCATCATATAGGTGGAGAAATAATATCTACAGCTTTACCCTCATCATATAGGTGGAGAATATATAATATCTACAGCTTTACCCTCATCATATAGGTGGAGAATATAATATCTACAGCTTTACCCTCATCATATAGGTGGAGAATATATAATATCTACAGCTTTACCCTCATCATATAGGTGGAGAATATATAATATCTACAGCTTTACCCTCATCATATAGGTGGAGAATATATAATATCTACAGCTTTACCCTCATCATATAGGTGGAGAATATATAATATCTACAGCTTTACCCTCATCATATAGGTGGAGAATATTGTGGAAGAAGTCTAAGAGGTTTGTTAAGCAGGCGCGTTTATTACTAAAACCGTGTTGAGTATCTTTAAGTACTGTATGTTTTACTCTAAGTGATTTACGAATTTGTCCCTTATGAGTGTTTCTAGCATTGTACATACAACTGAGGTTAAGCTAATTGGACGATACTTACTGGGTAAGGATTTGCTGCCTTTTTTTGACGGCAGAGGTCATAGGGTCAGGAAAGAAGACAGGTTAGAGAGAGGGAAGGGTTGTCACGAAGGGCCCGGCATAAAAACAGAAGGGTTAGTGGTGTTATGAAATAGGAGAGACTGAGCGACGGTGATGTGGACAGAATACCTGCTAGTGACTATTTAAGGGAGCTCAGACGGTATTGTGCAGCATCATTTACTGGTTCGGCTCAATGGTTTAAGGAAGGGGCTTAGTTTGCTCTCTAAACCTCTATCAAGATTTTTTTTTAAACACAAGATTTCTATATAAATGTGTACATTTTTCGGTAGAAAAATGTCTTGGCCGAAGGCCAATTCCTCATAAAATTACAGGCTCGCTATCACTCGCCTGGATAAAATCAACACCTAAATGGCACGAAAGGTCTTAAAATTGATAGAAATGGGGCGAAAGTTCTTAAAATCACCGAACTAATGGGGCGAACGTCTTAAAATCTCAAAACTAATGGGGCTAAACACGAGGAAGAAGGGGGGGAAGAGAGGGAGTGAAGGGTTGGCATAAAACAGAAGGGTTAGTGGTGTTATGCCATGGAGAGACTGGGAGACGGTAATGTGGACAGAATACCTGCTAGTGACTATTTAAGTGAGCCCAGACGGTATTGTGCAGCATAATTTACTGGTTCGGCTCAATGGTTTAAGGAAGGGGTTTAGTTTGCTCTCTAAACCTCTATCAATCTTAAAACAACACCCACAAGACCCCCTACGATATAAATGTGTACATTTTTCTGTAGAAAAATTTCCCGGCCGAAGGCCGATTCCTCTTCAAATAGAGGCTCGCTATCGCTCGCCAGGAAAGAAATCGACATCTAAATGGCACGAAAGGTCTTAATATTGACACAGAAATTGGGCGAAAGGTCTTAAAATCGCCAAACTAATAGGTCGAACGTCCTAAACAATGAAAACCAATGGGGCTAAACATGAGGAAGGGGTGAAATACGAACCTTCCCCCCTTAAGGGGAGATCTCCACTTGAGGGATTTTTTTCTTGACTCCTTGCTCCCTCATGTTTAGCCCCATTGCTTTTGATATTATAAAACGTTTGCCCCATTAGTTTAGCGATTTTAAGAACTTTCACCCCATATTAAGACCTTTCGTGCAATTCAGGTGTCGATTTTATCCTGGCGAGCGATAGCGAGCCTGTAATTTAAGAGGAACCGGCCTTCGGCCGGGAAATTTTTCTACCGAAAAATGTACAAATTTATCTTGAAAGGGACTCAAGGGGGTGTAATTTTAAGCTTGATGGAGGTCTAGGGAACACACTAAATACCTCCTCTTAATGGGCTTATGGTTTAAAGGGGTCAGAGGTCACATAGGGTCAGGAATGAAGCCAGGTTAAAGGGAGGGAAGGGTTGTCGCGAAGGACCCGGTATAAAACAGAAGGGTTATGTGGTGTTGTGAAATGGAGAGACTGAGCGACGGTGATGTGGACAGAATACCGGCTTGTGGCTATATTTAACCCTCGCTGTTGGAAGAACCGTCCATCGACATTTTGCTACCGAAAAATGTACAAATTAATCTAAAAGGGGGTTGTAATGGATATAAAAACAAATATATATATATATATATATATATATATATATATATATATATATATTTGTTTTCTACACCTCTTCCATTACTAGAGGTCCTTCCTAAACTGTGTAATATTCTCTAGTGTTAGCAAGAAGTACATGGAAGTTCTGCTATATTACTAAAATGGTTAACCCTTTCAAAATCCACTTACACATTTATTTTCTGTATTCTGGCCTCCCAGAAGCTGGGTGTGCTCAACCGCCTCAAGGGGTTCTTTACCCTTGCACAGCTTCTTGCTCTGTACAGGGGCACAGTGCATCCTTGAATTGAATATTGTTCACATGTGTGGGGAGGATCCTCTCACACAGTACATCTAGACAAAGTAGAAAGGAAAGCCTATCGTATCATTAACTCCCGTCCACTCACCGACTCTCTGCAATCTCTCTCTCTCTCTTCGCCGCAATGTTGCATCTCTCTCGCTATTCTATCGTTATTACAAAATCAGTGTTCCTCAGAGCTCTCTCAGTGTATACCACCTCCTGTACGTAGAGTACGTAGTACCCATCTTGCAACACAATCCCACCCCTACTCTGTACAACTTTCCAACTCAAGAATGAAATGATACTCCCAATCTGTCTTCTATTCAACAGCCGAGCTCTGGAACTCTCTCCCTGAATCCATCTTTCCCTCATACTATGACTTAAATTGTTTCAAACTCCGTGTGTCCAGACAATTTGGCTCGAACATTCCTTAATTTTGGCCCTGTCACTCTTTCAACTCTGGGGGAGGCACTCGTCACAGGCAGTTTTGCCTTTTGTCTCCCACATCCTCATAGAAGAAAACCAAAGATATAGGCTATGGAAGTCAGAGGGTTGATTGAGGCAGTCTTCACCCTTTTGGTGCCCACAGATCCTTCTTAAGCTTCGTAAAATCGTCTCATGATATCCAGAACATACTGTCAAATGCGTCATAATGGGGGATGGGATGGTTTTTCTGGCCCCCTTCTCCCTCGTGCTTAGCCCCATTGTTTTTTCTAGATTTTAAGACGTTCGGCTTATTAGTTTTGCGATTTTATTACTTTACACCCCATTTCTTTGTCAATATTAAGACCTTTCGTGCCATTTAAGTATTTTCCTGCCGAGATACCGAGCCTGTAATTTTAAGAGTAACCGGCCTTGGCTGGCACATTTTTCTACCGAAAAATGTACACATTTATCTTGAAGGGGGGTCTAAAGGGTGCTTTTTACCGCTTGATGGAGGTCTAGGGAGGGACTTAAAAACAATTATAGAAATATATTTAAATGAACCAATAAATATGTCCATCCCTCTTAAGTCAGTATATGTCCATCCCCTCTTAAGTCAGTATATGTCCATCCCTCTTAAGTCAGTATATGTCCATCCCCTCTTAAGTCAGTATATGTCCATCCCCTCTTAAGTCAGTATATGTCCATCCCCTCTTAAGTCAGTATATGTCCATCCCTCTTAAGTCAGTATATGTCCATCCCCTCTTAAGTCAGTATATGTCCATCCCTCTTAAGTCAGTATATGTCCATCCCCTCTTAAGTCAGTATATGTCCATCCCTCTTAAGTCAGTATATGTCCATCCCCTCTTAAGTCAGTATATGTCCATCCCTCTTAAGTCAGTATATGTCCATCCCTCTTAAGTCAGTATATGTCCATCCCTCTTAAGTCAGTATATGTCCATCCCTCTTAAGTCAGTATATGTCCATCCCCTCTTAAGTCAGTATATGTCCATCCCCTCTTAAGTCAGTATATGTCCATCCCTCTTAAGTCAGTATATGTCCATCCCTCTTAAGTCAGTATATGTCCATCCCCTCTTAAGTCAGTATATGTCCATCCCCTCTTAAGTCAGTATATGTCCATCCCTCTTAAGTCAGTATATGTCCATCCCTCTTAAGTCAGTATATGTCCATCCCCTCTTAAGTCAGTATATGTCCATCCCCTCTTAAGTCAGTATATGTCCATCCCCTCTTAAGTCAGTATATGTCCATCCCTCTTAAGTCAGTATATGTCCATCCCTCTTAAGTCAGTATATGTCCATCCCTCTTAAGTCAGTATATGTCCATCCCTCTTAAGTCAGTATATGTCCATCCCCTCTTAAGTCAGTATATGTCCATCCCTCTTAAGTCAGTATATGTCCATCCCTCTTAAGTCAGTATATGTCCATCCCTCTTAAGTCAGTATATGTCCATCCCCTCTTAAGTCAGTATATGTCCATCCCTCTTAAGTCAGTATATGTCCATCCCCTCTTAAGTCAGTATATGTCCATCCCTCTTAAGTCAGTATATGTCCATCCCTCTTAAGTCAGTATATGTCCATCCCCTCTTAAGTCAGTATATGTCCATCCCCTCTTAAGTCAGTATATGTCCATCCCCTCTTAAGTCAGTATATGTCCATCCCCTCTTAAGTCAGTATATGTCCATCCCTCTTAAGTCAGTATATGTCCATCCCCTCTTAAGTCAGTATATGTCCATCCCCTCTTAAGTCAGTATATGTCCATCCCTCTTAAGTCAGTATATGTCCATCCCTCTTAAGTCAGTATATGTCCATCCCTCTTAAGTCAGTATATGTCCATCCCTCTTAAGTCAGTATATGTCCATCCCTCTTAAGTCAGTATATGTCCATCCCTCTTAAGTCAGTATATGTCCATCCCCTCTTAAGTCAGTATATGTCCATCCCCTCTTAAGTCAGTATATGTCCATCCCTCTTAAGTCAGTATATGTCCATCCCCTCTTAAGTCAGTATATGTCCATCCCTCTTAAGTCAGTATATGTCCATCCCCTCTTAAGTCAGTATATGTCCATCCCTCTTAAGTCAGTATATGTCCATCCCTCTTAAGTCAGTATATGTCCATCCCCTCTTAAGTCAGTATATGTCCATCCCCTCTTAAGTCAGTATATGTCCATCCCTCTTAAGTCAGTATATGTCCATCCCTCTTAAGTCAGTATATGTCCATCCCTCTTAAGTCAGTATATGTCCATCCCTCTTAAGTCAGTATGTCCATCCCTCTTAAGTCAGTATATGTCCATCCCCTCTTAAGTCAGTATATGTCCATCCCTCTTAAGTCAGTATATGTCCATCCCCTCTTAAGTCAGTATATGTCCATCCCCTCTTAAGTCAGTATATGTCCATCCCTCTTAAGTCAGTATATGTCCATCCCTCTTAAGTCAGTATATGTCCATCCCCTCTTAAGTCAGTATATGTCCATCCCTCTTAAGTCAGTATTCCATCCCCTCTTAAGTCAGTATATGTCCATCCCCTCTTAAGTCAGTATATGTCCATCCCTCTTAAGTCAGTATATGTCCATCCCCTCTTAAGTCAGTATATGTCCATCCCTCTTAAGTCAGTATATGTCCATCCCTCTTAAGTCAGTATATGTCCATCCCCTCTTAAGTCAGTATATGTCCATCCCCTCTTAAGTCAGTATATGTCCATCCCCTCTTAAGTCAGTATATGTCATCCCCTCTTAAGTCAGTATATGTCCATCCCCTCTTAAGTCAGTATATGTATATGTCCATCCCCTCTTAAGTCAGTATATGTCCATCCCTCTTAAGTCAGTATATGTCCATCCCTCTTAAGTCAGTATATGTCCATCCCCTCTTAAGTCAGTATATGTCCATCCCCTCTTAAGTCAGTATATGTCCATCCCTCTTAAGTCAGTATAGAAGGATCTGGTGAGAAAGAGTTAAGGGAGCCCACCTCGCTTTTTTTCTCTCTCTCCCTCTCTCTTTGGCTTGTATCCATTCGGCCCCGTTCAGCGTACTGTTTTAAGACGTTTATCCCCATACAGGTGTCAATATTTTCCTGGCGAGCGGTAGCGAGCCAGCATATATATTTTTCTTCTTTTATCAGCAAGCTAAATTTGTAAATTTGTAAATTAAGGGGAAAATTACACGAGAGGGATTTTTTTTTTGGACCCTCTCTCGCTCTTGTTTTGTCTTATTGGTTTTATGATTTAAAGACGTTCATCCCATTAGCTACGCGATTTTAAGAACTTTTGCCCCATTTCCGTCAATTTTGGGACCATTCGTGCCATTTAGGTGTCGATTTTTCCTAGCGATCGATAGCGAGCCTGTAATTTAAGAGGGGTACACTTTTCTACAAACAAATTTACAAATTTATCTTGAAAGGGAGTCTAGGGGGTGTAATTTTAAGGTTGATGGAGGTCTAGAGAAAAAACTATATAAAAGCCTTCCCTTAAGAAGCATGAGAGGAATTATATGTATTGAATAATGAAATAGACACGGATTAAAAACAATTAGGTTGGGAGTGAGAGAGAGTGTGTGTGTGTGAAAGAGTGAGAAACTGAGTGAGTATGTGTGTATGAGAGAGAGAGAGAGAGAGATTGTAATTATTTTACCAGAGAAAAAGCTTGCAGAAAAATAAAGAGTTTATTTTCAAAGGTCGAAAAACAACAATTAGAAAGTGTTGGCAAAAAAAAAAAATATATATATATATATATTAAGACAAATATGAAATTAAGCAAAATTATTCCTTTCACGTTTCCTTTACCCATTCCTATACTGTATTCTGGCTATTCGTAGACGATTTTGTGGAGAATTGGAAGAGTATGTGGAAGTAAAATGGTTAGTTGTGATAATGTTCACCCATTTAACCCTTTCTGTAACGGCGACGTCTGTTATATTTTATTCTAGCAATAATTAGACGGTTTTATGAAGCTTAGAAAGGATCTGTGGTAGTTAAAAGGGTTGATTGAGATAGTTCGAAGCCTAATAATTCCCACAGATCCTTCCTAAGCTGTATACATTCGTCTAATGATAGCCAGAATAAACTGTCAAAATTGTGCAGCGTAAGTGTTTTAATTTCTAATACACGAAGCATAAACCTTGCCCTTCACGTCATGTATATAGACTCTGTAGAAATATAATACACGAAGCATAAACCTTGCCCTTCACGTCATGTATATAGGCTCTGTAGAAATATAATACACGAAGCATAAACCTTGCCCTTCACGTCATGTATATAGGCTCTGTAGAAATATAATACACGAAGCATAAACCTTGCCCTTCACGTCATGTATATAGGCTCTGTAGAAATATAATACACAAAGCATAAACCTTGCCCTTCACGTCATGTATATAGACTCTGTAGAAATATAATACACGAAGCATAAACCTTGCCCTTCACGTCATGTATATAGGCTCTGTAGAAATATAATACACGAAGCATAAACCTTGCCCTTCACGTCATGTATATAGGCTCTGTAGAAATATAATACACGAAGCATAAACCTTGCCCTTCACGTCATGTATATAGACTCTGTAGAAATATAATACACGAAGCATAAACCTTGCCCTTCACGTCATGTATATAGGCTCTGTAGAAATATAATACACGAAGCATAAACCTTGCCCTTCACGTCATGTATATAGACTCTGTAGAAATATAATACACGAAGCATAAACCTTGCCCTTCACGTCATGTATATAGGCTCTGTAGAAATATAATACACGAAGCATAAACCTTGCCCTTCACGTCATGTATATAGACTCTGTAGAAATATAATACACGAAGCATAAACCTTGCCCTTCACGTCATGTATATAGGCTCTGTAGAAATATAATACACGAAGCATAAACCTTGCCCTTCACGTCATGTATATAGGCTCTGTAGAAATATAATCATAGTTCTTAAAGTAATTATAAGGTAGATGACTGTGTGTGAGAGTTCCTTTGTGAAAGAGAGAGAGAGAGAGATTAAGCTTGTGTCTTACTTAACTTTCCTTGAGTTTAAAATTGAGAGAGAGAGAGAGAGAGAGAGATTAAGCTTGTGTCTTACTTAACTTTCCTTGAGTTTAAAATTGAGAGAGAGAGAGAGAGAGAGAGAGAGAGAGAGAGAGAGAGAGAGAGAGAGAGAGAGAGAGAGAATATAATGTAGTAAATTGGAACAGGTTAGAGCACAGTTAAATTAGATGTTGGGAAGTGTTAAGGGGGGTCACGGGCTTTTATATCATTCTCTCCTTTTCTCTCTTTCCTTGGCTTGTATCCATTCGGCCCCTTTCGGCCAACTATTTTAAGACGTTTATTCCCATCCAGGTGTCGATTTCTTCCTGGCGAGCGATAGCGAGCCAGCATTGTATGGAGAAATCCGGCTTCGCCGGAGAAATTTTTCAATCGAAAAATGTACAAATTTAGCTTGCTGTCAAAACAAAAATATATATATGCTGGCTCGCTACCGCTCGCTAGGAAAATATTGACACCTGGATCGGGGTAAACGTCTTAAAACAGTCGGCTGAATGGGGCCTAATGGATACAAGCCAAAGAGAGAGGGAGAGAAAGAGATAAAAAGCGAGGTGGGCTCCCTTAATTACACGAAGAAGCAAATATTTATATAATTAACCCCCTCAGGATTATGACGCATTTTGACGGATTATTTTAGCTATCATTGGACGATTATATACAGCTTAGAAATGCTCTGTGGGAGTTAGAAGGGTGAAGACGGTCTCAATTAACCCTCTGACCTCCATATACCCTTCCTAATTTGAATAGAATCGTCTAATAATAGCCAGAAATGATTAAAGAAATGCGTAATAGTAATTTGAAAGGGTTAACCCATTCAAGATCCGATTTCACATTTATTCTCAGTTTCTGGCTAAAATAGGAAGAAATTGTAATGTAGATACGAGGTGCCGTTATAAAGGCTTATCCCTCAATACCTTCACCTGACCTGACATGGCTATTATTAGACGATATTATTCATATTAGGAAGGCATTAGTAAACAATATTTTTTCTGCAACCCGGATGATGCAGTACCCATCTGGCCAGTTTAGATTGATATCCAAAATTCGAAAATGGATATTAATCGTAATCGTATACTCAACCTTTAACTGTGTTGGTGGTGTAATGGTTTAGGTGCTTATGTTCTGGGTGTGGTGCCCCGAGTTGGAATCCCGGGAGGACCACATGCTTTCATTAGTTTATTCAAGTGCATTGGGGTTTGTAATTGATGATTAATGTTAAGAACGGGGTGTTACTTAGTACTAGAGGTGGTCTGCGTGTCCCTCTAGACCTCAACCAATCCCAGAGACTCGAACCCCCACTAGCCAATCAGCAGCCAGCATCCCCCGGCCCCCTGAACGTATATAAAGGGGCCCCGGGAGGCAAGGGCAAGTCATTCACAACTCCAACACGCGTCAGGTGGGTAGGGGGAGGTGCAGTACCGTTTGTAGGGAGAGTTTCGCTACCCTTGTTTATACTGCCGCCGTCATTGTTGTTTACGTAGTGCTGTGCCCCGTCTGTCTTTTAGTTATTGTGTTATGTATTTTTGTTTAATTTATTTATTATTATATATATATATTTTTTTTTATTATTATCTACCGGTATATATATATATATATATATATATATATATATATATATATATATATATATATATATATATATATATTTTTTTTTTGGGGGGGACATTTTTAGAGGCTCCCAAGACTGCCCCCCCCCCCCCCCCCCGAGATTAATGTGTACCTTTTCCGGTAGAAACATTCTCCGGCCGAAGGGCGGTTCCTCCCAAATTACAGGCTCGCTGTCGCTCGCCAGGAAATATGCGACACCTAAATGACACGAAAGATCTTAAAATGAACAGAAATGGGGTGAAAGGTATGATCATTGCCAAACTAATGGGGCGAACCTCTTAAAATCTCAGAATTAAGGGCTAAGAATAAGGGAGAAGGGGGTCGGAAAATATACCCTCAAGTGAAAATCTCCCCTGGTCATCAGCTTTTTTTTATCTTTCTCTCCTTTTCTCTCTTGCCCTGGCTTGTATCCATTCAGCCCCATTCAGCCAACTGTTTTAAGAGTACGTTTATCCCCATCCAGGTTTCGATTTCTTCCTGGCGAGCGATAGCGAGCCAGCATTATATGGAGAAATCCAGCTTCGCCGGAGACATTTTTCTATCGAAAAATGTACAAATTTGGCTTGCTGTCAAAACAAAAATATATTTATGCTGGCTCGCTACCGCTCGCCAGGAATATATTGACACCTGGATGGGGCTAAACGTCTTAAAACAGTATACTGAATAAGTCCGAATGGATACAAGCCAAAGAGAGAGGGAGAGAAAGAGAGAAAAAGCGAGGTGAGCCCCCTTAAGGACACTGAAATAGTCACTATAGTGTATGCAAAGTAGCTTGGCAGAAGTTGGTAACACTGCCTTTCTATACGCCCTTTTTAAGCTGCTCGGGTGACGCCCCTTTTACCGGTGACGTCTTTTTAACCCTCTCCGACATATGACGCGATTTTGAGCCGATTAGGGATACTTTAAAGCCTTTGTTACCATCAGGGGTATTTAGAAACCTTTAGTTTAGTTACTTCAACCTCTGCAGTTGTCTTTGAGTTAGCTGTGTTGAGCCTATTGGGGATACTTTAAAGCCTTTGTTACCATCAGGGGTATTTAGAAACCTTTAGTTTAGTTACTTCAACCTCTGCAGTTGTCTTTGAGTTAGCTGTGTTGAGCCTATTAGGGATACTTTAAAGCCTTTGTTACCATCAGGGGTATTTATAAACCTTTAGTTTAGTTACTTCAACCTCTGCAGTTATCTTTGAGTTAGCTGTGTTGAGCCTATTAGGGATACTTTAAAGCCTTTGTTACCATCAGGGGTATTTATAAACCTTTAGTTTAGTTACTTCAACCTCTGCAGTTGTCTTTGAGTTACCTGTGGGCAGAAAACTAATTTTGGAGAGGTAATTATAAGTGAGAGAACTCTATTTCTTATTGCTAATCTGGCAACCTCTGCGTCATATGAGTCTGAAGGGGTTAATATTATTCTGGCTACTATTAGACGATTTCCTTCAGTTTATAAAGGGCCTCCAGCAATTAAAAGGCTTGGAACTATCTCACTTAACCTCTTTTCCTACTACAGATCATTATTAAACTGAAAAACATCATCTAAATATAGCAAGAATAAAATTAAATAGACGCCGCCGGTACTGAAGGGGTTAATATTGGCTATGTCAATTAATAGACAGGCACCGTTACCTATTTCTGTCAGGTTAACTTGAATACACTTTACGTTAAGGACGGTCATCTGCCTTTGTTTAGCTTTCTCTCCTTTTCTCTCTTTACCTGGCTTGCATCCATTCGGCCCCATTTAGCCAAATGTTTTAAGACGTTTATCCCCATCCAGCTGTCGATTTCTTCTTGGCGAGCGATAGCGAGCCACCATTGTATGGAGAAATCCGGCTTCGCCGGAGACATTTTTCTATCGAAAAATGTACAAATTTAGCTTGCTGTCAAAACAAAAATATATATATGTTGGCTTGCTACCGATCGCCAGAAAAAAAATGACACCTGGATGGGAGTAAACGTCTTAAAACAGTAGGCTGAATGGGGCCGAGTGGATACAAGCCAAAGAGAGAGGGAGAGAAAGAGAACAAAAGCGAGGTGGGCTCCATTAAGAAACATCAGGGAGAATTTGCTGTGTTGTTTATGGGGAGATTTATTTATTATTGTTTTTGTATTTTTCTCATGATTATTTGAGGATTGCGTAATCATGTTTATTTACAGACAATAATTATTATTTAACTTGTATGTGGTCATCACAATGTGTTTATTAGAGTCCTTGGAGTACCACATATATAACTTGTATGTGGTCATCACAATGTGTTTATTAGAGTCCTTGGAGTACCACATATATAACTTGTGGTCATCACAATGTGTTAGAGTCCTTATATAACTTGTATGTGGTCTGGAGTACCACATATATAACTTGTATGTGGTCATCACAATGTGTTTATTAGAGTCCTTGGAGTACCACATATATAACTTGTATGTGGTCATCACAATGTGTTTATTAGAGTCCTTGGAGTACCACATATATAACTTGTATGTGGTCATCACAATGTGTTATTAGAGTCCTTGGAGGACCACATATATAACTTGTATGTGGTCATCACAATGTGTTTATTAGAGTCCTCGCTGTACCACATATAATTGTATGTGGTCATCACAATGTGTTTATTAGAGTCCTTGGAGTACCATATATAACTTGTATGTGGTCATCACAATGTGTTTATTAGAGTCCTTGGAGTACCACATATATAACTTGTATGTGGTCATCACAATGTGTTTATTAGAGTCCTTGGAGTACCACATATATAACTTGTATGTGGTCATCACAATGTGTTTATTAGAGTCCTTGGAGTACCACATATATAACTTGTATGTGGTCATCACAATGTGTTTATTAGAGTCCTTGGAGTACCACATATATCATTAGTTTCATTGATTTCATTTATTAGGTATATTTGTAAGTTAATTGGTGGCTTGGTGAATACATCTGAATTTATTAGTCATCGGGTGTGGTTTGTGTGTGAATATGTGTGTGTGTGTGTGTGTGTGTGTTAATATGTGTGTGTATATGTATATA
>CM064496.1:5289894-5361373 GCA_032716605.1 Paralithodes platypus
GCCAAGGCTCTATTATTGATGTTTCCCAATTCACAGAGCTTGCCTCGCCTCTTGCTGATTTTCTCACTTATTTTCGACTCATTGTTTAAGTTTGGGACATGGCCATTTAGCATTTTCCAAACGTAGATTATGATGTACCGCTCACGCCGTCGCTCCAACGAGTACAATTCAAGTGCTTTAAGTCTTCCCCAGTAGTCGAGATGTTGCACGGAGGAGATCTTGTTTGTAAATGTACGTTGGACGCCTTCAAGTGATTGTCGTTCTCCAACCTTCCACGGGTCCCAGAGTTGGCAGCAGTACTCGAGGATTGGCATTATTAGAGATTTGTATAATATTATCATTGATTTTTCTTCCCTTGTGGCAAACGTCCGTAGAATCCAACCCATTTGATTGCGAGAGCAGAACGGACTATGTCTTGGATGTGTTTGGTAAATGTTGCATCACTGCTTATTGTTACCCCTAGATCTTTAATATTGGCCACTGAATTGATACTGTTTCCATCATAGGTTGAGTACACAGTATTTTCTTTTAGTTTGATATCAGGTCCATATCTGATGAGGTCAAATTTGCAGCTATTAAAAGACATGTTATTATTTTCCGCCCAGTGGTACAGCACATTCAGATCCTGCTGGAGTGATGCTGCATCGTTCTCATGCTTCACTCTTCCAGACACCCGTGTATCGTCGGCAAAAGATGAAACTCGAGCCATCTGAACCTCAGCATCTATGTCTGACAAGAGTATTAGGAACAATATTGGTCCAAGAACAGAACCTTGGGGAACTCCACTGGTCACGTTTGAATCTGTAGACACACATCCACCAACTGCTACAGACTGGACTCTATCTCTGAGGAAGGCACTTATCCAACATCCTACGCGTCCACTGATCCCGAGTTTCTGAATCTTATGGAGGAGGACGTCATGGTCGACTTTATCAAAGGCCTTCTCGAAGTCAAGGTACACCACATCCAGGTTGGCTCCATCCTCCAGTGTTTGCAGAATATAGTCATGGTGCTCCAGCAATTGAGACAAACAGGACCTCCCCCCTCTGAAGCCATGTTGTCCACTGTTCATCTTATTGTTGTTTTCTAAGAAAAACACTATTTGCTTACTGATAACTTTCTCAAATATCTTAATAATGTGAGAAGTCAGTGCAATCGGTCGGTAGTTCTTGGGTAGGGATCTTGGTCCTCCTTTGTAGATTGGGGTAATCTTTGCAGTCCTCAATAACATTGGTATAGTTCCCTCTCTCATAGATGCCTTCCACAGCATGTATAGTGGGACTGAAATCTCTGAAGCGCACTCTTTCAGGAGGATTGCTGGAAATTGATCGGGTCCAGCCGCAGAGTTTGCTTTAAGCTCACCTATTGCTTCAGCAATATCACTTGGTTGGAAGTAGATGTCCTCCAGTTGAGGTGGCTGCCCAATAGAATTGAAGAAAATATCTGGGTCATTGATTCTGTGCATCTCTTTTGGCTGACTAAATACTTTTTCGTATTGACCTCTCAGTGTCTCACAGATCTGTTGTGGATTGCTGATGACTTCTCCATCTGTGGCGACGAGAGGACCAATACTTGCTTTCACTGTGGCTCGTTTCTTAACATACTTGAAGAAATACTTATAGTTTGTCCGAATGGCTTCAACCGCAGATTTCTCATCTTTGGCTCTTTCGTTCCTGTGGGACTCCCTCAGCTGTTCCTCCAGTTGTTTCACCTTGTCCTGCATGCTTCTTCTGTCATGGTCATTGTTACAAGTTTTTATTCTGGAGTTTAGTTTGCTCCTTTTCCTCATGATTGTTTTCCTCTCACGTGGGATGGTTGCTTTGTAGCAGGCCTTCCGAGGAGTATACTTTTTTACAATCTCGAGGGTAGTTGAGATGATTGTGTTGTACTTTTCATCAACTGAAGCACTTTCAATTTCAGTCTGCCAGTCAACTTCACCCAGCTCACATTTAATACTGGACCAGTCAACTTTGTCGTTGAAGAAATTCAGGTCTCCAAAATTGATTTCTGGCTTTGCAGTTGGTTCCATGACTTGAGAGGCCTTAATTCTTCTAATGTTGGAGGTAATCTTAATCAGGTTGTGGTCAGAAAGGATTGTCTGCTCTACTACCGCCTCATGGACAAGTTCATCATTGTTTGTAAATACGAGGTCTAAAACATTTTCACCTCTTGTTGGTGAATCAATGACCTGGTTAAGGCACCACTGCTCAGCAAAGTTAAAAAGCAGCTCTGCCTGGACCCTGTCTTGTACAGTCCCACCGTGCATTGTTCTCATTTCTGGCCAGAACACATGTGGTAAATTAAAATCTCCAACCACAACTACTTCTGGCATTGGGTTTTGGAGGTTTTCAAGTATATCATTTAATTTTGTTATGATGGGCCTGAAGTGTTGTGTCTCGCAAGCAGGTGGCCGGTAGAGGTTTACAAGGACCAGGTTTAAAGATGTAATGTGAAGGGCTAGTACCTCCACAAAGGAGTTTGACTCTCCCAGGAGCACTTTAGTAAGGGAGGCAAACTCCTCCAACACATAAGTTATAACACCTCCTTTTTTTCTATTTAGGCGGTCAACTCTGAATGGTATAAGCTTTTCCATTTGGACTTCTGAGTCTCTAATTGTGTCGTTTAGGTGAGACTCAGTGAGACAAACTGCTAGTGCATTATCTTTAGTCGCAAGTTCAGACAGCATCTGCACTTTCTGGCTGAACTTTCTTGGGAGCAATCCCTCTATGTTTCCCACAATGAGGATTAATTGCTCCCCAAGTGACCCTACTTCATCATGCAAGGCTGGGCTTGATGTGCCATGTTGTGGTAAGGCACTGTCGGTGACCCTTGCAGTGGTGACCAAGCCATGTGTATTTGCATCATTTTGGCAAATTGGAGCATCTGAGTTTGTAGTTGCTGGATATCTTTCTGTATGCCTAAAAAAGACATATTGTTATTGTTGTTGTTATTGTTGTTGTTATAGTTGTGGCCTTCATTGCGCCCCTGGGAGAGTGGGCTACCATTATTGTGGCCAGTAGTAGGTTGGGTCCTCCAGAATGAGGTGTCAGGAGGCTGAGGTGGAACAATGGCTTCTGTACCTTTTATTTCACTGTTTGCACGATAAGTGTCCTTACTAGTACCAGTATTATTCTTTGGAGTAAGAGTTTGTGAAAGATTGGTACCTTTTACGTGGTTGAATTTACAATCATTATTATGACACTCACCAGTAGAGACAGCCTTTCTGCATAGCAATGGATGGAACCTGGAACACTTTTTGCCCAAACTGCATCCCTTAGCTTTATTCGGGCCATGGTTCAGGTAGCGCCAACATACTTTTGGATGTTCATAATTGCATTCTTTTCCATGACGACCTGTACGGCATCCTCGGAAAACGTTGCGCTGATAGAAGCGGCATATTGGTGCTGGTCTTTCTTCCAATATCTCCTCTACTGTCTCTTTCCTACTGTCATCTAAGGATAGAGAATTTTGGTTCTGTGGTGGTTCCTTCTGGGGAGATTTGCTTGTAGATGGAGATTCCTCCTGAGGAGATTTGCTTTCCGGGTCAGTACTCTTCGGAGGCGGAGCATTGTCTCGCTCCAACAGTCCAGTGACCCATGCATGTTGCTCATCATTTTTGTCATCTCCTAATTTATCTTTAACACAGCTCTCACAAATATACTGACTTCTTGAGTTGAAGTAGTGAACCAAGCAGTATACTGGAAGATGTGAGCAGGCTGTGTGGACATAGCTGCTACACTTTTCACACTTTAAGCACTCTATCACACAGTCTTTGGTGCAGGTTTTACACTTAACACCAGGTGGGGGTAGAGCTGTTCTGCTAGTCATTTTTTTTTTTTTTTTCTAAATTATTGTTACAAACGTCACACACCTAAGTACTATTTACACTTATGCACTTAAATAATGAGGTAACTGGTAAAGGAGTATAGTGGCATTAATTTCTATCAAGATTGTTATCTAATGTTGTTTCTAGACAATTTACCTCCTTATTTTATCACTTGTATTACAATAGATGTCACAATTACAGTAAACACACTTTATTCACTGTAATATGACGATTAAACAGGTGTTGGTAATTACTGTTAAGGAGTATGGTGGATTCGTCCAATAGAGGGCATTGTCCAGGCGAGAGGGCAGAATGTTGTCAGTTTTGTTATCACTTATTTTTCAATAACAACTCTTTCCATTATCTTCCTGTCGGCCTCACACTGTGCTGGGAATACTTATACACAACGAGGTTCACTTACAATAGCGTAGCCTCTATATTTTCAGAGGAATTAGCACAAATATAAGAGCGGTAAGGAGTGTTTATGTTCGTATCCGCGCATGCGCCCCCACACACACACATACACACACACACACACTCATATACACACACACACACACTCATATACACACACACACACACTCATATACACACACACACACACTCATATACACACACATACACTCACACACAAAAGTTGTGTTCCTCTCCATGATCTTATACATTTAAATATAATGCGCATGATTAAATTATGAGTGTAGTTTCTTAAGCATTTTTTTAACTCATCTGACTATAATTAACATAGACCACACTCTTATTTCATTCATACTAATTTAACTTTCATACATAAAATCACGACGAGGAACAAAACTTATTTGGGTAACTGTACATGCATAAAAAACAAATGCATAATCTCTATATTAATTTTATCTTTTTGCTGTGTGTTTGTGTGTGTGTGTGTGTGTTTGTGTGTGTGTGTGTGTGTGTGTGTGTGTACTTAAACTTATTGAATCATATACGTATGTTTATCAAATACAAGTGAACGTTTGAAGGAGAGAGGGTTATAGTGAACTAACCCTAACGTCACGTATTAACACACACAGTCACGCATACATACACACATAGGCACGGACACGTACACACATAGACACGCACACAGGCATACACAAACAGAGGCTCACAGGCACACACACACACTCACACAGGCACGCACACACAAGCACACACACAGACAAATACACACACACACACACACATCCGAGTATACACACATAACATACACACACGCTACAATCATTGACACATTCATATAAATACACATCCCCAAGCATATATATCAGATCCATGTAAATTCACATGTAAGCAATTCAGACAGTTATACTTACATTCACACCCACACACCCAGAGAGAGAGAGAGAGAGAGAGAGAGAGAGAGAGAGAGACAGAGAGAGAGAGAGAGAGAGAGAGAGAGAGAGAGAGAGAGAGAGAGAGGAGAGAGAGAGAGAGAGAGACAGAGAGAGAGAGAGAGAGAGAGACAGAGAGAGAGAGAGAGAGAGAGAGAGAGAGAGAGAGAGAGAGAGAGAGACAGAGAGAGAAAGATTCCTAGGTAGATGTGTGTTTGTGGTCCCCCCCCCCCCCTCCGGTCCTACATACAACAAGCACATCCCTCTATACAAACAACAACAACAACCCCACCCCCCTTACCCTACCATTGTCTGGGGTTTGTGTGTTTGTTAGTTCTTCAATGGTTGGGGTGAGGAGGTGTGTGTGTGTGTGTGTGTGTGTGTGTGTGTGTGTGTGTGTGTGTGTGTGTGTGTGTATACCTCTGAAGACCGCACACACACACGCACCAAACACACACACTCACACACATCCACATATCCTACCATTGTCTCGGGCTTGTGTGTGTGTGTGTGTGTGTGTGTGTGTGTGTATACCTCTGAAGACCACACACACACGCACCAAACACACACTCACACACATCCACATATCCTACCATTGTCTCGGGCTTGTGTGTATGTGTGTGTGTGTGTGTGTATACCTCTGAAGACCACACACACACGCACCAAACACACACACTCACACACATCCACATATCCTACCATTGTCTCGGGCTTGTGTGTGTGTGTGTGTGTGTGTGTGTGTGTGTGTGTGTATACCTCTGAAGACCACACACACACGCACCAAACACACACACTCACACACATCCACATATCCTACCATTGTCTCGGGCTTGTGTGTTGTTAGTGTGTCAATGGTTGGGCGAGGATGTGTGTACTGTATCTCTTAAGACCTCACACACACACACACACACACACACGACCCCCTCCCCCTATAACTGTCGCGTGTGTGTGTGTTATTACTTTAATGGTTGGGCGAGTATGTGTGTACCTCTTAACTTTGAATATAATAGTTGTTTTATGTAGATCTATCTCCAAGGAATATATATATATATATATATATATATATATATATATATATATATATATATATATATATTATATTCAAATAAATCAAGCTTTAAGGAGCAGGTGGATTTCAACCGTAGTTAGTCAGGAACAAACCTCTGCCTATATCAAATATTGGATAATACTACCATTAAGCATTACATATTACATAACCCTTCTGTGTGTGTGTCTGTGTGTGTGTGTGTGTGTGTCTGTGTGTTTTGTGTGTGTGTGTGTGTGTGTGTGTGTGTGTGTGAAGGAGACAAAAGGCAGGCTGCCTACAGTAAGTGTTTTCCTTAAAACCAAAAGAATGACAGAGACGAATTCAAGGGATTCTGTGGTCAAAATACCTGGACACACGAATATAAAAGTAGTGTGTGTGTGTGTGTGTGTATATATGAGTGTATTAGCGTGTGTGTATGTGTGTGTGTGTGTGTGTATGTGTATGAGTGTCTTAGTGTGTGTGTGTGTGTGTGTGTGTGTGTATTGGCTAGCATCCCTCACACATGAATAGTGAAGGCAGGAAATACTGTATAGCCCATAGAAGGAACTACAACAAAAAAGAAAGAAAAGGTCCTAAGACGCTTCCCTGACGAACCCTATAGTACCCTAAATTCAAGACAGGCCTATTCAGACCTTCACACCACCCTCAACCACAAACTTCCTTAAGCCTCGACATTTGGGTGTTGGGCGATGTTTATTTAGGAAGTTAAGAGTGAGAGAGAGAGAGAGAGAGAGAGAGAGAGAGAGATATACATACGTAGATTTACATAGATACACTGACCACACAGACCTTACGATTCCAGCGAGGTGGTCAGGACTTAATTCTAGTAGAGATAGCTAACCCGAGAATAAAGGACAGTGGAAGAAAAGGATAGCAAAGAAGAAGAGAGAGAGAGAGAGAGAGATAGAGAGATAATAATAATAATAATAATAATAATAATAATAATAATAATACTAATAATACTAATAATAATAATAATAATAATGATGATAATATTTATTCAGTTATCATTTTACAATGTTGTTACAAAATAATGTTACAAATATGACATGTACCAGCTTTGCATAATTCCAACTAAGGATAGCCCAATAAGGCCGTTAGGCTTATTTCCATGGGAGAGAGAGAGAGAGAGAGAGAGAGAGAGAGAGAGAGAGAGAGAGAGAGAGATAGAGAGACAGCGTTTAAATAGTGATATTGTATAATGTATCATTAGGTATAAATTAAACGTGACAATATAAATACTTAAGGGTAGATACCGGTAGATAATAACTGTAATGGACAGGAAGTAATTATAAACAGGCAATCTATAAATTATAAACGGTGAACAAATAAAACAGAATAGTGAAGTAGAAGAAATTAAGGGAAGGCAGACCGTTTTTCTGGACCCCCTTCTCCCTAATGTGTAGCCCCACTAGTTTTGAGATTATAAGACGTTCGGCCCATTAGTTTGGCGATTTTAACACCTTTCGCCCCATTTCGTTGTCAATTTTAAGACCTTTCGTGCCATTTAGGTGTCGATTTTTTCCTGGCGAGCGAAAGCTAGCCTGCAATTTTAAGAAGAACCGGCCTTCGGCCGGGACATTTGTCAACAGAAAAATTTACACATTTATCTCTAGGGGGGGGGGGGGGAGGGTTTCTAAGCTTGATGGAGGTCTAGCGAGAAACTAAACAAATATATGAATAAATGAATTAATATACCAAACAATCGGCCAGTCCCCCCTTAATACAGTAGGCTAGTGAAACAGGTTGTAAAAGTGAATGGTTTAACAAAACAATTATTAAAATTAGTTATTATATAATTATCTATGCTGATAATTGGATGCTTTTATGTCAATACTGTACTTTTGGAGAGAGAGAGAGAGAGAGAGAGAGAGTCTTTAGATAGTAATATTGTATAATGTATATTTGTCAATACTGTACTTTTGGAGAGAGAGAGAGAGAGAGAGTCTTTAGATAGTAATATTGTATAATGTATATTTTCACTTTCACCAGCATCATAATATAATACTGAGAGAGAGAGAGAGAGAGAGAGAGAGAGAGAGAGAGAGAGAGAGAGAGAGAGAGAGAGACTAAAAGAGAGTTATGTCAGTCGTATATCATCTCACGTCCATAGCCCCCCACCCCCCTCCCTCTTCACCTCTGACCCTCCACATAGCGGGGACAGCCGAGAGAAAGTTAGTAGTAATAATAATAATAATGATAATAATAATAATAAATAATAAATAATAAATAATAATAAATATATTAATAATAATAATAATAATAATAATAAAAATAATAATAATAATATTAATAAAATATTAAAAATAATATTATTATTATTATTATTATTATATAATGACGTTACAAGTAGTTACATGGATCAGTATTTCAAGTCTTACGATTCAAACGTGGAGATGCTCTTGGTGAAAAAGAGAGATTGTATAGTGGATTATATTTATTGAAAAATATGCAAAATACGATCTACGTTTGTCTTAGTCTATTGTACTTTAGAACTAATCATAAGGGATAAATGTTCCTTTGTACAGATCATATAAATGAAAATATAAAGTTTCCACATATACTACTACAAACCCTCTGTTGGTGGAGGTTATGCTTTTGCATCCATTTGTCTGTTGGTTTATCTGCAAACAACATAAATGAAAACAAGTTATGAACCAATTTTCACGAAATTAACCCAAGAACAGTGAGAAGACTCTTAAGAGGTTGTTGTGGTGAAAGACGACAATGCTCTTAAGATCTAAGGCCTAAAAAAATACTTTTAAAAGTCCCCAGTAGCACTTTAAATAAAGGAATATGTGATTAAGTGAGATAATTCCCCTCCATACCTTCTATCACTCCTCCACATATGTCGAAACCCCTCCTTCCCCCTCCCCCCTTCAATTATCACCTATTTTTCCTCTTAATCCCTTGTATATCGGTTTATTTATTGCGCCAATATCTCCAACCCAGTTCCAGGGTGTTCTGCGCATATCTAGTGTGTGGGGAGAGAGAGAAATGAGAGTGAGGCCTCAGTCTGCCTCCAGGCCTTTGAGAGAGAGGGTATACGTCTCGTTCGCCTCGTACTTCATGACTGGAGGGTCGGTACTAATTCACCTTTTCATCCCCCAAATACTATTCCCATTTGTGTTATTGCTGTTACATGTTAATATCTTCATAATAAATGTAAAATAAGCGCATATGAATAAGTAATAACAATATTTATCGTAAAATTATGATTTTAGGCGGGAATGAAGCCTATCGTCGCTTGGCGGTAGGGTATGCACTACCAATACCTCGTGCGCTTAACGGGTTAATGCCTCCCAGAGCCCCTTTCAAACTAACTATGTGTTCCCGGCTCAAACACCTTTTAAGTTAAACTTGTACTTTTTTCGGTAGAATATTTCCCGGCCTTTCTCCTTAATTTCAGGCTCATGTTTAATAGTCAGGGAAACAATCGACACCTGAACGGGGAGAAAAAATATTTCCACAGTGATTATGATTAGTTCTTTTGTCTATATATTGTGTCGTTCCTGTTTTGGTTTGTATATTTTGCAAGTTTTATATTATAATCACCATATATTGGAAAAAAACCCGTCTGATAATCTCCAAACTAACGAGATAAAACTCTGAGAGCTGGATAAAACCAAGCTAGTCTATAGCTTGGATAAAACAAGCGTTGTAAAGCACCCTTAAGGGGAGGCAGACCGTTTTTCTGGACCTCCTTCTCCCTCATGTTTAGTCCCATGTTCTTTAGATTATAAGACGTTCAGCCCATTAGTTAGGCGATTTTAACACCTTTCGCCCTATTTCATTGTCAATTTTACGACCTTTCGTACCATTTAGGTGTCGATTATTTCCTGGCAAGCATTAGCGAGCCTGCAATTTTACGAGGAACCGACCTTCGGCCGGTACATTTTTCTACCGAAAAATGTACAAATTTATCTTTAAGGGGGAAGGGGTCTAGGGGGGGGGGGTGTCTAGGGGGAGGGGGGTTCTGAGCTTGATGGAGGTCTAGCGAGAAAACTAAGGAATATATGAATTAATAGACCCAAACAAAAAAAACGGGTTGTCTCCCCTTAACCCGGGAACTGCGGGGAGACTCTTAAGAGTTCCCCCGGCGGACTGCGGGGAGACTCTTAAGAGTGAGTGAAAAAAAAAATCAACTTTTGACATCGAAAAAAAAAAATAAAAAAAAATTTGGGCCCCTGGGCCATGCAAAATCTCAGTCCTCTACCTCCCCTCCTTCCCCACTTTCCTCCTCTCCTTCAGTTATCACCTATTTTCCCTGTTATTCCCTTATTCTGAGGTATATTTTCGTGCTAACATTAGCGAATTGCAAGCAGGGTGTTGTCATCACTGATGGCAAGCGAGTGCAAGAGAGAGAGAAAGAGTATCGGTCGACTGTGTCTCAGTGGCCTTGGGGGAAATTGGCGGGAAAGCAGCTTGCCTCACCCATACATTATACAACTCGCGGGCTATATCTCCGATTTTGACCATCCAAACGCTGTTTTCACTCGTTTTATTGTTGTTTCAGGTTAATACCTTTATAATCAACCCATAATAGGCGCATATGGATAAGTATTAATGCTATTAATGGTACAATGAATATTTTAGTGACGGAAACACCTCATATACATGCGCACACGGAGAGGTGTCTAATTACCCCCATGCGCACTTCAGAGGTTAAGAAAAAAAAAAAAAAAAAAAAACAATAGAGTATTTTCTTCTGTTAGCATCTTCATATTTTCATCTGTGTAATCTCATGATTGTCCTCTAACTTTTCATATTGAGAGAAAGAGAGAGAGAGAGAGAGAGAGAGAGAGAGAGAGAGAGAGAGAAGGGGGGGGGGGGATTGACCAGCCGAAGAAGCGAGTCGTACTTTCTCTCCCGGAGCGTAACGAATTGACTCTCGCTCTCTCTCTCTCTCTCTCTCACACATATATATATATATATATATTGTTACGAATCTGGACCTCAGTTGCTTAGAGACGGTATACGAAAATAATGACTAATGCAAATGCACCTTGTCTCTCTACCAAACAACACCACGACGCAACAGGTAAGAGATTTATGAACGCTTCCAGGCTCTTCTCAGGGCTTAAGGTGCACACTGCCCTGCTCCTATTCTGAATAATAAGTAGAACAGAAATACTCATGTAACTCACTAGCTACGAGAACTCGAAACCAACACCGGGATTAGCAATGCTGGGTTGGATAATCAAAACAGTTAAATACATAGGCTACCAGCAGACATCAACGAAACAAAGAGTGCAGGTGTACTTCGAGCATAACAGGCTATGCGCGCCCTCGACAATACTAAACCGTGTGCAAACCAGCCAACGGTAATCCACTCTCAACCCAAGAGAGTTGCACATAATAATATTGGATACATATAATGAACTTACAATACAAGGCAGTGTCCTAATATGACTACTAACCTCGGGGTGATATTAGTAGAAGCAGGTTGCCCTGACCACCTCTAATATCACACCAGTATATCCTGATTCAACCTGGGCCCCCCAGTGAGTTACCGCCCAAACAATGAACTCTAAGAGTCCACCTCCCACACTCGCATAACTATGGGGGGGGGGGGTCCAGACTGAAGCTGGATTCCTAATTATTATTAAACACTCCGTTGCCTCAGTTCGAAACCCGAGATAGGGAACACACAAGTGCTGGGGCAGAACCGTCAAGGTTGTTACCGGGTCCTAAGCACGAACACTGGGAAAAATATGTAGGGGTTATGGATGTGTGTGTGTGTGGACTGTCTATGGGATTAACAGTGCTTATTAGTAAGGACCCCGCAAACCTCCCAGCTCTTCCCTATCACGAATTCCGAAGTAGCCACCGGAGGTTCAGAATATATGATGAAAATGGAAAGATAATATAATGCTGATCAGAGGAAAAGGATAGTTAAAAGAAGAAATGGATGTCTAGGATTCTCTGTTAATTACGTTACGTTACGTTACTCTTATGTAAGCTAGGAAAAATAAACAGGGCAGACTGATGGGTCACGAGAGAGAAGGGAACACCAACTATCTAGTCTGGCCGCCAACGAGAGAATGAGGGGACCGGATGTTGCAGAGCACCGCGGAGGTCAGCCTCAAACGAAGGGGTTGCGAAATCTCACCACACGATATGATAAGACTAAGACACTTCACAAGAATAACTTATACTAAAGTATTCCTGTGTTAACAACTTAACTAAAACAGTGTGGCAGATAAAATAAAGTACATCTTTATAATGTAACACAACTGAACTTGCAATGATCACATCATTAATTAAAGTTAAGTTGCTTAGCAACCTTACCTCCCGCGAGGCAAGAGCAACAAACTGTCAACACTTCCCTCGCCAGCCACACTATCTAGCAAACTACACGTTGCCGCTTAACTAACAACTGGTTAGACGAAACTGATAACACTCTATGGGCTCATTCTACACAAATGTTTATTGAGACAAAAATGCTTAGAGGCACGGCAAAACTAGTCATGTGTAATTGGAAGGGTATCGGGGTGAAACTCACAATACCAGGTATTTCTAATAGACTTGGCACAGCTGCTTTCAGAAGTCAGGCGCCACTACCGTCTAGCTACTCCTAAAAGACCCTGGTCATTGTGACAATATATATATAATATATACTGTATATAAATTTATATATATATATATATATATATATATATATATATATATATATATATATATATATATATATATACCCATTCAGTTGCTCTAATACTTTATAAGAGGATGATAAGCAGATACAAAGACTAAACAACTTGTTGGGGTAATATATAAGCCGGAACTTCCCTACTTGTCAAAGTGCAGGATTATGTATAGGCATTTGTTATGAGAAATGTGTGTTAAGGGGAGACGGGCTTATTTATTTGCTCATATTTGTATTTTTGTATTTTTTTTAGTTTCCTCCCTAGACTTCCATGAAACTTGAACAAATAAACATTCATTAGATCCCCCTTCTAGATAATTTTGTTAATTTTTCGGTAGAAAAATGTTGCGGCCTGTTCGCCAGGAAAACAATTGACACCTAAATAGCACTAAAGGTCTTAACCTTAATATTGACAAATAAATGAGGCGAAAGGTCTTAAAATCAACAAATTATTGGGGCAAACATCTTAAAATCTGAAAACTAATTTGGCTAAACATGAGGAAGAAGGGGGACCAGAAAAACGACCTATCTCCCCTAACCAAAAAAAAAAAAAAAAATTGTTTTGACAGACTACGGGTCAGACCACCACTTTTCACCCATCGGTACCATCTCTAAGGGGAATACGCGCTAATAAGCGATGTCTAGGCACTAAGTATGTTTTGATCAATAATTGGTATCAGCAATATCTAAGCTTTATTTGGTTCATATCGAGTGAAATATACAAACATTTTCCTACACTTACCCACCCTATTCAACATTTGACATTAATACAACACAGAGCAAGCCAAACGTAATGACAGCTGGGACATGACTTATTAGCGCAACAGTACAAACTCCAATAACCCACTGATAAATGACAAACAACATTGTGAACACCCCCACCTACAATAATACACTCAAACAAAAACACACATTAATTCACGCAAACACTTATATTTACACACAAACACATTTACACACACACAAACACAATTGCACACAAAATATACATTTACACACACAAATACAAAATTTACACACACACACACACACACACACACAAACACGCACATTTACATTCACAAACACATTTACTCTCGCGAACACACACATTCACACACACAGAAACACTCGTATACACACACAACCACACACATTAAACCGGGAAAGGCGCCAGGACTCTTAACCTCTGAACTGCGGCCAGACAAGAGGTTCTACTGGGCAACTACGGCCAGACTCTTAAGATTCAAGGCCAATAAAAAAAACTTTTAAAACACCCCAGTGGCACTCAAAACAAGCAATTTGGTTTAGGTGAGACAATTCCTTTCCATTAATTGCACTCCTACACATGTGTCCCAACCCCCCCTTTCCCCTCCTCCTCCCCCTTTTTCCCCCCTCCTTAATTATCAGGTATTTTCTCTATCATTCCCGATATTTATCGAGAATTTTCATGCGAAGACGGGTGGGAGCGAGGGGGGTGGTGGAGGAGTGTAGGCCTATCTCCGACCCTCTAAGCCAGTCTGAAAGCTGCCCTTGTCTCTCAGTACCACCCGAGACAAGAGAGAGGGAGGGTGTTTGTCTCTCGTCGCTCATGGTCAGATTACGACCGCGGGGCTAAAATATACGATTTTCACCAGCCAATTGCTTTTACCACATCTTTTATTGCTTTCCAATGTTCATATGTTCATATTAAAAGTAAAATAGGCGCATATGAATAAGCATTAATTATATATATGGTAAATGGACGATTTTATTCAGGAATGACTCAGAATACTTTCGCATGGCGGGCACTTTCAAATACCATAGCTGCGTAGCTTATGAGTTAAGAGGTTTTACTGGGCGAAGGCACTGGGAATCTTAAGAGTTTATAGGCATAAAACATTTCTTTCAAAACATCCCACTGGCACTCAAAACAAAGCAATATGTGATTAAGTGAGATAATTCCCCTCCATACATTCTATCACTCCTCCACATGTGTTCCCCCCACTTCCCCTCCTCCTCAATTATCCAGTATTTTCCCTATTATTCCTGATATTTATCGAGTATTTTCGTGCAAGGACGGCTGGGAAAGAGGGGGGAGGATGGGGAAGTGTATCCCCAACCCTCTAAACCAGTCTGAGACCACCCCTTGTCTCTCACAGTACCATGCAAGACATGAGAAAGGGAGGGTGTCTCTCTCGTCAGTCTGGGTCAGATTACGACCGCGGGGCTAAAATATACGATTTTCAACAGCCAATTGCTGTTACCATTTGTTTTATTGCTTTTCAATGTTTATATGTTCATATTAAAAGTAAGATAGGCACATATGGATAAATATTTATGATATATATGGATATATGACAATTTTTGTCAGTAATGAACCAAAATACCTTCGCCTGGCGGGACATTTCAATTGCCATAGCTTCGCGCTTTAAAGGTTAACACTCACAAGCACACACATTTACGCACACATTTACACGCACACACAGAGTAAGAGTAACTAAGAGTTAGAATGAGTGAGAGAGAAATGATAGATGGATAAATAAATATAATCATGTATATTATAGATAGTAGGGTTTTTTGCATCCTATCCTTCATATTGTAAGCTGGTGGCATAACCACGTATGTACAGTGGCGCTAATAAGTCATCCTCAGTGGTCATTACGTTTGGCTCGCTCTGGGTTGCATTAATGTCTGTCAGATGTTGAATAGGGTGGGTAAGTGTGGGAACATGTTATTATATTTCACTCAATATGAAGAAATGAAGCTTAGATAATGCTGATACCAATTATTGATCAAAACATACTTGGTGCCGAGACATCACTTAATAGGCCGACTGTACAGTATACGGTGTGCTGCATGTGTGGCACCTCATGTCCTCTGTACGTACTATGGAGGCGACGAGCAGCCTACAAGACCCATTTGTTGCTTGACCTCCAGACTTCGTTGCCGTCATGCATCGAATCCATAGACCAGGGTATAGGCCTACTGTATCTTGATGGTGTAATGGTTAGAGCGTGTAAGTTCTGTATTTGATATCCTTGGTTCGAATCCAGGGAGAAAAACACGCTTTCATAAATTTCATTTGGGGTGTTATTGGTGTTAAGAATGATTGCTAAAAATGTCCAAAGGGTTGCGATAGAATTGTTAAAAATTTGTATTTGTCATTATTTCTCTGTACCTTTTTACTATCAAGATTTCTTCCGCCAGACATGTATCGCCTCAGCGCCGCCCTTGTGTTGGCACTGGCCTCCGTCGCCGCCGCCCGCATGGCCTACGTCCTCCCCGCCGACGTGGAGTTCCTCATGTCGGCTCCCATCCAGACCACCTTCACCTGCGACAACCTCCCCTACGGTTACTATGCCGACACCGACAACAACTGCCAGCTCTTCCACGTCTGCTTCCCGATGGCGGACGAGATCGGGGCGCTAGTCGAAACGGCGCACTTCACCTTCGCCTGCGGTAACATGACGACCTTCGACCAAGAGACCCTCACCTGTGCCCACACTGAGTACGCCTTCCCTTGCGACCAGGCCAAGACTCTCTATCAACTCTCCAATGCCGAGTTCTTCAGGATCCCCGAGTATGATGAGGTGGATGTGGACTTAAGGGTAGATGTTTAGTTTGTTTCCTTGACCTCCATCAAGCTTAAAATTTCACCCCATTTAGGTTTTTAGTTTGTTCTCTAGACTTCCACCAAACTTAAAATTTCACCCCCTTGACCCCCTTTCAAGATAAATTTGTACATTTTTTGGTAGAAAAATTTCCCGGCTAAAGGCCGGTTCCCCTTAAATTACAGGCTCGCTATCGCTCGCCAAGAAAAAAATGACACCTAAATGGCACAAAAGGTCTTAAAATTGACAGAAATGGGGTGAAAGTTCTTAAAATCGCATCACTAATGGGGCGAAGTTCTTAAAATCTAAAAATAAAAATGGGGCTAAACATGAGGGAGAAAGGGGTCCAGAAAAAAATCCCTCAAGTGGAAATCTCCCCATAATCCTATCATCATAATTTTATAGGGTCTGTCCTTAGACGATTTTATTCAGTTTAAGAAGAACCTGTAGTAGTCAGAGTGTTGATTGCGATTATTGGCCTAGCCCGTTGATTCCTAGAGGCCATTTCCAATCTGAATAAAGTCGGCTACAAAATGAAATTATAATGAGGCCCTCGTGCTACTTAAGGGACCTGCTTCTTTTTTCGTTCTCTCCATTTCTCGCTTTCTCTGGCTTGTGTCCATTCAGCCAACTGTTTTAAAACATGTATCCCCATCCAGGTGTCAATTTCTTGCTGGCGAGCAATAGCGAGCCAGCATTGTATGGAGTAATCCGGCTTCGCCGGAAACATTTTTCTATCGAAAAATTTACAAATTTAGCTTGCTGTCAAAACAAAAATATATATAATCTGACTCGCTACCGCTCGCCAGGAAAATATTGACACCTGGATGGGGTTAAACGTCTTAAAACAGTAGGCTAAATGGGGCCGAATGGATACAAACCAAAGAGAGAGGGAGAAAAAAAAAAAACTAGGTGGGCCCCCTTAAGATTTAGCCTACAACACATTCTCGCCTACCGGATACCGACTTGGAATATACTTAAAATAATGAGGCTCCAGACGAACTACTTTTCTGTTTTCTGGCTATTATTAGACAATTTCATTCAGATTAGGAAGGGTATATGGAAGTTAGAGGGTTCATTGACATAGTCTTGACCCTTATAATTCCTACAGATCCTTCCAAAATTGTCCGAAATCATCTATCGATAACCAGAATAAACTGTCATATTCTTGAAAGGGTTAACCCCTTCTGTACCAGCGACGGCAGGGACCCGTCAGTAGATAAATCACTCCCCAGTCCTAGCAACGGCAGGGAGCTGTCAGCAATGTACTTTCCTTGTAACTGCCAGTATCAGGCAGTGCCTGGTACCACGACAGTTTGAGCACTGCTCTTGAGTAGGCAACACTTCTCAGCTTATATCCAAGCCTCTGAAGGCTGGGAGAGCCAGTATTCCGTCATCTTTTGATGTGGGAAGTTGTTCTATCTTGCCATTTTGGCCACATTGCTTGGGACTGGGGGGGGGGGGACTTTCATTACTGTACACTACGGTACAGTAGGGGTTAAGAATACGACTGTTCTTGTGTGTGTGTGTGTGTGTGTGTGTGTGTATGTACGGGAGGTCAGGCTGGCCGCTCTTCACAAATAAAATATCAGTAGAATTAAAATTATCTGCTTTTATTTCTAACCTTATATATTATTCCCTTGTGTTTTAAAGGGGGATGGTTCACTTTTTGGGTGATTTTTGCATGTATTCATTATTTCACTCACTTATTTTCACTTATTTTTGCATGTATTCATTATTTCACTCACTTATTTTCACTTATTTTTGCATGTATTCATTATTTCACTCACTTATTTTCACTTATTTTTGCATGTATTCATTATTTCACTCACTTATTTTCACTTATTTTTGCATGTATTCATTATTTTTCTAGTTTCCTCCCTAGATCTACATCAAATTTAAAAAAAAACATCCATTTGATACCCCTTCTAGATTACTTTGTACATTTTTTGGTAGTAAAAATTCCTGGCCGAAGGCCGGTTCTTCCAACATTACAGTCTCACTATCAGGGAAAAAATCGACACCTAAATAGCACGAAAGGTCTAAGAGTCGTATTCTTAAACAATTCCTTCCCTTCAAAAATGAAAGGAAGGAATTTTCTTTCGATTTCGTATTCTTAAAAAATCCTTCCCTTCAGGACCCCTTGGCAAGGGAAAATCCTTCCCTTCAGGACCCCTTGGGAAGGGAAAATCCTTCCCTTCAGGACCCCTTGGGAAGGGAAAATCCTTCCCTTCAGGACCCCTTGGGAAGGGAAAATCCTTCCCTTCAGGACCCCTTGGGAAGGGAAAATCCTTCCCTTAAACAGGGGAAAATATGGGAATTTGAAGGACTCTCACTAGGCAGGTCTTCAGTTTTCCCTTCGTCATTTTGTTCATAACATTCTTATATAATTGGAGTCAGTGTGACTAAATATTGGATTTGACCACTATGTAATTTTATTAACATGATATAATGCACGATATTGAAAATGATATTGAAAATAAAGTAATGTTATTAAAAGTTTTAGAAGACTCCACTGATCTCGGCGTGAATTCGCGTGCGGACGATTCGGGCAATTTCGGGCTGCCAGCTGATGATAGCCTATTCCTCATCTTATACATATTTTGATTATTACTGATTTTCATTGGTTTATTGATGTAGCCATTTCAAAACATCAATTTTGTGCACGGTGTGACTATATTTTGGCACGTGTTAATGCAATAAGTGTCAACATTACCAGGTTTTGAGGCTTGCCAGAGATACGCTATCAACAATTCCCAGTAATACCATACTTTACATAACTAAAAATAGCTAGGCATATACTGTAATATTAATATAAATTTGTGGGCTAACAGTAATAGTGGTCAATCATCTTATATACTAATTTAGCCTACCTTACCAGTACCACATATTGGGTTAGGCTAGGCAGCTAGGCCTAGGCTTAGCCTATAGCCTACAGTAGGCTACATCATCATGTAAGCTAGCCTAGCCCAGGCTGATCTATTTTTCTTATGAATTGCATGACCTATACAGGATTGTAGGCCTAATTTTTTTTTTCTTAGGCTACATCCCCACTGAATAAACTAACCTAGGCTAGTCTCTGTCCCTCTAGGCTAAGCCCATCATAATGTTCAACCCAACATTTGTTAGATTTTGTCAGAATTGGCTCACCTCAGATAGGCTATCTGGATTTTAAAATGTGAATTTATTAGGCCTATGGGAAGGATGTAGTATTTGGACATACTACATGGCGCCTGCCTTGGTTTACACTACGCGGAACGGCGGCAGTAGTGAACGCTCGCGGTCATGTTCCAGTCTATTTTGACTGCCGCAGGATTCAATAGTAGGTTGATGGGGTCCTCCCCCCCCACCATTACATGTTGTCATCATCATATATTATATTGCCAGCAGGGGGCAAATAACCGTTAAAATAGACGGGAACGTAACCACGAGCGCACTACCTATGTAAACATGACGACCGTACACCCGGATACATCCTTCACGATTCACGAAGATTGTAGTATCCTGGTGTACGGTCATCATGTTTACATAGGCTGTGCGCTTGCGGTTACGTTTTAGACTATTTTGACTGTTTTTTTTAAGTAATTTTCTCCCTGCTGGCAAAATGCCTATATATGATGATGACAATAAGTCATGGGGGAGTGAGGGGGGCCCTCAACCTAATGTTGTATCCCACGGCAGTCAATATAGACGGAAACGTGATCGCGAGCGTGCGAGTAGTGTAAACAAGGCAGGCGACAAGCTCGAAATTCCTCGAATACTACATCCTTACCTTTATTACTTTATGTTATAGAAAGTCCGATTTACCTTTTCACTAAAATATTTTCCCTGATTTTCATAGCCTTGTACACTATCAGGGAGCGTGTTTTTAGATTATTCGGTAGCTACCGGGTATCTTAATTACAGTTTAAGGAGACTACAGCAGCAGTTTGCACGCTCTCTGCGTTTACTTTTAATTTTACAGTGTTTGGTGTTCAAACCCCCCCCCCCTGGACATAATTGTCATCATCATATTCATATATAATGCCAGCAGGAGGTAAATAACCACTCGCCGAGGGATGATTTCAGAAAAAAGTGGTAAAATCTGACGCATAGAGCGTGCTAATATTGCCGCAGTGTCTGCTTAAATATTGTCATCATATTAGCCTAAGTTATGGAGGAAGTGGAGGAGATGAGCAAGGTGTTTTAGGATGAGATCTGTGCAGCATGTGAGGTGTGTGGAGTGAGGAGAAGAGGGAGGGGAGTGAAAGGTACAGCATGGTGGACAGAAGAGGTAAGAATAGCTGTGGAAGGAAAGAAGAAAGCATATAGAGAGTGGTTGGGTAGTAGAGGGAATGAAGATTTCGAGAGACAGAAACGAGCGAGGTACGTGGAGAGTAAGAGGGTGATGAAGAGAGTAGTGAAGGAAAGTAAGAGAAGAGTAGATGAGGAATTTGGAAGGAATCTGAGTAAAATGGAGGGAGAGTAAGAAACTGTTCTGGAAAGAAGTCAAGACAGTTAGGGAAGGTAGCAAAGGAAACAGTAAGGGTGTGAAAGAGAGAATGGGAGAATGCTAGCCGAGAAGCAAGAGAGAGTCGAAAGATGGAGGGAGTACTTCAGTGAGTTGCTAAATGTAAGGAATGAAGAGCCAGCAAACATAGCTGGATATGGTATGGGAGGGAGAAGAAGAGAAGTAGTGGAGGAGGAGGTGGGGATCAGGAGGTCAGAAGTGTGGGAAGCCATGAAAAGAGTGAAGTTGGGAAAAGCACCAGGAACAGATGGAGTGTGTGGGGAAATGTTGAGGTATGGTGGTGAGATAGTGATAGAATGGGTATGGAAAATGTGCAAACTAGCATGGGAGAAGGGGAGTGTACCCGATGACTGGAAGACTGGCATAATAGTCCCCCTATATAAGGGCAAAGGGGAAAGAGGAGTGTGTGGTAACCACCGAGGAATATGTCTTCTAAGCGTAGTAGGGAAGGTATACAGTAGGGTAGTGATTGAGAGAGTGAGAGTGAGAACGGAGAAATGGATAGGCGACGAGCAGGGAGGTTTTAGGAAGGGAGGAGGATGTGTAGATCAGATTTTTACCCTGAATTGTGTTGTGGAGAAGTATCTGGAGAAGAAACAAAAGGTGTATGTTGCCTTTATGGACTTGGAGAAGGCCTATGACAGAGTGGATAGAGAAGGTTTGTGGAAAGTACTTAGAATATACGGAGTAGAGGGCAAGTTGCTGAAAGCAGTGAAGAACATGTATGAGGGTGCAAAGGCGGCAGTACGTGTGGAGAGTGAGCAGAGCGAGTTCTTTGACCTGAATGTTGGTTTGAAACAGGGGTGTGTGTGATGTCCCCGTGGTTGTTTACTGTATATATGGATGGAGTCATGAAAGAAATACTATCAAGAGCAGTGGATGTTGGTGTATCGCTGAAAAGGGAGGGAATTGAGTGGAAGCTACCCATACTGCTGTTTGTGGATGATACAGTTCTGGTGAGTGATAATGAATGGGAGTTGCAGGGTCTGGTAAATGAGTTTGGAACAGTGTGCGAAAAACGGAATTTGAAGGTAAATGCTGGGAAGAGCAAAGTTATGGTCTTCGAAAGGGGTAAAGTCACAGAGTGTGAGGTGAAGCTGAATGGTCAGGCTATGGAGATCGTCAACTCTTTTAAGTATCTGGGCAGTGTGTTGAGTAAAGATGGGACTATGGATGAAGAAGTGCGGGAGAGGGTACAACAGGGGAAGAGGGTTGTAGGAACACTAAAAGCAGTAACAAGAAATAGGGTGTTTAGTATGGAAGTGAAGATGTCCTTGCATGACAGTGTGGTAATCCCGACACTGACTTATGGAAGCGAAGCATGGACGTTGGTTGAGAGACTCAGACCAAGAGTGAGAGCAGTGGAAATGAATTACTTAAGGAGTGCGTGCGGAGTTACATGGAGGGATAGGCAGACTAATGAGGAAGTAAGAAGGAGGTGTGGTGTGGAGGTAGATGTGCGGGAAAGTGTGAAAAGGAACAACTTGAGATGGTTTGGCCATATGGAACGTATGGAAAGCGAGAGAATGACTAAGAGGGTGTACGAGAGCGAGGTGGAGGGACAAAGAGGGAGAGGTAGACCGAAGGAGAGGTGGAAGGATATAGTGAGGAAGTACATGAATGAAGGCGGTGCTGGTTGGGGGAAGGGGCGTCGACTGACTGGGGACAGAGGTGCATGGGGGCGGTTCGTTCATGGCCACCCCTTCGGGGATCACGGCATCAGGCAATAGATAGATGGATAGATTAGCCTAATCAAAACAAAATCCCTTGAAAAACATATTTGTAAACACTAGCCTATTCAATACTATTGGGTGGGAGTGCAAAGATGGGCTACCCTAATTTTTCATTACAGTATATCCTAGCCTAATCCCTCTACTCTCTTTAAATATCCAAACAATATAACTTAACCTGAGAACCTAAGATAGGCCTAGGCTATGCTAAAATACAGCGTTTGATTATGCCGAGTGTATAGGCTAACTTACTAACATTGGTAGTAGCTAAAAGTCTGGTAGGCTAAAAGAAAATTTATAAGATTACAGCCCAAAATTGCTAATGAAAAAATGTGCCTACTTATTTTGGGCTGTATACAGTATGGTATGAGATTTTGTTGAAAACTTGGGATTGTTCTTGATCCCTGGCAAGCCTCAAAACCTGAATTTTCAAACTTATTACATTAACATGTGTCAAAATGTAGTCACACTGTGCACAATATTAATGCATTGAAAGGACTGAATCAGCAAAGCAATAATAGTCAAATATAACCTACTCAATGTTTGTAAGGAAAACCCCACTAGTCACCAGAGTCTCCCGCACACTGTTTCAAATAAAATTTGTGGATTTTCTGTCTGAATTTACTTTATATCCTTAGTATTCTCTAGTCTTGAAGGTTAGGAATAATTATGGTATTATTACATACAGTACATACAGTGTTGGAACATCAGTGCTTCCAGCAGCTGTGGTGGGTGGATCGGTATCAGTCATTATTATGATCAGTATGGCAGTGGTGGACAAGTCCCCGTCAGTTTTTAGTGTGTACGGGTCAGCGAAAGAATGTGACACCGGATCTAATTGCACATTATATTGGGCTGCACAAGGAGGGCCAGTTAGTGAAACAAATAGTGCAAGCCACTGGTGTATGTGAGTAATCGGTAAGAAATTGGGCGAGGCCTTACAAAGATATTTGCCTAACTACATGGTAACCTAGCCTTTGCCAAACTATATGATAGCCTAGCCTTTGAGGGGAGAGTAAAGAACATAAGAATATCACCCAATCTTCAAAACTATACTAATGGATAGCTAATATGATGAATAACCTACTCAATGATGTCTAAATCATAACTATTGGTGATTCATCTTTTATTCAGATTACCCTAGAACAAAAATCAATTTATAACTTGGAAGAATCTTATTTAAAGGTTCAGTATTATCCAAGCAACCTTCCGCGGCGATTTGCACGCTCTGGGCCATGACTGTTAAGTTCACTTCTATGATGTCCGCTTCTTAGGTTGAGGGGGCCTCACCTTCCCAGGAATTATTGTAATCAACATACAGTATATATTGTTTGCAGAAGGGCAAATAACAAATAATGACGGATCCTTGTGGGACTCCGTTTGGAAAGTTTCTGATTTTAGACGACTGACCGGCAAAAGATACGTGTGCACATCTGCCTGCTAGGAAGTTGGCCAGCCACCTTTTTGTGTTGTTGTGCATGTTTGTGTTGTAGATTTTGTTTGTTAGGTTGTGGCGGGGGATGGCATCGAAGGCTTTACTAATGTCGAGTGTGGCTAATAGTGATCTGTGTGGTGGTCTAGCTGAGTTGATGTCGTAAAAAGCTCTTTGTGTAAGGTCTGTGAAAAGAGTGTTTGTGGAGTGCAGTGGCCTAAAGCCATGTTGTTGTTGATGGGTGCACTTCTGTTTCTGTGCCTGTTGTTTCGGGTGTTCCACAGGGCAGTGTGCTTGGACCTCTGTTTTTCATTATTTTTATTGCTTGCTTGTGCTCTGAGCTTGAAAATAAACTAGTTTCTTATGCCGATGACATAACTTTATACTCATCAATTCCATCTCCAGAGAGTAGAATCGAAGTTGCAGCATCTCTAAACAGGGACTTGGCTAAGATTACCTCTTGGTGTGAACTTTGGGGTATGAAGCTTAATGCTAAGAAAACTCACTCCATGATAATCACGTACTTTGGCTCCTCCTCATCCTTGTTTGCATGTTTATGGTGAACAAATTGAGGATGTGTCAGGTTTGCGTTTGCTTGGAGTGACTCTCGATCCTAAGTTGACATTTGAGAAGCATATTCGTTCCTTGTCTTCTACTATTGCTCAAAAGATTGGTTTACTTCGCAAGTGTTACAAAACATTCGCTTGTGAAACCACAGTCATAAAATCTTTTTATGCTTTTATTTTGCCTCATTTTGAGTATTGCTCTCCTGTTTGGAACTCGGCTGCTGACTGTCATTTGAAATTGCTTGATAAAGCTCTTAATTCTATTAAATTTATTCTCCCTGCTCTATCTCTTGATCTTAATCATCGGCGTCGGGTTGGTGCCCTTAGTCTTTTATTTAAAATTGTTAACAATACTCAGCATCCATTGTTAACAATACTCAGCATCCATTGTTAACAATACTCAGCATCCATTGTTAACAATACTCAGCATCCATTGTTAACAATACTCAGCATCCATTGTTAACAATACTCAGCATCCATTGTTAACAATACTCAGCATCCATTGTTAACAATACTCAGCATCCATTGTTAACAATACTCAGCATCCATTGTTAACAATACTCAGCATCCATTGTTAACAATACTCAGCATCCATTGTTAACAATACTCAGCATCCATTGCATAGTGTTTTACCAGAACCTTTTATTCCAATTCGCGCAACAAGATTTACGAGGAGTCTTAATGACCTTGCCATGACTCCAATTAATGTTTCTACATCTCAGTTTTCTCGGTGTTTTATTCCTTCAATGATTCCCTTTTGGAATCATTTGCCAAACGAGGTTGTACAGTCAACCCATATCTCAGCTTTTAAGTCCAGAGTTAATGTTTTATTACAGCAGTAAAAAAAATTTGTAATCATGATTTGCTTTTATTCTTTTTAGAATGGTGTTTTAATTGACAAACTGATCTTTTCTTCTGGGCTCTCTAACTACTGTAGCCCTTTTCCTTTTTCTTAGTTGTCTTAGTCTCTCTCCAGTGCTTATGGGTATTTTGTGGGGATTCATCTTTTATAGGTGTATCTGCACCCTGTTGGGAGGCTTAGACAGCTTCTATAATAATAATAATAATAATTAACCATCCCCCCTTAACAACACACGCTTTCATTATATATGGAACATTAATAATATCATAATGTCAAATTAACCATCCCCCCTTAACAACACAGCTTTCATTATATATGGAACATTAATAATATCATTGTCAAATAGGAATTCCAACATTGGCGGCTTTGAGGCACTTTAGGACCCAATTTCTGCCTCTATCTCTCCATCACAATCTTCCAAAAGACTAAACTATTCTTCAAAAATACACACCTCAACCCTTCATCTTCTCTCAACATTCTAGGTGTATCTTTTTTTTTTTTTTTTTTTTTTAAGAGACAATGAACGGAGGAAGGAAAAACACAGATAAAACAAAAGGGTCCATGTGCCTAAAGGCATCCTCCATTCATAAAATGTTTGTAACAACTGGATTTAAACATTTAACATCTTTTTCATCTGACCTCTCTTGGAAATATCATATTTCCACTCTTGCTAAAACAGCTTCCCAAAATGTATGTGTGCTTAACAGCTCTTGCTCTGTATCTGAGCACAGTGCACCCCTGTATTGAGTATTGTTCACATGTGCGGAGAGATCCATACTGCACTTCTCGAACGAGTAGAATCAAAAGCATTTTGCCTCATCAACTCGCTTCCTCTTACTAGTTCCCTACAATCTCTTTCTACACGCTGCAACGTTGCATATCTGTCACTCTTCTATCACTATTACAACAATCAGTGTTCTTCAGAGCTCTCTCAGTGTATACCACCTCCCTTGCGACGAGTGCGAGGCACCCGCCTTTCAACACAGTCCCACTCCTATTCTGGCCAGCTCTCCAACCCAAGAAGTGGCAAATTTTCTCAGTCTTTCTTTTACTCAATAAGTGAACTCTGGAACTCTCTCCCTCAATCAATCTTTCCTTCATCCTATGACTTATACTGCTTTAAACTTCGTGTGTCTAGGCATTTTGACTCCAACGTCCCTTGAATTTGGCTCTGTCACTCTTTTAACTCTGGGGGAGACACTCGTTACAGGCAACCTGCCTTTTGTCTCCTCCATATACAGATAGAAATAAAATAAAATCAATAAATAACCCCTTGAGGATTATGCCGCGTTATGACAGTTTATTCTGGGTATTATTAGACGATTTTATTCCGATTAGGAAGGGCATATGGAAGTGAGAGGGTTAATTGAGATAGCATAAAGCCCTTTGACTCTTAGCTATCCTTCCTAAGCTGTATAATATTGGCTAATGATAGCCAGAATAAACTGCTAAATGCGTCATAATCCTTAAGAGGTTAATATTACTGAGTCATTATAATAACAATAGAAACACTCAATTAATGAAATCAACAAATACCTAGGATTCACACATCGACATTCCGGACACTTATATATTACGCTATCAAGACAGAAATACAATGCTATTTTATCCAATGTGTGATATATTTAATTTTATGGTAATCCTTTCAGTAATAATATGTTGGGAAATTGTAATTCTGGCTACAATACTCAATTGTGTTTCTGGCTATTATTAAACGATTTTATTCAGATTAGGAAGGTTATATGAAGTCAGAGGGTTAACTGATCATTTGTGAGTTTTGGTCCATAAGGAAGTTGGAGCTGTGGCCATTAATATTTAGCAGAATTAATATTTTTGTGTCATGCCCCAGCGAGGGTTCGAACCCAGGCCAGTAGCGCAGCACTCCAGCACCTAACCAACTAGACCACCGGGGAGCTAAAAAGTAGTGGCTTCATTTGGAATTATATCCCATCCACCACCACCCGCTCCGACTCGTGATCATGTAGCTAGGTACCATACACACACAAACGCTAGCAACTAAGGACTAGAGAAGGATACAAGTAATCTGGGGCTCTTTCAAATTGAAGGCCTCACTGATAAACAAGTAGAGCTTTAATAAATTAATATTATCAGCTAGAATACATTTATAAATTCATAAAACCAAATTGATCATACTTTTTATCAATAAAAAATCCACAATATTTTTGCGTTTCTCTTTGATATCGATGTTGACGGCTCCAACTTCTTTATTGCCTAAAATTCGCAAGTGGTCAAATGAGATAGTCTTTAACCCTGTACTTCCCACAGATCCTTCCTAACTCATTCAGTACCGGTGACTTTCTTTTAATTATATTCTGGCAACTATTGCAGGAGTTTATTCAACTTAGGAAGGGCGTCTACCCATTGAAAGCCTTCAGATTATCTCAATTGACCACTTGCGAGTTTCAGGCTAAAAGGAAGTTGGAGCTGTAGACAACGATAGTAAACAGAAATGCAATAACAATGTAGGATTCTGATGACTAAAGAGCATGTTGAATTGGGTTTTATGTATTTATAAATAAACTATAACCGTATTTGAGCTGTTAATTCTGCTAAATATCGATGTCTACAGCTCCAACTTCCTTATAGAACGAAACTCGGAAGTGGTCAACTAGGCGTTCTAGCTCCAATATATCCTTCCCAAGCTTAATTTTATCGTCTAAATGTAGCTGAAATAAAATAAATAAGACGTCACCGGTACAATACGGGTTACGGTTACGGAAACTGTCTAAAATAGTTCCATGTCATCTCAACCAGTAGATCATTTCAACCAGTAGCTCTCAACCAGTGCCAAATTAACCCAGACCTACCAAACCAGTGCCAAAATATAGTACTAACCTAACCTAACCGTATTGGTTGATTTGGTACTGGTTGAAATGGTCTACTGGTTAAGTTGACCGGTCACCGTCTAAAATCGTCTAATAATAGCCTGAATAAACAGCAAAAAATGCATCAAAATCTTCAATGGATTAAGGGGCTAGTGGCTTTTTTTTTTTTTTTTTCTATTCATTAATTTATTAATTTATTTCTTAGTTTCCTCGTTAGACCTCCATCAAGCTTAGAAAAACTCCCTGGACCCCCTTTTCAAGATAAATTTGTATAATTTTTGGTAGAAAAATTTCCCGGCCAAAGGCCGGTTCCTCATAAAATTACAGGCTCGCTATCGCTCGCCATGGAAAAAGCGACACCTAAATTGCACAACAGGTTTAAACATTTACAACGAAATGGGGCGAACAGTTTTAAATCCCCAAACTAATAGGCTGAACGTCTTAAAATCTCAAAACGAATGAGGCTAAGCATGAGGGAGAAAGGGTAAAACCAAAACCATAAGCCTTCTCCTTAAGGGGGTAGTACTCGCTTTTTCTGGACCCCCTTCTCCCTTATATTTAGCATATTAGATTTGAGGTATTAAGAAGTTCGTTCCGTTAGTTTGGCGATTTTGAGACCTTTCACCTCATCTTTAAAATCAATATTAAGGGAAGACTCCAGACCTTTCGTGCCCTTTAGGTGTCGATTTTTCCCTGGCGAACGATAGCGAGCCTCTAATTTTAGAAGGAACCGGCCTTTGGCCAGGACATTTTTCTACCGAAAAATTTGTAAATTTATCTTGAGAGGGGCCGGTCTAGGGGGTGTTTTTCTAAGCTTGATGGAGGTCTAGCGAGGAAACTCAAAAATAAATAAATAAATAAATATATAGAACAGCCACCAAGCACTACCCCCTTAAAGGGAACAGCTCATAATATATTATTACTCAGGTATCCCCAGAATCGTCATTGTCAATGTACAACATACTCCTATGTAAAATATTAGGTGGCTGGGTTCTATAATTATATAAATACCTGTAAATATATGCAATTTTGTGTTTTTGAGGGGGTAAATTTTGTGACGTCACTGTGGTATATACTTGTATACCATGATGACGTGGTATAGAGTACCTATATTTTGTGACGTCACTGTGGTATATACTTGTATACCATGATGACGTGGTATAGAGTACCTATATTTTCACAATACCACCCTCAGTCAAACTAATTCCCTTTGTCATGTTGTGGAGGTGCCAGTTCCTCTAATATGTTTCCCAATAATACCCCCATCATCCCCATGGAAAACGAAGGGATGTGTTACTTAATTATCACATAATGATTCATATATTAATAAATTAACCCTTTTACGCTTTTATGACGCAGAGGTTGCCAGATTAGCAATAAGAAATAGAGTTCTCTCACTCATATAATTACCTCTCCAAAATTAGTTTTCTGCCCACAGCTAACTCAAAGACAACTGCAGAGGTTGTAGTAAGTAAACTAAAGGTTTCTAAATTCCCCTGATGGTAACAAAGGCTTTAAAGTATCCCTAATAGGCTCAAAATCGCGTCATATGCGTGAAACTGTTAAAGTAGAGAACATTTGAAATAACCTAAATTATCCATATAGCCGGAAAAAATACAATTGAATTGGAGCTTTGATCCCTCGCTGGTCTCTAGTTAAAATTGTCTTATGTATGGTACCATTCACAGATCGAGTTGCCAACGGCCACCAGACGTTTGCCGTGCTCGAATGTATCTACGTTAATTCTCGGTCATTTCGTGACATATTCCATTAACCCACCGAGCCCCAGGCAATATAATATAAATGTACACTCTAGGCCCAGCAGGTTGTCAAAAAAAAAATCTTCAGAAAACACCTGGAAATTGGTTAGAAATGAAGGAAAACAAACAAAATCCCCTAGGTCTTTAAGGGGTCCTAAGGGGCGCCCGAAAGTAGGAATTAACATGGGGAAATGGGTTGGCAAAAACATGCAAAAACACGTTTTTGCACGCTCATGCGCACGCGATTGGGCTTTGAGTGTTTTTAACTATTGGCACTGTTGCGTGGGATACTTACGCAGTTCCCATACAAACAAAACTGAGCACTCTAGGTACCATAGGACCGGAGTAATTAACCGCGACGCACCTTATGCGTCGCTGGGGTTTAGCGTTACATACATTGCTGACGCATACGCTGCGGCGCTGGGGTTCTGTGGGTTAAGACTTCGTTCACAGTGGCATTCTGATGTTGTGTAAGCGCCAATTACTATTATGTGTGATATAGCGGTAAATTAGGGAGAATAATTCGTATTGATAAGCTAATTTCTTTTCAATATTTGTACACGAGTCTTTCATAACTTCTCTTAAAGAAAACATTGTCATTGTTTGCGCTATTATAGAAAACGTTAAAACAGCCCATATGTCTATCATTTGAACCAAAATCAGTTAAATCACGACAGTATTCGATATATCGTTAGCGAGCCTAACCTACCACTACTTATAATAATACTAATGCAGAAAATAACTATAAATAACAATAATTGGGTGGTATAAAGAATATAATCTACTTCTAGAAGGCAAAGGAGTATAATCTTGTGTAGCGGGAGGAACTGTTCTTATATCTCATTAATTTGGTAATGTTACAATATATTTTTATATTTTACACTCATAAATAATCCACTTAATAAACTAGGTTAGGTTAGGTTAGCTTTTGGTGAGGTTAGGTTAAAAATATTGTTCAATGTTTCCTAGTAAATACGTATCTGAAAAACAGTTCTACCCGCTACACAGTATCTTACCAGCAACAGCTCCCGGAGCGCTAACCGCGATTTTATTTCAGTGGATTTGTATTTATGTTATTGCATTTACTATCTTAACCTAACCAACCTAACCTAATACAATAACATTAAGTAAAAATATATCGAAATACAGTTGTGATTTAATAAATTTTGGTTCAAATGATAGGCATATGCTGTTTTAACCTGTCACAATTGCAGGGGGAAGAATAGTAGGCTACGTCACACCGGTAGATATTGTTGAATTTTGTAGGCTACATGTCCGTTTTGTGCTTCAAGGAATTTTATGTAATCAAGTAAGGAAGTATAATGTGAAGATACTTTACATGCATAGGCTTGTATACCTTATGTGTGTGTGTATATATATATATTGAGAATATATCACAAATACACGTGAGCCACTAAATATTTCTAGTCTCTCAGTGGGGATCGAACCATCGACCATCAGAACGATAGCCGACGCTTAATCAATTACACCACGGCAGTCTAAAAGACACTCAGCCTTCTATCCTATTTATGTTAGGGAGAAGGGAAACCCACTAGGCGAATATATTTCAATTCAAACCTAGTTGTAGGATCCATATTTCCAGAATACCATACACGGATTTTTGAGTGTCCCGACGCAACTCGGGTTGAAATTGATTTCATTTAATTCTAACCCACAAAGCATGAGAGTTACAAATATTGAGAATATATCACAAATACACGTGAGCCACTAAATGTTTCTAGTCTCTCAGTGGGGATCGAACCATCGACCATCAGAACGATAGCCGACGCTTAATCAATTACACCACGGCAGTCTAAAAGACACTCAGCCTTCTATCCTATTTATGTTAGGGAGAAGGGAAACCCACTAGGCGAATATATTTCAATTCAAACCTAGTTGTAGGATCCATATTTCCAGAATACCATACACGGATTTTTTTGAGTGTCCCGATGCAACTCGGGTTGAAATTGATTTCATTTAATTCTAACCCAAAACGCATGAGAGTTACAAATATTGAGAATATATCACAAATACACGTGAGCCACTAAATGTTTCTAGTCTCTCAGTGGGGATCGAACCATCGACCATCAGAACGATAGCCGACGTTTAATCAATTACACCACGGCAGTCTAAAAGACACTCAGCCTTCTATCCTATTTATGTTAGGGAGAAGGGAAAACCCACTAGGCGAATATATTTCAATTCAAACCTAGTTGTAGGATCCATATTTCCAGAATACCATACACGGATTTTTGAGTGTCCCGACGCAACTCGGGTTGAAATTGATTTCATTTAATTCTAACCCACAAAGCATGAGAGTTACAAATATTGAGAATATATCACAAATACACGTGAGCCACTAAATGTTTCTAGTCTCTCAGTGGGGATCGAACCATCGACCATCAGAACGATAGCCGACGCTTAATCAATTACACCACGGCAGTCTAAAAGACACTCAGCCTTCTATCCTATTTATGTTAGGGAGAAGGGAAACCCACTAGGCGAATATATTTCAATTCAAACCTAGTTGTAGGATCCATATTCCAGAATACCATACACGGGTTTGTGAGGGGCCCGACGCAACTCGGGTTGAAATTGAATTCATTTAATTCTAACCCACAAAGCATGAGAGTTACAAATATTGAGAATATATCACAAATACACGTGAGCCACTAAATGTTTCTAGTCTCTCAGTGGGGATCGAACCATCGACCATAAGAACGATAGCCGACGCTTAATCAATTACACCACGGCAGTCTAAAAGACACTCAGCCTTCTATCCTATTTATGTTAGGGAGAAGGGAAACCCACTAGGCGAATATATTTCAATTCAAACCTAGTTGTAGGATCCATATTTCCAGAATACCATACACGGATTTTTGAGTGTCCCGACGCAACTCGGGTTGAAATTGATTTCATTTAATTCTAACCCACAAAGCATGAGAGTTACTAATATTGAGAATATATCACAAATACACGTGAGCCACTAAATGTTTCTAGTCTCTCAGTGGGAGTGTCTTTTAGGCTGAGTGTCTTTTAGACTGCCGTGGTGAATTGATTAAGCGTCGGCTATCGTTCTGATGGTCGATGGTTCGATCCCCACTGAGAGACTAGAAACATTTAGTGGCTCACGTGTATTTGTGATATATTCTCAATATTTGTAACTCTCATGCTTTGTGGGTTAGAATTAAATGAAATCAATTTCAACCCGAGTTGCGTCGGGACACTCAAAAATCCGTGTATGGTATTCTGGAAATATGGATCCTACAACTAGGTTTGAATTGAAATATATTCGCCTAGTGGGTTTCCCTTCTCCCTAACATAAATAGGATAGAAGGCTGAGTGTCTTTTAGACTGCCGTGGTGTAATTGATTAAGCGTCGGCTATCGTTCTGATGGTCGATGGTTCGATCCCCACTGAGAGACTAGAAACATTTAGTGGCTCACGTGTATTTGTGATATATTCTCAATATTTGTAACTCATGCTTTTTGGGTTAGAATTAAATGAAATCAATTTCAACCCGAGTTGCGTCGGGACACTCAATAAAATCCGTGTATGGTATTCTGGAAATATGGATCCTACAACTAGGTTTGAATTGAAATATATTCGCCTAGTGGGTTTCCCTTCTCCCTAACATAAATAGGATAGAAGGCTGAGTGTCTTTTAGACTGCCGTGGTGTAATTGATTAAGCGTCGGCTATCGTTCTGATGGTCGATGGTTCGATCCCCACTGAGAGACTAGAAATATATATATATATATATATATATATATATATATATATATATATATATATATATATAATTAGTAATTCAATCACCACGACTTGAGTAGGATGAATGAGAAGTAATAATTCCTTTATTACCATGACCGGTAGGCTACAGTAGGCCTACACTGTATTTACGGCTCATTAAAACCAAAATTAGCTTTGACCTAACTTTGCTGGAAACCTATCTCTCGGTCCTATTGGGGGTTGACTGTATAACCTTGTGTGAAGTGTAGAGACAACAACGTATTATGATATAACATACTAGTACCGCGGAGTCAAGATGGCTTCTATATGCTAGCACCTGGCGGTAACCCTACAATATATACTTAGCCATACCGGTCATTTTAAAGGGCTAATCTCTTGAACAAACAGTAGTGCCAATGTAGCATACGTATAGCTAGATCTAGAGGAATTTTCTTCGATCTAATAGCATTTTCTTGCATCCAGTGACATGAATTCTAGTTATATTTTAGGAATATTAGCGATATTTAACAATATTAGAGAGATCATGGTATTATTCTATATATTGTTGCCAGTATTTTACTATCTAGCGACATTCTAGCAACTTTTGAGAATGGATCTAGCGCTATTTTGTTTTTAATTTTGGTATCCTGGGACTGAACTGGTTATTTATTTATCTCTTGGATATTTATTATTAACTGTCCAAGGCTATAGGTGAGTACAATTGACAAAGGTGAAGGTAAATCTGGAGTCATACATAGAATATAGGCTAATTAGCAAGGATTGGAGCTGGAATGAGTGTAGCATTGGTAGGTCTGTTAAACAAATCCAGGCTAGCTTGCGAACCACTGTGAACTGGTCTTAATTTCGGCTGTATTTTCAAAGGTGGCCCTTCAACCCCCCCCCCCCCCTCCCCCCCTCAAAATAGAAATATTTAATGTGAATTTGTTTTCTATTTTACGGTAACAATTATAACAAAGCAAAGCACATGTGCATTAAATGCCAAATTAACATGCTTTGTAGAGTGACAAAAACAGGATGAGGTTTTTGGCGAGCTATGCCCTTTGAGTGTAAAGTTCTTCCGTGGCAGGGTCGTAGTGAAGCGCCTGGTCCGACAGCATAGACTTTGCTTTTAACTGAAAACAAATTACATGGATGAGAGAAAGCAGCACCACACAAGTATTTTATATGGCAAATTTTATATAGGTAATTCTGATCTAGATTCAATATTGTACTTATTTGTTTATTTGTTTATTTATCTATCTATCTATCTATCTATTTATTTATTTACTTATTTATTTATTTATTTATTTATTTACTTATGATTTATTTAATTATTTATTTACTTATGATTTATTTACTTATGATTTATTTATTTATTTATTTATTTACTTATTTATTTATTTATTTATTTACTTATTTATTTATTTATTTGTTTATTTATTTATTTATTTATTTATTTATTTATTTACTTATTTATTTATTTATTTATTTATTTATTTACTTATTTATTTATTTACTTATTTATTTATTTATTTACTTATTTATTTATTTATTTATTTACTTATTTATTTATTTATTTACTTATTTATTTTAGTTTATTTATATATTTATTTATTTATATATTTTATTTATCATATTTATTATATTTATGTATTTATTTATTTTATTTTATTTATATATTTATTTATTTATATATTTTATTTATTATATCTCCTGTGCGTATTTATTTACTTATTTATTTCATTTTATTTTATTAGTATCCTCATAACCTATAGTACCATATCCCATTAAGTGGGGGTAGTTCTATAGGGAAGAATACACCAAGGCGGGGACTTTTTCGCTATTTCTGTTCAATAAATATGGCCCTAGCGCCAAATCTATAGCCCTGGCCGAATTCAGACAATTTAAGGGAAGATGATTCACTTTTTGGGCGATTTTTGCATGTATTCATTATTTTTCTAGTTTCCTCCCTAGACCTCCATCAAATTTAACAAAACATCCATTAGATCCCCCTTCTAGATTAATTTGTAAATTTTTCGGTAGAAAAATGTCCCAGCCGAAGGCCGGTTCTTCCAACATTACAGGCTCACTATCGTTCGCCAGGGAAAAAAATAGACACCTAAATAGAACGAAAGGTTTAAATATTGAAGAAATGGGGTGAAAGGTCTTAAAATCGATTAACTAATGGGGCAAACTTCTTAACATCTGAAAACTAATGGGGCGAAACACGAGGGAGAAAGTGGTCCAGAAAACCGGCTCAACCCCCCTTAAATGAAAAGATTGGGTCAATTTTTCCAATAGAAGTCTTCAGTCATTTGTTCTGACACTGGCGCCCCATTAGTTTGGCATTTTTAAGAACTTTCACCCCATTTGTTTTCCATTTTAAGGGTGGATAGGCCGGTTTTTACAAATTAATCTAGAAGGGGGATCTAATGGATGTTTTTTTTTTTTTTTTTTTTTTATGGAGGTCTAGGGAGGAAACTAGAAAAATAATGAATACATGCAAAAATCGCCCAAAAAGTTAACCATCTCCCCTTAAGACTTTTTGTGCCCTTTAGGTGTCAATATTTTCCTGGCAAACGATAGCGGGACACACACTCACCAAGCACATCATATTTTACACTTGCAATAACTCAATTAAATAAACCATTAACCCTCCATTACAAACCCCAATGCACTTGAATAAATAAATGAAAGCGTATGATCCTCCCGGGACTCGAACTCGAGACACCACACCCAGAACATAAGCATCTAAAACCATTACACCACCAACACAGTTATGTATTTAGAAGACAGTATTAGTTGTGTCCTGTTATAACTGTCACAAACACATGTCTCCCTCTTTCGTGTTTTATGCTAGCAATAATTTGATGTAATATGCCATTATTTTATTAAAGGGGCCCACCTGGGGACATTTTTCTATAAAAAAAAATACAAATTTACCCAGCTGTCTAACTCATTATCGAAAATATGGTGGCTCACTATCACTCTCCAGGTATAAATCGACACCTGGATGGGGGTAAACGCCTTAAAACAGTAGGCTGAATGGGGCAGAATGGATACAATTTAAAATGTAAAACTTGCAAACAAAGTCAAACAAAACTGGGACAAAGACAATATAAAGTCAAAACAACATATCAAAATCGCTGTGGAAACAACGCTTACTAAAATAACATTTATGAAATGAAAGAGCACAATCCACCACATAGGCATTACTACATGAGCAAGTTAATCTGGTTCCCAAGCAAACTAATTGCACACATAACAACGCACTATCGTCACGTTCAGGGAATTAGTCAATTTGGGAAGTCCGGGACGTTCTGGCAAATATTACTAAACTCTGCATGAATAAAAGAAACTACAATTAGTGTTAAAATGTTATATTAAAATCAAATTTGCAACTTGACAAGACATTAACAATAGTACAAAATAAAAATTAATAAGATATATATAATATTACAAAAAATACATATATAGCACTCACTAACGATAGTGCTATCGGGTAGGTATCTGTAAGCATAGCATGCCTCAAGTGACCCCTATCAATGACAACCCTACAAATAACCTACATTATCGCACAAATAAACTAAGGAAATCGCAAAAGCAAGCAATTGATACTATCGACAATGAATACATATAATATAAAGACAAATAATTACAAAATATGAAATAGTAACAACAGATTTAAACAAAGAGTACTCTTTTAACAAGAACAATAAATTAAAAAATATCATCATCAATATCAATAGAAAAAGATAAACAATAATACAAACAGACACAAAGTAAGCAGAGGTTATACAAGAAACTTCACATTAAAAATGCTTGATTAAAATTATTTATGTCAAATTTTAGAATACAGTCACAGTAATTGACCCTAAAAAGATTAAATTTATGTAACAATTTACTTGCCTCAAAACCTCTGTCTAATAAGAGTCTGTATAGTAACCTAGCTCTAGCCCAAAAGTCATCTACTTTAGTGCAAATTGTACAAAATCTTATTAACTGGGAATAAAAACAATTATAAGTTATCTTACTATCGATATTACTACTAGGGAAAGGAAAGTTTATTACGTTAAAATTAAAATCATCAACTTTGTGATATACTTTAAGTATGCACTGTTAATTAACAATCTCTATATTTATATCAAGAAAGACAAAAATCAGGTCACCCCCCTTAAACTTACCTCCAGAGCGAATGACCTGACACAGACAACTCTACATCAACCCTTGTCACTACCACAGATCCTAACATTGTCTAATTATAGCTAGCTGGGACTCAATGGGTTAAGGGGAGTCACCTGGGTTTTTTTTCACTCCTTAGGTCGTATCCATATGGTCCCATCCAGCCTACTGCTTTAAGACGTTTATCCCTATTCAGCCTAGTGTTTTAAAATATTTATCCCCATCCAGGTGTCGATTTTTTCTTGGCGAGCGATAGCGAGCCAGCATTTTATGGAGAAAACCGGCTTTGCCTGAGAAATTTTTCTATCGAAAAATTTACAGATTTAGCTAGCTGTCAAACTCATCATCGAAAATATGGTGGCTAGCTATCGCTCGCCGGGTATAAATCGACACCTTGGTGGGGTCAACGTCTTAAAACAGTAAGGTGAATGGGGCTTAATCCGTCGGTGGTGCTCTAAGGGTTAAACTTACCTCCAGAGCAAATGACCTGACGCAGACGACGCTAAAGGTGACGACAACCGCTAAGACGCTCAAGAATAATCTCAGGGGAAAGAGGTAATATTTGGAAATGAGTAGCAATGGGAGATTGGGCAGGGTCTGTATCAGAAACACCGACTTGGTCCATACCCAGGCCCACAGCAATCCACGATCTTCCTGTCAGTGGAGAGAGAGAATAGGGAAGTTAGATAGATAGATAGATAGATAGATAGATAAAGATAGATAGATATAGATAGATTGATAGATGGATACATGTACAGTATATACCGGCATATATATATATATATATATATATATATATATATATATATATATATATATATATATATATATATATATACAGTATATAATATATATAATTATAATATATATATATATATATATACCGGTATATATATATATATATATATACATACATATACAGGGTGTCCCGCGAGTTTTGTCAAATACTTCCAGAGATGAAAAATTAAGTAATTCTAAGTTAAAACTGTTATATACACATAGGCTTTTGGGGGCATTGTTTTGTAGTTATGGACCCTTAAAGTCGGCAATTTGGTGTTTTTTGTAATTTCTAACCCTATTTTTCATCAATAAGAAGAGGATAGGAAAAAAACTATTAGGTGTATTATGAAGCATGATATCAATACTTCAAACTGAATATTACAAGAAACCAACAAAATTTAATTTTAAGCTCATTATCACGGAAAGAAAAAAGGAGCTAAAGAGGATTTTTTGGTGTTTTCTGTCAGTTTAAACCCATTTTCCGAGTAATCAAAATGAATAGCGATAACATTAAATGCTGTATGATGGTATGGTATCAATACTTAATGAAAACACCAAACATTTCTCTGTAGTTCCTTTCTTCTTTCCGAGATGATGAGCTTAAAATTAAGTTTTGTTGGTTTCTTGTTGTTGTTGTTGTTATTCCCCAGGCTGTCTGGCCGAACAGCCCAAGGTCTCGAGCAAGGCCAAGGCCATAAACGAGCGTCCCCACAAAACCCTCCCTGCTTACCACTAACAAAGCCCGGGTGACCGAAGCCACTCCAAGGCAGGGAACTGAGGAGGGTGCGGAAACGCCCGGGAAACCAAAGCCCCACCCAAGGCCCTGTGCCCCTCAGCAATTATGAAGGGAAAGTTGAGGGGCAAGGGAAAAATGTGACGCTTTGGCTTCCAATCTTCCAACTTCTAGGTTGGCAGTAGGGATGTCAATCCACGGAAAAGACTCCGTCACTTGAGATCTAGAAGATATATAAGTAAAAGGAACAGTCAGAGTAAGCCATGGGTATGGCAGAGATCGCTCAGCTCTCACTCTGATAGACCAGCCTATCACCACATGACTAGAACCCAATCCTCTCAGCATCAGTTAGGAAAGGCCCTAGAAAGCCGCCTTTGGTGGGGGGATAGCTCCCCTATTTCAACTCCTTTCGGGGTTGGGCACCCGCCCTGTTGGTTTCTTGTAATATTCAACTCCATGCCAATGGAATATGAAGTATGATGTAGGGAAGTTTTTGGTGTCAGTTTGAAGTATTGATATCATGCTTCATAATACACTTCATAGTTTTTTTTTTCCTATCCTCATCTTATTGAAGAAAAACAGGGTTAGCAACTACAAAAAACACCAAAATGCCGACTTTATGGGTCCATAACTACAAAACTAAGCCCCAAAAAGCCTATGTGTATATAACAGTATATATATATATATATATATATATATATATATATATATATATATATATATATATATATATATATATATATATTATACATATATACCGGTATATATATATTGTTATGCCGGGCTATAATATTTACAGCTCGATATAATCTCTACGAAAATCCAGATCTGGACTTATAGACCGTAATAAAGCCCAACAGGGTCACACCTAACACGTTCTTAATATCACAAAATAGGTATTCAACTAGGTACTACAGAACTGAGAACACACATGTAATTCACAAATAGGTTTATTCTAGATAACGTCTAGCTTGAGGTGTAGACGCTCTCAACATGATAATTTCTATTTCCAGCTCACGAATATAGATTCGTAATCCGGGATGAAGTATTACCTTGATAATTATCAGAAATATCAGGCAATGAATAGAATACATATAAATCTTAGATCATCAATGAGATTAAATCAGGAATCAACTGTGGTTATAAATAAGGAAATAAATATACAATTAAAATAATACACTGACTTATAGTATCAACCCCTAATAATAATAATAAAGTAGATGTGCCGTTTTGCCCAAAATCAAAACGGCATACCCAACTCTGCGATGGGTTACCATCATCACTACTAATACCATCATCAATCACAATCATCACTACTACTGCCATCATCACTACAACTGCCACAATCATCACGACTACTGTCATCATCACCATTACTATGATCATCATCACTACTACAATTACAATCATCACTACTACTCACACCATCATCACTACTACTGTCACCATTGTCACTACCATCTTGATCACTATCATCATTGATACTACAACTAAAAACCATTATTACTACTATCATCACCACCATCTTACAATCATCATTACTAATGTCACCATCACCATTACTACGATCTTCATCATCACAACTATTGTCATCATCACTACAACTTTCACCATCATCACTACTACTCACCATCATCACTAATACTCACACCATCGTCACTACCATCATCACTAGTCATTATTATCACTACAACTATCATCATTACTTGTCACCATCATCACTACTATTATGACCATCATCACTACTACTAGTACTGTCACCATCATATCTACTACTGTCACCATCATATCTATTACTGTCATCATCACTACTGTCATCATCAATACAACTACAACCATCATCACTACTATCAGCATCAATCCCACTATTACTACCATCACTTCTAATGCCAACTAAACTAACTTAACCTAGCAAATATGTAGCGAGATGTTTTCGCCCCCAGAACGCCATCATTGCTGGGGGGATGGGGGGATGGGAGGAGGGGGGGGGGGGTAAAACCATATTTTGGACCTAAAATCATAACTATTGCATACATTCAAAAAATCTTTGGAGGGGGGGGGGGGTAAAACCATATTTTTGACCTAAAATCATAACTATTGCATACATTCAAAAAATCTTTTCTGACTGACCGTCGCATTCACGCACCAAATGTTCGTTAGAAGTTTGTGTGAAAATCCGTCGAATGGTCTAGGAGGAGTTTTCGGAAAGACAGACATACGTCTCACTATTATCATCACATCTGAGTCATGTGTATGATGTGTGGCTTTCTGTGATGTGTGTGCCCCTATGGGGCACACACACACACAGGGAATGGGTACAAGGTGGGCGGTGGGGGTCCTGAAAGGGAGGAGGGGGGGGGGGGGGCAAAACCATGTTTAGGACCTAAGATCATAACTATTGAACAAATTCAAAACATGTTTTTTTAATTACCATCGAATTCACGCACCGAAGGTTCGTGTGAAGTTTGGTGAAAATCCGTCAAACGGTCTAGGAGGAGTTCTCGGACAGACAGACAGACAGACATTTTGGTTAGCATGTACCACTATAGGGGGGCAATACCACTCTGCTTACGCAGAGTTGATGATGCAAGTCGATTGTCTTCGGTGAATAATCAACAATAAAGATACTAGAACACAATCTCAATACAAGAGATACTGGGTGAGTTGAGAGGGTAAATAAGCACACAGGTATGGTGGGTGAGTCACACGGTAGGTGGTGCGCACGCTATCCAGGTAGACGCGTTTACTAAGGTGACCTTCTCATTAACTATTGGGGTCAGGTCATGTAGTTGTACTGTGGTGTTGGAAAATAAGATTAAGTTTGTGCAACTATGAATTTAGCTTCAATGATATTATGGTGAAATTGGTGGCAGTATATTAATAAAGTAGACGTGCCATTTCGCCCAAAATTAAAATGGCATACCCAACTCTGTGAAGGGTTACCATCATCACTAATATTACCACCATTATTACTACTACTATCATCATCACTACAATTGTCACCTAGTGTCAACTAAACTAACTTAAACTAACAAATGCGGGCAAGTTTTTTTTCGCCCCCTGAACGATGGCGTTCTGTGTGAGTGTGCCCCTACGGAGCAAACACACACAGAACACCATCATCATTGCTTGGGAATAGGTACAGGGTAGGGGGGGGGGGGGGGGAGACTGGCTGAGGGGGGAGGGGGGGCTGGTTGAGGGGGGGGGGGGGCAAAACCATATTTAGGACCTAAAATCATAACTATTGCACAAATTCAAACCATATTTTTTTAATTACCGTCGAATTCACGCACCCACCGAAGGTTCGTGTGATATTTGGTGAAAATCCGTCAAACGGTCTAGGAGGAGTTCTCGGACGGACAGACAGACAGACATTTCGGATAGCATGTACCACTGTACGGGGGGCGATACCACTCTGCTTACGCAGAGTTGATCATCATTACTACTGTCACCATCATCAATACTATTATGACCATCATCACTACTACTAGTGCTGTCACCATCATATCTACTACTGTTATCATCATCACTACCATCATCATCAGTACTGTCAACATTATCACTAAATCTACAACCATCATCACTGCTATTACCACCATCAACAATATCCCCACTATTACTACCATCACTTCTAATGTCAACTAAACTAACTTAACCTAACAAATGCAGGCGAGTTTTTTTCTCGCCCTCTGATAGATGGCGGTCAGTGTGAGTGCACACACACAGAACACCATCATCATTACTTGGGAATAGGTATAGGGGGGGGGGAGCATTTTTTTTTTAGGACCAAAGATCATAACTATTGCACAAATTCAAAGATTTTTTTTTTTTTAATTACCGTCGAATTCACGCTCCGAAGGTTCGTCTGAAGTTTGGTGAAAATCCGTCAAACGGTCTAGGAGTTCTCGGACGGACAGACAGACATTTCAGTTAGCATGTACCACTATACGGGGGGCGATACCACTCTGCTTACACAGAGTTGATAAAGTAGAATGCCATCATCTTTGCTTGGGAACAGGTACAGGGTGGGGGATCCTGAGGGGGGGGGGTAAAACCATATTTTAGGCTTAAAATCATAACTAGTGCACAAATCATTTGTTTTATTACCGTCGCATTCACGCACCGAATGTTCGATTGTTCGTGTGAAGTTTGGTGAAAATCCGTCGAACAGTCTAGGAGTTATTAGACAGACAGACGGACGGACAGACAGACATTTTGGTTTGCATGTACCACTATACGGGGGGCGATACCACTCTGCTTACGCAGAGTTGATAACGTAGATGTGCCGTTTCGTCCAAAATCAAAACGGCATTCCCAACTCTGCGATGGGTTACCATCATCACTACTAATATCATCATCAATCACAATCATCACTACTACTGCCATCATCACTACAAATTCCACAATCATCATGACTACAGTCATCATCACCATTACTATGATGATCATCACTACTACAATTAAAATCATCACTACTACTCTCACCATCATCACTACTACTGTCACCATTGTCACTACCATCTTAATCACTACTATCATCATTGATACTACAACTATCAACCATCATTACTACTATCATCACCACCATCTTACAATCATTATTACTACTGTCACCATCATCACTACTACTGCCATCACCATTACTATGATCTTCATCACAACTATTGTCATCATTACTACAACTTTCACCATCATCACTAATTCACTACTACTCACCATCATCACTAATACTCACGCCATCGTCACTACCATCATCACTACTGTCATTATTATCACTACAACTATCATCATTAGTTGTCACCATCAGCACTACTATTATGACCATCATCACTACTACTAGTAGTCACCATCATATCTACTACTGTCATCATCATCAATACAACTACAACCATCATCACTACTATTATCACCATCATCACTACTATCACCATCAATCTCATTATTACTACCATTATTTCTACCTGTAATGCCAACTAAACTAACTTAACCTAGCAAATGCCTAGCAAGATGTTTTTGCCCCCAGAACGCATGCGTGTGAGCCCCTTCGGGGCTCACACACTAAGAACGCCATCATTGCTGGGTGGGATGGGGGGGTGGGGGGATAAAACCATATTTTGGACCTAAAATCATTACTATTGCATACATTCAAAAAATCTTTTTTGACTGACCGTCGCATTCACGCACCGAATGTTCGTTAGAAGTTTGTGTGGAAATCCGTCGAACGGTCTAGGAGGAGTTTTCGGAAAGACAGACATACGTCTCACTATTATCATCACATCTGGTACATGTGTATGATGTGTGGCTTTCTGTGATGTGTGTGCCCCTACGGGGCACACACACACACACACAGGGAATAGGTACAGGGTGGGAGGTGGGGGTCCTGAAGGGGGGCTGGTTAAGGGGGGGAGGGGGGAAACCATTTTTAGGACCTAAGATCATAACTATTGCACAAATTTAAAAATTCTTTTTTTAATTACTGTCTAATTCACGCACCGAAGGTTCGTGTGAAGTTTGGTGAAAATCCGTCAAACGGTCTAAGAGGAGTTCTCGGACAGACAGACAGACAGACAGACAGACATGCGAATTAGCAAGTTGGACTAGCTGGCTTGGTTATTTTATGGCCGTAAGGACAGCGTTCTTGAGGAATGAGACACTTAATCTTTATGGCTGGCTGGGCTGTAGTAGAAGCGGTTGGAGCTGGTCTGCTGGATGGTGTAGGTGGAGGAGTAGTGATGAGAGCTGGGGGAGCTGGTCTGCTGGCTGTTGTAGGTGAAGGAGTAGTGGTGAGAGCTGGGGTGGCAGTACCAGGTAGAGGTGACCTTGCACTAACTGGAGTGGTCAGGAGTATAGCTGGCAAGGTAGGTTGAGGATGGTCCCGCTGGATGTAGGTTGGGTTGAAAGTAGGTGCCCATCATTAAGGGGGCATCACACGTCGACCAGATCTTGTACATGTGGGGTTAGACCGAGTAGGGATTAGAGAGGGTTTGGGGACACGTGATATTGGGGAGGGGGAGGAAGCTGAGCTAGATGATAGAGGTGGCCTATTTAATCTGCTGGGAGTGGGCCGAATTAAAGGAGAAGAATGTGTGCTAGTAGAAGGTAGGGGACTGCGTCTGTTAAGTAGAGGAAGAGGACGTGCAACAGGTCTAGTTGGAAGATGAGAGACGGAAGGAGCTGGAGACTTGAGTTTAGAAGCATAAGATTGTGGATTGAACAGGCGTGAGACAAGAGGGACAGGTAACGGAAGCGTAAGTGATGAGGTAGGTTGAGGAGCGGAAGTGATACGTGAAGTGACTAGGTTAGGAATGTTAGCAATTATAGGAGTCGTAGGTTGAGTACCGGAAGATTCTGAATAAGTGGGTAAACTGATAGATGGGGAATCTTGAACAGGAATAGAAGGAGGGGGATGACAAGCTTGGGAGGGAAGGGTGGGAGGAGCAGAGACAGTGTGTGTAGGTAGAGCAGGAATGGGTGTGTAAACAATAGGCAGTGGGCGTGGTTGTGGCAATGGGGTGGGTGTAGGAGGTAGAATGTTTAAATCAAGGGGGGCCTTTGTCGGCGTGAAGGTGTCACAGGTAGAGGAAGTTCAGGTGTGGTAGGTTCTGTGGATCCTAAATTCTGGTTATCAGTTGCAGGCAAAATGTCATTCTGAATGGGGTCAGCAAGCATAACTATATTTTATATAATTATATTAATAGGCTGAAATCTACGTACATGCCTGTTACGATATGTGCGGGACTCCCAAAAATAGTTGACGGTAACCTGGTAGCAGTTTGGTACAGCTAATATTTCAAATGGACCTTTAAATCTGGGTTTGAGCTTGGATGGAACTGGTAAGTGTGCAATCATAACTAGATCACCAACACAGTGTGGGCTGGATTTGGGGGTTTCATCAGGTTGAAGGTCTTGGATGTATTGTATTTGTCTCAGGCGATTCTTGAGGTGAACTAGAGACTGGTCGAAATTGGAGGAGGGCTCATACGGGGCAGCTAGATGACGGAGGGGAAGGAGCAAAGGTGCTACTCCAAATACTCGTTCATGAGGTGATATGCCGTCTTCTCGAGGGCAAGTGTTGATTCCCCATTGCACAATTTTAAATTGGCTGGACCAATCTTTGGAGTCCATTTGTTGCAACCGGGTTCTGTGACTTCACTCACATATGGAATTACCTTGAGGCCAGTAAGGTGAGGAGTGGCTGATTTTAAATCCACACATCAGAGATAGTTGAGACCATATGTGGCTGGTGAATTCAGGGGCATTGTCAGAATGTATTGCTTCAGGGAGGCCAAAATAAGGGAAGATATTCTGAACGAGGGCTTCAGCTACTGCAATGGCTGAGTGTTCTTTTGCGGGACACGCAATGACATATTTGGAGTACGTGTCCACAAAAGTAATTATGTACAGTGTCTGAAACCATGACTATTGTCCATCGGCCCCATTACGTTTACTGCAAGCAATTGCCAAGGTTTGGAGGCAACTAACTTCCCAGAAGGACCAGCTGTGCGGGTTCGATCCTTACCCAACGCACATGCTTTGCATGACTCTGTGATGCGTTTGGCAGTGACATAAGGTGATGGTGTGCAATATACCTGTTGAAAGGTGGAGATGAATTTCCTTTGGGCTAGGTGGATGCCATTATCCATATGTATGGATTGCATAGTGGATAATGCCGCTTGAGGAGTGATCACAATTTTACCTTCCAAGGTGAAGAGATTGTCACCCCACCTGGTTAATTGATTGAAAACTTTCTTAGGTATCCAGTCAGGCTTTTCTTGTCATAGATAGTGTGCAAAAGGTTTTGCTGGCTGTTGTCCAACGAGCCTTGATGGTGAATTGCAAGAATGGTAAGGGTTGGTTCGTCCTGTTGAGATGTAGAATTGGGAGGTGACAGGGGTAGGCGAGAGAGTGCATCAGCATTTGTGTGCAACTTTCCTGGTCGATAAACGATATCCATATCGAATTCCTCCAGTGATTCTCTCCACCTGACAGTCAGAGCGTTTTTGGTGTCTGATTTTCGCAACCATTGAAGGGTGTGGTGGTCGGTGATGACGGTGACCTTGACTCCCGCCAGGTAAGCTTTAAAATGTTGTAAAGCCCAAATCATGCCGAGACTTTCTCGCTTAGTCACAGGGTAATTCATTTCAGCTGGGTTGAGGGTGCGGCTGGCACATGCAATGATGTGTTCTTTGCCGTCTCTGGTCTGACCTAAAATGGCCCCTATTCCAAATTGTGACACATCTGTGTACAATCGGAATGGTTTAGTGTAGTCCGGGAATGAGACCACTGGAGATGCAACTAATTTGTTTTTTAGATCATTAACCCACTGAGCCCCAGCTAGTTATAAAAAAATGTACCACCAGGGACCGGCAGGATTTGAATTTTTTGTTTTTCCAGAAACAATAGCGAATGGGTTAGGAATGAAGGAAAAACCAAAAAAAAAACGATCAAAAAGGTAAAAAATTGGTCCTACGGAGCCCCCGAAAACGGATTTTAGAAGAGTAAAAAATTGAAGGCAAAAATACCCAAAAAACAGGTTTTTGCGCGCTCACGCGCGCACGTGGTGGGACTTTGAGAGTTTTCAACCATCGCCAATGTTGCGTGGGATACTTACACAGTTCCCATACAAATCTAAGCCCTCTAGGTGCCATAGGACCGGAGTAATTGGGACCGGAGTACCTGTGACGACACGTTGTCGTCGCTGGGGTTTAGCGTTACATACATTGGTGACGACACGTCGTCGCTGGGGTTCAGTGGGTTAAAGGCTTGTAGACGTATATCAGTCCATAGGAAGGGTTCTTCTTTCTTGGTGAGGTCATGGAGGGGCTTGGAAAGGGTGGCAAAGTTCTTCACAAAACGTCGGTAGTATGAAACTAGGCCAAGGAAAGCACGTACACCTTTTACGTTAGTGGGAGGGGTGATTTTACTGATTGCCTCAAGTTTGCAGGGGTCGGGGAAATTCCTTCTTCTGAAACAATGTGCCCTAGGAAATTGACTTTATTTTTGGCTAGAGTGCACTTGGAGGGTTTAAGCTTGAAGCTGGCATCTCATATCCTTTGAAAAACTTGTAGACGTTGCAGATGTTCTGCCCAGGTTTTGCCAAACACAATGATATCATCCAGGTATGCAAGACTGGTTTCCCAAGTTAAACCTTGTAGTACCGATTCCATCAACCTGGAGAATGTGGCTGGTCCATTGCATAATCCGAAGGGTAGTACCGTGAATTCGTACAGTCTTCCTTGGCTGGTGGAAAATTCAGTTTTCTGTTGATGCTCAGGCAAAACGGGTACTTGCCAGTATCCAGCTTGCAAGTCCAAAGTGGTGAACCATTTTGCACCAAGCAGCGAGTCGAGAGAGTCATCAATCCGGGGAAGAGGTGTGGCGTCCTTGATGGTGACGTCATTGAGTTGTCGGTAATCTATGCAGCATCTTGTGGATCCGTCCTTTTTACGGACTAGTACCACCGGAGAAGACCAGGGGCTGGTAGAGGCTTTGACAACTCCTGTGGCGAGCATATCTTGGACTTGTTTTTCTTCCTCTTGTCGTTGTATTGGGGTTTTCCTCCTAATTGGCCCACGGTGTGAATGGGGTGATGCAACATTTCAGTTTTCCCCATATCTCGACTAGAGGTAGCGAAAATATCTTGATAGGTAATTAGGAGGTTTCTGAGGTCAGTTTGTTGATTAGAAGTGAGAGTGGAAGGTATATCAGGAAGGGGGTTTTTGTAAGGAGGGGAAGAATCAGAGGGGACAGACAGTTCCTCGGAATATATTTTTAACTCGCCAATGGTAAGGCCTTTTGGCAAGGCCTTTTGGCAAGGTGACAGGTTTGTCAGAAATATTAGCAATTTTGATACAGTTAAGTTGATGTGGTAGCAGGCAAGGAGCGGTTAAGCATACCCCATTGAAAGGGCTTTGAAGGTGTGGGGTCACAAGGACATTTCCTTGAATGGAACTAATGGTATCCATTTTTCGTGATAAGGGGGAACTGTAATGGATGTGGAAACTATGGCTGGAGAGATTACATGATTGTGACAGGGAATATCATTTATCTTACTTTGGTGTGCAGCAGTGACAGGGAGAGGTACTGGCAAAGTTGTGGATTTTAGCTGCTTCAAGTTATCAAGAGAATGGTTTTTTTTTCAGGGTTGGACGGTGGATCATAAGATAGTGTCCTGTACCTGCAATTTATTGAGGCGCTTAGAGAGATTAACAGATCGAGACCCAAATATCCATCATATTTGGACTCACTGGGATTATAAATCACGAAAGAGTGATGAACTCCGTGATTTGGATGTGGGGTATTAACATATAAAGGGAGTGACTGACCCAGGTTGGAAATAACCTAATCATGGCACTAATGAGGATGATAGAGGAAGACTGCATTTCCCCCAAAACCTTTTTATGTTTCCGGAAAAAGGGAAGGAATAAGCAAGAACGGGAAGCTCCCGTATCAATGAGGAGTCGAACTTTCACCCCATTCAGCGTGATTTTGTGGTACACCGGAAGTCCGCCATCCGATGTCCCGCCATGAGCCCCCGCCATGGTTACGACTATTTGTTTGGGGGGGCAGTCTAAAAATCCAGCGGTTCTTGCTGGATGATTTCAGGCTGATATGATTCTAGTTCTCCTTCAGCTTCTCCTTCTTCAATTCCGGCCGTCCCGTCGTCAATAATAGTTGCAATCTGACGCGGCTTGATCCAGGGAATCTGTGCCCACCAAATTGGAGTCCTGGTCCTCTTCCTTGTGAGTTCGTTGAAAAACCTCTTCAGAGACCACAGCATGCATGATCCGGTGCAGGGTTTCCAATCTGCAGGACAGATTCTGGCCCAATCCTCAGCTTTGTCGGCTGCCCTAGGAGCTACAGGATTACTGCTGGATGCTGTACTGGAAATGGGGTTGGTGGTGACTTTACTGATTACGGCGATTATGGTGGCTTGTTCCCTGGACTTACGTAATGCCATGATTCTCCGGATCACCGGCAGATCCATTCATAATTTGTCGGCTCAACTATTGAGAAGTGGTCGCCCACTGGGTCAGGAAAGATCCTCATCAATGTTTTGAAGATGATTTTCTTCTTCTGGGCTGTAGTTTCATCAGGGAAAGCAGTCAATGCAATTTGTTGCAACTTCTCAACAGTTTCATCCAAGTCTCCTGAGTATTTTACCTCATGAAACCTCTTGTCAGCAATTGTTTGTCCCAAAACTGGGTTAATTGCTGTTCTGACATATACTTCAAACTGTGCCCAGGTTAACCCTGGCATATTGTCGTGCACATATCCCGACACTTTAGTTGCATATTTTCCCAATTTAACCTCAATTGTATGTATCTTGGAAGCGTCCTCGTTTCCGAACATAATGTCCAGGACCGGTTTGACTATTTCCACGTAAGTATAGATATCGTAATCCTCGGGCTTAAATGCCGGGATATCAAGAGACCTAATGGCTGCCATGATGAATAATGTAAATACACCAATTGAATACCAGATTTTTTTTTTTTTACAATAAGAACACTCGTGTTGATATGCCATATTGAGACACCGCTGCCGCCAGTGTTATGTCGGGCTATAATATTTACAGCTTGTGATATAGTCACTACGAAAATCCAGATCTGGACTTATAGACCGTAATAAAGCCCAACAGGGTCACACCTAACACGTTCTTAATATCACAAAATAGGTATTCAACTAGGTACTACAGAACTCAGTAACAACACGCATGTAATTCACAAATAAGTTTATTCCAGATAACGTCTAGCTTGAGGTCTAGACGTTCTCAACATGATGATCATTTCTATTTCCAGCTCAAGAGTATAGATTCGTAGTCCGGGATGACATATTACTTTGATAATTATCAGAAATATCAGGCAATGAATAGAATACATATAAATCTTAGATCATCAATGAGATTCAATCAGGAATCAACTGTGGTTGTAAATAAGGTAATAAATATGCAATTAAATTAATACACGTGACTTATAGTATCAACCCTTAATAATAATAATGATGCGAGTCGAGTGTCTTCCGTGAATAATTAACAATAAAGATACTAGAACACAATCTCAATACATGAGATACTGGGTGAGTTGAGAGGGTAAATAAGCACACAGGTATGGTGGGTGAGTCACACGGTAGGTGGTGCGCACGCTATCCAGGTAGACGCGTTTACTAAGGTGACCTCATTAACTAGGGGGGTCAGGTCATGTAGTTGTACTGTGGTGTTGGTAAATAAGATTTAAGTTTGTGCAACTATGAATTTAGCTTCAATGATATGATGAAATTGGTGGCAGTATATTAATTAATTATTTGCACAAATTCTTATAAGCGTAACTCGAATTATGTAATTTATGATGGGAATCTTATATTCACTTCAAACGATCGTATGTAATAATAACGAAACGGGTCAAGGAATTCAAATGTAATGTTTAGCATACAATTATGAATCAACTATAGAATAATATCTACTAATTGTATTTGAGAACAAATTATAATTAACTAAACGAACTTAGTCAACGAATGCTCTGGAAACGCTTATGATATAATAGCGTAAAGTGATCATTAACACAATATTTATTATGAAAGAAAATAATGGACACGACGAAGTTGTGCTAACGAAATACTTAAACCAGTATAACCAAGATGTCTGAACGAGTTAACAGAGTCTTAAGAAATATACACCGTAATACGAGGTGTATGTTATATGATGATTAACTAAGTAACAGAAACTATGCAATGCTAGAATTCCTAGACATGAAGAATCAGAATTACTTACATCAGTAATCAAATGAACGTCAATACTAATTCATAAAATAATTACAATGGCGATTAAGTAATCGAAAGTAGGTTGGGGGATCTCGGGAAAGAAATGAGTTTATAAAATAATAACACTTATCCGCGATTAGGCTGATATAAATTAATTATGAAAATGGGCGTAGGTTCTAGGTAAATAATATGAATAGGAAGGGAAATAAAATCACGAAATACACTTCGACCTCAACTTGCAACATACATAACAGAATACATATATTAGGAAAATCTGTGAGTGCGTGGCAAGGTGAATTGATAAACACGATTATATAATGTATGCGTAGGACGTTCTAGAGGAGATAAATTAATTATGAGAGCTAGGTCTCATCTAGCAATGAATTTATATAGGATTCAGAAGGATTAACACAGTACGCAATTAAGGATTTTGGGCACAGATCTCAGAATAAATTATCACAACACGATTCACATATTTTGACCTATACCTCGACAACAATAAACACAACGTAAGATACACAGGGACACTTAGGGTAATGTTGGAGGGTAGAGAGAATACGAGTCTGGCCAACGTAGATCGTATGTCCGTGGAGCAGCGCTTCAGGGGTGTAGGGCATCACTCGAGCAGGACTTCAGGTTCCAGACTTCAGGGGTACATACATACATACATAAAATTTTAAGACTGAGTGTTCCACACATATGTGCAGTTTCAGTCTCTTGTCCTAATTGCAGCATTCCAGGCAACCCTGTTAAGGGCTGCTTCACTTGTCAAGTTCTTGGATTTGAGACCAGCGCGTATAGTCCGATCCCAGGTCTTCCTCGGTCCACCCCTTGGTGCAGCTCCCTCCACAATCACAGACCTGCATTTTTTCACCCAATTTTGTTCATCCATTCTCTCCACATGTCCATACCATCCCAGTCTATTTGTACGCATCACCTCGCGAATACTCTTTATACCTAAACGTCTCCTCAGCTCAACATTTGTTATTCTATCCTGTAGCCTGGTCCCACACATCCATCTCACCATTCTCATCTCATTACGCTGCATTCTGTTGACATCCTCTACTTTAACGGCCCATGTTTCTGAGGCATACGTCATACGTCATTGCCTCTCCCCCCTTCAGGGGGAGAGGCATTCTTTTCATGGTCAGGATTGGCATCAGTTCTCTGAACTTCCCCAAGCCACACCTAATTTTAGCAACAGTGGCAGCCTCGGCCCCACCACCGGCAGAGATGGTATCTCCTAGGTAGCAAAACTTGTTCACCAGCTCCAAAGACTCGTTTCCAAAATTCACAGCCACAGGATCATCACTTAACACAAGCTTGCCTTTGCATACGATGCACTCAAATTTCTCTATTTCTGACTTATCCTTCTGCAGGGGTCCCTTTATTCTACTACAGCGCTTACTCCCATGGTGTACCCAACATCGACAGATGCCACATTGAATTGAGTTAACGCCCACTCCCTTTCCACACACTGCACATGGGTATGCACCGCTCTTTTCCACATTGCCTCGTCTCATCTACAATGCATAACCTTGGTTTTGTTAATATTGACTCTTAAACCCTTGCTCGCCATGCCCTCTCTCCACTCTCTGAATTTGGCCTCAGCATCTTGCATACTGTCAGCTATTAGGACTAAATCGTCTGCATAAAACAGTTCCAACGGGAGTCCGCCTCTAAAAACTCTAGACAGTGCCTCCAAGACCATAATAAAGAGGAGGGGGCTTAACACTGAACCCTGATGGACTCCAACACGGACTGCGAACTCATCACTCAGTACACCCTTCACCCTCACCGCACTTCGCGAATCCTCATACATCTTCATTAACACACGCACCAGCCACTCTTCCACACCAAGTTTCCTCATAGCCCACTGCACAACATCTCTAGGCACCCTATCAAAGGCCTTCTCCAGGTCTACAAACACAAAGTAAAGATCCCTGCCTTTTAGTAAGTATCTTTCCTGTATCTGCCTGACTATGAAGATAGCATCGGTTGTACCCCGTCCTGGCATAAAACCAAACTGCATATCATCAATAGAGATGCTTTGCCTGATCAAACCCTCAAGGACTCTCTCACAGACCTTCATGATTTGGTCAAGCGTTTTCAGGCCCCTATAATTTCCTCTATCTAGCGCATCCCCTTTTCCTTTGTATATGTTTACTATTACACTTTTGAGCCAATCCTCTGGGATTTTCTCATCTTTAATAATGGTGTTTATCAACTCAGTGACTAAGTTTACACCAGTCTCCCCTGAGGCTTTTATCATCTCAGCGACAATGTCAGAGCAACTTGGAGCTTTACCGTCCTTCATTTTATTGATTGCGTCGCTCATCTCAGCTGGTGCTATTAAAGGAGGGGGCCCAGATATTGGTTTTGCGATACTAAGCTGTTCCTTATCCCATTCAAACTCTACATTTAGCAATCGTTCATAGTGTGCCTTCCATGCTTCTCTGATTTCATTTTCTGCATACACAATCTTCCCATTATCGTTTCTAACACACTGTTCACATATAATATCCCTACTGTCATTTTTAACTCGTCTAGCTAGGTTGAAGATCCCATTGGGATTGTCAGTGTTACACACTTGTTCGAGGACCAGGTCCTTAATGCGATTTTTAGCATTGTAAATAACTCTTTTGGCAGTTCGTTTAGCTGCCTGGTATTCCTCCTTGCTGCCTCCTTTCTTCCATGCTTTGAAGCATCTCCTTTTCTCTTTCACAGCATGTTCTACCTCATCGTTCCACCACCAGGAGGTCTTATACCTGGGGTGACCCTTTGTTTTCCCACAGACTTTGTCAGTGGCAGCGATAAGGCTATGCTTAAGAAAGTTCCATTGACTATTTACATCGTTAGGCCTAGCTTCCTTATTTCTATTCATTTCCTCCAGTACACTATGAAACCTATCCCTAACTTAAGCAGCCACACTTTCCTTTTGGGTATGTATACCTTCTTGCGCTTTGGATCTCTGTAAAAGCTCATGTCGCACACAAGTAGCTTATGCTGGGAGATACCATCTTCTCTCGGGATGACCTTTACATCTCGAACTAGTTTCCGGTCTTTCCTGTTAACCAAGAAGTAATCTATCTGGCTACTGGAGGCCCCAGAGTTATATGTGATCAGGTGGCTCTGTCTTTTCTTGAACTTTGTGTTACACACAACCATGTTGAGTGCAACGCAGGACTCCAATATATATTCGCCTTCCAGATTTCTCCTTCCGTAACCATTTCCTTCCTGTACCCCCTTGTTTCCATTTGCAGATGCTCCCACGTGACCATTGAGGTCCCCCCCCCCCCCCCCACGATTGTTATTTCATTCTTCGAGAGGCCTGAAATGACACTGACGGTGTCATTCCAGAAGTCCTCGAACAGGACTTCAGGGGGTACTTCAGGCTAGTACACTCTCCGGGCAGGGCAGGGGCAGGCTGGTACAAAGCAACTACTGTGATTCGCTACGCTGTTCCTTGTTCAGGATTAGGGTAGTACCGCAGTTGAGGTTTGCATACTTCTCTACAATTTCTTGGAGGTAATATGCAGCTTGTTTATTGACTCTCTCAAAGTAATAGGGATATTGGGAATTTGTTGTGATGAAGTTGTGAGGTAAAATACTTAGTCTAGGCATCGAGGTTTAATATTTACATGATGGCTTACCTCATATGTATTATAATTAATACTTACATAGGGTTTAGCTAGCTTATTAATATAGAAATCTCCCTAAATATGAGGAGACCATTATTCAACCTCTGAGGCGAACTTGCTTATTTCTTGCTTAGTAGTCATAGTTGTAAGGAGGTTCTGGCATCTTCGTAGCTGTTGTATTTGGTGCTCCTGCTCACATACATTTATGCATATAGGACTTGGGGCGTTGGTGTGCAATATACATAAACATATGCTCATCATACTGCAGGTCTGGACAGAGAGAAAATACTGCCCTGTGGTTGGCAGGTACTGTTTGAAAGCAGGGAGTTGATTGGCTGTGAGAATTTCCCATGCTTGTGGCTGGTGGCTGATGTCGTAGAGCACGGGGAACCAGGGGTAGCTCCTGTATTTGGTTGTGAGGATTTCCCATGCTTGTGGCGGGTAGAGCACGGGGAAACAGGGGTGGCTCTTGTATTCTTCTTTTCCTCTCTTTGCGTTCTCTTGTTCTCTTAGGGTCCTTCAGTAGCAGACTGGCTATTCTGCAACTGTTCTCTGTAGGTCTTGTCTTCAGGCCCGTCATATCATATATACATATATATATATATATATATATATATATATATATATATATATATATATATATATAGAGAAAGAGAGAGAGACTAGGGAAGTTAGACCTTTAAGAACCATAATAAAAGAAAATGGGGGTCTGCTGAAAGCCAATTGGCCAACACAAGGCGATTTTACAGTATTTAACCTGACAAGCGCGAAATAGACCTAGGGGCTAGGGTAGTTATTTGTGCATTTCTAGCCTTGGGTTCTGACAGAATTCGTTATATTTACAATATAGAGCATTATTTGTTTTCGGTATGCTTTTATTTTACATATATGATGTATATATGAACCTTCAAGAGTGCTAAAATAAGTGGGAAAAGCATTTGGGTGGTGATAAACGAAGATATTGGCCACCTGGTCATAATCTCAGGCAAGAGAGAGCCACAGGCAACCCTCCTCTCTCGCTGTCTGTGAGGTAACTGAGACGAGCGGGGCGGTGTGGGCCGGTGTCTGGGTGTTACATAACGATCTTTTCTGCAACCCACTTGTGCTACATTATCGCGGGAGAGAAAAATAACCGATAAATGATGATAATAAGAGGAAAAATAGGTGATAATTGAGGAGGGGAGGGAGGGGGGAATAAGGTGGGGAAGGATGGGAGGGGGGTGGGTGAGATTTACATGGATGAGTACTGGAGGGGAATTATCTCACCTAGAGACAAATTCCTTTGTTTTGATAGGCCTTTTTTTTTTTTGGAAGGTTTTTTTTATGGTCTTGCTTCCGTGAGGCCTATCGCGTTCCCTATAGGAAGCCTTCCGTGAGGCCTATCGCGCTTGCCGGGTTAAGAGAGCCCACCTCGCTGTTATTCTCTTTCTCTCCATCTCTATATGGCTTGTATCCATTCGGTCCCATTCAGCCTACTGTTTTAAGACGTTTAGCCTTATCCAGGTGTCAATATTTTCCTGGCGAGCGGTAGCGAGCCAGCATATATATATTTATGTTTTGACAGAAACCTAAATTTGTAAACAAAATTGATAGAAACATTTCTCCAGCGAAGCCGGATTTATCCATACAATGCTGGCTCGCTATCGCTCGCCAAGAAGAAATCGATACTTGGATGGGGATAAACGTCTTAACACAGTTTGCTAAATGGGGCCGAATAGATACAAGCCAGGGAAAGAGAGAAAACGAGAGAAAGATTAAAACAGATGGTGGCCCCCTTAACCGGTATCACACGAGTCTTTTATAGTCAACACTCGATGACCAACAATTTTCTAGCAACATTTCTGAAATAGTTTGCACTGGTATCGGACACTAGACAGAGGATTGGTAAATTTAGGTGACAGAAATAATATAAATGTTGACCTCATGAGCTGCCAGACCAGTGTTGAGCATAAATGTTGAGGGAAAAAGCGTTCGTATGATACCGGCTTTAGGTTTCGTTAGATGATTTTATACAGCTTAGGAAGGATCTGTGGGAAGTCAAAATGTAAAGCCTATCTCAATTAACCCTCTAACTTCCATACACCCTTCTTAAGGGGAGCCTGGCCGTTTGTTTGGTCTATTAATTCATTATTCATATATTTATTCTAGCTTCCTCCCTAGACCTCCATCAAGCTTTGAAAAACACCCCCTAGACAAAATAAATTTGTACATTTTTTGGTAAAAAAAAATCCCGGCCGAAGGCCGGTTCCTCATAAAATTGCAGGCTCGCTGTCGCTCGCCAGAAAATAATCGACACCTAAATGGCACGAAAGGTCTTAAAATTGAAAACGAAATGGGGCAAAAGGTGTTAAAATCGCCAAACTAATGGACCGAACGTCATATAATCTCAAAACTAGTGGGGCTAAACATTAGGGGGAAGGGGGTCCAGAAAAACGGTCTGCCTCCCCTTAATGTGAATAAAATCGTCCACTAACATCCAGTAAACAGAACAGAAATGTGTAATAGGATCTTGAAAGGGTCAAGGGAGGATGGGCGTATTTATTAGCTTACTTATTTATCTTTTTATTATTTTTATGTTAGTTTCCTCCCTAGACCTCCATCAAGTTTATAAAAATACACCCTAAACCCCCCTCCAAGATCAATTTGTAAATTTTTCGGAAGAAAGATGTCCCGGCCGAAGGCCGGTTCCTATATTACAGGCTCGCTATCGCTCGCAGGAAAAAAACGACACCTAAAGGTCTTAACATTGACAAATAAATGGGGCGAAAACTCTTAAAAACACCAAACTAATGGTCTAACCTCATATAATCTGAAAACTAGTGGGGCTAAACATGAGGGAGAAGGGGGGACCAGAAAAAAGGCCCATCCTCCCTTAAAGAACAGGTGCCTGAGAAGTCTAGTCAAAGCTCATTTTCTATAAAGATATATTATGGAACCAAATTCTCGTTTGTATTTGTTTTAACCCTTAACTGTCGGCGCCCGGCTATAGTCGAGTGAAATAAATGTGGCCTATGTGGCGGGGCCCGGCTATAGTCGCATGCAATTTTGAGCACGTAATGTGCTCTGAGAGAGAGCGGAGCGGTGGGAGGAGCGTAGATTACCTCATGACCGCTCGCCACGGTGGCCGTGGAGCTACTGAGATGTACTCCGCCCTACTCCACCCTCCCTCACTCGTTTCACACGTAATAATGTAAGGAAATTACCGTATTTTAGCGATTTTGCCCTTCGGTTGCACGATCGTTGCAAGACAACCAGTGATCGTAGAAGGATGGTTCTGGTGTCATTGGAAAGCTCATTTATCGCCCTTTCAGGGATACATACTTGTATTACGGTCTGGCTCTTGTTTATGCATGAAAATGAGCACGGAAACAACCCCATTTATGGTAAAAAACCCTGCTGGGCAGCACGGTCAAATATACCGCCTAGGCCGCTCGTTGAGTGTTAAGGGTTAAGAAACTATAAGACGTTCGGCCCATTAGTTTGGCGATTTTAACACCTTTCGACCCATTTCATTGTCAATTTTAAGACCTTTCGTGCCATTTAGGTGTCAATTTTTTCCTGGCGAGCCATAGCGAGCCTGAAATTCAAAGAGGAACCGGCCTTTGGCTGGAACATTTTTCTAATGAAAAATGTACAAATATATCTTGAAGGAGGGGTCTAGGGGGTGTTTTTCTAAGCTTGATGGAGATCTAACGAGGAAACTAAGAAATAAAGGTATAAATGAAGTAATAGAAAAAGAACAAAATCTTCCCTTAGGCTAATACCTTGACCTTGACCTGACCTTGACCTTGACCTTGGGAGTGACTTACCTTACGAGCACCATGCATGAGAACACACGCCAGAAACCCGTGGCAGAGAACGAACATCATCAAGCTAATTTTTTCGTAGGGTGGCATGTGTGTTGGAAATCCTGGAATATACAAGATAGTGATATAATAACCGTCTTGGTGGTGTAATGGTTAAGGTGTCTAAAAATCTGTGTGTGATAACCCGGGTTCGAATCCTGGTGGATCATATATATGCTTTCATTGATTTCATTGGAGGTGTTTGGTGTTGTGGTGAAATTAATAAAAAATATAATATATATATATATATATATATATATGTATATATATATACTGTATATATAGATATATATATATATATAAATATACATACACTGTATATATATATATATATATATATATATATATATATATATATATATATATATATATATATATATATATATATATACAGTATACCCATAATAAACCATTAAGAGGAGATGGTTCACTTTTTGGGCGATTTTTGCATATATTCGTTATTTTTCTAGTTTCCTCCCTAGAACTCCATCAAATTAAAAAAAAACATCCATTAGATCCCCTTTGTAGATTAATTTGTACATTTTTCGGTAGAAAAATGTAACGGCCAAAGACCGGGTCTTCCAATATTACAGGCTCACTATCGTTCGCCAGGGAAAAAATAGATGCCTAAATAGCACGAAAGATCTAAATATTGACGAAGAAATGGGGCGAAAGGTCTTAAAATCACCTAAACTAATTGGGCAAGCTTCTTAAAACCCTTAAACTAATGGTGTTATTCATTAGGCAGAAGGGGGTCCAGAATATAACACCCCCTCAACCCCTTTACCACCATCACGTTATTATCATCATATTAAGGGGAGGCAGACCGTTTTTCTGGACCCCCTTCTCCCTAATGGGTAGCCCCACTAGTTTTGAGATTATAAGACGTTCGGCCCATCAGTTTGGCGATTTTAACACCTTTTGCCCAATTTCGTTATCAATTTTAAGACCTTTCGTGCCATTTAGGTGTCGATTATTTCCTGGCGAGCGATAGCGAGCCTGTAATTTTAGGAGGAACCGGCCTTCAGCCTGGATATTAAACATATATCTTGAAGGGGGGTCTAGAGGTTGTTTTTCTAAGCTTGATGGAAGTCTAGGGAGGAAACTAAACAGTCTGCCTCCCCTTAAGGTTAGAATTAAACCATTTCCTTTAGTTTATTATCTACCTCTACGACTCAAATGGGTAAATACGATTTCAATAAAGCTTCTTAGTAACTTAGGTCCTTCTTAAACTGCATATAATCGTCTGGTATAAGCAAGTAACAAAGGTACAAATGTGTCATGGTGCTGAAGGGGTTAAGGTTTAAAATATGATTACCGAAATGTTCTTTTCTCTGGATAACTCATCGTTTATACTCTTAATGCTTTATTGTCTTATTAATTCTGTCCTTATGCCGTCACCTCCTGCACATCTAGTGCACATTATACTGCTCAGCTGCCCGAGAACAGCCTTGCACGGGCCCTCAACATTTGAAACAAAATAGTAAAGCTACCCTTAAATGTTTAGTTTTCTTCAGCTCCAAGAGCAATAAGAGAAAATATTATTTTTAGGGGTAACCTTTTAATATATTTGGAGTGCGCGTAATTTAGACTTTAATATTGGTTTGAATAATTATTTAATTATATTTTGTGATCTGTTGGACTTAGTGTTATTTAGCATAATAAAATATAATGAAAAGTATAACTATAAAGAGACTTCACCAGCGATTTTGTATATGTCTACAATTTGCTGAGCAAATAAACTGTTGTATGAAGGTGAGTACCAGAGGGGAGGATAGTGACTTTGTGTCAGAAGCTCAAGTAATGTATGATGTAAATGGGACTGGAGGTTTACCTAAGGTAATTGCTCTAAGTCATGATGGCTTAGTTTTCATTATGGAGTATGTCTAGGGCATGACTGCGTGATTTTGCTTACAAATATGCTTTTAGCACCATTCAGCTGACTGAGATGCTTGAAAAAGATATCAACAGCAAAGTCAAGGACCTTCACGATGATGGTTACATTCATGATGATATCCATTATGAGAATGTTATGGTGTGTGGTGCCCCGGGTAAATATTAGGCGGAGGTATGCGCTCTACTGGGTGCTCCTCCAGTTTGATTATTTTGTGCAATTCTAAAACTTTTCTGAAAATTTTATTCCAATTACAAAATATTTTAGTCTAAAAAGGTTGTTAATAGATTAGTTGATATATTAAACAATTAATCCACTCACCAATTATCTGCAGTCTCTCTCTCTTCGCCGTAATGTTGCATCTCTCTCACTATTCTACTGCTATTACAATATTCAGTGTTCCTCAGAGCTCTCTCAGTGTATACCTCCACTTCTTCGTAAAGCATGTAGCACCCGTCATGTAACACAATCGCATCCCCACTCTGTGAAACTCTCCAGCTCATTTAGGTGTCGATATTTTCCTGGAGAGCGATAGTGAGCCTGTTATTTAGGTAGTAACCGGCCTTCGGCCTGCACACTTTTCTATTGAAAAAATTATGCATTTATTTCGAAGGGGGGTCATGGGGCGGTTATTTGTTCTTTAAATATTGTATTTCATGTTTTGTATTCCCTTAGAAGTTAATAGAGGTCTAGGTAGCAAACTAAAACAGAATACATATTGTAATTTCAATGTTGCATAGGCCATTGCAGTTGTTTATTTAAAGTGGCGGAATATGAGGAAAAGAGTTATGTCTTTTTACCGAAAAATTCTACCAATAAATCTACAAGGGGGATCTAATGAATGTGTTTTTAAGTTTGATGGAGGTCTAGGGAGGAAACTAGAAAAAATAATTAATATATGAAAAAAATCACACGAGTGTGTTTTCCCTCAATTATCCTCAACACTGGTCTGGCAGCTTATGTATTATAATTTGTATATATTTGTGTCACCTAAATTATGCTATCATCACTCTAGTTTCTAATTCAATATATCTACAGTATATACTCAAGCCCAATCCCTACTTCTATATATCTACAGTATATACTCAGACCCAATCCCTACTTCTATATATCTACAGTATATACTCAGACCCAATCCCTACTTCTATATATCTACAGTATATACTCAAGCCCAATCCCTACTTCTATATATCTACAGTATATACTCAGACCCAATCCCTACTTCTATATATCTACAGTATATACTCAGACCCAATCCCTACTTCTATATATCTACAGTATATACTCAAGCCCAATCCCTACTTCTATATATCTACAGTATATACTCAGGCCCAATCCCTACTTCTATATATCTACAGTATATACTCAGACCCAATCCCTACTTCTATATATCTACAGTATATACTCAAGCCCAATCCCTACTTCTATATATCTACAGTATATACTCAGGCCCAATCCCTACTTCTATATATCTACAGTATATACTCAGGCCCAATCCCTACTTCTATATATCTACAGTATATACTCAGACCCAATCCCTACTTCTATATATCTACAGTATATACTCAGACCCAATCCCTACTTCTATATATCTACAGTATATACTCAGACCCAATCCCTACTTCTATATATCTACAGTATATACTCAGACCCAATCCCTACTTCTATATATCTACAGTATATACTCAGACCCAATCCCTACTTCTATATATCTACAGTATATACTACAGTATCCCAATCCCTACTTCTATATATACAGTATATACTCAGACCCAATCCCTACTTCTATATATCTACAGTATATACTCAGACCCAATCCCTACTTCTATATATCTACAGTATATACTCAGGCCCAATCCCTACTTTTCCTATTTTTTCTTCCCTTTTTTCTTATTTATTTATTTATTTATTTATTTATTTATTTATTTATTTTTTGGAAATAGGGACAACACAAAACACAACAGAAAACAGAAAACCACTGCGAAATATCTCAGAAATGTTGCCAAAAAATGTTGACCATGAAATGTTGAGTATAAAACCTCTCGTGTGATACCAGCTTTAGTCAGTAATTCGTAAACAATATTCGGAGGAGGAAATAATGATAAGGGGAGGAAGACTTGTTTGGTCTATTTATTCATTTATTCATATTTTTGTGTTTAGTTTCCTCCCTAGACCTCCATCAAGCTTAGACAAAAAAAAAATAGACCCGCCTTTAAAATAAATGTGTACATTTTTCGGTAGAAAAATGTACCGGCCGAAGGCCGGATCCTCTTAAAATTGCAGGCTCGCTATCGCTCGCCAGAAAATAATCGATACCTAAATGGCGCGAAAGGTCTTAAAATTGACAACAAAATGGGGGAAATGTGTTAAGATTGCCAAACTAATGGGCAGAACGTCTTATAATTTCAAAACTAGTGGGGCTAAGCATTAGGGAGAAGGGAGTCCAGAAAAACGGTCTGCCTCCCCTTAATACAGCTTGCTAGTCAGAGTGTTAAACGAAATTCTAGTCCAATATTTGTAGTCTTTATTATTGTATTATATCAAGATAAAATTAGGGTTTATAGTTTCAATTGTGGCTTTGGAAGGGATAAAATGGCCATGCTATTTTATGAAGGGACTGGAGTTCTCGAAAAGGGGCTCCAGTCCTGGCGCTTTTCTTGACTTACAGTGTGCTGGCTTAATAATCCAATAGGGTTGATAGCCTCCGAAGTTCTATTTTGACTAACTAAATAAATATTTCATATTCATTTTCCTGTATTCCTTCTCATTATCAATCAAGTCTTCGAACAAAATTGCTACGGTTTGACTCCCTACTAGGAGACACCAAAGAGCAGTAATGGATAAGAATTTCGAGACCATTTCTGAAGGCTAAATTATGATAGAATGGCAAACTATTTACATCAACTAACAGAAGAAAGCAGATTTATGATAGAATGGCAAACTATTTACATCAACTAACAGAAGAAAGCAGATTTATGATAGAATGGCAAACTATTTACATCAACTAACAGAAGAAAGCAGATTTATGATAGAATGGCAAACTATTTACATCAACTAACAGAAGAAAGCAGATTTATGATAGAATGGCAAACTATTTTAATGAACTAGCAGAAGAGAGCGGAATTTTGATAGATGTCGAACTGCAAAAAGTGCCAGACGAGCCCATCTTAGCAAGGGAGCGGGCTGTCTCTTCAAACAGTCTGCTGCACCAAATCACAAACCACAACGAGGGGCGACGCGCTCCTCGGTGCTGCTAGGAGAGTGGCGAACACAACCTGTGGTAACCTAAGGTAAGGTAATGGCAAAATATTTTTATGAACTAGCAGAAGAACGCAGAATTATGATAGAATGGCAAATTATTTACATCAACTAACAGAAGAAAGCAGAATTATAATAGAATGGCAAACTATCTTCATAAACTAGTTAAAGAAAGCGAAATTATGATAAAGTGTTCAAACTATTTACATAATCTAGCAGAAGAATGCGGAATTATGATAGAAAGGCAAACTATTTTCATAATCTAGCAGAACCACGAAACACAAATTACTGATTCACCATACCATATTTCTTTTCAACTGGCGGTATATTGCAAAGTTCCTATCAAGATTTCTCAGATTTTTTGAATATTTTGTCGTGAAATATGGTGCTAATTATATACACTTGGTCTTAATATGACGCAGATACATGATAGTTTCATATTTGTCCATTAAGTATCGAGAAATTAGCTGTTAGGGGATTCAATTTATCGTCAACTGATTTTTTTTTAGTATAGTTAACCCCTTCGACCCCAGGGAAGCACGTTATGCATCGCCTATGTATGTAACCCACAGTACCAGTGACTCAATGTATTACTCTTGTCCTATGGCACCTAGAGGGTTCAGATTTGTATGGGAACTACTTTAGGATTCCACAGAACAATACCGATTTTGGTAACCCCCCAAGTCCAGCCGTGTGCGTGTGGGCGTGCGCGGGAGTGATAGGCCAGTATACCTCCTACCCATCACCCAATGATAATGGTGACTTCCCCCATCCATCATTACTATAGTCCTACCACTCCAAGTTGGCAGTTCTGATGGCAAAAACTGGTAGCACTGAAGGTCACACTTATCATGCGTAATGGGATATCACGGGTGATAACTCCTATACAACCTCTCTCTCTCTCTCTCTTAATTAACTTAATTCTCATTATGAATGATTTTAATACAGTGACGACCGCCAGGTGATATTGTTCAAATTAGGAAGGATCTGATGAGAGAGAGAGACAGACAGACAGACAGACAAACACACACACGCAGAGAGAGAGAGAGCGTGAGAGACGGACAGTGAGACAGGCAGAGAGAGAGAGAGAGAGTAGTTAAAATATATATTTATGATCCACATCATCCATCGTGTGTGTGTGTGTGTGTGTGTGTTGGGATTTGTGCTGATAGGTAAATATAGAATATGAAAAAGTCTAAGTGTCAAATATAGTGACCCAGGGCAGGTAGGCCAGGCCAGGTGTGGATCGGTCACTCTCTCTCTCTCTCTTTCTCTCTCTCATGAGGTCCATCCTAATTTGAACAATATCACCTGGCGGTCGTCACTGTGTTAAAATAATTCATAATGAGAATTAAGTTAATTATTATGTTCTATCCAACAACCAACTCTACTCCTAAAATCGATTAATGAAATATTACAAACACATGTGGCAGTAGTAGCCCTAAATACAACAGATAAAATCAATGCCTTTGCTCACCATTTCTCCATGAAAATTAAAGTACCAAACTCTCATCTACAGTCACATAGCATACCAACTTTATCAAAAGAAAAAATAATACAAGTAACCACAACAGAAGCTGAAGTACATACACTTCTTAAAGATTTGGACCACAAGAAAGCAGTAGGCACTGATGGAATTAGTGCACGCATTTTGAAAAAAATATGCAAACAAATTATCTGCTCCACTCACCAAAATCATTAATAACTGTCTGATCCAAAAGCAGTGGCCTGATATGTGGAAAGTTTGCAATGTGGTTCATATATACAAAAAGGTAACAATAATGATATAGCAAACTACCGGCCAGTCATATTTAATAGTGGCCCCTCCATCATTGACAATATTGCCTATTAGTATAATAGTCTCCATTCAACACCCGCGACAGCATTTGAATCTCCCGCGCGGAAGGGTCTTGGAGTACTCTTCATAAGTGCACGCTTAATTCCCTTATGGGATCGTCATTATGATTGGGTACCCTAGAGAAAAAACTCTTAAGAAAAATTAACTTAATATCTGTTATTGTGGTAAACTATCAATGGAAGTTAAATATTACTAAGCTATAATGAATCAAATAAAATCAATCTAAATGAATACTCTATATCTAAATTGAATTCAATCTGAAACAAGCTAATTTATATCCAAAGGTCTCACATAATAAATGTATATAATTATAGGGTAAGGTTATAAGGGTTAATATTAGCCAGGAATTAACTCACCAATAGTTCCACGTGGCAATGAGGCAAGGGAGAACGCTTTACCCAATATGGCGGTGGACAATGGGGAACGAGACTTCGGTCCCAAGACACGAGTCAAGTTAAAGAAAGAATAAATGATTACATGGGAATGGACATGAATAATATGCTTATCTATCAGTCAGTCATGATGTCGATGAGAGCGTCGTGATGGTGTAGTTGTGTGTATTGCTGTGATTAGAGGCACAAAAGCACGATCAACTGAGGGCGGAAAATTAGATGTTAACTGGTTGGTGTTCGTGAAGGCTCTGGCGTACCTCAAAAGCACACCTTGCTGCCTTGGCAAACCGCCAGGAGCCCAAATTATCGTACCGCATTTAGGTTGCTCTATACGATAAATTATATTAATATATACGATAAATTCATATATACTACATAAGACCATGGCAATATTGCTTAATAGCATATTAGGCCTTTTATAACTTAACTTATTTACAATCTTATAATATACGATCTACTCGTCCTACGTCGTGCTGTAGGAGAGATCGTGACGTCACAGAGACATACAAGATCACAAAAGAGTCATATTCTATCGTATTTATACGATACACTCCCCCCACAAAAAAGACCTGAACCCCACCTTAAACCTAAAGTTGCCCAGAGGCTATCTTCTGACGCCACAAGTCGACAGCGCCAGCAGCAGCGCGTCTGGGACGCGTCCCGGTCCGAGAATGATCACCATCAGTATGAGGTGAGTCGTTCCTTCGAGAATCCTCGGACCCAGCAATAACAGGTGGAGCCTCAGATTGAAATGCGGAATCTAGCTCCAAAGCGTACAAACGTGCGATAGGACGAACAGTAGTTCCAGTGGCTGTCTTTAATAGCGCCACCCGCTCTACAGAGTCTGCCCCCTTGTATACCTCCAATACGCGGCCTAATTTCCAGTATAAACGAGGACTATCTTCTTTAATTAAAACAACGTCACCAACTCTAGGGGCCGTTGGTCTACCAGAGGGAGTAACACTCCTTTCCCTCAATGCTAGCAGATATTCACTAATCCACCGTTTCCTAAAATCCTCGATTATCCTGGATATATACTGGTATCTCCTAGACACCGCTACCGCAGAGTACAACGAGGGATCCTCTAACTCTACTATGGACTGAAAATCAGATGGAAACGCAGTCAATGGTTTTCCATATAGCAAGTGAGCTGGCGTTAATGGTAGTGGTTCTTGCAGGTCGGTGTACACATATGTAAGCGGGCGATCATTCACGACTGCCTCTATCTCTGTGAGGACTGTCGTCAACTCACTCTTCTTTAATAGAGCACGTCCTACAACCGCTCTTAGTCCTGACTTTACTATGCCGACACACCGTTCCCACATTCCACCAAACCAAGGTGCCTTAACTGGAATGAACCTCCATTCGCACTTCTTCTCTCCCAAAAAAGTGATGATAGTAGGATCACTACTCATATCCTTTAGATATTTTGATGCTTGGACATAAGTGGGAGCATTGTCGCTAAGAATGAGTTGAGGGAATGAACGACGGGCACAAAACCGTCTGAACGCCAGCATAAATTCTTCGCTAGACATATTATCACATAGTTCTAGGTGTACCGCTCGAGACGTCGCACAGGTAAACAATAATATATAAACCTTCTCATGCTCCCTCGTCTTCAATGCCCCTGTGTAATCTAATCCTACCGCTTGGAAAGGTTCTACGTGCTTTACACGGCATTCAGGTAGAGGTGGAGCTGGTCCAGTTGCATATGGTTTACCCTTTAGTCTCTGGCATATTACACACTTTCTCACTACGCGTCGAGCTACTTGTCGAACTCTGGGTATCCACCATATGAGACGTAAATTTGATATAATATGACATACCCCGTAGTGTTTTACTTCCCTATGTGCACGTATGATCAATAGATAAGTAACGTGATGTCTTGTTGGCATAAGTATAGGTCGGTTTGTGCCGTCTGGTACACCCGACCACTTCAGGCGACCCTCACACCTGATGAGGCCATTGTCTAGGTGCAACCTTAGTTGACGCACTATATTAGGCATTAATGTCTTATTCGAGCTTTCAAGGATTCTAATTCATTGGAAAAGGTTTCTACTTGAACCCATTTGATCAAAGTTACTCAGCTGCTTTAAATTCACGAGCATCAATGTTGTGACCCCTGTTGCAGAGTTGGCCCGTTACTTTAAGCTTGAGATTGGATACATATCGCAACACCCAAGCTACAACTCTGACTAGTTTATTATAGTCACCGAATCTTGCCCACTTTATGATAGGACCCGGTGGCTCATTTGGTTGGGCTGTAACTGCCACTGTTTCCAGTGGCAGAAGTCCCTCACCAACAGCATGCCATATCGTCCATTCACTTTCATGGAGCAACCACTTTGGACCATGCCACCACAATTCGGACTTCATTAACTGGCTAGGCCGTTATACCCCTAGTTATGAGATCACTAGGGTTTTCCTTTGTATTTACATAATGATAAGCAACGTCTGGCAAAAGGGCTCTAATCTCATCTACCCTATTCCGCACATAAACTGGCAGAGACTTCTTGCTATGTATCCATGTTGAGTGCGACCTGACTATCGCACCATACGTGAACGATTTCAATATTTAATTCGCTCTCGTATGCTGCGCGTACATGTTGCACCAGACGTGCTAATAGCAGCATGGCAGTCAATTCCATTTTAGGGATAGTTACCTTCCTAACCGGGGCTACTTTGGCCCGGGCTGTAAACTAAATGTGCCCCAAATGAAGTAACAACATATATGGCTACCCCGTATGCCGTGGCGCTAGCATCGCAAAACGTGTGTAACGTAACGTCACCGAACGCCGCCAATTTACGAGGTATAGGTTTAGTACATAGGATGGCATATTCCTTCAACAACAATGTCCCTTGGTCATTCAGGTCCTCGGGCAAACTGTCATCCCATCCTATTTTACGTCTCCAAACTTCCTGCATTAGAATCCTAGCTCTTATGGTAACAGGTAATGCTAGACCCAAAGGATCAAAAAATTGCGCAACTTTGCTCAACAGACTTCTTTTTGTGTGCGCTCCTGTCTGCTGAGCAAAAGACCTTGTTTGGAAAGTTAGTATGTCATGTTTAGGTTGCCAGATCATCCCCAAATTTCTGGACTTTTCCTGGTTAAGAGATGCCGTACCATCCACCTGTATTAAACTCTGAAGATCTTCACTATTAGTAACCCACTCGCGGAGAAATAGATGTGCATCCGCAAACAATCTGCGTGCTTGCTAGTATGCATACAACAAATCATCTTGACTATCACTAGTACCCTGCAAATTGTCAATGTATAATCCGCGAGATAGTTTACTTGTGTCCTCATGAGTGTCAGCTAGATGTTTTCTGATTGTGGCATTTAACAAAAACTGCGAGCAAGTGGCCCCAAAGAGTACAACCCGAAAACGGTATATTATGATGGGACTTTCAGAGTCGCTAATGTCGCTGAACCAAAGAAAGCGGGTAACATCTCTATATTCCTCCTTTAGCTTGACCATCAAGAATGCTTTCTCGATGTCACTGGTATAGGCGTACTTTCCCAGCCTAAACTGCAATAGATGTTGGGACAGGTCCGACACCATGGACGGACCTGTCAACAGGCAGTCATTCAGACTGGGTTGTTGACCTTGGTGGGCAGAACAGTCCATACACCACCCGTATTGGTGTGGTGACGCTGTCTTTCTTTACCCCATGATGGGCCAGATAGTGAACCCTACCCTTCTTACACGGTTCCTTGACATCGACTCTCTCAATAAACCCCTATCCTCATAACTCCGAAATACATCGTCATACGCCTGGCGCGTGCTCGGTTCGTTAGACAATTTCCGCTGCAATGCGCGCAAGCGACCTAATGCCAAACCATAGTTGGTAGGTAGGCTTATCTCACTGTTCTTCCAAGGTAAACTAACTTTATATTGCTTGTCTGAGGCACAGTAGCACACAGACTCGTCAAACCTTTGTAGCGCAACTTCCGAGTCATAATCAGTCTCCATAGGATTAATGCCTATGTGATCCAATCTCCACAGTCGTTCCAGGTCGAACTCGGCAGCCATCTTAGGGTCACTAGGTTGGGAATCCTCCCTTCCCAACTCCTCTGCCGCGGTTACATTGACTCTATATATCGAGACCGTGTCGACCAGGACCTTTGACTGTGTAGTATGCACCTTTCCGCTCATGCAGTATCCAAATTTAGTGGGGATTAAAATTACACCACACATCTTTTTAAATCCAGGGTATACTACTTCATAATAATGATCCACACCAAGTAGAACATGCACCTCACTCT